>OY728131.1:620412244-621662244 GCA_963277665.1 Viscum album | reverse complement strand
TATTATATGCCTAATTTTTTATTTATATGGATAACATTATTATTTTTAAGAATCCATGTTTTTATTTTAATGAATCAATCGAAAGGATCTTGGTCAATATTGATCGAGCCGTCTCCAATTATGAAATAGATTTAATTAATATGTATTGAAGTATTAATAGAAATGTTCAACAAATATAGTAATGATTCAAGATAAATATGAGGTATTTAATGGTGTTTATATGGTCACAATTCTTTCTAAACAATAAACTACACTAACTAGGTGGTGTGTAGCCACTAGGTAGACAGTTCCATAAAAATAAAATGAAGAAATAGTTTAAAGTATAGTGGAGAGCATATAGATAGCTAAATACTAGCTTTTACAAGTATAAAAATAACTGAGGCTATAAGAATTCCCCTAGAGGGACATTCATACCCACCATCCAACCAGTGGAATCTAAAAGAATTATTAAAAAACAAGATACCCATAAGTCAAATAGTGATGTTTATAGGGTAGCCCATAGGCATTGTGAAAATTGTCAAAACTCTAGACATTGTGGGACCCCAAAAAATTTATCTACAGTTTTATGATTCTTAATGAATAATGTGAATATGAAAATATTCCTAATGTTTTTAGAGAATATGAATAGTTATCTTTAGAGGTATAGAAACTTAATCTCCTTTTAACAGTGGAATTATATTATACTAATGATGAATAATGATTTTATCTCCATAAATCTCAAGGTTACCTCTCAAGAGAAAACTTTTACTCTAAATATCATATTACCTCTCGTACCTTTAACTATCTATATCCACTATCAAATTTTATTACTCAAATATATAGATAAGGTATATAGATTTTACAACAGTATGGCTATAAAAATTTAACATGATTACACTTTCTTTTACAATGGGTTTCTTGCTAAAAATATAGAAAATAATTGATGATGTGTGATCACAACTAGAAACATGAGTGATATTTATCTATGGTTTATAATTTTAATAAATCTATGGTTATAGGATTTTTAACTATAAGATAAAGGAAACACAGGATTTGGTTACTTGATCCCCATTAAAATAAAGGGAGAAATACATAAAACCACTCTACCCAATGGGAGGGGATAAAGGTTCTCAACCAGAGCTGTTTCCAAATTCCTCTATCAAACATGGATTTATCTCTAATTATATTTACACATTTCTTCATTCATATCATATCAATTTTCATTATCTAGTACATTGGATATTCCTTAATACTTTAATTCATTCTCATTTAATTAATATTCTAATTATCATTTTCTAACAATTCTTAAATCATCATATTAATATTTCTTTAATTGTTAATTGTCACTCATGTTGTTCATGGTGTCAATTTAATAATTTATTGCATTAAAAAGTTTAATTCCATCATGAATATATCATTACATAAAATTATTTCCCTATTATAAAATTCTACTTTTGCTTTTACAGTTTTTTATTTGATTTTGATTACTCTCAATGTGTTTATTTTTATAAAGGATATTAAACACCCCCAATTTATATCCTCTATAAACTATGATATATATATATATATTCCTAATAGTTGATATTATTTTGTAATTGTTTATTTAAATAATTAAATTGAATATTAATATAAAGTTATAAAATGAACAAAATATGAAATCAATGTTTTGAAATAAAAATTATTTCATTACATTAAAAAAATATTATATATATTAAAGGATTCTATTCAAAAACTAATAAAAAATACCTTAAATAAATACCCATTAATATTTTATTAGGAGAATAAAAATTCCTGAAATATAGTTTCAAAAAATAATAATATCTTAATGAACTATATGTTTTTTAAAAAATAAATTGAATATATATTTTATTGATATAAAATTAAAAAATAAATGATTTCTCTAGGAATAAATTTTTTGAGTAATTTTTAAGAAATGACGGAACTAAAATTATTTTTAGATTACCAATTAAAAGTTGTCAATTCTTCCATGTATTATAACCTTTATAGACTAATATTCTCATTATAATATAAATTTAATTATAATAACAGTCCATTAGATATTTTAAATTAATTCAAAAATAGGTTTTAACATATATTAATTTTTTTTTGTTTTGACCAACTCTTAATATGATATCCCAACTTATTCCTTTTCATAGAATAAAATTTTACATCACTTATAAATTTAATTTAATTTGGTATTTACTATTTTTAAATAATTAATAATTTTACAGTAATTATATGGTTATTTTCATAAAATTGATTACAAATATATAATAAATGTATAAAAAATAATCAATGTTTTATTTAGTGGATTTTATGAAATAGTTTAAATAGAATGTGAATTGTAAATAATGTTATATATATATATGATATGTTTTATGAAATAATTTTGAAAGAAATGGAATAATAATTTATATAATGTATTTCAAAAAATAATATTTCTATATTTAGTTAGATAATATATTCTCAAATATTATTTATAAATTATAACAATATAATTTCCATTTTATATGTTGAATAAAAATTTTTAGAAAAAATTGATATTTCCAAAGGTGTAATAAATATTTAAAAAATTAATTTCTTTTTTGAAGGGTTAAATATAAATAAATATACTAATTTTTTTAAAAAAATATCCAAAACCATGGTTGGGGAATTTTAAATAAAATATTCGAACAATATTTTTTTCAGTGTCTATATCCAAAATTTATTAAAAAATATCTCCTGGTTTCTTCTAAAAATCCAACTATCTACAACATTCCCTTTCACTCCTATGATATTGGTAATTTCCTTTCTCTTTATATTTCTAATATATTCCATTTAGAATCATTAATTCATATATAAATTTATATTTCTATGATAAAATCTATTAGAAAAGGTATATGATAAATTATCTATGCATATTTATTATAATAATTTTCTAAGAATCTATTTCAATTTAAGTTTATTATTAAAAAATGATTTTTAATATATTAAAATACTAATCATGTCATGTATTATTCATAATGGTTTCATATACCATTTCCTTAAACTCAATTTTTATTCACCAAAATTTAATAGTTTAAATCATAATGAATATAAAAATGACTACATCAATTGATTATATATATACCTATGTATTTCATGCATCATAGATATTGTGAATATAGTATTTATTAGAGATGGAGTTATTACACTTTTGTATAATAGAGGTGATGTAGGTATGAAAAAAAATTCTTATCTCTATTGTGGATCAAGTGTATATGTTACGTACTCCAAATGTAATAAGGAATTTACAAAACACCTCATTTACATATCATTAAAAAAAATAAGATTTATGTTCCATTATTATATTGACAAAAATTTTAAAATAATCAATTTTAAAAAAACTACACTGTATTTTAATTATTTATCCATCATTATATATACCTTATTCAACATTCAATTAAAACAATCACCAATTGATATTTTTGGATTGGTAATTTCTGATTTTGAAATATTCAACCCATTCTCATTGGATAACTATAATGACTTGTAAATTTTATAGGTTATTTATGTGATGCTCTCACTTAAAAGTTTATTTCATCTATTTTATTATGTCTCCAGATAATTTATGTGATTTATGATATTATAATTATATAAATCAGTACTAAAATTGGTTTTATATTACCTCCACACAAAAAATTATATAGGGAATGATTATGATTTCATGATATTAGTGGGTATATTTTTATTATGATCATTTTATGATATCATGTTTGGGTAGGTAACATTTACATAATATATAATGGAACACATGTTTACAACATTTTGAAATAATATATTAATTATGTATCATGATTATTATTTATACTTCCGAAATTTTGAGTTTTTTTTTTGTTTTATTTTATTTTTATCGAAGAATCTATATCGATACCATATGATGTTCATAACAAACCCTTACCGTGATTTTAAAATCAAATTTTTTCCTTTTATCTAAATCCCAAAGATACCTAGTTCATTATGGGAATATAATGCCTAATAGGGGTAATATAGATTGGAGATTCATGTGATATATGGTTTTAAGAATGTTGGTCGTTATTTTTTACCTTTTAATACATATTAATTTCCCAAATATGCTAAAAATAAGTTTATTGAAATTAATTGAATAAAATTTTATTTTATGAGATGTAATGGGATATTTATTATATCATGGAATCTTGGATTGTGTTTAGTAACCTTGACCCAAGCTGCCCGGTGCTCATTCCTTACTATCAATATATTTTCATAAATTTACAATTTAGATACCAAATATCCAATTAGTTATTAGTCATGGTAAAACATATAAAAACATGAGTGTTGTATTAAAAATGAATAGAAAACATACAAAATAAATTTATTTAGAATAACATTATTCAATATATTGAATCCTTATATATTATCCGTAGTAAACTTCGTGGAATTATGGGGAAATGATTCAAAAATATGGGTGAGATAAAATTAAGAATAAGGGTTATGTATATTGGAATCTATAATGAATCAGTGATGCAATATCAATATGGAATGTTAAATAACTATGCATATGTTCTATTTAAATTACTGAATAAGGCATAATCACTATGGAATAGTAAACAATGGAGAATTAATTCCATTTTAATAAATTAAATGAATGAATAAATACTAAAAAATCAAAATAGAAAGGTTAATAAATGAACACACATTCCATTTAGTCAATAATAATAGAATAAACGGTATCCTTATATTTTTAGTGAAAATATAAATGATAATAATAACTGAATCCTAAATGAAGTAAATTTTTAATTGTTGGACACTATGTTTGAGAAACATTAAATCATTTAGATTAAAGGCTATTTAAAAGATGGTTAAAAATACATGTAAAAACCATTTTAATATTACTAAATTATTTATTCCATGAAACCAATTGATGCATTGAGGGGATATATAATTTCTACCCCCAGATCATTGACATTCCAAACCATTATTCATATAAATAATAATTGATTTAATTCATAAACAATATTTATTATCATCCAAATTCCAAATTGACTAATGGATATAGATTTATTAATATTTTCCCATATAATCAAATAATTTTCACAGTAAATCTCATATGTAAAACTCATATGTGGTTTATAAAATAATCATATCCATGATAAATAATGTGGATATTATGGGAAATATTTTTTGTTCAATGTTAAATGGAAATTGAATAAATTTTAGTGAAGTAACTAACATAAAAAATGATTCAAGGAACTTAATTTAAATACTATAATTCATTAAAATAATGATAATCAATAAAGAGGAAGATTAATGATGATACCAATATGACAGATACCCATTTTAGTTACAATAGTTGTTTTTAATTTGATAAAATAAAAAAAGATATTTAAAATAATTCTTGAGGAAAATACACATTAAATTTCTAAGAGGTTTTCCATAATCATTTTTTTTAATTTAACATTTATAATTTTTTTTAACAATATCTTATTATAAATTCAATATAATCTTCAAATAAATAATCTTGGGTAATTCTATACGTGTCATACATGGTAAAAAAACATTCCTCTGACATTGTAAATGGTTAGAAAGTTGTCTTATTATAAAAATGGAAGAGTATAAAAATGGACCTATTGTAAATATAATATAATTAATAATGTGAGAATAAAAATATTATAGGAATTAGTAAAAAATGTTCACATAATTTATTTCAATGGAAATCAATGTGTAAACATTCCTAAACAAAATGGGATTCTCACGTAAAGCATTACAATGATCATAATGTTGGTATGAGAACCAATCCATTGATTTTATTATGTGTTTAAAATATAAATACACATAAATTAATTGTGAATACCATAATATATATTAAAAATTAATTACACACATAATTTTATAACATTAATGACAATAATGAAGTAATGTAACCCAATGAAAATAAATTGAGTTATAAATGTCTTTATCACATTGTAACAATTAATTTAAAAAAACATTGAGATAAATAAAAATGAACTAGAAAATAAAATTATTACTTAATTATTTATGATATTATATGTTAATGAAGAATTATATACACAAAATTAAGTAATCTAGTTTCATAACATTACAATATGCCTCAATCAAATAAAATTAAGATAGAATACCTTTGAATATGCTCCCTCTTGGTTGAATGCCCCTTAATATTATGTATAATAATTTAAATCGGTTTATTAACTTATAATATAACCATATTTATATTTAAAATATCACATATGATCCTTTTACAATTTATTATCACCCATATGTAAATAATCTTTCATTAATTTAATTTTTTTGTCATGCTAATTGCCTTGGTTTTCAAGTATGTTTTGACTTGTTAATTTTAATACAATTTCTATGATCATGGATTACTCATCTATGAAAAGTAAAAAAATATTTAAATATCAGTTTTCTTCATTATATATTTATTTATATTGATCTATTAAATTTTTTTATATGAAATGAAATACACTGTTCATGGAGACAATGATTCATATGTACGCATTAATGCTATTTCCAATTTATTCTAGTCTAGAAATAAATAAATGTAAATTATATATATGTATTTTATCACTATAATATAATTTTAATTTAAAATTTATTAATATTATTAATAAACCAATCCCCAATACAGTCCATGTAATTCATGAAAAAATCACATCACTTTACGTGGTGGTAGTTCGCCATATACTTGAACTAAGTTATTATATTATATCCAATTGGAATAAGTGATGTTATGTGTTATATAATAGTTAAAGGATAATAAATACTTTAAAATAAATAAATAATATCATATAGAAAAATTATTTCCATAATTATTCCCATCCTTGAAAGGGGTAATAGAAAAAAGAACGACACTGGTGAGCAAAGTGGTTGTCCATCGTACACATAAATGATGATTTCATAACCAATTTGATGGATGTTTCTTTGGTTGTAGGTTATAAAATTAATTAAAAAACACATCAATACATTATAATTTGATTAATATATAATCAGGATGTATATATATTTAAAGGGGGTCGACAAGGAAATAAAATTTAAAAACAATCAGGGAAACGTTACCTCTTCATCGAGTATCCTCTCTAGGTTTTCACTAATTACTTATTAAGTTGAATTTTTTACCAATATAAGTATTTTCTAATGAGGTATGGTATGTTGTAATGTTAATTTGGCTCGGGATGGGTGATCCAAATGGACTGAGTAGTGTGAATATGTGAGGGGGTGAGTTCCCTTTTATGGTAGAGGACGGGTGACATTCAAGTAAATACCAAAATGTATGCACTATAGGGAGGTCTAAAATTCCTCATGTTCCGAAAATAATGAACCATAATTTATAAAAGATGGTATATGGTTTAAATATGACAAAATAAATTATTTTGAACTTGTTTTGCATCATTTCAACACCTTATATTTTTATAACAAACACCAATTAAAATAATTTTTAACTTAACTGTTATGAATAACATTAAATAGTATCACTAGAAAAATTTATCAAAATTATTTTTACCTAATTAGAAAAAATAAATTACATTTATTCAAAAATTTTAATTGATTTTTTCAAATTCAACTCAAAGAAATGGTGGAATTTAATTTAAAATTTATCCCTCTAACATAACGAAGAAACTGAATTTTAATGTAAAATTTCTCAAATGATTGAATGTTTTATATATAAAATAACTATGAAATTGATTCAAATTATATAAATTAGGCTAATAAATTTATAATCTATCTAATTTAATATTATTACTATAACACCATTAAATTCTAAAAGAAATACATTTTAATCAATATCATGTATTATATGCTACACCAGGAGTAGAACATAATATAATACAATAAAACTATAAAATATATATACTATTTTAAATAAAGTAACAAAATTATGATGATTTAATTACAATCAATTCAAATTTATCTTCTATTTCTTGAAAAAATGACTATCTTCAATGTCATTTATTAAACACAAGATGAAGCATTACATAATATAATTAATATTCATATTCAAAATGATAATAAACTTATATTCATTAAATTAATGGTTATAAATATAATTGAAAAAATATAAAAACATATGGATAAATTAATTGGTAACAAATTAATTATAAATTAAAATAAAACCAAATATAAAATAAATGATATTTTTTTAAATAACTATTTTTTTGCACCCAACAATGATTTACCTAAATAAATTTTATTAATTTCAATTAGTGAATGATTTTAATGAAATCTATATATTATATATTCATTTAAATAACTTCACATTATTTAAATAAATTTTATGGTATAAGATTTGAAGAAATCCAACTTCATTTATAAAATTTATATTTGTTAAAAGAAATTTTCAGCCTTTTAATGAAGCACTTTTTTGAAACTAAATTTTGAAAAATTTATAAATTTTATTTTAAAAGAAAAGAATGATTTATGAAATTGAAATATTAAAATTATCTTATAGTTAATTTTAGGTATTTCTCCGAGAGTTTTATTTTTATGAGTTCTGAAAAATACTTAATTTTAATTGAATACTTCATTTTTATCTAAATAATGAATAATGCTAACTTATTTTTTAATTAGGTTTTAAAGTCAATTTAGATAAACAATACATCTATTAATCCAATTTGTTTCATTTTATTAAATTTTTATAGTGATTCTAGATATAAAAACATAGTGTACTTATGAACATTTTCACAATAAAACATTTCATTCTCATCCCATCCTCCATATAATTTTTAACTTAATTTCTCCCAATTCTGTGATTTTAATTTTGAAAAAATGGATTCCATATTTTTAGTAAAAAAAGTTTAATTTTTTTAAGGTAAAAATAGTTTTTGACAAAAAATAACAGGGATAAGAATTAAAATAAATTACATTGATTAAGTGGAAAATTATTTTACTTGGTGCTTAAACATTATCCTGAATGGGCCAAATGACCTCAAAACATGTACAAAAATGATTTTATGGTCCTATATATAGCATATAAAGTCTTATATATATTTTTTTAGAAAAAATACATAAGGGATATATCCTAACAATTATTACATTTTGGTATTTAAAATAATTCCACTACTCCTCTAATATAAAAGGGAACTCACCCCCTAAAGTATTGACACCTCTCAATCCATTTGTCTCGACTGAAACCATCCTAAATAAATCCCATATTTCTCCCCTAAACACATAATAATAAATTTGTTTATAAATATGACCAATGATGGATTCTTTTAATTATAAAGTACATACCCAAAGAAGATGTTGCATTATTCGATCAACACTTTTATTTATTTATTTATGCACTCTTTCAATTGTTCTTATATCATGATTTTATAATATTCTATATATCATAAATATAATTTTATTTTTTTCTGATAAGGTTATGTCCTATATCTTCATACTCTTCCATCAAAGGGTATAGGTAATCATATTTCATGTGCATGGTGCATTGCTGCATTACGGATCGATGTTGTTCTTGTATCCATTACTACATTTTAAAAATGAGTATAGTGATAAATATTATATTTTATATATGATTTTTATATTTTTAATTTGATTTTGAAATTATTATATAACACATACCTACATTCTCTCTATTTTTTAAAATTATGGTGACATCATTTGTGGACGTGTGGTCTACCATCTCTTCAAAGTGATGTGATTCGATCATTCTTTACATAGAATTTTTTAAGTATGGTTCTAATTTAAATATGTGATATATATATATTACTTAATAGGATAATATAATGATAATAAACACACACACACACACAAATATATCCCTTAGTTTTTATTTATTTCAATATGATAAGAAAATGTAAATACTGTTCTTTCGTAGATACGACCTATCGTCTCATTGAACAACGTTTTCCATTTCCTTTCAAAAAAATTTCTGGATAACTATAAATACATATATAATAAATATATAATATATCTATACCATTGTTTAAATTATGTATATTATTAAATAAATATCTGAGTAATGGGAATAAAACCTAACAATTCAAACCATACTCGAAGAAGAGGACAATTAACACCCGAAACAATGGAACTAATGAAATATTATTAAAAAATATTGACAATATGTTATTAAAGTACCATATATGATATTTTAAAAATCAATATGTTTTTTATATAATTTTATAAAATCCATAAAACCATTATATATTATTTTAATTAGAAATAATCTAAAAGGAATTGTAATATAGAGAAATAATCACATTTTATAGTCCATTAAGAATTTATTGTTATTATAATCCAATTCAATTTTATTTTCTGTATATACTAACCCTTTTACATTTAATATGAGGAATGTTTTAATTTTCATTATATTTTATGTTAAAATTTTAATAATTTCATCCAAGGGGATTTTATATGAATATAACCAAGTGATAATGTTTTGGTGGTATATTTTTAATTATTAACATTCTATTCAAATAATTGATTTATTGTAATAATTATTCATTAGACATTACATTTATCGTAAATATTCATATACTTATTTAATGGGGACGATTATTTACTAAATCAGACACAATTTTTACATATGGTTTTTACTTTTAATATTATTGGTTTAACTAGGTAAATATTGATAAATTTTTATCGTTTAATCAATATAGTTATTTGATAGGGAAAATTTTCATATATCAAATCGATTATTCGATATATATGGAATTATTTATACTGATATAAAATTGGCTGGGATTTTTTAATGCAAAACCCTCAATTTTTTGATTGTCATGTGAGAAGAAGTAGTTGCCCAAAACATATTTGTTTCTACTCGGTATGAAAAACCATCTAGGGAAAGGTCTTCACAGAAAAGGTACCACATAACATAAAATCCGAGAATCCAATAATTAAACAATACCTTTATTGATAATTCATTTATTATTGTTATACATATGATATTTTCATTTACAATATTTATGGATACATTTTATTCTCATTTTATTGATTACATGGTATGTGTTTTATATATTTACCTTGTCATATTGATTTTGAAATATACCTAAATTTATATGGAATGTGTGTTAAGTTATATTCCATTTCATATTTGTTATTCCTTATTAATTTAAGATATATTCCTCTCTACATAGCAATTACTGAGCATTTTATCTCAACCTTATTTATATCTTTCACTAGGTTATGAAGAAGTAATCATTGAATGAGTATTAAAGGATGTATTTTATATATTTATTATATATTGTATTTCATTTTAAATACCGAATGTAAAATTAGTTTCATGTATTTAATATAATTCTCTAAAACTGCTAAAATTTTTGGTCATTTTTTTTTTGGATTTGAGTACTGTATATATGTCAATGTAATAATGTAAGGAACAAATTAGAGGATTCTATACTAAAGGTCTTAAAAAAACCAATTCAAAATATAATATAACCTTATATGTTAATTTGATGAAAAGTTATAATTCAATGGAAATTCAGTATTTATCACTATTAATAAAGAAAACCACCCCTAAGAATACATGAAATTCACCCTTATCACTTTTATAGATTATTCATTAAATATTACAGTTAATCTTATTATATATAATATATAAAATTTTCAAAATTTTGTTTTAAAAAATTTTCACTATTAAAAGGTGGAAGATTTCCCTTTTAGAAGAATACAAATTCTTTTGTTTAAAATAGAAATTTTTTATCTTAGGACTATATATTCAATTTTATAGATATATAATCTATATATTTCATAATGATAATTCTATAATAGTAATTAAATTAGTTTTTTATGATAAAAAACATTATTTAATGAATTTAGTTTTTTATAACAAAATTTCCTACATAATAAATTATTTTTTACATAAAATTATATTTAATTAGTAAGAAATGAATTCAACCATATATTTTCTTATGTTTTTTAATCTTATTCATAATTTCCAATTTATTTGCTGTGAGATAAATTTAATATTAAATAATTATATTACGTATATATTTTTTCTTCAGTAAAACAAAGTATGGTGTCTAACACAATCTTTCTATAGAACTTGTTGTTACGTATAAAACAAGATAAACTTGGTGTTGCACAAATTGAAATCTTTAGAATTATTTTACATAAAATAATAAATATATCATATTCTATCAAGATGTTATGTTCCCTTCTATGATAGGTGATGTGTTTAATGTTTTATATAAAATACAATTTCATTTTTTAGAATTTTGTGTTGTTACCTTCTCCCCATCTTAAATAAATGTCATACTCACAATTTAAGCATGATCTTAGTAATTATGGGATTTATATATTAAAATTATTTTTATAAAATATACACACCATAAAAGGGTTAATAAAATATCATTTTCATAAGATTTAATGGGAAGTAAAAAGGTCTCTTAAATAACATATAACTACGATTCTATGTAAGAGAACCTTAGTGTAATGTGATGATAAATACATTGGGGAAAGAGTAACAAATTATATGGTTTGATCGAGTTCATTAATCACAATCATGTGAGTGATTAATGTAAATATGAGTGGCTCAAATACAAAAACATTTATGATAGAGAAGTAAATCATTTCAACAAAAATAAAGGTATTAGTGTACTATTTTTTATTCACGACCCTTTTAATTAGATTTGATGAATTATTTCACTATATAATAATAAATGTAAATATACTTGATTCATTTCTATTACATAAACATAATATAATAATTTTTTATGTTGTGATAAATTTATAATTCATCTCTTACATGATGAAATGAATATCCAAAGATGAAAAATTATTCATAATGTAATAAAAGTCACATTAAATGAATCATAATATCCTTAATAGATGGAAAAGTCCATCCATCTATATCTAAATATTTTTTAAAACAACGATGTTTAATACATTAAAATATATACATCAAAACTAATACAATTGTTTCTCTATTAATATTTATTCATCAGACTATTTTAGTAAAAATAATGATACATTAACCAATTCATCATGTGGGCTAGTAGTGGGAATGAAACCATTGAGTTATTTAGCCATTTATTCAAGCCACACCACCTTGCTAGACGCGTTGTGTTTTTATCATACATGGGATATGAACTTTTTTAAAATATATAAATATAATTCTTATAAACATAAAAAAAATATTATTGACATTCTTAAAATAAAATATATCATTGAATAAAATTTTTACTATTATCTTCAATACAAGTTATATTTTTCTAGAAAGTCTAATAAACTTATTAGTCTATTATTTAAAATTTCATTAATAACAATATTAACAATCATATTTATGATTAAATTTAAATTATGTAGAAAAATGTGAAGAAATTATTGCTAAAATAAATTTCCCACTAAAACATATAATTTCCATATATTTGTCTAAATTTATTCTATATTTGTAGTCATTCATTATATAAAACCAATAATAGTTGTTTAAGTCATTGATATTATTTTAATCTAAAAATCATTAAAAATTGGTGGTATCTATAACTCTTATATTAGTGAATATGGAATTTCATCTAGAATATATAGATGTTCCATTATTTTTATAATCAAATTAATATTAGTGAAACAATTGTACCCAAATACATCATTTGTTTTATTTCAAAAAAAGATCATTTCTTGGTCTAATTTTTATCCTATGACATTTATGGTCATGATATATTCAAATCCATCATAATGATTTGTAAAGAAATTAATAATTATATAAAAAAATCCCCATAAAGTATCAAACTCGGTGTAGAGTAAGGCCTATTATTGTTTACGAGTTTACACTTGAGTCAAAACCAATGCACACTTTTTAGATTTATTACTCCAAGGTAAATATGTGTTATAACCATGTCTACTAGTATTAGTAAGAAATCGATGTATTTATAGTAGGAACCAAATAATATCTACCTCACCAACACATTAGAATGTTCTTAAATACATTTCCCCAATGTATAACATAGATTTATGTTCCCTAAAAAATGGTGTCCAACATCTTGTTACCATGTTTTCTACAAAACATTCTCTGGGAGTGTGTGTAATAACACTGATCCCAGAAGCCCCGATCCAGTACCTTACTATCATTACATTGGAATAGATACTAGATTCAAAACCCAAAAGTCCAATCAATATAGTATTCTTGGTAAAATAAATACATATATTATCCTTTATTAAAAAACTAATACACAAATAACAACATAATTTTTTGTCAGAATAACTATTTTGCATCTAGGATATTTCTTCATATCAATGATTGACAACCTTTTTGAATCCTATAGAGAGGAAACTAAAATAATGGGGATCTGAAAAGGTCATCAAGGGTTTTGTACAATGGATGATATCATGGATCAAGAATAATTAATCAATTTGGAAAGGAAAATAATTGAGAAAACATGGTATTTAAATAAATGGATAAGGAATAATCTATATGGAAATATTAATAATTTATAACACATAAGATAGAAATTAATGGACTTCATGAATATATATGTAATAATAAACCTTGGATGGTAAATAACTTCACACATATTCTATTTGATCTATAATATGACAATGAAATGCATCCATAGTTTTTCATTTTCAATATATAATTTGATAATAATAACATAATTATAAATGAATGTACTACTTAATTATTATACATCATGTATGAGACACAAGAGAACCCATTCCGACAAGTCCATTCAAAATATGTTTAAAAAATATAGGTAGAAAACCATTTTATTTGGCCAAATGATTTCTCTCATGAGACCTTTCAATGCATCAAGGGGTTATATAATTATTTCCCCACATATCACTGTCATTCCAATGCATTCCTCAAACATTGATTAATCAATTTAATTATTAAATAAAGTTCCATATCATAAGATATCCATAAAAATTAAAGAATATATATTTATCAATATTTGTATAGATAATAAAATAACATTCAAATTAGAAAACCTATTTAAAAATGCAATAAATGTTATGAAAAAATTATATCAATGATAAATAACATGGTCATTTAGGGGAAATTTATTTTTCAATGGTCATTGGAAAGTGAAATATTCAAGGGAAATTTAATGACTACATAAATGATTCATGTTAGTGAATTAAAATATTATCCTTGGTCAAAATAATCATAATCGATCCATAGAAATAATAAGTATGATATTAGTACGAGGATTACCAATTTTAGTAAGTATAATGGTTTTTATCATTAATGTAATTAAAAATATCATTAAAAAATTATTAAGAAAAATAAAATTTTAAATTTTAAATTAAAATTGAAAATAAATTTCATTGAAATTGAATTTTAAAAACATTTTCAATAAAAATATCTTCATAAAATTGAAATAGATTCTTTAAAGAAATGATAGTGGGTAATTTCACACAAGTAATCCCTAATAGAAAGAATATTTATGTCAAGTCATTTTTTAAAATTTATAAATTAATAAAAAGAAATTATTAAATAATTTTTAATATGACGATAACATTTTTTAAAATGTTTTTAGGAAACATTTTCTTAGAAGAAAACATGTTTTCGACTGATGAGTGCAGTGAAATCATGTTTTCTTTCTAAAAAATTATATTAAACAATAAGAACAAAAGTGTGTAAAGATGGTACAATTACTTGAAAATATTCATAAATATTGATATGTTGATAAAATATGATGTTTTATTAAAAAAATATCAGATAATCTCCTTAAATAGAAATCCATGTGTAAACAATCCGGAACAAATTGGGATTCTGAAGTAAACCTTTATAAAGATCCTAACATTGATGTGATAATAAATATAGTAAATCCATTATGTGTTTCAACTAAAAACACATAATATAATTTTAAATATAATAATAAATTGTAAATTTTATTACACAAACAATCATAGAATATAACCGACAACAATTATTATAACCCATTGAAAATAAACTAATATATAAAACAATTTACCACATGGAAACACTTAATTAAAATCCCTTAATATGAAATAACTAACATATAAACTTAAAATAAAATGAATAATGCTGAATTAATGAAATTATATGTAATTGGGGAAATATATAATCCATCTAAAATAACCTCAGTGCATAATAGTACATTATTCTTTAACGAAATGAAATTGAGATGAAATTTCTTACCTTATGGAAAAATTTGTTTGAACGACCTTTACCATCATTTATATGTTTTTGAATCACGTTATTATGTTATAATATATCCATATTAAATTTTATGGCAAAATATATTATCCTTTTGAAACAATTTCCCTCACATTTTTTAGTAGCTGTTCATTATTTTCATTTTCTCTGGTGTTAATCTCCTTGTTTTTTGAATATGTTTGGACTTATTATATTCCATTTCTCTTTCTATGGTCATGATTAAATTATATACATAGTTTCAAAATAAATTATTTAAATATAATTTGTATTCATTATATATTTCTTTATAGTAATATATAAAAATTTTTCATATAAAATAAGATACACAATTCATGGAGATGGTAGGCCCAACGTACGCCTAAACTTTGTTTTAGTTTTTATCATATCAAAATGGAGATATTTAAATTATATATATTTATATTATAACTAAATTATCATATTTATTTAATATATATCACATAAGTTTTTTAAATTCATTCTTAATATATTCCATGTAATTTGTGAACAAATCACATCTCTTCATGACACATTAGTATGTCATACACATGAATAATGTCATCATATTTCCACAAATTAGAAAGAATGACAGAATGTGTTATATAAATATTTTCAAAACATAAATACGTCCTAAATATTTGATATATATAATAAAAATAATATTTATATCATTATTCTTAAATAATAATGTAACATCCCATGTAATTATAGAATTCAACTTTTTCAAATCAATTAATATTTATGAATTAGATAATAATTTTATCTTACATGGGAAACTCTTTTTGATATCACACCCGACATGTAACAATAGTTTTATTTGAAATCTTATTCTTCAATTAGTATTGAGTTATACTAAGAAATAATATATTATTAATATTGTTTTTTAAATGGCAGTTATCATTTAGTCGTTATGTTGGCGACAATGAAGAGAAAAAAATATTTTATATTTAAACATTTTTTTTAAATATTTTTTCTTTTTTCCAATAAATTTTATAGGAATAAAATTAGAGTAAAACCAGTTTTAACAACAAAATACACTATTTTTTTAAAAGGTTGGGTTACAGCCATTTGATGAAGAAAACTTCTTAAAATTCATTATTTTCACTTTTAAATTTTATATTTGAAAAAATAGACTTCTTATTTGGATGTGGGACATCTAAAATTTATTTGGTGGATTTTTTGGTATTTTGATGATAATATTTATTTTTTAATGAATAGTCAAAAATACTGCATTTTAATTCAAAAATGGCTTTCCATAAAATGTATTTATATTATTAGATTATCAATTTTCAAGTTTATAATATATAATTAGATGATTTTTATATTATTTAATATAATTTATTTCATTGTATTCAATTTCAAAATAAAATTAAATTGGAAACCAATGTGAACTTTTGAATGTTTCAGTTAAAACCCTATATTGTCTTTCTGAAAATGGGATTATTTTTTAATTTAAACATTAAACTATTGTGGATTGAATTTTAAAAAAAATATACATGGTTGTAATCAGTATGAAATATTTGGTCTAATTAGATTACAATATTTTCTCATGAATATTAACTTTAGTGTTTTATTTACCGAGCTTTAAGGTAAAAAGGGTAATTAAGGGTAAAAATAAAATTATAATATTATAAAACTACCCTAAAACATTTAATAATATTATTGGATGAGTTATTAATGATAAATACATTCCATGGGTCGAAAGTGTGTCCTTTTGAAGCCACTTAGCTGTGATTAAGACATTTATAACATTTATTTTAAAGTAAAGGCAAATACGTCATAATAATGTCTCTTATTACTAAACCCATTTTAATATGGGGTAATATTCATGATATCTTAAAATATAAATAGTCCTATGAAAACTAAAAATATTAACTAAATCATGGTAATTTATTTATAATATTTTGGAATTAAATAAGTAAATTTAATTATTACACAAAGATGATGTAGTAATAGATATATTAAAGAAAGAATAAAATAAATGATATTAATAATATATTAATATTTTAAATTTGAAATATTTGATACCAAAAATAAATTTTTTGTTATACTTTGATATGTTATGATTCAGTTAATGTAGTTTATTTGAATAACCCTATTTTTATAATTTTTTGAAAAAGTCGTGTAATGAATAGTGTCAAAATTGACATATTTCATAACATAAATTATAGAATATCTAATTAAATGATATAAAATTTATCAAAATATAATAATTAAAAAAATAGTTTATCTAACACATTAAATTTCATTACTGAATCATTCATTGGTCGTTTAACTTATTTTTGTTAATAATTTAACTCTAAAAGTGTAAATTACTTGATAAAATAGTAAGAGTTAAATGGGGTTAAAACAAAAATAATTCGACTTAAAAATCCAAAACTTGTATAATTATTAAGGGATGATTATATTTCAACTTATAATATTTTGATCCTCTATCTAAATCAACATGGACCTATTTTTCTTATAAATTGAATTTATATTAATTTAATACTTTTAATCATTCCAATGGTGCTGCTCCCCTCTCCTTTTAGAAGAAACCCATTCCTCTATAAAAATATCACATAAAAAACATTTTGGTTCAGATGGGATTATTCAAAACCCCCCTTATATAATCCCTCACCGCATTCTATAGGAATTATTTTAGGCATAACACCCTCCTTATATGTTCTACATTGTTCTTTAAAATCGATCAAGTGAAGAAGATGTATCTTTTTCTTTAAGTATTTTTATTTTATTTCTTATTCCACTTCCTTGAAATGTTGATATTCCTAGAATAAATAATAACTAAAGTATAATAAATATAATGAAATTTTATTATGATAATATTATCACCTAAATTCTTCTACACTTCTATTAAATATGAAAGGAACTAATCATTTGTGCGTGCATTTGAAATATCACCTCCACGAACCGATCTAATTCATTTTTCCTAACTATCTCTCATGAATGGTTAGAATAATGGAATTTATGGTCATATTTGATATTAATTACATATTAATCATTATATGATAATAATATATCAATTATTCTCTTACTTTACATGTGCATAAAAATGAAAACGTCGTTTGTGCATAGATGTGAATTATCACTTCTACGAAGAGAAGCGACTCATTTTTGTACATTATATCAATTTTTAGGACATATAAAAGTATATTTAAATAAATATTATGATATTAATTATTTTATTATCATTCTGAAAATATAATATAAAACATAAATTCTTTCTGTAATGATTAATGAAACATGGAAGACGTTACTCATGCATTTGTACGACGTACCGCCTTTATGACTATAACATTGTCAATTATCCTAACCATAGTTTATGGATTTATTTAAAGGTATTATTTATGTATAAAAATGATAATAATTTTTTTAATATTATTAGAGAGATGATATAATTATGGCCACATGTACTTGTGACATAAATCCATGTTCATATTCGACTCAAGTACTGAATATCGACAAACGTCCGACAAACAGCTAAAAAATGATGTAATTGTTATAACAATAAAAATAAGTTAAATAAAGGGAATAATAAATTATAAAATTATTCTCAAGAAATTAAAAATTTACTTATGTTTATTTTCATCGATGAAAAAGGAACATACGTGATAAATCAAACATATGGTAAGGGACTTCATCTCAGTCTCCTTTCATGGAGGCATATTTTGATAATATTCACCACAATGTTTTATACAATGTGTAGTAAACTCCATTGGCATATAATTTCACTAAAATTTTGTTAAAATGAATATTTATATAATTTTTTTTATAAAACAAAAATGGTTGTTATTTTAAAATATATGGTGACATCAACTTCTCTATTTCCATAACTGTTATTTGATATTTGGATTCCTCTATTGGAATTAATATTTTTAAAAGGAAAAATAAATACCTTATTCCATTATTTGATTATTTTGGATAAAAAATTATTTTAAAAATGGATTGATAATTTCAATATCATGAAATGATTTCTTGTGACTTCAAATGGAATTTTGTGATTGAAATGTTGATAATTACAATCTTTAATATATTATGATAATATAATGGCCCATGATCATTTTATGGTTGGTTACATGAGAAAACAAGGATGGGTGGTTATGTTATTAATGAAAGATAGATGGTTCTGTGATAAAATATGGAAAGGTGGTTACGTTATAACATCCAATTAATTGGTTATGGAAGTTGGATGTAGGACTATTACATTTGTTAGAGTGATATGTGTGGAAGTCGAGCGAATTGGGATTCCATTTATGTTTGATAACGTCCTAAGTTACCTTTATATGATATATGTTTCTTTTTATGTGTATTAAGTTATTATTTTGTTTATAAAAAAGCTAAGAAATGAGCTTAAACTGACTGAAGTGTAAATAATAATTCTTATAGGTGAAAAGAATTAATTTATGAGAATGTATTCATGGTTAACATGTTCTCTCAAGACTTATAGTTTTTCTTCGTTTTGAATCCCTTATTGAGATTTTTATGATCTATATATGTTTTCGAATGTTATTCCCATGATATAAAGAATAATTGAGTCATTGAGGGGATCAAGGAAAAGTTATGAAGTTTATACATTAAACGACGCAATGTTTCTTTTTAAACATTTTTAATTATGAAAAAATTGATTATAAGTAGAGGTGTCTATTTTTTAATATTTGAGTTTTTATGTTGGATTTTTGACCTAAACAAATAAATATATAAACATTAAAAGATCCTTGATGTTAATGAAAGTAAAATTATTATTTAACTCATTATTAAGTTTTTTTTGCTTGGGTTATATAGTTGATATCATAGGATGGATTATATGACATTAAGAGTTGGAATATTATTAATAGAGTTTCCATAAATTATTCTTACTTTATGGTAAAATTGAAATGATATTTAATTTTAATATTACCATGTTGTTTCATCTATGATATTTCTGTATTGAATGGTTTTCAATAGAACAAATAGGGAAGCTATACTAGGAAGGAATATAGAGGAAAATAACCTTCCAAATCAGTATCTTCAGAGGGTCATAATCAAAACTGAATAGTTTTTTATAATGATGGCTTAGTTGACACATGTATTAAATAGTGGTGGTTTACATATAGGGATAAACCAAATCAAATGTAGAGGAATATGTTGTTTGGGGATCATTTCATGTCAAAATCCCCCATCATTTATAAGATTTTATAACTTTGTGCAATATTAAGGTTGGATTAAAGAACTAGAAAATATTTTTGATGTAATGGGGTGTTCAAAAAATCAAAATCATAATCTTGTTGTTTATAGTTTTGATGGTGAAGCTGATCTATGGTTTTCAATGATTAAAAATATTAGAGGAAATGATGGGATTGATTCCATGGAATGTGATAAATTTAAGAATATCATCCTTGATAAATATTTTTGTAGGGATTTTCAACATAGTATAAGAAATCAATTATTCAAATTATTAAGAATGGAGGAATATTTTTTGGCTAAATATGATAAAAATTTCACCCATTTGTCAACATACGTCCTAAATTTTATCTGGGCTATTTATAGTAAAATAAACCTGTTTTACTCGTGATTGATGCTAAAGTATTGATGGGAATTATATTTTTGTTTGTTATAAATTAATGAGAAACTTGTCCGCTATGTTGTGAATGTATAAATTTAGTTTTTCGACAATCATGTATTTTATGAGAGAAATCAATAGAAGCTATGTATTGCCCCAACCCTAGTTAGCTAGAGTCGGTGCAATATTACATAACATTGGCATGCTTACAAGGGATCAAACCTCAAATGAACGATTTGTCTAGTAGCCTTAGAAGTACTAGATACATATATAAGTTTTACATTACATCATGAAATAAAAAACAAAAAACATTTTTGTATCCTTTTTTCACACTTATATCCCTTATCCTATCCCTACAAGTCAACCATAAAATATGTCTTCACATCCCAGGAAAAATAAAACATAGAAAGAGGTGAGTTCAAACGCTCAGTGAGGATAACAATATAGTGGAAACTTTCATAAATAAGCATTAAAATTTAAGTAAATGTGTGAAACTAAAACATAATCCATTTAAACATAAATATCAGCATAATATTGCAAATAAAAACCAAATAATTCCATTTACTAACTCACATGGATATTCTACTAGTCAAATAATCACATGCAATATCAATATCAAATTTCTTAATTATGAAATGCATAATGCTGGACTTCATAACCACATAGTCAAGGACTCGTGTCATGAATACCAATAATATTTTGTCAAGGCCATGTTCTAATATACATGTTTCTCACATGACAACTACCGATGTATTGATGAGATATAGGGGAACCACCCATCACTTACTAATCCAATGCATTCCTCATATGAAAATGTTAAAACATAACATAAACATTCTTATTAAAAAAAGCATACGAAATGTTAAAACATTAAAAATAAACCATGAGTGGTATAAAAATAAATCATCTATAGTAAAAAATATCAAAAAAACTTCAATATAATATGCAATATTGTATCATAATAAATAAACTTCAAACAAGTGTAAAATCCATCAAAGAATGTTGACATAGATGAAATCAAAAATATTTGAGAGAAATATCTCTTTCTATTTTGAAATAATTTTAAAGTAACATAATTATAAAAGAAAACATTAATTTTAAAAATAATCTTATAAGCTTATAAGTGATGCTCTAAAGGTGCTATAACGGAAAAAAATACCCACACTTGCTGTATTAGTTAAAAACATTCTTTCATATATTTTGTCGAAAAGGTCATTAAAGAACATGTTTAGAAAATGAAGAAATGATTCATTTATAAACATTACAAAAATTAGAAAAAGTTTATAAATGACTTTAACCCATATTCTAGGAAATATTACAAAAAATTTGAAATTCATTTTTAAGAAACACTGATTTGGATGATAAAGAGGTCCTAGTATATACTCACGTATAAACAACCTCGGATAATGAAGAGATTGTACAATTAACACTAACCTTGTAATATTTCTTGATTGAGGGTATTTGAACTCATTTATAATAGTAAAATAATTGTTACTAAATTATACAAGAATCAAATAAATAAATGTGATATCATTTATGATCCTC
Organism: Viscum album; assembly: GCA_963277665.1. Lineage (NCBI taxonomy): Eukaryota > Viridiplantae > Streptophyta > Magnoliopsida > Santalales > Viscaceae > Viscum > Viscum album. Next base: position 621,639,130 of record OY728131.1, on the reverse strand, counting down.
TAATATTTCATTGTGAATAATATTTCAATAGTATAATCATTTCGGGTGTTAACTGATTCGTTTTTTTACATGTTTGGTTACGCAAGCCATGTTTCTTATGGATATGATGTATTTGATTCATATAAATCATGATATTATCTTCTTAAACATTAATTTTTTTTTCATAAAATGAAATTTATTCTTGAATGGTTACAATGAGAAATGAATCTCATCGTGTTCCTGAAGACGACAATCTGTATTTATGCATGAGGGAAAATACCATTATTTTGATGGAAAAATCGTATGTAATTGGATGTTATATCATATATAAATATTAATAATAATGTTATATTTATTATTTACATTATTTATACTCATTATTATACCCTTTCAAATAATGATGTTTTTGAATAACAAACTACACCACGACTTGAAGACGGTAAGTCGTACGTACGCACATACAATGACGTGTCATTCATAGGATGGATATAATAATGAATATTGTTGTAACATATTTTTAATATCATCACATTATGTATATGATACTAGAGTTATTATTTTGGAATGGGAATAACAAAGAAAGAGGAAGTGGAAGAAGAAAAATACTTTGAAAAAAGTGGTGAAATTATTTCTTCTTTTTCAAGTGTTTCCTTTTAACATGAGGAAAAAGGTTCCTTAGGATGGCCGTATGAACAATTTAAGGCCTTTAAGTAGAATTTATGGTATTTGGGTAAATATTTGGGCCAGTTTTGGCCAAGACAAACTGCTTTGGAGGTGTGACTTCGAGAGATGGGAAGTACCATTTTATAAGATAGGTGATGGTAAATTTAGGAAAAGCATGAAATATTATTTTATTAGAAAATAATATATGGTTTATATTGTCTCTAAAATTATTTATTTCAAGGATAAGGTGAGGAAGGGTATAAAACCTATCAAAAAATAGGTTTTATATAGGACTAGGTCACCATATTAAACTTATCTTTTAGATTTAACACTTAGTTAACTAGTTTAACTTTTATCATTTATTCTTGTATTATTATACTATATGGTCAATAATCTTAATATAAAATACAAATAGATACCCAAGTGGTTCATTAATGATATATATATTATTACATAATTCCTTTGGATGAACCATATATTTTTAGGACTATTATTTCATTTAATAATATAGTGTTTTTTTAAACTAATTTATGTCAATTTTGACACTATTTTTTGATTTATTTTTGTGGAAGTCATAACACCATTATTATTTCGAAAATAAATATTTTTATCAAACCAATTATTTCATATTAACCTTGAAAATTAGTGGAATTCATCAAAAGTATTTATTTACATTTATTTTGACATTTAAAAAATTAATTATTTTAACCACTCATAAAAAGGTAGTTACTGCATCATCATTGTATCATATATAAATTTAATTAATTAAAATTAAAAATTATAATTAAAATGCCATTATATAGGAAATAGATTTATATTTATAATTAGTTCTAATAGTTGAATTTATCTTATGTGTATCCCTATATTAAAAATGTTTTAGTTATGAAAACTTGAATTTAACACTTTTAAATATTCTTTAAATAAAATAATAATAAACGTCCTATTCTAATCTATGTTGTCCAAAAGGATTATATTTTATTCATAGGGCATTTTTTGGTCGAAAAACATATCTCTAATATAAGTAGGACATGTTTTAGGGTAATTATAAAATCATTTTTACCTTTAATTACCCTAATTATTTTTAACCGTATTAAATAAAAGTCAAAAGTTTCTATTCACCAAAAATTATTTTCATCTAATTGAACAAAATTTTACATACTAATGTCAACCGTGCCTCTAGTATTTTTGAAATACAACTCATAGAAGTGGTAAAATTATGTTTTATTAATATTTTCAAATGCTCCTATAAGGTGGGTAAAAGATGGTAAAAAGTTCAATAAAAAATTATATATCTAATATTATTATAAAATTACTCAAATGAATTAAATTGAAAATATATAGGTTTTATTATATATTTTTACCTAATATAAATTTAAATAAAATTACTAATTATTTAAATGAAAAGTCGGTTTTAACCATAATGCTGTTTTTTACACTATCCATTAAAAATTGAATGTTTTGGAAAAAATACGAAAAACTCACCCTAAGCTAATTTTGACATTTTAAATTAAAAAATGAAGTCCATTTTGAAAAATAAAATTTAAAAAATTTAAAAAAGTGGGTATTAATATTCATAATGACTATTTTGATTGGTCGTGGTGAGTTAAAAATCCAAGTTGCATACAATGCAAGCTATAACATTATTCAAAGGCAAACGTACTGTGGAAGCGTGGGGTGTTACATTCTCACATCCTTCAAATAATTCCACTCTCAAAATTTTCAAAATACTACAATACAAAAATATTCGGGTGGTTCTTCATCATATGTTCCTTGGGTTCCTAAGTTTTCTCTTCCGTCTTATGGTTTCTTCACAGCACATTCACCAGACGAGTCATCTGGTTTCTCAACACTTGTTCTTTGAAATAATGAATTCTGATAGGCTATTTACAATATGACAGGTCGAGTTCCAATTCGTTTTCATCATAGGTGAGTACATTCATTGGGTCAGGCATGTATTTTCTCAATAGTGATACGTAGAAGACATCATGAACTTTGGAGAGACATGGCAGCATTTTCGAATGATAAGCTACAAATTCAATTCATTCAAGAATTTTGAAAGGTCTGATGTACCTAGGACTCAATTTACCCATCTTAGTGAAATGTATAACACCCTTCCAGGGAGATACATTCAAGAAAACATGCTCTCATAGTTGAAATTACAAATCCTTCCTTCGGTTATTGGTATAACACTTTTACCTACTTTGAGGTGCGTTGATGTGGGTTTGGATAACCTTCACCTTTTCTATTGTTTATTCAACATGTTCTGGGCCTATGAGTTTTCATTCACCAACATCATCCCAAAAAGTTGGTGTACGACATCTATTTCCATATAACGCTTCATATGGTGCCATCTGTAAACATGAATGGAAGCTATTTTTATATGAAAATTCAACTAGAGGTAAATATTGAACCAAAATACCTAGAAAATCAAGTGATAATGATCTAAACATGTCTTCTAAGGTTTTAATAGTCCTTTTTTATTGTCCCTCAGTTTGAGGGTGGTAGTCAGTGCTCAAATGATGTTCAGTATCCCATACCTTCTGATGACTTTTCCAGAATCTTGATGTAAAACAGGGATAAAGATAAAAAACAATCTATATGGGTACTCCATGAAGTATTACATCTTTATTAATATATAGTATTGCAAGACATTAATGTGGTAAATCTTCTCTTATAGCATGAAAATGTGCAGAATTTATAAGACGATCAATAATGACTCATATTGTATCATTCCTTCTAGAAGTCTATGGTATCCACATGAAAAAAGTACATTGTAATATCAACTCATTTCCTTTCAAGTATGGGAAGAGGTTGCATGACTCCTATTGGATGTTGTCTTCAAGCCTTCACCTGTTGACAAACCATACATCCTGACACATAATCCGCAATGTCCCTCTTCATGTTTTCCACCCATAATGTTTCATTAAATCTCTACACATATTAGTGCTACTATGGTGTACAGAAAAATTCGACCAATGAACATCATCCAATAATTACCTTTTTAGATCAAGTATATCGGGAACACAAAGTCTCCACCCAAATTTCAAAATTCCATATTCCTATATGAAGTCAATCAATCTCCCATCGTTCACAATATTATTTTTCTTTTGAAACACCTCATCATCAGTCTAAGAACTTTTTATCCTTTCTAGTAAAGACAGATTGGAACCACTTGAAAAAGTATTTATGCTTCACCTTCAATTGTTATTCCCATATCCATCATTACTAGATACAAGAAAATAGGATCCATTAAAACTCTCATCATGTTCAAAACTCCATGATCCTTTCTACACAAAGCATCTGCCACCTTATTTTTCTACCCCAGGTTATACTGTATAGTGAAATCACAGTCCTCGAGTAGCTAGAGTCATTGTCTTTGCATCATGCTGAGTTCTTCTTGTGAGAAAATATACTTCAAAATATTATAATCAGTATATATCTCACATTTTTTACCATATGGATTGTGTCTCTATATATTCAAATAAAATATTACAACTTTTAACTCAAGATCATGAGTGAGTTAGTTTTGTTCATGAATTTTTAGATTTCATGATGCCTAGGTAATGACTCTATCATTCTATATAAGGACACAACCAAGTCTTTTTGTTGAATCATCACTATAAATAAAAAAACCATCTTTCCCTGATGGTAAATTCAAGATAGAATCATTGAATAATCTTCTCTTTAGTTCTTCAAAACATTATTCATAGTCTTCTTTCCAATCAAATTTAACCCCTTTACACGTGAGCTTGGCTAATGGGTTTTCCAATTAGTCAAAATTATGGATGAAATGAAAATAATAACCTTCTAAACTAATAAAACTATATAAATTAGTTATACTCGTCGGTGATGGCCATTCTTGGATTGCATTTTTCATTTAAGGATCAATAGATATCCCATACATTGAGAAAATATGGCCACAAAAAGAAATATCTTGAATCCAAAATTCACACTGTCAAAACTTCCCATATAATTCATTTCTTATGAGGGTTTTCAGAATAATGCGCTAGTGATTTTCAAGATCTTCTTATATTTTTGAGTATACCATGATATCATCAATAAATACCACTAAAAATTAATCAAGTTGTTCCTCGAAAAATCTATTCATTAGATCCATGAAAACAAAGGGTGCATTAGTTTTTCCAAAAGGCATTACTGTAAACTCGTAGTTCCCGTACCTTATATGAAATGCTTTCTTAGGAATGTCATCCTTTTTCACATACAACTGATGATATCCAGATCAAAGTTCAATCTTTGCATAATATTGATCTCCAGGAAGTTGGTTGAATAAATCATCAATTTGAGGTAGGGGATACTTTTTCTTTATTGTTATAGTATTGATCTCCATGTAGTGAATGCACAACCACTTAGATCCATCTTTCTTCTTAACAAAAAGATCAGGGCCTCCCCATGGAGAAACACTAGGGATAATAAATCCATTATTACTCAATTCCTCAAGTTTTTTCTTTAGTTATACTAATTTCACATTGTCAATTCTATAAGGGGTCTTTGAAATGGTACTTGAACCATGGATTATAACAATGGAAAACTCAATTTCTCATTCTGTAGGATGTCTAGGTAAATCCCCTGGAAACACATCAACATATTCATTCATAATATGTATGATCTCTATTGGAACATTTCATTCCTCACCCATAGTAATTTCATTCGCTTCATCCCCAATAGTTGAATTTAGTAGAGCTACTGGGGGTGGATCTAGATAAGAATTAGGTGGTAACGTTTCTGCTCTAAATATAAGGTACTCTTTATCATTATAGAAAATTGTAACATTCATCTTCTTACAATAAATTTTCACATCATGGTCTAAAATCCAATCTATTCTGAGGATTATATCAAATTTAATCATGGTTATGATGGTGAGATCACTATATAATGAAAATTTATATACAATAATGGTAAAAGTTTCACAAAACATTGTTGCAATGATACTTCCCCTAAGAGTTTTGAATGAAAAATCCCTTGTTAAATAAAATTGGAAATATCTATTTTTTTAGAAAACTGGGAAGATATTAAACAATGCGATGATCCAGAATAAAATAACACATTGGTAAAACTTGAGGAAACCATTAAATTACCAACCACTAGGTCTTTTGGAACTTCAATCTCAGCAGTAGTGGCCACATATCTTGGCCTTACTCTGTTGGACCTTTTTGAGGTGAGTTTCCTTGGATCTTAGGAAATTCATTTGCATAATATTTTTTTTCACTACAATTGTAGCATTCAACATCGACAACCACTATCATTCCCTTGTAGTCAAGATCTTTGTGTCCCTTTTCATAACACTTATAACAAACACACATTTCCTTCAGGCGAGCACCAGGGTGTTTCAACCCACATTTACCATAGGATGGATATTAAAATTTTCCCCTTTTCCTATTATTTCTATTTCTATAGTGATTATAAGATCTCTTCTTCTCTTAAATTTCCTTAATGTTGTAAGACATAGAGAATTACTTTTCTCTCTTGATATAACATGAGATAATATATTCATACGATGAAAAGAATTATGAGAGTAATGCCCGATGGAGAAATTTTTTTAACCCATCAAAGAATTGATAAATCATACTTCATGGGTTACATATATAATTTGTAGAATTCCCTACTAACCTTATAATGTTAGCCTCATACTTTGCGACATTCTCATCCTCCTTTTGCCTCAGACTCTGAAATTCTCTTTCAATATCTACACGATGGTCAGGAAGAAAGTATTTATCTATGAAAATATCTTTAACCTCACTCCATTCCATATTTGATACTTATTCATATTCCTTTGTGCATCAAATTAATTACCACCATTGGTCTGCATCTCCCATGAGGCGATAAACTACCATGACAACTTTTTCCCTTTTGCTACTCCTAGAGAATGAAATATTTTCTCTAAGAAACTTATCCACTGCACATCTAAAAACGGATTTTCAGTCCCATTTAATTTTGGTGTTTTTTGTCTCATGAAGCGGTATGACATTTATCCTTTGCGTTGTGGATCATGGTGCTCCATATGGGTAAGGTTATTATTCATAACCTGAGTGAGTTTTCCTAATATGGTGACAATCTAATCAGCACCAATTGCATCAGCATCTCCAATATAATTATCTTGAGTAGCAGGGAAATAACCATATATATTATGGGCATTGATACAGTTTCCATTCCTTCTACTAGGCACCATTTCTAAACAATGGAATACACAAGATTAGTTTATGAATTACAATACATAATCCAAAATTTGTAAAACACTTAACATAAATTGAAAACTTTATGAATACAATCCATAATCATAAAAAGGTTTTCTTTTAAGAGGTATATACTCATAAATCTTTCATAATGGTTTTTAAATAAAATGTGAATTATCCTAAGCATATCCCCCAGGAGTGTCGTAACCAAGAGTGCATCATGCCCCGTTGACGTGTACTAGGATACCTTTGTTCATGCCCGAAACTCTTTGTCAAAGTTTTCACTCCTAGGTAAATATGTTCCATAAGCACCTATACCTTCCCATATCCAGACATGGATTTATTTCTTGGAAAATACACAAAATCTCTACATTACCAAAATTATAGGATGTACTTCTATACTAATCCTCAATGTCTATCTTATGGTAATGTTTTCTAATCAGAGTTTTTCTAAATCTAACTTCCAAGGTTTGTACTAGACATTATCTAATACCAACTATAATGCCCCGACCCTACAAACCCAGAGTCCGTTCAATATTACATTACATTAGCATGATCACAAGTGATCAAATCCATAAAAACCGATTAGTTTTGTATCCATGGATGTACTAGATACATTAATAAGTTTTACATTACATAATGAAATAAAAAATCAACAACATTTTTGTCCCTTATGAACACACTTATATCCATTAGCCTATCCCTGCAGGTAAACCATAAAATAATTATTCCCATCTATTGAAAAATAAACATAGAAATGGTTGATCTTGGATTCTTAGTAAGGTTGACAATATAATTGAACATTTCAAAAATAATTATAAACATTTAAGGCAATGTATAAGACTAAAACATAAGACTTTTAAATTTAATCATCAGAATAATATGGAAAATATAAATCAAATAATTCCATTTACATATTCACATGGATATTCTATTTGTCGAATACTCACATGCAATATCATTATCCAATTTCATAAAGATGGAATGCATAATTCCAGACTTCATAACCACATAGTCAAGGCCACGTGCCAAAACTAAAAATAACATTTTGTCAAGGACATGTGCCAAGAAAATAGTTTATCTCCTGAGACCTACTGATAAATTGAGGATCTATAGTGGTATCTCTCTATCACTTACTAAGTCCAATGCATTCATCATATGAAAATGCTGAAACATAACATAAACATTCGTATTGAAACTAGAATATGAAATGTTAATACGTTAACCGTAAGCCATGAATGGTATAAAAATAAAACATCTGAGATCAAACATATCACAAAACCATCAATACAACATGCAAGATTGTATCCTAATAAATCAAATTCAATCAAGTGTAAAATCCATCAAAGAATGTTGACAAAGATTTAATCAGAACTATTTGTGAGAAATATCAATTTCTATTTTAAAATAATTTAAAAGTCACATATTTATAAAATAATACGTTTATTTTGAAAATACTGTTATAATCCAGTAAGGGAAGCCTCAAAGGAGTTATAACGTATGAAAATAACCACAGTCTTTGTATATGTTATAAAAACATTATTTCCTTAATTTTGTTGAAAAGTTCATCAAAGACATTGTTTGGAAAACGATGGAAAGACTCCTTTATAAACATTCTATAAAAATTTAAACAAGGGTATAAATGAATTTAACCCATTTTCTAGGAAATAATGATATTTTTTGAAATATATTTTTATGAAACACTGATGTGCATGATAAAGATGTCCCAATAGATACTCAAGTATAAACAACCTCAGATAATGAAGAGTTTGTAAAATAAACCCTTACCTTGTACTTTTCCTTGACTGAGGGTATGTTAACCACATGTATAATATTTAAATAATTGTTATTAAATTATAAAATAACGTTATACATAAATATGATGTCATATATGATCCTCAAATATTGCATTGTTAATAATATTTCTATAGTATCATTATTTCAGGTGTTAACTAATTCATTTTCCATTATATGATTGGTTATGTAAGACATGTTTGTTAGGGTTAGGATTTAATTGATTCATATCCAAAATTATATTTTGATCTTAAAAATTATTTTTTAATCATAAAATGAAAGGTATTCTTCAATGGTTATGATGGGGAATGAATCTCATCGTGTTTGTGGAGACGATAATCTGTACGTACGCACGAGTGACAATACAATTCTATTGATTGTGAAATTGTATGTAATTAGATGGTATATCATATATAAATATTCCTTAACATGTTATATTTATTATTTACATCAGTTATACTAAATATTAAACCAATCCAAATAATTATGTTTTTGAATAACAAACTACACCACAACGTGGAGATGGTAAGCCGTACGTACACATGTATAGTGACTTATCATTCATAGTACTGATAGAATAATGAATAAATTTTTAAAATATTTATAATAAAATTATAGTATTTATAAGGTACTGGAGTTAATATTTTGGAATGGGAATAACAATGAATGTGGAAGTTGAAGAAGAAAAGAACATTGAAAAGGTGGTGAAATTATTACTTCTACTTTGGGTGTTTCCTTTTGATTTGATGAAAAAGGATATATAGGTTGGCTTTATGATCATTGTAAGGCCTCTATGTAAAATTTAGGGTAGTTTTTAGGAAATTTGGGCTTGGGTTTCTTGAGCCAAATGGAATTGGAGGTGTGATTTTGAGATAACTATGAGTACCCTTTTATAAGATTTGTGAGGGTCACTTTTGAAAAAACATGAAATGCTATTTTATTATAAAATAAAATTTTGATTATATTATCTAAAAAATGATTTCCATCGAGGATAAGGTGGGTATGGGTCGAAAATTACTCAACCAATAGGTTTTTGATAGGTTTTGGTCACCATATTATCCTTATCTTTTTTATTTAACTCTTCGTTAAATAGTGCACCTTTTACCTTGTATTCTTGTATTATTATTCTATATAGTTAATAATCATACTATAAAATTACAAGAGAACCCCAAGCGGTTCATTAATGATATATAAACTATAATTTAAGTCATTTTTCTGAAACATATATTTGTAAGACTCTAATATCATTTAATAATATAGTATTTGTTTTAAAAACTCATTTATGTCAATTTTGACATGATTTAGTAATTGATTTTTGTGGAAGCCATAACAGCATGATTACTTCAAAAATAATTTACTTAATTTAACCCTAATATGTCATATTAACCTAGAATATTAGTGGAATGAATAAAAAATTCTCAATTTACAATTATTTGTATATTTATAACATCAATTATTTTAACCATTCATTAAAAAAGTAATTACTGCATCATCATTGAGTTATAAATAAATTTAATTATTTAATTTCTATAAATTATAAATAAAATACCATTATGTAGGAAATATATTTATATTTCTAATTAATATTTATATTCTAATTTATCTTATGTATTACCATATTTTTAAATAATATTAATTATGAAAATTTGAATTTAACACTTTTAACTCTTCCTTAAATAAAATAATAATAAATGTCATAATCTAATCCAAGTGTACGAAAAGGATCATATTTTATTCATAAGGACTATTTTTTTCAATAAAAACATATCTAAGAGAATTAGGACTTTTTTATGGGTAATTATAATGTCATTTTAACCTTTAAGTGCCCTATTTAATTTAAACAGTGGTAAATAAAATTCAAAAGTTACTATTCACCAAAAATTATTTTAATCTTATTAAACCAAATTTTACTTACTGATGTCAAACGTGACTCTTGAATTTTTGAAATTCAACTAACTGAAGTGGTAAAATTATATTTTATGCAAATTTGTAAATGCTCCTAGAAGGTGGGTAAAAGACAGTAAAAAGTTCAATAAATATTTATATATCTAATATTATTATAAAATTATTCCAATGAATTATATTGAACATATATAGGTATTATGTATCTATATTTTCCAAATATAAATTAAAATAAAATAACTAATTATTTAAATAAAAAGTCGGTTTTAAACAATAACGCAATGTTTTCCATTCTTCATCAAAAATTGAATTTTTTCAGAAAAATTCCAAAAATTCACCCTAAGCTATTTTTGATATTTTGAATCAAAAAATGAAGTCAATTTTGGAAAATAATTTTTTTAAAAATTCAAAAAGTTGGTATTACTATTCATTATGGGTAGTTTTATTGGTTGTGGTGTGTTAAAACTCCAAGTCACGAAATACACAAGCTATTGTATTACTCAAAGAGAAATGTACTGTGGAATCATAGGTGTTACCATCTTTGTCGTTGGATTTCAATGGGAAAGTATTTATGAAATAAGTTTATAGGCATGAAATATAATTTTACATCTTGTGAGAAGTGTGGAAAAAATATTCCTATAGAACGTATCTCAATGTTTGTGAAGTGAAATCAATGTGGTAAGACTGGTCATATTTCTCATAACTAAATGGGAGATTATTAGACAAGCAATGAAAAGTCAGCAGTAAGATGTTTTATTTGAAATAAGTTAGGGAATTATGCTAATGTGTTTCCAAAGTTGATTATTTAGTGTGGGAACTAGAACAATCTAAATAATAAGTTAATGGAAAATTAATTTTCCACTATTAAAGATGATATGGTCCATTAAATTATGCGGTGACTGGTATGTTACATGTTTATTCAAAATATGCTTGTACACTATTTGTCAACAGATCATCAAATTCATTCATTTATGAGAGCATTGTAAGTAAATTGAAAATATATCCTCATGAATGTGATATATAAAATTTGGAAAAAACATTGTGTTTATATATCAATACATCCATGATATATAAAAATCTTACTATTACCATTAGTGGGATGGTTTTTCCAGAAAACACTGTTGAAATTACAATTGTAAAATTTGATATCATTTTGTGTACAAACTGGATTTCATTTTATCATAATAAAATAGATTTCAAATTCAATAGAGTTTTATTCAATGATTTCATATATTTGATAAAATACAAATAATTAGAGAGATTGATTAAATACAATAGTTAAAATTATTGATATAATGTTGTTTAAAAGAATGAAATAGTTTTGATTAGTGACATCCTAGTAGTGAATGAATTTACAGATGATTTTCGTGATTAATTTCCTAGTATTGTTCTTGATTGGCAGGTTTATTTTACTATTTAATTAGTGTTTATAGATAATCCTATTTCTAAAACACTTATCAAATAGATCAATTTGTATTGGTGAAATTGAAAAAAATAGTTTCAAGGATTACTTCCTAATGGTTTCATTCGAACTACCACTTCACCACAGGGTTATACTGTTTCTTTTGTGGAAAAAAGAATGTTCTATGAGACTTTGTATTTAATATTGATCCCATAATAACATAACTATAATGAAAAATTATCTATTTCTATCATATCAGTGATTTTATTAATTAGATCCAGGGAGCTCATCTTTTTTCGATAATTGATTTGAGGTCCAGGTACCATCAGCTGAAGGTGAAGTTGTATGAAATTCCAAAGACATCATTATGAACGTGAAATGGGAATTATGAGTTTGGATTTATGATCTTTGAGTTATTTAATAAGAATTTTGTGTTTATGAATCTACAGAATAGAGTATTACACATGTTATTTAAACATTTTATTGGTGTGTTTATAGAAGATATTTTGGTTTTATCTAAATGTAAGGAGGAACATGAATGTCACTTTATTAATGTTTTCAAACCCTCAAAATAAAATAGAATATATGGAATTTTATGTATTGGTTAATTTTTTTTCAGTATATACCATTCCTTTGTCATATTGTCTCTAATGATTAGAAAATTTTCTGACCCATCAAAATCAATATATTTTGAAGATAGTCAAAGACCTAACAATAACATAGAGATTCATAGTTTTCATGTATTAGAGGTTTATTACCAATGGTTTATTAAAAACCATTCTTGGTTATATATTCCACTAACTATGTTAACATTTATTGTAGTTAAGATCATCTTTAAAAAAGAATTTGATGATTTTTTCAATAACTGAAATGAAGATGGGTAAATGCTCCAGCTTTGGCCCTTCCTTCTATGAATGGTGAAGTTGCTATCTATAGTGATTATTCATTATAAGGACTTGGTTGTGACCTAATGTATAATTATTAGGTAATTTTTTATTCTTCACATTGGTTGGAAGCCAATGGGATAAATTACCTTACACAATATTTTGAATTATGTGTTTTTGTTTTTGTATTATGAGTTTAGAGGCATCATTTGTATGGCGTAATGTGTTAAATATATACTTCTCACAAAATAATGAAGTATATGTTCACTCAAAAATAATTGAACATAAGACAGAGTAGATGGATGTAATTATACAAGGATTTTTATTGCATGAATCATTACCATATAGAAAAATATTATAATGTGGTAATGCATTGAGTAGAAAATGTAATGCTACATTATAAATGATGTGTTTGGAATGATTTCCTTTAGTTGATGATTTGATGAAATTTGTCGTGAATGTTAATGGTGTAGAAAATTCCTCTAATTAGTTTCTGGTGGTATTGAAGTCATCTCTATCATAAATAATCATGAATGAAATAAAGGATGTTAGTGAGTTGTAGAAAAAGGTAGAATTAGTTCTGAAATATACGTTAAATGAATTTGACATTGATAAAGATAATGTTTCATTGTTTGAAAAGAGATTATGCATGCCTTGTGATTCAAAATTGAAGAGATATTTGTTATGTAAATATTATATTTCCTTTTTTTCAGTTCATCTAAGAATCATTAAGATGTAAAGTGACTATCGAGAGTATTACTGGTGGGATGGAATTAAAATAGCTATTGCGGAATTTACCTAGAGATGTATGATTTTTCTATAAGTTAATGGATCGAGGAAGTTTATAAAAGATACTCTTCATAATTTTTCTGTTTTAGAGTTGAAATAAAAAAATATATCCCTTGATTTCATAGTGGTATTGCCAAAGACATCTCAAGGTAATAATGTCATCCAGGTTATTGTTGATAGATTAACTAAATCAACTCATTTTTTCCAATTCAAGATACTATGTCACTAGACCATATATTCTCAGTTGTATATTAAAGTGATAATAAAGTTACATAAATATTTCATATCTATTGTATCTGATGGTGATCCCAAGTTCACTTCTAACTTTTGTAAATCCATTGAGAAGTCGTCAGGTACTGAATTAAATTTCAGTTCAAATTTTCATCGTCAATCAGATGAGAAGTTAGAACGAACTATTCAGATTTTGAAGGATATGGTATGTGAAAATTCAATTTATTACCAAGGATGTTAGGATCAACATAATTTTATGGTTTATTTTTCTTTTAATACTATTTTATTTCTATTATACAGATGGCACCATTTTTGGTTTTATATGGAAAGTTGTGTCAAACTACAACTTTTTGAGATGATGTTGGTGAAATAAAGTTGATGGGGCTATAATTGGTCAAGGAAATAGCATAGAAAGATCAGTTTCTTCAAATAAACATGAAGACAACAAATATAAAGAAGGAAAGTTTTGTTTAAAACCTATGGAATGATATTTCTGTTGAGGTGGGTGATCAAGTCATTAACTATGTTTCTCTATGGAAAAGTGTATTGTGTGTTGGTAAGAAGGGGATGATGAGACCACGATTCATTGGATCCTACGAAATCATAGAGACTATTTTATAAGTTTCCTTCTAAGTGGTTTTACCTCTGAGTCTATTCTAGGTACAATTTTTTTTACTATTATATGTTAAGAATGTATATGATGGATCAATCTCTTGTTTCGAGTCTAGAAGTAGTTCAGTTGGAAGATAATCATTCTTATGAGGATTAGCCAATACTGATTCTTGACAATATAGTGAAAGTGTTGAGGAATGAGGTGATTCATCAGGTTAGTGATTTATGGAAAAACAAACTGGATGAAGATTTTACATTGGAATGTAAAAATGTTATGGGGGATAAATACCACCAATTAATTTTATAAGTGAATAAAATTGCAAGGACTCAATTTAAAAAATGGGTAAGGTTGTTACATTCTGTGTTATTATAAAATAATAAATTTTAATATCTATAAATATTTATGAATTAGATATTAATTTTACATTAAATGGGAAACTTTTTCTAATAGGTTACCTGACACACAACTATGGGTTTCTTATAAATCTTATATTTCACATAAGAATGTGTTATATAGAAAATTAATATATTAATAATATTACTATTTTAAATGGAAGATATCTCTTTGTATTTGTATTGTAAGGAATGAAAAAATAACTATATTATGTTTAAACATGTTTATTAATTAATTTTACATTATTCCAAGAAATTTTAGAGGCCTAAAATGAGAAAAATTCATAATTTTAGCATAAAATAGTCTAATATTTTTAAAGGTTTTTTTACCGCCTATTGTGGGAGAACTATTTTTAAATATAGATTTCTTTAATTTTATATATTATTTATGAAAAAATAAAATTCTTAATAGGAATAAGGAAATAAAAATTTCTATGGATGAATCTTTGATATTTTTCTGCTTATACTCATTTTTAATGAATCGTGAAAAATACTCCACTAAATTCAAAATTGTAGTTTTGTCTAATTTATTTATATTGTTAGACTATAATTTTACATGGTTTACACTATAATTATATTATGTTGAAATAATTTAATCCAATTTAGTTTGTTGGATGAAATTTGAAATTAATATTAAATAGAAAACAATGTGAACTTTTGATGGTTTTACTTTAAATAATAGGTTTTCTCATTCCTTTAGAGGAATTAATTATAATTTTTTTTCCACTTGTGTGAATTTAATTTTCAAAAAATTAAATAAATTTTTACATCTATATGAAATTTTTTTCCAATATGATCAAAATTATTTTTTTGTGAATAATAACATTAGTATTTTATGTACCATGTTATAGGTATATATAGTAATTAAATGTAGAGAAAATATAATAATGTTATAAAACTACCCTAACATTTTTCCTAATATTATTTTATAAGTTATTGTTGACCTATAGATTCCCTGGTTCTCCATTTTTTCCTTTGGAATCCACTTAAGTGTGATTATGACATTTATAAAATTTAATTAAAAGTAAAGGAAAATATGTCATAATCATGTATTTTATTACTAAAACAATTATAATATGGAGTTATATAAGTAATATCTTAGACAATAAATAGTCTTTATAAATATAATAATATTACCTAAATCCTGGTAGTTTATTTATAACATTTTGTAATTATATAATAAAATTTCATTACACCACAAATATGATACTGTAATAGATATATTAAAGAAAGAATCAAATAAATGATATTAATAATACTAAAAAATATAAAAAGAATTATTTTATTCTATAAACAAATAGTTTTGATGATTATGACATGTTAGTATTGAGTTAATATAGTTTGTTTGAATCAAATGAGTTGTTATGGGTTTTTTAAAGTCATGTAATGAATTGTGTCAAATTTGAGATTTCCCATAACTGAAATTATATAACAAATAATTTAATGGTATAAAATAGATAAATACAAAATATTCAGCCATAAAGATTATATAAACCATAAAATTTAATTAATAACTCATTAATTATCCTTTTTTAATGTTTTATAATTATGTTAACTCTCATAGTGAAAATTATATGATAAAATAGTAATAGTTAAAAGAGGTTAAAACCAAAAGATAAGGATTAAAAACTATCCAAAACATTTATAATTATTATTTTATAATCATATTTAGACCCATAATAATACTATATTTTAAATAAATCTAAATGAACCCATTTGGAATCTAAATTAAAATTATATTAATTTAATATTATATATAATAATAATTGTTCCCCTCCCCTCCCCTATAAAAAGACACACATTACCCTCAATTACATGCACTTAAAAAACCATTTTTTAGGCCAAAATATACTACAAACCCTTTATAGAATCCCTCCCCACAATATTGAGGCACACCTCTTTTTTTATTGTTTTTAAAGTGTTTTTCAAAGGTGATCAACCGAAGAATAGGTATTTTTTTTACGTATTTCTATTATATTACCTTTTCATCTTACTTAATATATTATTTCTCCTATTTGAAATAATAAATCTAGTATCCTAAATATACTGAAATTTTATTATGATAATATCACAAATTAAATCCATCGAAAATTCCATTAAATGGGAATGTAATTACTCGTTCGTTCGTACATGTGATCTATTAGCTCCACGAACCGATCTAATGGGTTTTTTCACAATCATATCTCATGAGTGGTTATAATAATGTAATTAAAGGTCATATGTTATATTAATGAAATATTAATCATATTTGATAATAATATATAAATTACATTCTTTCTTTCCATGTGCATAAAAATGATAACGTCTTTCATGCGTACGTTTGAACTATCATCTCCATGATGTGATTGACTCCTTTTTATTAATTATATCACTTTTATGATATATATATATATATATTAATAATTAATATGATATTAATTATGTTATAATATTTATATAATGATAAAAAAAATACTCAAATTCTTTATATAATGACCAATGGAAAATGGGAAATGTTACTCATGCGTACGTACGACTTACCATCACCATGAATAAAACATTGTTCATTTTTCATAACCACACTTACTTGTTTTATTTAAATTTATAATTTATGTATAAAAATAATAAAATTTCAATAAATACTATTCTAGAGATGATATACATATGACCACATAGACTAGTGATACCAATACTTGTTCATTTTTTACTCAAGTATCGAATATCGACGAAATATCCAACATAAACATACATAATTAATCAATTGCTGTAAAATTATAAGTAATTAAAATAAATGGAATAATGAAATATAATATTTTTTAAAATAAAATATAAATTAAACTAATTTTATTATTTACGAATAAAAAGGAACATACCAGAAGATTTGAAGTTCAGGAAAGGGACTTCATCTTACTCTCTTTTCATTTAGGCATATTATTATAATATACACCACCTTCTTTTACACATTGTATAGTAAACCCCTTTTACTTATAAATTCCTTCAAAGGTTTTTAAAAGGAATTTTTTTATACTAGTAATTATTCTAAATGACAAAATGAATTATTTTATCATATATGGAGACAACGACATCTCTGCCACCCTAACTGTTATTTGATATTTGGATCCCTTTCTAAGACAAAATGTTTTAAAAAAAATAAAGAAATACCTTATTCCCTATTTTGGGGTATTTTGATAATGAAAATGGAATGATAATTTCAATATTTAGTAAATATTTCTTATGATTACATATAGAATTTTATGATTGAAATTTTGATAATTGAAATATTTAATGTGTTATGATAATATTATAGTACTTGGACATTTGACGGGTGGTTGCAAGCTAAAACAAAGATGGGTGGTTACGAAATAATTCAATTATGGTTGGTTCCATTATAAATCAGGGATATGTGGTTACGTTATAACCTCTAAATACATCGGTTATGGAAGTCAGTTGTATGGTTATTCCTTTGGTCGGAGTGATAAGTGTCGATGTCCACTATATTGTTATTCCATTTAATTATGATTATATCCCATGTTACCTTCATATGATATATGTTTATTTCTATGGGTTTAGGGTAATATTTTTATTGAAAAAAAGTTATTAAATGATATTACATTTAGTGATTTTTAATTACTACTTATTAATGGTGAAAATTATTACTTTATGATAAAGTATTCAGGGTTAACATGTTTTCTCAATACTAAGAGTTTTCTTTATTTGTGTTTCCCTTAATATGATTTTATTACCCATTTAATGTTTTGAATTTTTTTTCATAGTATCTAAAGAATAATAAAGTCAATTATGGTAACAATGAATTATTATAATGTTTCATCATGCAATGAAACCATGCATATTTTTAAATCATTTTTTACTTTATGAAAATATGGATTGTGTGAAGTAGTGTCTTCTTTATAGTATTTGAGTTGTTATGTATGAGTTATGGCCTAATTCAATAAACCCTTAAACCTGAATGTAACCTTGAAGTGAATGAATGTAAAATTATTTTTATAACTCATCATTATTTAACTTTTAAGGATGGAACCTTATATTTAAATGTTGTAATGTAAAAATGAACGACATTTGTTTCCAAGGTTATAGCCTTCCACACACATGAACTATGATTTGTTCACCCATTTGATTGAATAGTGTGTGGTGTTGGTCACACCCATAATATAAAAAACATATTACTATTAAATTTTAATATTTTATAATCAAATAATGATATAAAAATAATTTATGGATGTAGAGGAAGATGAAATATAAAAAATCTTTTAGAAAAACATTAAATCTTTTTTAGATATTCTCTTTAACATTTCCCAAATGACATCCTATAATTTACTTATTATGAAGATAAACATTAAATGATTAGGGTTGGGAAGCATGGAAGTGATGTTTTTAGTGTTGGTATTGGACAAATGTCTTGGGAGGTGTGAATATGTTATTGGTGTGAGTTCCCTTTTCTAGTGTAGTAGGAGTGGATTTCTTGTAAATACCTAAAAGTGAACACCATTGGGAGGTCCCCATTAACTCATGTGCATCCGATAAATGAAATAATTCAAAAAAATAGATTATATGGTATAAATATTTCCAAACAATGGGTTTCGGACATGTTTTGGGTCAGTTACACAACTTTTAGTTTATGAATAATTACAATATAATCTAATATTGTCCTAAATTGATGTCATTAACATCATATATTTTCCCTAATCACTTATGTAAAAAATTAATTTCACTTATTTTTGAAATTATAAATTACGATTACACAAAATATGTTATCAATTTTATAAAATTAATCTCATGGTTGTAGAAGAAATTAATCTAAAATATAACCCTTACATGTGCTGAAAAAGTGTTTTTTCAATTTTAAAATGATCATAAGTTTGAAATGTTTTTAAATCTTACATAATAAAGAAATTAATTATAGTTACCTAAATTTTATTAATATATGTATAATTATTTTATTTTATCATAAAAACAAATTCAAAAAATAATCTAACATCTTAATTATATTGATGAAAATTACTTTTTTAATTAAAATTCAATATTTTCCACTATTCCTCGATGAGCCCGTAAGGGATGCTACTTTGCTAGGGTTTACCCTAATCATTACCTCTTCTGATTCCCCGGGTTGTCTTAGCATACCTCATAATGCTTGAAGTGTTTATGGAGGAATATCCTCCATCTTTATGGAATCATGAGACTTCATGGGATCGACCGTCTTAGTGATTCACATCATTATTAGCCTGTTTCTCGCTCAATTCCACTATTTCAGGATAAGTATTCCCAAGGAGGTGTGCTGATAGTCTAGAAGCTGAGATCCAGCTTTTGTGGTACGAGGGTGAAAATTTTTCTCCAATTTTGTCTGTTGGGACATTTGTCCTTGTCTCCAGGTGTGACCTAGATTGCGACAATGAGATTTGAATATGGATTGCAGTGGGACTCTCTTCCAGCCTTTTGGTGATGGCTATTTATTATTCAATTTTTGTTTTCATTTTTTATGTTGGTTTAATTTATTTTAGTTTTGATTATATGTTGTGATTGTTTTTTCTATTCCAATGTGTTTTAGTGGAATCGTATGTGTCGTAGCAGCAGTGTAGAAGAGTTTCATTGGGAACAGCTAATGTCATTTTTGATTCTTAGTGCATGATTCTTTTTTTGGCGGCGATCATTGTGATTAATTTGTTTGAAATTTGAATATGGTTTGATCATCTGACTTATGTAGAGGGGAAAGTGACGAAATAATGTTGATGGAGATCTGGATCTGTGTGATGGTGTTTTTGTTTTTGTTACTAATATAATGAAATCTGGATGACGACGATGAATTGTTGTTTGATTAGGTTCTCTTGTTTGGCGTGCAGAATGGTGTGTGAACCAGATGGTTTTTTTATTTTTATTTTGGATGATGTCTTGAACTAGATATTCTATATAGAAATTCATTAGATGAGGATTCAATGTTTATATCTTTCATTGTAAATGGATATTCATATCGAATGATTTAGTGGGTATGGCCCAACCATTAGTATCAGGGCCGTTCATTTTTCACGAGATATCTCACTGAGTATCCATGCATTGGTGTAAGATCTCTACAATTTCACTGATCCTAGAGAGGGGTATTTCTATTTATTCTTGATCTGGGATGATTTTCGACTGTATGAAATTCATGTTAGGTTTATGTCTCTATGTCTTTGAAGTCATGTGAGGTTTCCCCCTTTACCCATAAAATTGGGTTTATCCAAAACATAAATAAAAATTTAGACCTTTGGGTCATTAAGCTAGTCAATATTCGTCAAATAATATAATATCTCTGAAAAATAAAAAACCCACCATTAGCTAATGATGTAAATATTAATTAAAAAAATGAAGTTTGTTTCATCAATTACAATTTTATAGAAGTTCAATATTTAGATTTAAAACATGTGTTCTATTAAAAGGTATCAAAATTGAATTTAAAAAAATTATTTTTCATAAGGAAAATTGGAATTTTTCATCCCTCGAGACTATCAAATATTTACTATTATTATAAATATTTTTTGATTAATATAAAATATACATATTCTGTTAACATCATAAACTGATAGTAATTAATTAAATTTATTCATATAAAACACCATTGGTTCATAGAAATGTTTTTTACTAAAACATTTATTGTATATTAAATTGGTTTTCATATTAATTTATAATTAATTAGTAACCAGTGAATTAAAACATATATTTTCATAATTTGGTTAAAATTATTCATAACTTCTAATTTAAAATATATGAGATAATTTTCACACTAAATATTAACATTAATTATATATTGTGGTTCAGTATAACCCGATCTAGCATGAAACATGGAACTTCGAATGAACTCATTGTTTTGTTTAAAGTAAGATAAGCTTAGTGTTGTGTTCTATTCAATAAATAGAATATATTTATTCAAAATAATATATATCACAGTGTATATAGTTGTTATATTACCATCTACAGTTTGTTTTATATGTCTGAAATGATATCAAATATAATGTCCTTACTTTAGAATTTTACATTATTACTCTGCCGACATAGGGAACCAAATGTTTGAAATGTATATCAAATATCATACTTGATGATTGATGATCCCATATTGAAATACTTTTTGTATTGGTATGGTCATGAGAATGTTAATGATACATTATTCTTAGATATTCTTATACATATTATTTATCACAAATTGAGGTGTCTAAAAAGAGATTTGATAATGGGAGGTCGGGATGTAATATTACATGTTAAATTTTTCTATCATGGATCTCTATAATTTAAGACAAGGTTTAAAATAATTATGGTGGATATATGGAATTCACTTCTATTTTTAGTAATTTTAAATATTATTTGTTCCTTATCTAATATAAATTTAAAAAAATAGGGGGGTACTCTTAATGAATTTATGTTCTTCAAATAATATTATTGATGGAAATTTGATGACTATTATTTATAAGTTCCTTGGAATTTTATAATAAAAAATATTATTAAATATTGGTTGTTAATAAAAAATATATTTCCAACAACAAAGTTTCATGGTATATCATATTTCATTTCTTATATAACATGTGAAATAATGTTTTTAATTATTTATTTTAAACAAACCACATTTTAAAATATTTCATTCAGTTCCAATGGTTATGTAGAATAAATATAATCATACGCCTCAGAACTCACTCAGTAATTAAATGGATATAATAATTGATCATTCCTTATATAACATGAGAATTCAATACATTCATCTGATTCCAAAAATTCATATGTTTATCATATATGACAACTAAAACATATTCTAAAATATGAAAACACAATATAAAATATTTAGAGTTTCATCTAGATGTATTCACATTATTCAAACTATCCTATATCTTATAAATTCTTGATTTCCTCTTTAATTTAGGTTATAACGAAATCATAACCATGAATTTGAAAAAAAAATCATATAATAGAATTAGTTTTTTATAATATCTCTCCATATACCCTAGTATTGGTCAATATATAATAACAAAATATAGAGTGGATAAATAATAAAAAATATACATAGGTATTTGATGATATATGGATACCATTAACATGTTTTTAATGTTAATTAATAATAATTCATATGAACATTCTACCATTTTTGTCATTATAGAATAAAGAGAAAGTAAACATGATATTAATAGATATTCAGTTTCTTTAGAGATGAAACTATTCCAAATGAATTTTGGGATATTTTTTTCCAAACTATCATAATTTTTTTTGAAGAATTGACGATATTATATTTGAATGAATATATATGTTAGTTAATAACGTAAAAAAATTCATAACATGTTATTAACCATTATGTATAAACCCAGCACAAAGGGATTTGTTTTTTATAAGGAACACATAATCCATGATTGTAATTGATTTTATAGTTTCAAGGGATAATACACATTTTCATCCTAATAGTAATTGAAAACAATATTGAAAATGAACTTCAGGTTTTCTAAAAATAAAATAACATTATTATAATGAAATCATTCTCTTAGATTAGTTGACTTTTGAAATTCAATTGATTATATATATTATAAGAGATATTTTATTTTTAAGGAAGGGTTTCTAGTGTTTGGGAGTATAAGGTTGATAAAAATGGGATGTACCCCATTATTGTAGGAATCAGGTTCTATATGGACTTGAGTTGAGTACCTAGGTACTTCATAATGGTAACATGGATACTATTTGATCCACACGGAATGTAGTTTATTAGTTCCATGAACTCGGTGTAACTACTATATTTATTAATGTTATATGTAATTTTGTATTCTAAACATAAAAATATACCCAAAATCGAGAAGAATCTTATGATTTTTTCTTATTTTTCCCATATTAGAGTCTCCATCAAGTCAACACGGCAACAGACCGATGTTTTATCAGTGAAAGTTTTCTTTTCATAATTATGTAATATATTCACATGAAATCACAACAGAATGAACTATGATGTATTACGTTTTCTTTAAAAATAATATTTTTACTTTTATGATTCGAATTTTTAAAATTTGATATACATGGTTTTAATCAGGAAGATATTTGAATGTATAAATAAAATTCATTAATCTTATAAGTGATAATATGACCACAGTAAAATTATTTTTAAGTCATAAATAATGAATTATAATTAATCAATTAATTTAAAAGAAAATTATTATTCCTAATTTTTTTTCATAAATTAAAATTTTTATGTCTTCTAGTTTAAAGATAATTTTATAAGTCCTTATGTAGTTTTAGAAAGCATTAGAAAATTTGTTATAGTTTTATAATCTGTATTCTTCATGTAAATTTATATTTTAATTAAAAAATAAATTAATCATATTTAGAAAATTATTTTTGAAATAATTAGCTTCATTTTTGGATTTTACACATCAAAAAATTATTATGATGATTTTTTGGGATTTTTGTAAAATACATGAATGTTTAATGAATAGTAAAATACGATAATTCACAATAAATGCTAAAACCTGAATTTCTGCATCATTATTGAGTTAGGGATGATGTACACGGACATTGGATCTAACTCACATTCACTAATTACTATTTTGGTCATTTAATCATCACAATTTATGATATTTATGGAGATTAATAAACGATGTAACTAAATATTATGAAAACCCTCCTTTCCTTCACTACAAACACCACCCCTCCTTACCTCTTCCCATCGATCCTCTCACACCTTGATCGTTTCCTAAAATCATCCAAAATATCTCACAAATATCTTACCCCACGTCTAAAACCCCTTAGTCACTTAAAAAAGTCCAAATACTCTCCCCGTAAGATGCTCTCAAAGATGATTTATTCTAGAGGTAAATTCCACATTTCAATTGTTTTACTTTTCTTTCATGTTCATTTTGTTTTTTTCTATTCTTACCTCTCCTCATCCAAATGTTATGACAAATCTTTCACCATGAAATTACTATAATGTTTTTATGATAATAGAATATTATATATTCATTTCTATTTTACTCTTCTAGTAGTATAGATGCCATCCGAGATGTTTTAATTTACCACATTTAAGGACAATGGGTTTTCAATTTCTATTACAATCTTCAATTCAGGTTATGAAACAATTTTCATGGTTGACCAAGACTCATAAATATTTATTTTTACTTATGTGATGTTTTGGAAACTTTTTTCACACATGATGTAAAATAATAATACGGAATAATTTAATTGTGAGAAAAATCACCATGTTGTTCATGCGTTTATCAATAATGTTTTATATAATGATTCCCCTTCAATAAGAAACCAAATGATTTTTTTAACCATTTAACCTTATGAATATTCAATAATAATATTTAACTTCAATTATGGATAACCAATCTCATCATACAATGTATTCCAAATATTTATATAATTGAACTGGTCATTAAAACCAAGGAAACAAATGGACCCGAACAATAAAACTGAACCTCATTACCAATAAAAGGGTTATGAATGAACTCAAAAATATAATAATAAATATTTTACATATATATTATATTCTTTAATTATTAATTAATGAAACAAATTTTACTATTCATTTCATTAATATCAAGTGGAGAACACCATCTGACTTAAGGTAAGGGATCCTCTCTATTTCACTTTCATTCAATAATGTCTTCTATGTTATATCCTTTAATTTTTAATCTATAATGATGGTGTTTGATTTTGAACCTACCCCATACTTCTCTTATGATGTATAAGTAATGATAATCCCCCTTTATATCTCATTAAGTCCTCTTTAGTACAACAAATACCATGCCAATAATCTCTAAGGGATTCCACCTGAACCTCCTTTGTTCCATCGGGTTGCCTTACCTTTATTTTACCAAAATGATGTTATCTTATATTTTTATGCTAATATTATTATTAGTGAGTACATGTACCATATTCATTTATTAATACCCTTCCATTATTATATTTCAAGGATATACATGTTTTTATTTGATTCCCTCTTCAGTACATCCCGATAAGAAAACCTGTTTTGTGGGAGCTTTCCGAATTCATAATTGATTTCAAGAACACTCTATCTTGTATTTTAATACAAAATTTTGTTTATTAAATAAGATTTTGTTATTATTAAAACCTACTTCGGTCACATCTTGTTTTATATAATTTATTATTCAATTTCTTTAAAGGCTCAATAGTATTTTCCTTAAAACCACACAAAAATGTTTCAGTGCTAAAATTTCATAAATACATCTATTACATGTTGTAACTTCTTCTTGAAACTAGTTACCATGATACACGCATATTTTACCTTATTAATTTCCATGTATATTTTAGTTCCTTTCTTTCATGGAAACTTTTAAGATACACCCATTTGTTATGCCTTCTGACATGATTGTGGTACCCAATTCATTCATTGGGTTACAATTATGTTTATGTGATATTGATTATGTGTGATTATTTTTGTGGAAATAATATTACTAATATTTTATGATGGGTTTTCCATGATATAAATCCAATGAATTGGGTATATTTGAGTCTTGGTAGACGTTATGTGCGACGGTCGTGGTAGTTAACCATCGCCTGTGCTACCATGTGCGACAGTCTTAGTGGTTAGCCATGGCTTGTGCCACCAAGTGAAACAGTTTTGGAAGTTATCCTTGAATCATGAAAAAGTGATGTTTTATGTTGCTACCACATTACTATTACTCAATGTTTATATTATTCCTTGTTTATATGTTATTATTCTATATGTTACATAATTTATTATATCAACATTTCATGCCATTTATCTCATGTACTAATGATTTGTTCTTTTGGTTATTTCCTTACTGGGATTTTAGATAATCCCTTTGTTCATGTGGTCCCCAGCGTACCCTATACAGATGTATGGGCTCTATGGAAGTTAGGTTCTATTTATGGAAATTTAATAAAGAAGTGTTTTTAGTTCAATTTTTTCAGTTTTATATACCTAGTATTCAAATACACTAGACCTTGCAATACATTTCATGTAATCTGAGGTATAATTATACTTTAAATCATGTAATGTTATAAGTTAAAGGATAGTATCACTATAGTTTGTATTAGAGCATGGTCTAGTTAATTTTTGATATTATTAATAGGGATATTTTGTAATAACCTTTAGGATGATACTAAGTGTACGAAAATGTCCCTAAATTTGGTTAAGTATAGAGTATGTGGTTTATAATAAAAAATAAATCCATGTCTAGATAAAAATAGGTAGAGGTGGATCGGACACATATGTATCTTGGGGTGAAACCCGAAAACACCACTTTGATCTAGACTTGAATGGGAACTGGTGGACAACAATGGGCCTTACTATACTCTTGGTTTGTCTATCATAGGGGGCATGCATTGGTAAATTCATGGGATTGGTACAAACCATTATTAAGGGAATAAAAAAAGATCCAATACGAATATCTCATGACCCCTCCATATAAGGTTTACCCCTCCTAGGAAGACAATGTGAGAAGAGAGATAAGGACCCCCAAGTCCTGCCTCCAGTGGGCCCCAGGTAGGCGACTAACACCGAGGGTATCGTAAACACAAAAATGAGAGGCATTAACCTCTTAAGAGAACACATGTGAAATATAGTGAAAAGAAATACACCAACTAACTCCAACTTAGAAAATAATATAAAAGAAAAACCCAATTACACATAGGTAAGGTCATACAATACTAATACAACTGAACGAAAAAACTACAAGTACACAAAAAAGTAAAAACAACAGAAACCAAATAGCCCGAACAACCCAAGAAACCCCAAGATAGTAGAAACCAGCCTGATCAAAAACCTTCTCCTAGTGACCTATAAAATAGTTTATATAGATATAGTTAGTATAATAGTATACTTAGTAGGATCCTCCTCCGTTCCACTCATGAAAAAGTAAAGAGAACATGCTAATGCATAGTGCACTACAAGTTAAACTAACTCATCACGTAAACTTGTATACTAAGTTCCCAACCATACCATGGATACTATAACAAAGTATCTCATAGAAGAGTATATAATATTATAAATAATATCAAGGTTACCCTGCTACCACTTCCCCATTGGTTTTCCATATTGCCCCAACATCGCAAGTCCTAAGCATCTCTCTCCAAAACAGTTTGCCTACAGACACCTGAGTGAAGTAGCAAAACCTGAAGCTTATGCTAAAAATCCACCATGTCCACATAATAAAAGTAAGCAATTAGTTTCTGAGATCCACCATAGCTCGTATAATTTTTACAATACGTCGGTCATTATACCTCAAGCCATTACAACACATACACTGAGTAAGGATCCTTAAACCATCACAACCTATACACGTTACACATATAGTAGTCCATAGGAAACTATATCCAGAATCTACGTGTGTGAATAACCTCAAGACATTACATCCCTCTACACACATATATGGGGAAAACTAACAGTTGTTCCTACCAGCACAAGTAACTACCAAGTGAAGAGCGTGGGGGCCAAAGGGGGTTGTCAGCCATCCATCCTCCCACCAGAATGTTGGGGAAAACACCCCCACCCAGGACTCCGAATCCCTGAGGTGTCAATTTCCCTAACTGAAGGGGTAGAGTAGCTTATAGAAACACATAAAGTAAAGAATATATTATAGCTCATAACCAAACTATGGGCATATCCAAGTCTTAGACTCAATTTATACTAACGTCTCTCAAACTTCTGGCTTCCACTTCTAAGACTAGGTATCCTATAAGCACACAACCATTTAAAGAGCTTGATTACATTCCTGCATTCCCTTTTTATCAGTTTCACTTTGCATCTATAAATTATATAAACATTAATTAAATAATAAAAATTTCCACATTATATTTCATTAGAACCAAAACCAAAGTCCACTATTTCATTATATTGAATCCTCAGCATTGTGTCCCAGCAAGCTCCAACCAGAAGTGTTAACATAATTTATTTAATCCTTTATTAACAACATTATTAATTTCCAATGTTCCTAGTAATTCTAGAAAAACTTTCTACGCTACTAAACACAAGGGGGTACAACACGGTGAGTAGAAGAACTACCCATTGAGTTTTTTCCGCCAATAACAAGAGTGTAGACTCATCCTCCCTCAAGAATCTAAACAAGGAAATCACATGTCATACCCCGTGCATCTTCTCCCCACTTGGATGGATGGTAAGAGAGATAAATACCTTGAACAATGGTTAAAGTATAAAAGATAAATAACCAATAAGAAACCATAAGCATCAAAACATTCACATCTAACCACTTCCATCATCTTCGCTGTCCTCCCTGAATCCCACATGCATAAACGGATGTATCTCGCCACTCAAGGTGTCAACTGCTTCCACAACCAATAGGCCTATCTACCCCCACATATCACAATAGACATCTAGGATCACATCACAACACAAGCTGTATGAAAACAAAAATCATATAAATTGGGATCCTAGCCCAAAAAAGGCATCCAACCTTCAAATGAATTGATCTCTCACATATCCAAGCATAATTATCTTAGCCTTTACAAGGAGGAGGATAACTTAGAACACTAGGAGAAATTATCTTTTTATCAAATAGCCAGTTCATATATCAAATATTGAATTAACATATTTATTATTTTTAGGATCCAACTATGGGTAACATAAAACACAAGCTATCATAGCCATCAAAAATTTATTAAGTATACTTAATACATCAATTTTATTAACTTGAAATTATAACAACAAAAACAACCAGATTCATTTTAATGCCTCTTCATATTGAGCAAAAAAAATATCAATTAATTTTCATATTTACGTTCTTTACCAGTTTCCATCAGTAACGAGTAACTAAAAAAAATTCATAGATATAACCCTATTTAGAAACGTAAGAGGCAATTTCATTTGATCGATATAAATTTAATTATCCGATTCATATGTTTATTATGACAATTCCATTGTGATATATAGGTCAAAAAAATTATAACTCTACATTTTCTCTTAAAATAATAGAGAATCTAAGAATCCCCTAGCTCAAATGGTTCTTGACGTTATTTATACGAGGATGATCCACACAACGGAATACAATCACCTCCCCCATTACCACTGCATCCACTCGAGGATATCGCGTCATTACCGCACCATCTGACAACTAGGAAAACTCTATTTGAAGCATGGAGGTCATGTGTAGTAGCATGGAGAGGAGAAACATGAGTAGAAGGATTGAATAAAACATAAGATCAAAGGTAGATCATACCTTATATCGAAGAAAGATGATCACTTGCTGTTTAATCCAAAATAGGGGGTGCACATGTAGTAGGGAGAAACCTCAAGGGGAAACGATCTAAGGATTAATGTCTGATCAAATATCCCCTAAGAGAACAAATAAAGGTTAGAGAATCTCGCACCAGGGAACAAGAAGATAGAATAACGAAAAATTATATTCAATCCCTTTAGAAGACTTAAGAGAGTCACAGTTTAATATACACTGTATTTTATATTAAAATTATATCGAATTATACCACACGGTTTGACCACTTAAAAAAATATCGAGCCTTAGGATAATTAATATAGAAGTTATGGGATTTGATTTTGCCATAAATCCATTAAAAAAGGCCTTAAATTCATTTTAGGTAAAATAAAATGTCAATGTAGTGAAACACTAGGAAGCTGGAAACACTATACACCAAACCAGAAACTTGAAAATATGTTGGATGAATCACCAATCTGGAATCCTCTTTGGTCTGGAAACAAAATAAAAACTCACTAGTCTAGAAACCTCACCAGTATGGAAACATTATAAAACCTCACTGGCCTAGAAACCTCACTGGTCTTGAAACACTGTAGAACCTCACTAGTTTGGAAACCTCAATGGTCTGGAAACATTGTAGAACATCACTGGTCTGGAAACCGCACTGGTCCGAAAAAAATGTAGAACCTCACTGCTCTTAAAACATCATAGGTCTGGAAATAGTATGAAACCTCACTCGTCTGGAAACATCACCAGTTTTAAAACACTATAGAACCTCACATGTCTGGAAACCTCACTGGTCTGGAAACACTATTGAACCTCACTGGTCTAGATACCTCATTGGTCTGGAAATGCTGTAGAACCACACTAATCCTGAAACACTATTCATGAACTAGAAATTTGGAAAAGAAAATAACATGGTGTTGGAAATAGCCTACTGTTCTAGAAACACTATTCACGAACTAAAAAAATTTCAAAGGAAATAGCATGCTGTTAGAAATAGCCTACTGTCCTGGGAGCACTATTCATGAACTAAAATTTGGAAACAGAAATTTCATACTGTTGTAAAAAGCCTAATGTTATGGAAACACTATTCATTAACTAGAAATTTTTTAAAAGTGTTGGGAATAAGTATTCTTGACCTTGTAGAACACCTCACACGCTAGATTTCAGAAAATTTAATGGACAAGAGAGGTATGGGCCATTACATTTGATACCTCTCGAAACATTCTTGTCCCTAAGAATTCAAAACTAACCTATATGAAAAGCGGGGTCTGATCAACCACCCCATAAGACACCTCTCTGGGTAAAACCACCCTGAGTTGTTCTAATGTTGGAACAAAATCGTGACATCCGAGATCAAGGGAACAATAATTCCATATCTAAACAAGTCATGCATAAAATCACATAAAAGGTAAAAAAACAAATCATCAATGAAAAACTCAACACAACATCATAAAACAGCTCTTGGTACTGGACATGTAGTTGGGACTCTTGCTCCCATGTAATCTCCTCGACGGCACCATGTCGCCACAAGACTCGAACAAAGGGAATAGAACACCCACACAACACCTTCTCCTTGCGATCATGGATCTGTATTTGATGCTCTTTGAAGGTCGTATCATCATCCACATCGATATCACTCTAATTGATGTCGTGTGAGTCATCTTGAAGATAACTATGGAGCTATGATACAAGGAAAACATCATGTATCCAGCTCATCTGTGTGGGGAGTGCTACTCGATATTCCATGACTCCAACACGATCCAACACATTGAATGGCCCAACAATCCGGGAAGAAATATTACTCCCACGACCAAACCTTCACTGCCCACGATGGGGTGTCACCGTTAGAAAAACGTGATCCCCAAAATCAAACTCCAAAGGTCTCCTCTTTTGATCGTCATATGATTTTTAACAATCGTGCGCTATCTTCATCCTCTCAAGAATCACCTGAACCATATCTATTGTATTCTATAATAGTTCCTGTCTGAGAATTGCTGATCTTCGACCCTAGTCCTGCACAATGGAGAATGGAATGCTTGGCCATAAAATTATTTAAACGGCTCCATACCGATGGTGAAGGGAAATCTGTTGTTGTAAGAGAACTCCACCAATGGTAAGTGGCTCATCCACAAACCTCCAAAATCAAAGACACAATATCATAACATGTCTTCAAGTGTCTGGATGGTCCGATTTTTCTGAATGTCCATATGTGTATGAAAATCAATGATAAGGTATAACTGAGAACCAAAAGCATGCAAGATACCACTACACACCCTAGAGGTGAAATGTGGATCTCGATAAAAAATTATAATCCTCGGGCCTCTATGGAATCTCACCACCACCTCTAGATACTAACTTGATAAAACATCCAATGATCTCAACAAATTTTTTGCTATAAAGTAGGAATATTTAGTTAAACAGTCCACTAACACCAAAATAGAATCATGTCCCCCCGGAGCTCGAGGTAAACTAGTAAAAAAGTCCGTTGAGATGTCCTCCCACATCCACAGAGGAATATCTAATGGTTAGAGAAAACCACCAAGGACATACTGCTTAGCCTTAACCTTCTAGAAGTCCAAACATCGACTCATAAACTCTGCAACTACACACTTTAACCTTGGCCACCAAAACATACACATCAAGTCTAGGTACATCTTTCTCTCCCTTGGATGCATCGATAAAGTCATACTACGGAACCCTCTAAGAACCTTATAGTACATATCTGAGGGGAAAAATATCCTTTTGTGATATAAAATTTGGTTTTGATAATCCTCAGAACAACCATCAGGGGCCTTGCCACAATCAACATGGTCTCTCCAGACCCCCACCTCTATATCCCCCTACAGGGACTCTTCTTCATGCTGCAAGAGAGATGACTTCACCGTCATCTGAAAAAGTCAACCTCTTCCCCCATCTTCTCCAATATCATGATGTAATGATGACAGTTCATCCATTACTCTATAGAAATCACCAAATTCATGTACTACATCACTATGTGACTTCTATCTCAGTGCATCAGTTAAAAAATTCCCCTTTCTAGTTTTATATTATATTTCCAAGTAATATTCATGTATAAACGTCATCAACCCACACTGTCACAAGTATAAGTCATGCTTGAAGAAAACATACGTAAAGCTCTTATGATCTGTGAAAACCACAAAGATCTTTCCAATGAGGCAATGTATTCAAAAAATAAGATCAAACACCATGGATGGCAACTCAAGATCTTGGGTTTCATAGTTACAATAATGGGGACACAACTACCGAGACCCAAAATAAACAAATGATCTCTGCTACATCAGAAAACAACCTAACCCAAGATGCAAATCATCATAGAAAACTTCAAAATGTTCTAAATCTACTAGAATAAAATGAAATGGAGAGCATACTAACTTCACATTGAGATACTTGAATGTTTCATAACATTGATTAGTCCACATGAATGACTGGTTCTTCTTGGTCAATGATGTCAAAGGAGTTGCAACCTGTTATAAATTGGCTATGAACTTCATGTAGTAGCCTACAATACCAAGGAAACTTCTCACCTCTGCCAGTGTTTTGGGGACTTCCCAAGAGACAAATGATTAAATACATGATGGATCCACAACTACTCCTTGATTTACACAACATGCCCAATGAAACTGACTACTCATACCCAAAACCCACTCATTGACAAATTTTCAAACAACTGATATTGATAAAGCACTCCTAAAATAGTGTGTAGATACTCTGTATGCTCCTCCTCAGACATGGAGTACACAAGGATGTCATTCATGAAAAATTACAAGAACCTATCTAGGTACTCATGGAACCCAGCGTTCATCAATCCCATGAACATAGCTAGAGAATTTGTCATACCGAACGACATTACAAAAAACTTATAATGCACATGATGATAATGAAAAGAATTCTATGGTATATCCTCATCCTTCACGTGCATATGATGATTTACTGACCGCTCGTTGATATTTTAGAACCATCTTGAACTCTTAAGTGGATATAAAAAATCACCAATAAGTTGAATAGGATAGTGATTCTTCACAGTCACTCTATTTAAGTGACGATAGTCGATATAGAACTAAAAAATTCCCTTAGCCTTATTCCCGAGAAAAACTGGTGTGCCCCACAATGACACACTCGTCGAACAAAACCACACTATAATAGAACATCATGATGTAAACGTAGCTGCATTAATTCATTAGGGTCCATCCTATATGGAGACATATAGATTAGAGATGCATGTGGTTATAGCTTGATCCCAATCTCGATCTCCCGTCGAGGGGGTAATGCTACAACCTCTTCTGAATAAACATCAGGGTACTTTTCTTTGACCTTAGAAAATTCCAACTATGGGACCTATGAAGAAATCAATATCGTCATAACCATCCTGGATGATAAGGATGAAACATGCCAATGAACTGGCTGAGTGTCTCGCTCGAAAAAAACACCGCTAGCTCTCCATCTGCATCAAATAACACCCCATGCCTCACGATGAAATCCATGATATCCTGAAATGAATACAACCAATCAATTTTTAGGATGACATAATATGGTTATATCCGAAAAGATATGAAATTTCCCCAAGAGTGGTGTTTCCCCAGCACTAGCTCATAGTCTCTACATACTTCAAACAAGTTAGCTCGACCACCAACTGGAATAGTCAACGCCAAGGGCACTAGAAGGCTCTCTACCTCAACTACCAAATCACAAAAAAGGGTAGGTGATATTAAGGAGTGTGTCACTCCTAAATAAAATAAGGCATATATCCATATAGAAAACATGAAAAGGGTTCCTTGAACGACATTTGTCTTGCCTAGTTCTGTCAATGCTAATGCATAAAGATGTCTGTGACCTCCCCCATGACCTCTCTAACCCTAATGAAGACCACCACCATGGAAACACTCTACTCTCTGAGGACTGGGAGCATCGCATGGCTATCCTCTGCCTACCCCATCTACTCTCTATTGACCCAAAGGTGGTCCAACCTACTGTTGTGGCCTCAGCTGAAACTGCCTCAACAGAGGAACCTAGAGCGGAAAACCTAGTTCACAATGACTGCTCTAAATGGTCGTGAAATCTTGCTACCAATGAACTCTCCCTCCATAAGAAAAGAAAGTGATTGATACCTTTTCATATGATAGGTGGTTTCCGCCCCTGGAGAAATGAGATGCTGAGGGCTAGGACCTACCCCCAGCTGAACGAAAACTCTTCTTCCCTAAAAATCGGGAACCCAGGACCCCAGATCTTCTTCATGAGGAAACATGACGAAACCCCTCTCATGAAAATTCATTTTTTTCCAATGTTCCTTTGATTACCTCTTCCATAGATAACACCTCAAAATATGTCTTTAGATTAAATGGGGTGATCTAGCGCTGGATCTATAAAAACAAAGCCGTATCAAAATCCCATGCACATGCCTCCTCATCTTGGAATAGGTCGGAAGCATTTCTTAAAAGTTTCCAAAAACAGATTCCAAACTCTCACACACTAGAGCTCCCCTATTGAAGTGTAATAAGCTTTTGGACACTGGACATCTTCGTGGTTGATGAAAGAAACTCAACTCTAAGAATGTCTCAGAACTCCTCCAATGAGATCGATAAATCCTCATGATCTGTGAGGAACAAGAACCACCACTGTCTCACTGCTAAAGACAACATCGTCAAAACCATAGACACCTTGTGATCTTTTCAATCATGGATTGAACTAAATACTATCTCAACCTCCTTAAACATGTCTTCCATGATTTCATCTGAAACAGATCACTCTTAGTTTTGCAGACTCTGGCACAGTAACTCCTGGAGTGTCCTCCTCCATATGTCATCATCTACTTCATATACACAGCGATGATATATTGGAACATCTTTATTGACAAATTTTGTGCAAACCTGATGAGGATGTCGAGATGGAGCCATACCTACAAAATAACCAAAATTCAGAACTCCTGAACCTAGAATA
Source organism: Viscum album (assembly GCA_963277665.1). Taxonomy (NCBI): domain Eukaryota; kingdom Viridiplantae; phylum Streptophyta; class Magnoliopsida; order Santalales; family Viscaceae; genus Viscum; species Viscum album. The sequence goes on along the minus strand of OY728131.1, from coordinate 621,603,189 downwards.
TTGAAGTCTCAACATTAATTAATTAATTGTTTTCTTTTTTTAATTTCAGGTTAACCTATCCCATGGTCAACCCATTCAAACACATACACAAATAAAATTATGTATGTTGATTTCCTAGGTCTTTAACCCGCAACTATTATCACCTCATTTAGTAGACATTAAAAACATAATGGTTAGTGAATCAGATCACATGGGGCCCTAAATGCTTATGTCTCAGCTGGTCTCCAGTGTTTACACCCCTTTATAAACATGACTAACAATGTTTCCCTACCAATACATGAAACCTCACCTGTTTCTACCCCCAAACTACATCTTATCCCTCAACTAGACCTCAGATACCACTCTGTCATGACCCCTCCCCAAATTTTGTAACCCACCTGGCCCTACAATGTGAGTAGAGAGATAATGACCCCCCAAGTCCCGCCTCCATTAGGCCCCATGTTGGAAACTAGCACTGAGTTTATAATAAACACAGAAATGGGATACATTACCCTCTTAAAAGAACACATGCGAAGTAGAGAGATAAGACAGAAACCAACCAACTCCAAATCATACAAAAATATAAAAGAATAACCTATGTATACATATGTAATGTAATTGAAAACTACTACAACTGATCGGAAAATATGTGTGTATAAAACAAAGAAAAAAATGAAGCAACCAAAAAGCCTGAATAGCTCCAACAACCACATGCTAGTAGTAACCAGACATCTCACCAACCTGCTCCAAGTGAACTATAAAACAATTTATATAGATAGGGTGATTATAACAGTATACACGGTAGGATCCTCCCTGGAGCCTCTCATGAAAAAGTAAATAGGACATTATAATTAACATTGAACAATAAGTGAAACTAACTCCTCACCTAAATAGGTATAATAATTTCACAACCTCACCCTCGAAAATCTCACCATGCATCACATACAAGAGTATATAATATAATAAAGAATATCAAGGGTACCCCACAACCACTTCCCCATCTAGTTTGCTGCTTTGCCCCAACGTCCCACATCCTAAGCATCTCTATCCAAAAAGGATTGCCTGCAGACACCTGAGCGAAGCACCACAACATGGAGCCCATGAAGAAAAACCACCACATACATGTAAGAAAAGTAACCATGTAGTTTTTCAGAGCCACATTTCTTCGAACAATGCGTATCAAACGTTGGGCATTATACCTCAAGCCATTACAGTCCATACACTAAGAATGGATCCTCGATCCATTAGATCCTCTACACGTTACACCAATTGTTGTCCATAAGAAACTATATCCAGAATATATGTTTGTGAATAACCATAATCCATTACATCCCTCTAAACACATATATGGGTCAAACTAACTAATGTGCCTACGATCCCAAGTAACTTCCATGAGAAGAGAGTGGACTAAAGGGGGTAGTCATCCATCCATCCTCCCACTAGAATGTTGGGGAAACCACATTCCCAGGGCTCAAAATCTCTAGGTTATCAGTTTCACTAACTGACGTGGTGGAGTAGAGTATAGAAAAAAATGTAAAAAATATACAAAAGTTCACAACCACACAATGGCCATAAACTATTCATATTCTCAAGTACAACTAATATCTCTCGTACTCCTGACTGACACATCTATGAGTATGTATACTATAATCACATAACCATTTAAATATTCTGATTACATTACATTGTTCCATTTATATCTGATGAAATTTAATTTCATTAAATAGTTAAACATTACTTAACTATTAAAAAATTTCACATTATATTTCATTTGCATCAGACACAAAGTCTACTATTACCTTAAATTGAAAGCTCAGCATTACATCCCAACAAGCATCAACCCTATGAGTTAACATCATTTATTCAATCATTTGTTAAACATGGAAATCACATGGAATTCCCCGCACGTCTTTTCCCCTATTGTAAGGAGGGTAAGAAAAAATGCTGCCTTGAGCAGTGGGGAACTGAAGAATATAAACAACAAATGAGATACAGAAATCATCCAAACATTCACATCCAACACATTCCTTCATCTCAAGTGTCCCCCATGACACCCACATGTATAAACTGATGCATCTCGCCACTCTAAGAATAAACTGTTACCACAACAAATTGGCATCCCTGCCCCCACATATCTCAACTACCTTATATGATGACATCAAAACACATGTAGAAGGAAAAAATCATCATATAAATTAGGATCTTGGGCCATAAATAAGGAATCCAACCTTCAAATGCAATAAGCTCTCACAAGTCCAAGCATAATGCTATTGGACTTTACAAGGAAGAGGGTATCTGATAACCCTAAGAGGCATTATTTTTTATCTAACTGCCAGCCGTAAAATCCATCTTGAATTAATTTATTTATTATTTTTAGGTTCCAACAATGGATAACTTAAACATTATTCAACAATAGATGTCAAAAATTTATTAAATATGATTACTACATCAATTTTATTAACATCAAATTAAAACAACAACCATGTTCATTTCTATGACTCTTCGTATTTAGCCAAACAATTATCAAATAATTTTCGCCTTTACATTATTTACCAATTTCCTTCATGAATGAAAATCTAAACAAAGAAATAATAGATATCACACTATCTAGAAAAAAAAGAGGCAATGACATATGATCGATATCAATTTATTTATCCAATTAAAATGTTCATTATGTCAATTCAATTGTGATCTAGTTTCCTAAAACATGAAAACTCTAAATTTTTACGTAACTGAATAGAGAATAATAGAATCCCCTACCTCAAATGGTTCATGAATATTTTTATATGAGGATGAACCACACACCAGATTATGAACTCCTCCCCTAGGACAACTCCATCCTCTAGAGGATGTTGCGACACATACACAACATTTGAAAGACAAAAAAATCCACTAGAAACATGGAGATCACATGCCATATCTATGAAAGGAGAAATATAAAGAGAAGGATCGAAGGAACACAAGAATAGAGGTAGATCATACCTTATAGAAATGAAGGATTGACACTTGCTGCTTACACCAAAATAGGGGGTTCTCATGCAGCATGAAGAAGCTTCCAGGGGAAATGAACTGAGGATTATGGTTCGATCACAAATCCCCTAAGAGAATAAGGAATGGTTTGAGCACCTCTCACTAGGGAAAAATAAGGTATAATAAAAATAATAATATATCTCATCCCTTTAGAATATTTAATAGTAACAATTTAAAATATGATGGATTTTACATTAAAAGCAGATCACATTAAACCACACAGTTTGACCAAGTAAAATCATCCCAAGTCTTAGGAAAATTAATATAGGAGTCATGGGATTTGATTCAGCCATAAATACGTTAAAAAAGTCCTTAAATGAATTTTATGTCAACGGAAACATCGAAGGGGAGAAACAATAGGAATTAGGAAACACTGAACAACAAACATGAAATTTGACAAATTGTTGGGTGAATCACCATTCTAGAAACCTCATGGGTGTAGAAACACTATAGAACATAACTGGTATGAAAACATCACTAGTATAGAAACACTATAGAACCTCACCGGTCTAGAAACCTCACAGGTCTGAAAAAAATGTGGAACCTCACTGTTATAGAATCCTCACTGGTCTAGAAACACTATAGAACCTCACTTGTCTTGAAGCTACACTAGTCTGGAAGAACTGTGGAACCTCATTGGTCTTGAAACCTCACTTGTCTGGAAACATTGTATAACATCACTGGTTTGGATCCTTAGTTTTCTAGAAACACTGTAGAACCTCACTAGTCTGGAAACACTGTAGAAATTCACTGGTCTGGAAACAATGTAAAACACCACTAGTATGGAAACACTATAGAGACTTAATAGTTTGGAAACCTCATTAGTCTTGAAACATTATAGAACCTCACTGGTCTGGAAAGCGAATTGGTTTAGAAACAATGTAGAACCTAACTAGTCTGGAAACACTATTCGTGAACAAGAAATTTGTCAAAGGAAATAGCCTACTTTTGGAAATATCCTACTATTCTAGAAACACTATTCACGAACAAGTAAATATTGAAAATGAAATAGCCTACTGTTGGAAATAGCCTATTATTCTATAATCGCTATTCATGAACTAGAAATTTGGAAAAAGAAATAGCCTGCTATTAGAAATAGCCTACTATTCAAGAAACAATGTTCATGTACAAGAAAATTCAGAAATGTGTTGGGAATATGTCATCTTGACCTTAAATAACACTTCAAACACCAGATTTCAGAAAAATAATGGACCATAGAGGTCTAGGCCATTATTGAGTATATGTTGTGGAACAGATCAATGAAAACATATATTTAAACCTAAGGAATCACAAGTTAGAGTATAGTTCTCTTTAATAATTTAATCCTCTTATATTTAATGATTAATTTTTATACTCAATAGTTAATTTTTCAAGACCTCAAACATTATATTATTTTTATTGATAATGATGGGAATTAAAGAAATATGTGAAAACAATCAATGTGATATGTAATGTGAATATATCACAAGGATATGACTGATATGACGGGAACCAGTGTTTAGTACTTCATATCAGCACTTGATCAGCAGGCTCAGGTTATGAATAATACCATGAATTATTTGGAACAACCTTCTATTATAAGGAAATAACATGTTGATGTTGAATCCTTCATGTGGAAAAGGCCTCCCATGTTTAGCAAATCATCATATCCCCTCCTCGCAGAACATTGTATTAACTCCATTGAAAATATATTCTATATCCTCCAGTGATATGAAGAATTTAAAGTTGTGTCATAGGTATATCATTTTTATGGGGAAGTTGATATGTGGCGGAAACTAATCAATAATACAAGTACCTAAGGGGAAATTGATTCTAGGGATTCGGAGAAATTCAAGAAAATTATTTTCAATAAATAATTCCCATGAACCCTCTATATCAAGATGGAAAAAGAGTTTCTCATCCTCAATTAGAAGGAAGATGAGTCCATCAGGATATATAAAAAATGTCACATGTCATTCAAGGTACACCTCTGGATTTTCTTAGATCAATGAAATAATGGTGGATCTCTTCTTTAGAGGACTAAAGCCAAGTCAATGAAAAGCATTGAAAATTGGAGACATCTACAACATTGAAGAGATTATCTGTTATGCCCTCATGGTTAAAATGGGTACCAAATACTCCCAGTGGTATCATGGGCCCATGTAAAATTAGAGGAAAATGGAATCTCATATAGGCGGTTCCGTAAATAAATTCCATGAAGGAAAGAAGACCGATAATCCCACATGTAAAAATGGATAGAATAAGAATCCTGGGTACTATCTAAAGGGATCTATGAATTCCTTCAAATGTGGAAAGTTGGGATACCTGGCTAAAAACCGATTACATGATATTAAGAATCCCATTGACGTGGATGAATAAATTAAGGTTCATATTGACACTCATCCTGTAGTGTAGTGTTACAACTGCAAGGTTCATTGGGCACTATGCAAAAAAAATTTCTAAGATAATGGTTGCCCGAGGAAACTAAAAAAAACCTCTAAGGGAAATAAGGAAGGTCGTATTCTATCACTATTTTTTAGGTTGATTTGGACAATGATGTGGTGATAAGTGTACAATTTATTCATTAAACAATACAAAACGTACTATTTTATTTGGGTTATATGCATTCCTTCATATCTTCCAAGCTTTGTAGAACTATTAACACATCAACTCAAAATTTGGAGGATATGTTATCAATGAGAACATTGAATGGAGTAATCATTGCATAAAAGGTTTATAAAACCTCCCCAGTAAATGTTTGTAGACTGAACCTCCCAAATAATATTTTCACACATCCTTTTGTGGAGTTCTATGTTATCTTAGCATGGATTGGTTATCATTTAACAAATCCAAAATCCACTATCGATAAAGGTACATCACTCCTCACATCCCAAAACATCATCAAATTCTATAAAATGTAAAAAGGAAGATAAATCTAATTATGTATAATTGTATCAAGTGTGGATATTAATTAATTATGATCAAGCATGTCTAGATCCAATGACTGATAAAAGGATAGAATATTTCTTGAATACATGACTATTATGAGGGAATGTGTTAATGTATTCCCTGAAGAGTTTCATATTCTTCCTCATAATAAAGAAGCTGAGTTTTCAATTGAACTTATTCCTGGATCTCTACATATATCAATCAAACATTATAGAATTACCATCATAGAGCTGGAGGTGCTGAAGAAGCTTTAACTACTGAATCTGGAGAAGGTTTTTATACTCCAGATTTTTTCACCATGGGGTTTGGTAGTCCTCTTCATCAAGAAGATGGATGGATCCATGCGCCTCTACATTGATTATCATGAGGTCAATAAAATCATAATAGAGGACAGGTATCCCCTGCCATGGATAGATGACTTGTTTGATCATCTTCATGGGGCCAATTATTTCTCTAATGTGGACCCTTAGTTAGGATACCACCAATTAAAGGTGAGGAAGGAAGATATTCCAAATACTGCCTTTAAAACAAGGTATGGAACCTATGAGTTTATAATGATGCCCCTCTGACTCACTATTGCTCCAAAATATTTCATGGATTTAATGAATAGTGTATTTAGCAATTACCTTGACAAATTTGTGGTTGTATTTATTGACGATATTCAGATATACTCCTGGAGCAAGGAGTAATGTGAGAAGCATTTGAATACTGTGTTAAAGACATTGCAAAAGGGTTATGATTTATGAAACATACATTAAATGTGGGTTCTGGATAGAGGAATTATCATTCTTGGGGAATGATATCAAAATAAAATGGATATCTGTAGACCCTTCCAAGAAAAATGAAATTTAAGAGTGGCCCATGCCATCATATGTAGTGAAGATGAGCATTTTTTTGGGTATATCTGGGTATTATCGATGATTTAAAAATAACTTATCATGATTTTAAATCCCAAAGTCCATGTTGAAAATGAAGGGGTGAAGTTTTTATAGACTCAAGAATGTGAAGAATACTGTAAGGATTTGAAAAAGTCTCTAATCACTATGCCAGTACTAACTCTCCCAACAAGTGGAGAACTCATTGTGGTGTAATGAGATGATTCAAAGATAGGATTAGGCTATGTGGTGTTGAAAAATGATATAGTCACAGCCTATGCGTCAAGGAAGTATAAAATTCCTTAGAAAAACTATCCTACGCATGATCTGGAGTTGGAATCTGTGATCTTTGCACTGAAAATATGGAATCATTATCTCTATGGGGGAAGTGTGAGATATATACAGATCATAAGATTCTCAAATATATATTCACACCGAAAGAGCTTAATATGAACCATCAGAGATATATAGATCTCTTCAAATATTATGAATTCTCAGTCCACTACCACCCTAGTAATGAAAACAAGGTGGCAAATTCTTTATAAAGAAAGGATCCTACATCTTTATCAATGATGAGAAATTAAAAGGATCTGATTGTTGTAGATTTGCTGAGGATGGACTTGGGAATCATTATAGGAGGAAAAGCATCAATACTTTTTCAAAAATTTTGCTCAACCATCTCTCATGGAGAAAATTGAGGATGCTCAAAAATATGATGTGGAAATTATGAAAGCTTTTAGAAATGGAAAATCCTCAGAGATTAAGATTGATGAGTAAGGTGTTGTAATATTTAGGTCACGATTATGTGTACCATCCAATCCATACATAATGAATGATCTTTTGAATGACACGCATTTCTCAACCTTCTCTATTCATGTAACACATGAAGATTTCAAAGTTTGTTGTCTCTTTAATGTAATTTAAAAGCTTATATTTCATGCAACGCCAGATTGTCTTTTGTTATACGCAAGATTGAGTTTCTATGAAACAACACATTATTATTATAATTATTTAAATGATATATTTATTTATCAATTAAATATTGTAATATGAATAGTATCAAATAAAATTTAAATGTTAATTTAATGTTATAAAATAAATAAAATTTATTTATAATGAAATGTATATGTTTTTTAAAATAGTCATATATTTAGAAAACTCTTTTATTGAAAGAACTACTTTTTATGTCCTTTTGTGAACAATAATAAAATTAATTTTTGACACTCTTAAAAATTGAATTTTTTAAAATATAATTCATATATAATTAGTAATACCAAAATTATATTAGGGTGAATTTTTGGTATTTTTCTAAAAACATTCAATTTTTTGACGAAGAGTGAAAAATATTGCACAGTGCATAAAAACCTAGTTTTTTATTTAATAATTAATTTATATTTATTTTAATCTAAAAGTCAAAATAGATAAATAATAAATATATTAGTCAAATGTAATTCATTTGATCCATTTTATAATAAGAATAGATATATAAAAATTTATTTGACTTTTAACATCTTTGACCAATCTTCTAGGCACGTTTTCAAATTTGCATAAAACCTAATTTTACCATTTATGTGAAATTAATTTCAAAAATCCAATAGACATGGTTGTAATGAGTATGTAAAATGTGTTTTAATTGGAAGGAAATAATTTATGGTGAATAATATCTTCTAAATTTTATTTATTATTGTTAAAAGTAAATATAGTAATTAAAGGTAAAAATAATACTATAATAATATAAAATTACCCAACACATGTCCTAATTATATTGGATAAGTTTTTTTGGACCAAAATCAACCTTAGGAAAAAAATATGATCCTTTTTTATCCATTTGTGTTAGATTAAGACATTTATTATATTTTATTTAAAGAAGAGTTCAAAGTGTTAATTTCAAATTTTAATATCTGATCTATTTTTAATATAGGGATATTAATGAGATAAATAAATATATAAATATTAATTAAAAGAAAAAAAATACTTATTAAATCATGGTATTTGATTTATAATTTTTATAAATTATATAAATAAATTTATTTATGACACAATAATGATGGATTAATTACCTTATTAATGAAAGATTAAAAGAAATGATATTATTAATATTTAAGAAATATAAATTGAATCATTTGAAACAATAAAATAATATTATAGTTCAACAGGACATGTTAGGTTTGATTAAATAATTTTTTTAAGGAATCATATTTTTATAATTTTATCAAAATCCAAATACTAAATAGTGACAAAATTTGCATTAATGAGTCTTTAAAACAAATACTATTTTATTAAATTATATAATAGTCTTAAAAATATAATATTCTTCCAAATGACATATATGATGTTTAAAATTTCATTATTGAACTAATTTTGGTTCTTGTGGAATTTTATAGTAACTATATTAACACTTTAGTATAAAAATACAAAAATACATTGTAAAAGTGAAACTGTTTAACTAAGAGTAGAATATACAAGATAAGGTAAATATGGTGACCTAAATAAGTCAAACACCAATTGGTTTAGATTTTATCTACTAATATCAACCTTATAATCTAAATAAATCTATTTGGATCTGTTATAAACTGAAAATCATTTTATAATAAATTAATAATTCAAGCATTTTCTAAAGTACTCATCACCTCTCTTATAGAGTGATACATTCCCTTCGCTTAAATTCAAACCCCCAAAGTAATTTGGCTCGGCCATACCCTAATAAAATTTCCCCTAAAATACCCTCACTTCAACCTAGTGGACTTACTTTGATATGAAATCCAACCTAAAGAGCCCTTTGTTCAAATCAAAAGTAAGCACCCGAAGAAGAGGTTATTATTTAACCACCTCTTTCAAAGTTATTTTCTTCTTATACTTCCTCTTTCATTTTTGTTTTCATACTAAAATAATAACTCAAGTACATTATATATTATGAGATTTTGTTCTAAATACGGTACAACTATATTCCTTATTCTATCAATCCTATAAATGTCAATGCCACCATGTGTGTGTATGTATGTCTTACGGTCTCCACGCCATGGTGTAATTTGTTAATCAACACTATGTTTTTTGGATGAATATAATTATGATTATTATGTTTATAAATAATTAAAATAACATGATAATTTTTCTATATAATTAATATACCATCCAATTACACACTTTTTAACCATCAATGAAATGATATCATTGCTTGTGTGTATATACGTCTTACCATCTCCATGACGCGATTAGATTCATTTTCACGTTCAAAATTCAATGATGATTGAATAAATATATAATATTAATATGCTTTAATATATGAAATAATAATTCTATTGGAAAATATATATTTCTATTTATATTTATTTCATTCCCTTACATCCATTCAATACGATATGAAAATAGAAACAATGTTCTTGCAAGCATATGGCCTAACATCTCCATGAATGATGTATTCTATTTTTTATATCTATCTATTATATATATATATATTATGAATATATATGATATATAAATCATATTATACATTTTCTAAGTAATTAAATCATGATCTATGTAATATGATCAATAACCACAAGTGAAGACTCCTATGATAAACAAAGCGATATTACCCGAAAGGTTTCATTAACATGGAATTGTTAATAAATGGGTAATATAAAGTCATAAAAACATCAAATATGATATAATAAATATTATTAGGATTAAAATATAAGTTATTAATATGTTTACAAACATTATATAGGAGTTTCAGAAATGTGTGAAGAGTATTGAAACTAAGGTAAGTGTTAATTTCTCAATCTCATTATTATCTGAGATTGATTATAGGTAAGTATCTAATTGGAAGTCCTTATCATCCAAATGAGTGTATCATAAAACCATATTTCAATACATTTTTACTATTTCCTAGAATATGGGTTAAAGTCATTTAAACCAATTTTTTACTTTTTATGAAATATTTTGAAAGGAATCTTTCTGTCGTTCTCCAAACAAGGTACTTTATAACCATTTAGACAAATTAAGGAAATAATGTTTTCTTACATATACGATAGGTGAAACTATTTTCCCCAAATATAACATCTTTGATGCATCCTTTATAATATAAAAATAATATTTTCAAAATAAATCTTTTCTTTTATAATTATGAAACTTTTAAATGATTTCAAAGTAGAAAGACACAGTTTTATCAAATATTTTATTGATGATTTCATATGTGTCAAGATCTACTGTTGAATATTATATTTAATTGAATTCAATTTATTATGATACAATATTCCATATTTTATGGATAGTTTTATGATATGTTTGAATGTGGATGTTCTATTTTTTATGTCATTCATGGTATTTGGTAAAAGTGTTAGCATTTCGTATTCTAGTTTAATATGAATGTTTATGTTATATTTAACTCTTTTAATATAAGGAATGAATTGGACATAGTAAGTATGGGTAGGTCCCACTGTATACCCTCCATGTATTGGTAGGTCTCTGGAGGACAACTAGTGTCTTTGCACAATGCCTTGAAAAAATTTATATTTAGGGTCTTGGTATGAGGACATGACTTGGTTGTTAAGATGTTAAAAATTATGAATTTAGTCCCAATGATATTAGTTATTATTGTTACATGTGATTATTTGACTAGTATAATAACCCTATGAATAAGTTAATGAAATTATTAGATTTATCTTTGTGATATTATACTGATGTTTATGTTTAAATGGCTTGTATTTCAATTTTATACCGTTCAATAAATGTTTGTGATGATTTATGATATCTTCTTCTATATTGTTTATCCTTACTGAGCATATAACCTCACCCCTTTATTATTTTTTATTTTCCCATGATTCCAAGAAGCATATTATGATTTATAGGCAGATTTAAGCTAGGAGAATAATGGAATTCCCAAAGTATTATCTATGTTGTATTTTATGTTTGAAATTGTAATGTGAAGTTTAGGTATGTAATCTATTTTCCTAGACTGTTGAAATGATAGGTCTTTTGGGACATGATTCCTTATAATCATGACAATGTATTGAAATAATTCTCTATCTCTAGTCATTTGGGGTTAGGGAATTACAGTTGGTATCAGATAAAGTTATTAACATCCTTTTAAGTAGATTTAGAAAACATTGTTTAGGGATCATAACCCTATGATATACAATGAGGATTAGTATAGAAGAACCCCCTAGAATTTTGATAATGTCTGGATTACATGGATATTACATAAAGTACATCCTTGTCATAATACTAGATGTGGATGGGGTTTTGTAACATATATACCATGGGGTGAATACTCTGACATGGCTATTGGAGCTTGACTTGTGGTATCCTGGTACACAAAAATAGGCCTTACTACACATCTGGTTTGACACTCCCCGGTGATATGCTCAGGATAATTCACATATTTTTACAAAATAATATGAAGGATTTATGAGAAAATATGTCCTATATGGAACCATATTAATGATTTAGAGATTAGATATTCATAATTTATGATAAGTATTTCACTAGTTTAGAATCAAAAATTATTATTAATAACCAAATATAGTTTATCACATTGTTTAGAAAATGTGCATAGTAGAAAAAAGGAATACCAAACTAATTCACATGTTCGAAAAAGTAAAAAAGGATCCTATCTTTCATGTTATTATGAAAAAATTCTGAAGGTAAATAACCTCCCATGTATTATCATCACATGAAGAAATAGTATCATGTATTAATGAGATAAGTAAGGAATTCTCTGAGTCCTGTGGCAATGACGGGATGCCATAGGGGAAGAGGATTGTAGAGAGAAGTATAGATAAAGGCAAGAAGGGAAAGAAGGATTTTCCCATATGTGATAACTTTGGAAAGAATCACCTAGGGAAGTGCATGAAAGGACTATTTAATTGTTATTAGAGTTTAGAAAAGGGTCATAAGAAAAAATAATTCAATGGGAAAAAAGAAAAGACTAATATTTACTATTTCAACTGTAGTGAAACAGGGAATTACGCAAATAAATTTACTAAGCATTAAAGAAATATAGCATAGAAGAATCAAAGGAATAAAGGTCAAGCATTAGGTGTTACTATAGTCAACATGGAATAAATTATGTATTGTGTTTCTTGAATAAATAATTATGTTATTTGGTTATTATATCAATGATGTACTGGATATATGAATTATGGAAATATATAAGGATTGTACTACTATACAATTTGATTAAGGATTTGAGATTGTATGGTATAAATAAAATTAACACAATAACAAGTTACTCTTTTTGGAATTTACATGGCTGAGTGAAAGATAAACCTTAATTTTGTTCTGATACTAGGGTAAAGATTTTATAATAAGATATGATTGATTTAAATAAATTATATTGGATATTTTTGATTACCGTTAAACAAATTAATTGATTCTTTATAACATCGTTGTTGGAGTTTACAACATTTTTTGGATATAAGGAGTATATCCATTATTCTATTATGAATATAAGAGCATAAATGTAATCAATAATGTTTTATAGTAATTCAGGGTGTTACCAAGATTTAATAGAATACATAATGAAGGTATACACTGGTTATTATGTGTCAAAAATAGATCTTCATTATGTTTACCTTCCATAAAAATTTTGGAGTGTGAGTTTGGACAAAAGTATTTTGGATAAGTCTGATGGTTGGAATTTATTATGTTTGAGAATGGAAACTATTGTTTATGGTTAAAGCATTACTTAAGATTATTTAAGTATTGTTACAAAAAGTAAAAACTATAGGTTGGGTTAAATCTCGGCATGTCCGACAAGGACGCGATACATGAACCTGCACCTGAAGGGCGACAAAGGTGCATCAACAACCACTGGACTATGTGATGTCCTAGTCTGTATAATGTAGATTTATTTAAGGGTATGACATATAAATTATAAATTCATTTTATTTGGGAACCATATTTGATTATGATTAATAGAATATTTGTGAGATCTATTATCTTTGCGAGTGAAAAATGAGTTTGTGGTAAAAATTAGATAAATGGTAGAACTTTACTTGTCACATATTATTTTTTTCTTATTCATTGAAGAAAATAATTCATAAACATTAGGGAAAATACCGTAAAACAAAAAATATATTATCCTAATATATTATGTTTTTTTAACCGATGTTATTTTAAATCATCATAGATTAATTTCTTTGAGGCCCTCAATTTTACATTTCTTGTTCACTTGTTTGTGATTTATGATTTCAATCAATCCCTATAAATATTTACATTTTACCTCCAATTAGGTGTCTATAATTTCCACCATTGTTCTTCTATTCAAAAGCATGCTTTAATGGTGACTTTTTCATTTCCCTTTCTATGTTATTATGTCTCAATTTTATTAACCCTACTTCCGATATGAGTTTTCAACAAAGGTATTTTCTATTTTTAACCTTTTATTTCAAGAAAAAAATTTCAAATTGTGAGGATGCAATTTATTGATCGATGGGAGAATGTAAAACCCCAATATTTCAAAGTAAGTTATCTCTTCAAGGAAATTTAATTGCTTATATTTCATGCAACACCAACTTCTCTTGCATTATATACAGGATTGAGTTTCTGTGAAACAACACATTAGTATTATAATTATTTCAGTGATATATTTATTTATCACATAAATATTGTAAAATGAATTGTAAGAAATAAATTTTAAATTTTATTTGTAATGTCTACTCAAAAATAAAACAAAATTTCAATGAAATGTATAAGTTTTTTTAAAATAGTTATATATTTAGAAAAACTATTTTCATAAAAGAACTACTTTTTTGTCCATTTTTCAGCAATAATAAAAATAATTTTAGAAACTCATAAAAATTGAATTTGGTAAAATAGAACTAATTTTTGAATTCAGAATATAAAAATTAGCTAATTGTAATTTTTTGGAATTTTTCTAAATACATTCAATTTTTTATGAATAGTGAAAAGTAGTACATAGTAAATAAAAACCGACTATCTCAATTAAATAATATTTTTAATTAACATTTAACTAAAAGTTAAATAGGTACATAATACAAATATTAGTATTGTTTAAAAATTTTAGAAATTTTATAATAATATTAGATATATAAACTTTTATTAGACTTTTAACTTCTTTTACCCACATTCTACACACATTTGAAAATTTGAAAAAACGTAATTTTACCACTTCTGTGAATTGAATTTAAAAAATATGATATATATAGTTGTCATTAGTAAGAAAAATTTGTTTTAATAGGATGAAAATAATTTTTTGTATAGTAATTTTTGAATTTAGTTAACCACGCTAACAAATAAATATGGTAATTAAATGTAAAAGTAAAACTATAATAATATAATTTACCCCAAAACATGTGCATATTTTATTGGATACGTTTTTTAGACCAAAATCAACCTTATAAAAAAACAACAATCTTTTTGATCCATTTGGGTAAGATTAGGACATTTATTCTATTTTATTTAAAGAAGAGTTAAAAGTATTAAATTCAAATTTTAATAACTAATCCATTTTTGATATAGTGTTATAAATAACATAAATTTGACTATAAATATTCCAAAAAAACCTCAAAAGATTTCATACATATTTTTATTTTATTTATAATTTTGATACATTAAATATTTAAATTTATTTATGACACAATGATGATGTAGTAATTACCTTATTTATGAAAGGTTAAAATAAATGATATTATAAATATAAAATAAATTTAAATTGAATATTTTGATACCATCTACGAATCATATTTTATATTATTAAACTTTAGGGTTGATTTAGTGTATTATTTTGAAGGAATACAACATCTATGACTTTAACATAATCCAAATACTAAATAGTGACAAAATTGACATAACTGAGTTCTTAAAAAAATAACTATTTTATTAAATTATATAATAGTCCTAAAAATATATTATTTTTAGAAATGACTTATATAGTTTCAAAAATGTCATTAATGATCAACTTGAGGTTCCTTTGGCATTTTATAGTTACTATATTAACCCTGTAGTAAAAAAATACAAGAAGACATGGTAAAAGTTGAACTATATAACTTAGAGTTAAATATAAAAGATAAGGTTAACATGGTTCCATGATCATGTCTAAAACCTATTAGTTTAGATTATTTGGACCCATAACCACTATATCATTTATATAAATCTATTTGGATTTATTGAATACCGAAAATAATTTTATAATAAATTATTATTTCATTCATTTCTAAAGTTCCCCTTACCAATCTTATAAAAGAGTACTTTACCTTCTATTACATTCACACCTAGAAAACCATTTTGATCAGCCAAAAACAGCTCAAATATCATTCCAAATACCCTCAATTTAAGTTAGAGGCCTTAAATTGAAACTAAATTCATCCTAAAGATACCATTTGTTCAAATCAATATGAATCACCTGAAGAAGAGGTAATTATTTCATCACCTCTATCAAAGTTCTTTTATTCTTCTACTAACTCATTTTTTGTAGTTTCCATACTAAAATAATAACTCTCATACCTTATAAATTCTGAAATTTTATTATAAATATTGTACAACCATATTTTTATTTTATCCATTATATTAAAGACAAAGTCACCATGCGTGCGTACATACGACTTACCGTCTCCACAGTGTGGTGTAATATGTTATTCAGCACAATGTTATTTGGATGAATATAATTATTATTATTTTATTTTACAAAGAATGAAAATAAAATGATAATATTTCTATATAATTAATATACCATCCAACACAACACCTTTAAATCATTAGGGAAATGATATCGTCACTCATTAGTACATACGTCTTACCATCTCCAAGACGCGATGAGATTCATTTCAACGTTCACCATTCAATAATTATTATAAAAATATATATTATTAATAATTATGTAATATATGACAAAATAATTCTGACGAAAAATATATATGTGTCTATTTACATATATTTCATTCACTCATCCCATTAAATACAATATGAAAATAGAAACAGCGTACATGCGTACGTACAGTCTATCATCTCTGTGAATGGTGAATTCCATTTTATATATTTATCTATTATATATATATATATATTATGAATATATAAGTTATATTAATAATATTATACATTATTTATATGTGAAAATCATGATCTAAGCCATATGATCAAGAATAACAAGTGAAAACACGTACGATAAACCATGCAATATTACCCGAAATGTTGCATTAACTTGGAATAGTTAATAAACGGGTAATAAAAGGTCCTAAAAGATTAATATATCATATAATAAATATTATTATTATTTTTATATAAGTTAATAATATGTTTAAAACATTATACAATAGTTGCAGACACGTTCGTAGAGTATCAGACCTAAGGTATGGTTCAATTCCTCAATATCATAATTATTCGGGATTGTTTATACGTAAGTTTATACTAGGAATTCTTTATCATCCACATATGTTTTTCTTAAAAACATATTTCAAAAAAAAATACTATTTTTTAGACCATGGTTTAACGTCATTTATACCCTTGTTTAACTTTTTATAAAATGTTTTGAAAAAATCTTGTCGTCGTTTTCTAAAAAATGTACTTTATGACATTTTCAAAAAATTAAGGAAAGAATGGTTTTTTACATATACAGTGGGTGCAGCTATCTATAAACATTATAACATCTTCAAATAATCCCTTACATGCTTATAATAATATTTTCAAAATTAATGTTTTCTTTTTTAATTATGTTTCTTTTAAATGATTTCATAGTAGAGAGATATATTTCTCTCAAATATTTTTTAGATTGATTTAAACTGTGTCAAAATCTACTGTTAGATTTTATATTTATCTAAATTTGATTTATTATGATATAATATTCCTTATTTTATTGATAGTTTTATGATATGTTTGATTGTGGATGAACTATTTTTATGTGATTCAAAATTTGTGGTTAAAGTATATATATTCCATATGCTTTTTTAATATGAATGTTTATGTTATGTTTCACCCTTTTCAAAAGTGGAATGAATTGGACATAGTATGTGATGTATGGGGCCTACTATAGCCCCTTGATGCATCAGTTGGTCTCATGAGTCAAACTATTGTCTTAGCACAAGTCCTTGAAAAAATTTATATTTACGGTCATGGCACGAGGCCATGACATTGTGGTTAAAATGCCTGACATTATACCTTCCACCAATATGAGATTAGTTATTAATGTTACATGTGATTATTTGGATATTAGAATATCCAAGTCAATAAGTAAATGGAATTATTTGATTAATATTTCCCATATTATACTGAATTTTAATTTTAAAGGTCTTGTGTTTCAGTTTTATACATTTCTATAAAAGTTTGTGATTATTTATGAAAGATTCCTCTATATTGTTTATCCGTAATGAGCATCTGAGCTCACCCCTTTCTTATGTTTTGTTATACCAGGATGCCAAAAAGTGTATTATGATTTATATGCAGGTTTAAGCTATGAGAATAATGAAATTCTCAAAGGATTATCTATGAAATATTTTATGATTGAAATTGTAATGTGATGTTCTTGTATATAATCTATTTTCTAAGACTGCTAAACTGATCCGTCATTCGGGACATGATTCCTTACAATCATGCCAATATGATGAAATAATACAATGGCTCTAGGATTCTGGGGTCTGGGCATTACAGTTGGTATCAGAAAAAGTTTAGCAGCAACCATGAAAATATATTTAGAAAACATAGATGAGGGGTCATAACCCTATGCCAGACATTGATGATTAGTATAGAATAACCCCCTATAATATAGGTAATATGGGTATTATGTGATATTCTAAGTATTACATCCTTTTATGAATACTACAGGTGGACGTGTTTATGAACCAATGTACCTTGGGATGAAAACTCTTTCAAGGTGTTTCTATCTTAACACGGGGTAACCTGGTGCATGAAAATGGGCCTTACTACACAACTGGTTTGACACTCGTGGGTGATATGATTAGGATATTTTACATTTTCTTTATAATCCAATATGAAGGATTTATGAGTAAATATGTTCTCAAAGAAACCATATTTATGAATATGATATTAAATCATCATAATTTATGATCAGTATTTCACTAGTTGAGAATGATGAATTATGATTCATAACCTAATATAGTGCATCACATTGTTTAAAAAGGGAACCTAGTAGAAAGAATGCCTACCCCATGAAGGATCCTTTCTTTCAGGGTTTTAAACCAACATTTTGAAGGAAAATAGCCACCCATGTATTCTCTTCATATGTTGAAATAATATCATCTGTTAATGATATAAGTAATGAATTCATTGAGTCTTACGGATTTGAACAGAATCTAGAGAAGAAGAGGATGTCAGAGAGAAACATGGATAAAGGGAAGAAGAGAAAAAAGTATTTTCCAATATGTGATAACTATGGAAAGAATCACCCTGGGAAATGCTTGAAAGGACTGGGTGTTTGTTATATATGTGTAGAAAATGGTCATGAGGAAAAGAATACAATGGGAAAAATGAAAAGACTAATATTTAATGTTTCAATAATAGTGAAATGGGGATTTATGCATATAAATTTACTAAGTGAAAAGGAAATATAGCCTAGAAGAATCAAAGGGATCATGGTCAAGCATTATCTGTTACTATAGTTGATGTGGAATAATTAATCTATTTGTGTTTCTAGAATGATGAATTATGTCATTTGAGTGTTGTATCAATGTTGTAATGGTCATATGAATTATGTAAATATATAGGAATTGAACTGCAGTACTATTTCATTGAGGATTTGAGATTGTATTGTACATAGAAAAGTTACTCAATAACAATTTAATCTTTTTTGGAAAATACATAGCTGAGGGAAATATAACCCTTAATATGGTCATGATACTAAGGTATTAATTTTGGAATAATATATGATTAATTTGGATTAATTATATTTGATATTATAGAAAACATTGAAACTAATTAATTGTTTTCCTTTCCATCATTGTTGGAGTTTACTAAATTTTTGGATATAAATAGTATATCCAACATTCTATAAGGAATAAGTGATCATGAATGTAACAGATAATGAATTTTTTTGGTAATTTATCATGTTCCCATTTTTTAATTTAATACATAATGAAGGTATCCACATCTTCTTCTATGTCAAAAAGATATCTCCATTATATTTACATTCCTTATAAATTTTGGACTGTGAGTTTGGAAAGAAGTGTTTTGGATATTTCTAAAGGATTGAATGGATTAAGTTAGACATTGGAAACTATTTTTTATGGATAAAAAATTTCTTAAGATTATTTTTTGATTGTTTTAATAAGGAAAACCTGGAGGTTTGGAGACATCCCCTTGCGTCCAAAAATCCTGTGAGACATGTACCCGCAACTGAAGGGCGACAAGGGTGCATCTCCAACCATTGGCCTACATTATTTCCTAGTTTGTATAATGTAGTTTTATTTAAAGGTCTGAAAGATGAATTATAATTTTCATTTTTTGCAACCCTATATGATTAGGATAAATAGAATATTTTTTTGAGATCTATTATCTTTTGATGTGATAGACGAGTTTTTGCTAGAAATTAGTTAAAGAATAGAACTCTACAAGTCAAGTATTCTTTTTTTTTCTTGTTCTCTGAAGAAATTAATTCTCAAATAATATTGAAAGGATATAAATAAGAAAAATATATTCTCCTAATAAATTATTTTTTTTGAATTGATTATATTTTTAATCATCCTTGGTTAGTGGGTTCGAGGCCCTCAATTTTCAATTTATTATACACCTATTTGTGACTGATGACCTCAACCACTCCCTTTAAATATTTACAATTTTCTTCCAATTAAGTGTCTCTAATTTCAACAAGTGTACCCATATTAAAAATCGTAAATTTTTTGTGACGTTTTCATTTCCATTTTCTTCTTATTAAGTCTAAATTTTATTAACCCTATTT
The DNA here is from genome assembly GCA_963277665.1 of Viscum album. Taxonomy (NCBI): domain Eukaryota; kingdom Viridiplantae; phylum Streptophyta; class Magnoliopsida; order Santalales; family Viscaceae; genus Viscum; species Viscum album. The sequence goes on along the minus strand of OY728131.1, from coordinate 621,582,531 downwards.
CCGATGTGGGTTTTCCCCAAATGTATTTTCTATTTTTAACCTTTTATTTTCAAAGAAAAATTTCAAATTGCGAGGACACAATTTATTGTAGGAGTGGATAATGTAACACCCCAAGATTTCTTAATATCATATCTATTTAAATTAATTTAATAGATTCTATTTCATGTATCACTGAGTTGGTGTGCGTTATATGCTAGATTGGTTTTCTGTGAAACAACATATTAATATTATAATTATTTAAATGATATATTTATTTATCCATTAAATATTGTAATATAAATAGTTACAAAAAAATTATAAATGTTATTTACAATTTATTCACTTCAATGATAAATATTTAAAATGAAATTAATTAATTTTATTAAAATAATCATATATTTAGAAAAACTATTTTCTTAAAAGAAATACTTTTTATCTCTTTTTGAGAACAATAAGAAAATTAATTTTATACACTCCTAAAATTTAATTTTTGTAAAATTTATTGCATTTTTGAATATAGAATATCAAAATTATCTTTGGGTGAATTTTTGATATTTTTCTGAAAACATTCAATATTTTGATGAATAGTGAAAAATACTGTAAAGTATATAAGAACCGATATTTTCATTTAAAAAATTACTTTTAATTAAAATTTATCTTAATGTAAAAATAGATACATAAAAAATATATTAGTGTAATGTAATTCGTTTGAGTTATTTTATAATAACATTATATATAAAAAATATTATTCGACTTTTAACGTCTTTTACCCACCTTTTAGGCACATTTTCAAATTTGGAAAAAACGTAATTTTACCACTTATGTGAACTGTATTAAAAAATATGATGGACATGGTTGTCATCAGATTGTAAATTTTTTGAATAGGATTAAAATAATTTTTACTGAATAGTAACTTTTTAATTTTATTTACCATGGTTATAAGTAAATATGGTAATTAAAGGTAAAAATAATATTATAAAAATATAAAATTACCCCAAAAATGTCCTAATTCTATTGGATAAGTGTTTTTTGACAAAAATAAACCTCAGTAAAAAAATAAGATCCTTTTTTATCCATTTGGGTTAGATTAAGATATTTATTCTATTTTTTAAGGAGTTAAAAATGATAAATTCAAATTTTAAAAACTAAACCATTATCAATATATTGCTATAAATAAGATAAATTTGACTATAAATATTAATTAGATAGATCATACTATTTCCTATATAATGTTATTTTATTTATAAATTTTAAAAAGTAAATAAATAAATCAATATTTGGAACAATGATGATGCAATATTTACCTTATTAATGAATGATTAAAATAAATGATATTATAAATATTAAAATAAATATAAAATGAAACTTTTAATTCAATCCATGAATTTTCTAAGTCAATATGTCACTTAATGTTGGATTAAATGTATTTTTTGAGACAAAATCAAGTTGTTATACCTTTGACAAAATCAAAATACTAAATAGTGACAAAATTGACATAAATGAGTTTTTAATAAAAATAATATTTTATTAAATTATATAAAAATTTTAGAAATATTTTATTAGGTAAAGTGACTTATATAAAGGTTAAAATTTCATTAATGAACCACTTGAGTTTTTATTGTCATTTTATAGTAACTATGTTAACCATGTAGTATAAAAATAAAAGAATACATAGTAAAAGATAAACTATTTAACTAAGAGTAAAATCTACAAGATAAGGTTAAAAAGGTGGCCTAAAAATTTATAATACATATTGATTTAGATTATTTAGACCATTAAATATATTACCCTTAAAATAAATCAATTTTAATCTACTAGGAACCAAAAATAATTTAATAATAAATTAATATTTCTAACTTTTCTCAAAGTGCTGCTTACCTCTCACATAAAATTGTACTTCCCCTTATCTTAAATTCAAAAATCCAATGACTTTTGTCTAGGCCAAACAATTATTAAATATCCTCCCAACTAACATAAATTTTACCTAGAGTATGTACTTTTATCCGAACTCCAACCTAAGGATCCCTTTTGTTCAAATCAAAAGGAAGTACCCAAAGAAGAGGTAATTATTTCATCACCTCTTTCAAAGTTCTTTTCAACTTCTACTTCTTCCTTCTTTGTTGTTTCTATACTTAAATAAAAAATCCATTGAATTTTACAATACTAGATGTTATTATAAATATGGTACAACCATATTCCTTATTCTATCCTTCTTATGATTGGCAAAGTCACCATTCGTGCATACGTATGGCTTACCATCTCTACACTGTGGTGAAATTTTTTATTCAACACTATTTTATTTGGATGGATATAATGATGAGTATTATGTATATAAATATTGAAAATAACAAGATAATGTTTCTATATAATTTATATACCATCCTATTACTCACCTTTTAATCATTAAGATAATGATATTGTCTCTCGTGCGTACGTACGACTTACTGTCTCCACGACGTGATGAGATTCATTTCCAGGTTCAACATTCAAGGATGATCATAAAATTATATATTATTAATGCGTATGTAATTTAATACATAATAATTCTACTAGAATATATATATAAATATATATATGTGTGTGTGTGTATTTACATATATTTCATTCACTTACTTAAATTCAATACGACATGAAAACGAAAACTCCATTCATGCCTACGTACAACCTATTATCTCCATAAACGATGTATTCCATTTTATATATCTATCTATTATATATATTTATATTATGAATATATATTATATATAAATCACATCATAAATTATTTATGTGATTAAATCATGATCTAGGAAATATGATCAAGAATAACAAGTGAAAACCTGTATGATAAACAAAGAAATATCATCCAAAATGTTCCATTAACATGGAATTGTTATAAATGGGTAATATAATGTCATAAAATAATAATATATGATATCATAAATATTAATATGATTTTGATATAAGTTAATAATAAGTTTAAAAACATTATAATGGAGTTCCAGCCATGTACTAAGAGTATCAGTCCTATGGTCTGGGTTAATTCATCAATCTAATTATTATCCAAGAATGTTTATACATAAGTATATACTAAGATGTTATTATCATCCAAATCAGTGTATCTTAAAAACATATTTCAATACAATTTTACCATTTTCTATACTATGGGTTAAATTCATTTATATATTTTATTGAATTTTTATAAAATTTTTTGAAAGAAATATTTTCGTCGTTTTCCAAGCAATGTACATTATGACCTTTTTGAAAAATTAAGGAAAGAATGTTTTTACCTATATGGCGGGAGGGTCTAATTTCCATCATTATACCACCTTATAATCATCACATAAAAGATTCTACAAATATTTTCTGACTAAAATATGTATTTTATATTTATGCGACTATTAAATGATTTTAATGTAGAAAGAGATATTTCCCTCCAATAGTGTTTTGATTAATTTCATCTGTGTCAACATATACTATTGGATTCTATGTTTAATTGAAGATAATTTATTATTATACAATATTATAAATTGTATTGATAGTTTTATGATATGTTTGGTTGTGGATGTACTATTTTTATGTCATTCACAGTTTATGGTTAAAGTAATAACATTTTATATGCTAGTTTAATACATATGTTTATGTTATGTCTCATCCTTTTCATATGAGTAATTCATAAGATGTAGTAAGTAACGGGTGGGGCCCGCTATAGCCACTCGATGCATCGCGAGGTCTAATGAGTCAATCTAGTGTCTTCACACTATGCTTTAACAAAATTTATATTTAGGGTCCTATCATGAGGACTTGAATTTGTGGTTAACCTGTCCAGCATTATGCGTTTCATAATTATGAGATTAATTATTAATGTTACATGTGATTATTATACTAGAAGAATATCCATGTGAATAAGTAAATAGAATTATTTCATTTATATTTTCCATATCAAATTAATGCTTATGTTTATAGGGATTGTATTTTAATTTTATACATTTTTATAAATGTTTGTAAATATTTATGATAGCTTCTGGAATATTTGTTATCCTTACTAAGCATCTAATATCACCCATTTCTTACTTTTTATTTTCTAGGATTCCAATATGTGTATTGTGATTTTTATATATTATTATTCAAGGATAATAATGTAATTATCAAAATATTATATATGTTGTATTTTATTTATGAAATTGAAATGTGAATTTCATCTATGTAATATATTTTCAAGACTTCTAAACTGATCGGTCCTTCAGGACAGGATTCCTTGTAATCATGTCAATGTATTGAATTAATGCACTAGCTCCAGGCTTCTAGGATCAGGGCATTACACATCACCCAGGGAGAGAAAATATGTATTGAGATCTCCGAGATAACTTTTGGTGGGGAAATTTGAAGAAGGAGATTGTTGAGTATACATCAATGATCTTGGTATGTCATCTTGTGATGGTTAAAAGATATAAGTATAAGGACATGATTCCACCACTACCCATACCAACATGGTAGTGGGAGAACATCACTATGGAATTTGTCACTGGACTTCCAAGGACATCTAAAGGAAGAAAATATATATGGGTTTTTGTGGACCGTCTTACACAGATAACTCACTTTATCAAAATTCAAGAGAAAATATGATTGGATAAACATTAATGGATATATATCAAAGTGGTGGTAAGGATTCATGGACTACCAGTATCTATTGTATCTAATAGATATATTACATTCATCAGAATGTTCTGAAAAAGTCTACAACATGCACTAATCAGTGAACTAATCTTCAGTACGGCCTATCATCCTCAAACAGATGGCCAATCAGAGCATACAATTTAGACACTAGAAGATATATTGAGAGTGTGTTCTATGGACTTCAAATGAGGATGGGACCAATAACCTCCACTGGTTGAATTCTCATATAATAATAGTTTACACCTGAGCATCCAAATGGCACCATACAAAGCCCTTTATGTGAAAAGATGGAAAACAAAAACATATTGGGATGATGTCAGTGAGCGTGAGCTGCTAGGACCAGAAAGGGTCAATGAAATGGTAGAGAACATGAAAAAAATATAGGAGCACATCTTGGTAGACCATATTCAAGAAAAGTGTTGTGTAGAAAATCATTGATTAGACCATGAGATCAAAGTTGGAGACATTGTATTTCTACACAAATCTCCAGGTAATAAGATCATTAGGTTTTCAAAGAAAGGAATGATAAGTCCTACGTACATGGTACCCTTCGAAATCCTAGATCCTTTCAGAGTTGTGGACTACTGATTGGAACTTCCACGTACTGTGTTGAAATTACATGATGACTTCTAGGTATCCATATTGAGAAACTATATACCAGATCCTTCACATGAACTCTATTTAGAGGTGGTATAGTTGGGGAATGATCATTCTTACGAGGAGAATCCAATGAGGGTCTTGGATTGAAGATATAATGTTCTACGTAACATGACTACTCACCTGGTCAATGTACTGTGTTGGAACCATAAGTACGAAGAAGCAACATAGGAACTGGAGGAAGAAATGAAGGAAAATTACCCGTTCTTGTTTATATAATAAAATGTATAACAAAATTTGGGGGGTGAAATTTTCTATGGGTGGAGTAATTTAATGACCCAATGTTTTATCAATGGAAATTACCTTCTTATAATTATGGCACATAATCAAAAAAACCACAACACAATGAATTACTAAGTACTATGTTATCTTTAAACATAATATTTTCATTTCCGTGATTTGAATTTTGAAAATATGATATACATGTTTGCGATCAGTAAGATGTTTGGAGTCTGATAAGACAAACATAACTTTTTTTTAATAGTAACATACCCTTGTGAATATTAATATGACCCTTATGAATATTAAACCTTCCAAAATCATATTTACCTCACCCTTAATGTTTACATAATATTTATGCATCTTATAAGTTATAATATGACCATATTAATTGTATTGGTATGTAATAAGTAACTAATTATAATTAAATGTTTAATTTAAAATAAAATTTATTTTCTTATAATGATTTCATAAATTAATAGTTTTATGTCTTCTGGTATAGAGATAATTTTATAAGACCATATGAAATTTTTGAAGTCATTATAATATCTGTTATAGTTTTAAAATCCAAATTTTTCTTGTTAATTATGATTTCAATTACAAATTAAATTTCTCATATTTGGAGAATTATTTTCCCAAAAAGGGGTTCATTTTTTATTCTACACAATGAAAAATGGTTAGGGTGAATTTTTGGGATTTGACTAAAATACATTATTTTTGAAAGAATAATAAAATACAACAATTCACAATAAATGATAAATCCTAAATTTATGCATCATGCATGAGTTAGGGGTGATAAAAATTTCCATTAATTCTAACTCACATGCAATTTTTACTATTTTTTTCAAGGAATCAGATCTATTTATAGTCCTGAGGGAAACTAATTAACTAAGTAATTAAATATTTTTGAAACCATCATATCCTCCACTGAAATTACCACCCCTCCTAACAACTTCTCTTAACTCTTCTCAAGCCTTGTTCCTTTCCTAAATTCTTCCCAAATATGTCCCCAATATCCTCTACCATGTCCAGTAGCTATTAGTCTGTTAAATAGGCCAAATTTTCTCCCCTTAAAAGGCTCTCAAGAATTATTGATTCAAGAGCTAACTCCCTCTTTTCAATTCTTTTACTTTATTTTCATGTTATTTTTTTTCTTTTCTATCCATTCCTCTCCTCATCCAAATGTTATGATAACTCCATTACCTTAAGTATACATTAATTTTTTTATTATAATGTAATAATTTATTACCATTTCTATTGTACTCTTATTTTACAGAATTGGTTGAGACACCATCCAAGATGTGTTAATTTACCACATTCATGGACGATGGGTTTTCAATTTTTTTACCATAATAAATTCTGGTCATGAAACCATTTTTATGGATGAACCAAACACATAAATATGTATTTTACCTTATGTGATGTTTTTAATACATTTTTAAACAGTATATCAAATAATAATTCCAAACAAGTTAATTGGGAGAAAAATCACCAAGTTAATCCAAGTATTTATCATTAATGTTTTATATAATGATTCCAATTATTTCAAAATAACCAAATGAATTTTACCACCATTTAACCTTCTTAATTTTCAATAATAAAATATTTCATTAATTTTGGACAACCAATTTCATCATACATGTGTATCTGAAGAGTAATATAAGTGAACTGGTCATTAAAACCTCGGAAACAAACTACACAAAATAATGAAATTGAACCTCATAACCATCCAAAACGTCTTTAGTGAACTCAATAAGGTTATACTAAATCATTTAAAAATATAATAGTTTATTTAATTGTAAATTAATGAAACAAATTTATTATTCAGGTCATTAATATCAAGTGGAAAACACCAAAATACTTAAGGTAAGGGATCCTCTATATTTAACATTCATTCAAGAATGTCCTCTATGTAATTTGTATAAATGTTTAATCCCTAATGATAGGGGTATTATTTTTCATATCCTTCATACGTCCCTCATGATTTATAAGTGATGAGAAACCCCCTTTATCTCTCATTAATCCCTCTTATGTACACTCGATACAATGATTATAATCCAGAAGGGATTCCACCTGAACCTCCTTTATTCCTTTGGTTTTCCTTACATTTATTTTTCCAAAAAAATTTATCTAATATTTTGATGACCCTCTTCTAAATTCTATCTACATGTATCAAATTCATTTATTAATAACCTTCCATCATTATATTTCAGAGATATACATGTTTTTAAGTGATTCATTCCTAAATATATCTCGATAAGCAAAACTGTTTTGAAGGAACTACTTGAATTCTTACCCCATTTCATGTTCACTATATATTATGTTTCAATCCACCATTGTCTTTATAAAATCAGAATTTTAGTTATGAAAAGATACTTGGTTCACTTTTGTTTTTATATAAATTATTTTCCCATATTCTATTTTAGAGTCTCTATTGTATTTTACTTAAAAATTCACAAAAAAATGTTTTGATGCTAAAATTTCATAAATAATTTTATTATATGTTGTAACTTATACTTTGAATCACTTAAAATGATAAATTATTATTTTACATTATGAATTTACTTGTATATTTTAGTTCCTTTTTTCATTGACACTTTTATGATACACCACTTTTTTATGCTTTGTGACATGATTGTGGTAACAATTCATTCCATGGGCAACCCTTATTATTATTTAAGATTGATTATGTATGATTATATTTGTGGAAAACATATTCTTTAACTATAAAGATGAGTGTTCTTAGACATCTCTTCAATGATTTGGGTAAAATTGTGTCTCCTGATACATTATGTGGGATAGTCTGGGCAGTTATCCTTGGCTTGTGCTACCATGTGTGATAGTCATGGAGGATCAACCTGTCTTGTGCTACAATGTGTAATGGTCTTGTAGGTTATCCTTGAATCATGATAAAGTAATATATTATGTTTCTTCCACATTAATATGACACCATGTTAATATAATTACATTTTTAAATTTTATGATTCCACATGTTACATGACTTTTTATATCAGCATGTCATGCCTTTTATCCCAAGTGCTAATTCTTTTCACTTATAGTTATTCCTTTATTTTGGATTTATCTCATCAATTTGTTCATGTGATCCCCATGGTAACCTATGAATATGTAAGGTCTCAATGGATTTTATAGTCTCCTTTTGAATATTAAACAAAGAAGTGTTTTTTTATTTCCATGTTTTCAGTTTTATGTCCCTAGTCTTCCAAGACATTATAATTTACGATCATTGGCTTGTACTCTGATGTATAATTATGCTTTAAATCATGTAATGTTATTTCTAAAAGGTTAGGGTCTCTATAGTTAGTATTAGAGCATGGTATAGTTATTTATGGAGACTAGGAATATGGTACAATAGTAAGAACCTTAAGGATGAGACTAAGAATAAGAAAACATCCATAAATTTAGGTAATCATAGAGTAAGTGGATTATCAAGAAAATGCATCCTTATTTGTATACAAAAAGGTAGAGGTGGCTCTTGCACAGATATATATATAGGGGTAAAACCCAAAAACACTGCATTGAGCTACACTTGAATGAGAAATGGTGCATGTCAACGGGAAATGCTGCAATCATGGTTTGACACTCATGAGGGATATTATTTGGTAAATTCATCAGCTTGGTACGAACCATTATAAAGGAAATAAAAAAAAGATCCCATAAGAATATATGTTAAGAAATAGTTCAAGGATAACCTAGATTTAAACCTATATAATCAATATATTGGATATACTTCTCTTTTACATGTTTATCATATTATGTTCAATGTTTATTTTTTTTATGCTCAATGGTTAGGTATTAAATCTCTATAATTGTTCAGTTTTTTTCTTTGTTAATTTTACGTAATAGAAGAACACATTCCAACAATCAATGAGATAAGGAATGTGAACATTACCCTCATGTTATGCCATATATTATTGGAACAAATGGTCAAAACATCATGATAGTACTTCCTCAGCTGGCTCATGTTATAAATAATAACTTGAATCATGTGGAACACCATCATTCTCTATGGAAAGGGAATGTTTACATTGAATACATCATGTGGAAAAGTCCACCCATTCTTAGTGTATCTTCCAATACCCACCTCATAGAACAATGGATTTAATCTATTGAAAATATATTCCATGTCCTCTAGTGCCCTGAAGAAGGAAAAGTTGTGTTGATGGGCAATTATTTTAATAGGGAAACTGATCAGTGGTGTACACTGATCATGAATACGAAGACCTAAGAGGAAATTGATTACATTAATTAGGAAGAATTAAATATAATTATTTTCAATAAATATTTTCCCTGAACCCTATGTCTCAAATTGGAAAGATAGTTTTTTAGACACAAGCTGGAATAAGATGATTCCATTGGTGCATATGAAGAAAAATTCCCAAGGATCACAAGGTATGCCTTTGGATTTTTCTTGAAAATCAAAATAATGGTGGATCACTTCTTTAGAGGATTGAAGCTGATTCAATAGAAATCCTTGGAAATTCGAGACTTTGACAGATATGAGGAGATTTTATGTTGTTCCCTCAAGTTTGAAATGGAGGCCGGGGACTCTTAGTGGTATCACGGGCCTAGGGAAAATAAGTGAAAAATGGACTCTAATGGGGGTGGTCCCACATATAAATTCAGTGATGGAATGAAGCTCGATTATCCCACATGTAAAAAATGTGGGGAGAAGCATCATAGTATATATTTAAAGGGAACAATAAATTGCTTCAAATGAGGAAATTTGGGACATCTGGATAAAACCAGCCTACATGATATGAAGAATCCCGCAAACATATAAGAATAATGGAAGGTTCAGATCAAAAATCAGCCTATAGTGAAGTGTTACAACTACAATGATAATGGGAACTATGTATACAATTTCCCTATGACAAAGGTTGTCAGAGGAAATCAACAACAAACTCCAAGACAACAAGGAAGTGGTTATGATATCACTACAACTGTGGTGGAGCTAGACAACGATGCGGTGATAGGTATGCGACTTGTTCATTCATGAATATTAAATGTACTATTTTATTATAATTATACACAATAATTCATATCTTGCATGTTTAGATGGAAAATTCAATCACCACCTCAAAATTTTTAGTATATTTTATCTGTGAGATAAGATAAAGGGTAAATTATTGCATCCAATGTTTATAACACCTCCCCAGTAAAAGTGTGTGGTCTGAACCCCCAAGAAAATATTTTCACTATTAATTTAGTGGAGTTCAATGTTATCTTGGTCATTGATTGGTTATTTTTATACAAATCATACATCAACTATTGGGAAAGGGAGATCACTCTTCACATCCCAAAGCATCCTTCAATTCTATACAAGTGTAACGTTAAGGATGAATCTCCTTTAGAATAATTGTCTCATGCATCGATATTAATTTCTTATGAGAAAGCATATTTACCTCAAATGAATGAGATAAAAGAAAGAATTATTATTGATGACGTGCCCATCATGAGGGATTACACTGATGCATTCCATGAAGAGTTGCCCGGTCTTCCTCATAATCAGATGGTTGTGTACTCATTAGAACTTATTTGAAGATCACTGCCTATATCAATGACAACTTATAAATTAGACATCGTATTTCTAGAGGATTTGAAGAAGTAGTTATAGGAAAATGTGCAAAAGGGTTTTATATGCATGAGTTCTTCACCATGGGGTACAGTAGTACACTATGTCAAGAATATGGATGGATCAATGTGCCTTTACATTTATTATCCTGATATCAATAAAATCATGATAAAGAACATGTATCCCCTACCACGGATAGACGAATAGTCTGATTTGCTTCATGGGGATATTTATTTCTCTATGGTAGACCTTCGGTTGGGATAAAACCAATTAAAGACGAGGATTGAATGTACTCCCAAGGCTACAATTTAAATGAGGAATAGAAATTATGAGTACATAGTGCTGTATATTGGAGTTACTAATGATCCTAAAATTTTCATGGATTTAATGAATATAGTATTTAGATAATACCTCGACAAATTTGTGGTAGTCTATTATTGATGATATTCTGATATAATCCAAGAGCATGGAGGAAAATGAGGGGCATTTGACTATTGTTTTAATGACTTTGTGAAGGAATAATATATATGAAAAGTTTAGTAAATGTGTGTTATGTATGGAGGAAATATCATTTTTAGTCCATGTTATCACCATAAAAGAGATATCAGTAGACCCTTATTAGACAAATTTAATTGAAGAGTGGCTCATGCAATCATCTATAACAGAGTTCCATAGTTTTATATGTCTATTAGGGTATTATCAATGATTTTTGAATGAAATTTCATGATTTTCAAACCGAATGACCATGATGACATGGAAGGGGTGATGTATTTCTAGACTCAAAATGTGAAGACTGCTTTAAAGAGTTGAAAATGATATTAATCACTACTATATTACTCACACTCCCATCAAGTGGTAAACTCGTTATGGCATACAATGATGCTTGAAAAAAGGATTTAGGTTGTGTGTTGGTGAAAAAATATCAAGTGATAGCCTATGACTCAAGGTAACAGAAATTCCATGACAAAACTATCCTACACATGATCAGTAGATGGCAGCTGTGATATTTGCATTGAAAATATGGAGGCATTATCACTATGGGGGGAAGTGTGTTGTATAAACTAATCATAAGAGTCTGACATATATATTAACACATAAATAGATTAATATGCACCAGTTAAGATGGATAGAGCTCATCATGGAGTATAACTGCTCAATCCACTACCACCCTGGTAAGGAAAACAAGGTGGAAGATGCTCTAAGTGGAAAGTTTCATGCAACATTATCAATGATAAGAATTAAAAAGTACCCAATAATCATATATTTTATGAGGATGGAAATGGGAATCATTAAGTGAGGCACATCATCAATCCTTTCTCAAATGACTTGTAAACCATCTATTATAGTGAAAATAAAGGATGCTCTAAGAAAAAATGTGAAAAATATGGAATGGGTGGAAGCTATTAGAAATGAAAAATCCTCATAGTTCAAGATGGATGAAGAAGGTGTTGTAATATATGGGTCATGATTATGTGAACCATATGATACCAAGAAAAATATTGTTCTTTTGAATAAAGAACATAGTTCAAACTTCTCTATTCACCCTAGGATCACAAAGATGTATCGAGATCTCAAAGACATAATGTTGTGGGACAATATGAAAAAAGAGATTGTTGAGTATACAACAACGTGCAAGGTATGTCAAAACGTTATGTATAAAATACATAATTCTAAGGGGATGATGCAACCACTATCTATAACATCATGGAAGTGGAAAAACATTACTTTGAACTTTGTCACTGGACATCCAAGGACATCGAGATGAAACAATGCTATATGGGTCCTTTTAGATCGTCTTACAAAGACATCTCAATTTATCAAAATTATAGAGGACTTCTTAATGGATCAACATTCAAGTATATATATCAATGAGGTGGAAAGGCTTCATGGAGTACCATTATCTATTGTATCCAATAGAGAACTGAGATTCACCTCAAAGTTCAGTCAAATTCTCCAACGTGCACTATGCACTATTCTAAACAACAGTACAACATATCATCCTACAATGGATAGAAAAGCTGAGTAAACTATTCAGACACTAGAAGATATATTGATAGCATGTTCAATGGACATAAAATGAGGATGGAAAAAAAATCAGCCACTAGTAAAATTCACCTAAAACAATAGTTTCTACTTGAGCATCTGAATGACACTATAGGAAGCCATTTAAGTGAAAAGGTGAAGAACAATGTCATGTTGGAATGATGTTGATGATCATAAGTAGATATGACCTGAAATGGTTGATGAAATGTTGGAGAAGGTGAAAACTCTTCATCAACACATAATGTCAGCCCAAAGTTGGCAAAATAGTTATCTAGACCATCATCGGTGAGACCATGAGTTCAAAGATGGAGAAATAGTATTTCTATTCATATCTTAATGGATGAAGTTTATATGGATTGGGAAGAAAGGAATGATATGTACCAGGTACATCGACCCCTTCAAGATCCTTGATCGTGCCAGAGCTGTGACCTATCCACTGGAACATTCAACTACCATGTCGAAAGTACAAGATGTATTCCATGTATCCCTCTTAAGGAAGTACATACTAGATCTTCACACGTAATCTCTTCTGAGGTGGTACAGTTAAAGAATGGTCTCTCTTATGAGGAGCAACCAGTGAGGATCTTGGATCATATAGATTACGTTCTACGTAACAATACTACTAACCTAGTCAATGTACTATTGCAGAAGCATAAATGTGATGAGGCAAAATGGGGACTGAAGGAGGCAATGAAGGAAATGTACCTGCACCATTTGATGGCTTAGAATGTAAAATGAAATTTGAAGGGAGAAATTTCATAAGGGGGGAATAATGTAAAGACCCAATTTTTTTTCAATGGAAATTACATTCTTATAATTATGTCATATAATCACATTAAATCACAACATAATGAACTATTATGTACTATGTGACCTTTAAACATAATATTGTCACTTCAGTGATTTAAATTTCGACAATTCAACATACATGGTTTCGATCAGTATGATGTTTAGAGTTCGATAAGTCAAAAGTAATTTTTTTTGGGAATATTAACCTACCCTTATGAAGAATAATATAAAATTTTGAATATTAATAATACCCTTATGAAAATTAAACCTTCCAAAAGAATATTAACCTTACCCTTAAATGAATATATTATATTTAGGCATCTTATATCTGCTAAGATGACCATAGCATCAGCATTGGTAAGTGATAAATAAATAATTATAATTAATTAATTAATAAAAAATAATTTTTTTCCTAAAATGTGTAAAAAAATTAAAATTTTATTGTCTTATGGTATAAAGATAATTTTATAAAACCTTATGTAATTTTTCAAAGCATTATAAAATCAGTTTTAATTTTAAAATTCGTATTTTTCAAGTATGATATAATATTAATGATATATTAAATATATAATATTTTGAAAATAATTTTGAAAAAATGGTGTTTATTTTTGAATTCTACACATCATAAAATTGGTTGAATTTCAGGTATTTTTATAAAATAATAGATTTTTTGATGAATAGTGAAATACTATAATTTATAATAAATGATAAAACCTAAATTTATGAATCATTCTTGGGTCATGGATGATTTAAAGGGCCAATCGTTAAAACTCTAATGAACTTGTTATTATTTTTGGTCATGGAATCATTATATTATATTTTTTCAGAGAAATTAATAAACTAAGGAATTAAATATTTTGAAATCACTCCTCTCCTCCACTATAAATACCACTCCTCCTTACCTCTTCTTTTCACTCCACTCAAGCCTTAATACATTCCCAAATTCTTCCCAAATATATCATAGGGATCCTCCCCCATGTCAAGAAACCCTTAGTCTCTTCAAAAGGTGAAATCCTCTCCCCTTAAAAGGCTCTCAAGGAAGATTGATTCAATTGGTAAATTCCTCTTTTCAATTATTTTACATTCTTTTCATGTTCATGTGTTTTCTTTTATATCATTATCTCTCCTCATAAAAATTTTATGACAACTACAGTACCATACTTGTACTATAATTTTGATAAGATAATGGAATAATTTATAACCATGTCTCTATTACACTTCTTTTATACTAGTCGTAGAGACAACATCCAAGATGTGTTAATTTACCACATTAAAGGATGATGGGTTTTCAATTTCATTTACCATATTAAATTCTTGTCATGAAACCATTTTTATGGTGAACTAGAATCTTAAATATTTATTTTACCTTATGTGATGTTCTAGAATCCTTTTTCAAAAATTATGTAAAATATTAATACAAAACAAGTTAATTGTGGGAAAACTCACCAAGTTAATCCAAGCGTTTAGCATTAATGTTTTATAAAATGATTCCCATTAAGTAAAAGTAACCAAATGATTTTTAAAACCATAAAACTATATGAATGTTCAATTATAAATCATAAAATCAATTTGGGACAACTTAATCTCATCATACATGTGTATCCTATCATGAATATAAATGAACCGGTCATTAAAACCAATGAAACAAATGGACCCGAACAATGAAATTGAACCTCATAACCAATCAAAAGGTTTTGAATAAACTCAAAAATCTTGTAATAAATATTTTAAATATAGTATATTATCTATAATTATTAATTAATAAACTTAATGTGACTATTAATGTTGTTAATATCAAGTAGATAACACCATTAGACATAAGGTAATGGATACTTTCTATTTAACATTCATTCAATAATAACCTCTAGGTTATGACATTTTATGTGTAATAAATAATTATAGGGTATGATTTTCACCTCCTCCATACATCCCTCATGATTTATAATTTGTGAGAAACCCCCTTTCACTCTCATTAATTCCTCTTATGTACTCCTAATACAATACCGATAATCCATAAGGGATTCCACCCTTACCTCCTTTGTTCCTTCGGGTTACCTTACATTTATTTTACCAAAATGAAGTTATCTTAATTTTTTTCTGGTCATATTCTAAATCTTTTTTAAATTTACCAAATTCATTTATTATAAACCTTACATCATTCTATTTCTAGAATATTCTGGTTTTTATGTGATTCTCTCTTCAATACTTCGCGATAAGAAAACATGTTTGGACAAAACTTCCTGAATTCTTACCAGATTTAAAGATCATGATATATTATGTTTTAATGTACCATTTTCATTGTAAAATAAGTAATTTTGTTATTATTAAATTATTCTTATTTAACATATGGTTTTTTGTAAAGTATTTCCCCCTTTTTTATTTTAATGGCACAATATTTTTTCCTTAAAACCGCACAAAAAAGTTTTAATGCTAAACTTTCTTAAATAATTTTTAACATGTATTCATTTATACATGAAATATATTACCATTATACACAACTATTTTATCTCAGGAATGACTTTGAATTTATTACTTCCTATCATTAATGGCACTTTTATGATACTCCCATTTGTTTTTCTTTATGACATGATTGTGGTACCAAATTCATTCTTTGGGTGACCCTTATGTTTATGTAAGATTGATTATGTATTATTATTTATGTGGAAAAAATATTCATGAAACATTAATATGGGTGTTCCCACATAACACTCCAATGAATTGAGTATGGTTGAGTCACATGAAATGTAATGTGTGATGGTCTTGGTGGTTACCATTGGCTTTTTCTACCATGTGCGGCAGTATTGGTGGTAAGTCATGGCTTATAATACCATGTACAACAGTCTTGGTGGTTATCCTTCAATTGTGATAAAGTCATTTTTATGTTGTTTCCACATTACTATTACTCAATGTTTATATGATTCCTTGATCATATTTTATGATTCCATATGTTACATGCCTTTTTTATATCAACATGTCATGCCTTTTATCCAATGTGATATTGATTTATTCTTAAGGTTATTCCTTTAAAAGGATTCTAGCTCATAAATTTGTTCATGTGATTCCTAGGGCACCCTATGCAGATGTAAGGGCTCAATAAGTGTTTGGAGCACCTTATGTAGATTAAATGAAGTAGTGTTTTTTTAGATTCAGGTTTTTAGTTTTATTTACCTAATCTTCCAATACACTATACTTTACGATCCTTGGATTGTAATCTGATTTATAATTATGCATTAAATCATAAAATTTAATATATAAAACTCTAGTGTCACTATAAACACATACATACCACTACTCCACCTTGGATTTTATCCTACCTTTAATCTGGGAAGATATTTTTGGTCATAGTGTCACTCCAAACATATTATTGAACATAAAAGTCCTCATTATAAAATCATAGTTCATTTTTAAACCATAAAAATATATATTCTATTCGCTTTTATCAAATGATGTTTCTCAGTATTAGTCTATTGAAGGAGAAACAATGATTTTTCATCCTAGTTATATACTTATTAACATTCTGTAACCTAAAACTATACATTAATTAATCATGTGTGGGTATATTTGGTTTATTGTGATGTACTAGAACTTCTTTTACCACAATGAAGATACAACATTAATATTTGTAGGTATATTACTCTTCCCAAAATTTTTCTCATTGTGATATATGTATATCAATATACAGTTCAGGCAATCCACTTATTAACAAACATTTTTATGATATAATAAATTATTAAGCCACTTTTCACCATGTATAATGTTCATTTTACCTTTATATGAATATAAGTAAGTTACAATCTCTCTTTGAGAGGTTTCGTTACTTAATTTTCACATTTTGGTGTAATTCTATTTTTGAAAAAAAATAATAATTGGTTGTTTAATCCCTTTAGTTATTTACATTTTCACTTATTATACACATTTCATAAAAACTTTATTATGAATATGATATCAATAAATTCTTTTTTAAGAGGCTACGTTAATTTTATATGTTATATAATAATGGATTAGTTTATTATATGGGGTTAATTTTTTGATCTATATATTTTATAGACTTGTATGACTCATTTTAAATTATTGTGATACGATTGTCTAATGACTCTCTAACTCTGTATACCCAACACCTTTTCTAGGGATGTGATTGTTCCCTAACATCATATACCAATTCCTTTATCCCATAGTGTACGATTATTCCATTACATTTTATACTTACCTATATGTACATGATGGTATAAAAGAGTTCCCAAAATCCAACTCGACATTTCTATTATGTTATTTATGGAGATGGAATGAAAATGAATGAATCCTATATTTATAAGAAGATACATATTTTCATTTTATTTGTTATTTCTTGATATATATTAAATATTTTCTCTAAATTTCATACTTTTACTCTAGCTGTATATTGATTTTTACATGCACATTTTATTATAACTAGTATGTTGGGGTGTGGTTTCAACTACGTCCTAGGTTATCTAAAAAATTGTCTTATATGTTTCCATATAAGATGTGGGAAGACCAAATTTTCTATGAAAAAAATATATATTGAGAACCCTGAAGCACATGGGTTGGTATCAAAAAGATTATAAAGCATGGAGGAAACAATTTTTTCATTTTTAGTGGGAATGTTGAATTGAAAAATAATGCTATCCAATATTTTTTTCATTCCAGTCACGGTCTGTTAAACATTAGGAATTTTTTCTATTGGGAATTTATGAATTACACATTTCTTCATACTTTTTATGTTTTATATATTCATTTATTTGTTTGTAGATACACTATATATGTATGAATAAACTAGTAGATATGGAATGTAATAAAATTTATGTGAGTTAGTAAAAAAATACTTTGTATAGCACAGTGTATTTGGGATTGTTTTTCCATCCATACCAATGTTCATTATAAAAATAAAGAATGGAA
Source organism: Viscum album (assembly GCA_963277665.1). NCBI lineage: Eukaryota > Viridiplantae > Streptophyta > Magnoliopsida > Santalales > Viscaceae > Viscum > Viscum album. Next base: position 621,563,681 of record OY728131.1, on the reverse strand, counting down.
TACCATTTTTTATCATCCAAGGAAAACACATCTCACTCTAACACAATATTTAGCACTAGTTGCTTGTGATAATCTCTAGATATTTTATTGTATGTCTGATTTGTTGTGGTACACCACCAAAGAATCGTTATCGTGGTCAGGAAACACTGATTGGAAAATTTTAATAAAAAAATAATAAGGGATCATGGGTATGATAATTAATTGTAGTCAGTAGATATCATTACTGAGACACAAGATGTAAGTAGTTAATTTTAATGGCCAACATAATTATGGTGGAATCTTAATTTATTAGGGGTTGTTATGGGATCCCTATTTCATTTTACTTCCTTGAGATCATTCAGTATCCGTTAGTTTCAAGAATTTTGTTAGGAATTATAAGGTTGTCACTGAATTATTTCATATCATCTTGTATTATTTCCTATGATTATTAATACTATATATGGGATCAATTGATGGCTCATATTAATATAAAAATCAGTTCAAAAATGTATTTTTTTCAATTTAGTTATTATTAATGGGTATGTTGATATATATAGACCACATATTCACTAGTTGGAATTTTTTTCTTCATATATAAAAAAGGATATATTATTTGTCTTTTTTGTATTTAAATTGGTTTTTATATTCTGAAAAATTATGTCAAGATGAAATTTTAATTGAGTTTAAAATTAAAATTGTTTTCACATTAAATGAGATAAAGGGAGAGATAAAGTGGAAGGTTAGAAAATATTTCAAGAATGTATTTAATTTTTTTGATGTAAATAATGGGAGGTAAATTTATTGTTGTTCTCTAAATGATTTAGACTTTTATATATAGATTACATCTTCCTATATTGATAGAAGTGAATAATGATAATTTTCTAAATAAATGCTTTTTCATTGATCATAAGGTCTTTCTAGGGATTCCAAAAAATATCTAATACTCCTATAAATGGTTTTCGAGAAAGTAAATAACATTCTTGCGGATTAGTTCAGATATCCAATTTCAGAATGATCTTATATTTAGAGGTGAGGAAACTATGTAATAATTTAAGGGGTGGATTGTTTTTTTTCCACCATATAATTGAGCGCATTAAAAATATGAGTAACCTATGGTAGTACATTCCACTATTATATTGGGGGGATAGTGTTGTTTTTAGTGAAATAAAATGATAAATTTAATTTAAGACCAATGAATTTATAGGAATAACATATAATATCACTTCTAAAAAATATTATACCCTTAAAATATACATCTTGTAATGGAGAAAGTGTTTGTTAAACTATAGTAAGACTTGATGATTATTATAAAGTATTCTACAAAATTAATAGATCTCATTCAAATTTCTAATATTGAATCGGATTTTTAGTGGATTTGTTTGTATATTATATGGATTATTTTAGAGACCATGCTTTGAGACTGAGTATGATTCTAGGGCTCAGTGTTTCCAGAATAAATGTTTTAAATATATTAAAAATATTAAATTGCATGTTTCTATTGTTTCCTTAAAAAATAAGAGTAATAACTCCCAAAATGTGGCTTGTTAGAGAAATATTATGATGTTATTGATTTCATAACATGATTTTTACCCTTGGTAAAACATAATCATTTTTGATCGGGATGTTTGTGTTAAATTCGTCATGGACATAAATGAAAAAAATAAATTATTTAATTTATTACTTCTCAACGAAGCCACATTCATCCTATTTGGATATACTATAATGGATTTTGTCATAGGTCAGATGATAAATGCTAGAGACTTAGGATCCATTTCAGTAGATCATTCCTGTTTAATGAAGAAAGATCGAGATAATACCATAGATCATTATGTAGATGTAGTCCATGGATCTCATCTATGATAACGACATAAATGTTCCTCACAAACGATCGATCAAACCTCTAGTTATCATGTTTTTCATTATGGTTTCCATCTTGTTTCTTAATCTTGGATAGACAAGGATAAATTTCATGAAAAAAATTGATATGCACATATTAGGTAGATTTAGATTGATGGAATATTTTTTTTATTTTCACTGTGTATATTTTCTTATTCATTTATTTATTTGTTTGACAATGAATCGATTCCAAATGAACAACGTTTGAGGAATGTTCCTAACATTTTAGGGATTTTTTATCTCACGAACATATTTTCACTCGATGATTGTTGATATTTATTTTGACCAATGGGTCAACCAATATATAGTTCTTGGTAATTATGATGTTTCTCATCGACGCCATGGATCGAAACTGTGTGTAAAACACATGATGGTGATTGTTGTTTGAGATTATATGATGATGGTTCATGGATCGAGGGTGAATGAGAATTAATTTAGGGGTCTTTGTCTTCCCAAGCATCATATGAAAAATTGGAGCTAATGTTTATTTTTATGATCCATTTGGAAGGATATATTTGGATGTTCTATCAATGGTAGGGATCGTTCAACCTATATTTGTTGTTTATGTAGTGATTTATAGAGGGAAACATGAAATAAATGATGTTTTAATAATAACGAAGGAGAATCCTACTGATCTAGAAAAACTCAAGAAACATGGTGACAGAATTTGGATTATATGCCATTTTGGGATTTTTTAGTGGTGGCTGTGATTTTTGGATGAATATAAGGATCACACAGTATATGAATTTTATCACACAACATTTCACCCTTCATGGTTGGATCGACATGTACATCAGGAAGTACATAAACATGTAAAAAATTACAAGTCCAATGCTATGTCATCAACATGGACATAGACACGACCATGTGTATAGGGGTTGGTACATGGAAATAACCACTGTATACAGATGTAGCCTAGTGACACTAGATGTCTTCTATATCTTAACATAGTGTACTTATTCTACATTTTACTTATTTTGGATTCTTACAATTAGTGTGAGGTGTTACCAGGTGGGAAGACCTCATGATAGATGGACACCCCTTATACCCCCTTGTACACATCACGTACGCCCATCAAGAGTGTTTGTATCTCTCTATTTACTTATATTGTACCATTATAGGGTGATCCTATAACCATTTTTTGTTTCCTCGTAGTTATAGACTGTAAATAAATCCACGTAATAGGATATTAATCACCTCTGGAGGATGAGTATCATATTGAGTTTTGTAATCCCTCTATGTGACTCGGGTGTGATCATCTATCGTCATTATTCCCTAGGTAGGGATTATTGAGTTAGTGTGACCTACCTGACCATGGAATTGATCCTCAATATAGAAGTACATATTATTATAATTTTATTTATGATTCAAATATGATCACCTACGTAGATATTTTATCTAGATTTGTTATGTGGTATCCTGCAGTGGTTTTGGGCATAACCCTATATCTGAGTATGCAGATCATCTTAGACTAGTGAGCTTTCTTGGATCTGTTCCGATGATATAGACCTATTCATCATGTTAAATTTTTTACATACTAGTTTATGGAGTTGATTCTCATAGAATAAGAATTTATTTGATTTGATTCTTATGGATACCCGTTTTTTAGGAAAACTGTGTGGTGTGGTGTCCTTCCGTAGTATATATGGGTTTTTCTATGATACATTTATTTTTATATCGTGAGTTTATCTAAATATACATCTTTATTTAGGTTTAGTTTTTTCTGGGTGTCCTAATGTGTATTGTTATAATCAACCCTACATTTGATTTTCCTATACATATTGTGTCTTTTACAGACATTGTCACATTTTATGGTGTCATGGGAGGATAGGCATCCAGTAGAGCATAGGTAGAGCTTGTTAGATAGAGTTGTTTACTGAGAGATTAGTTTTGTATTTTTTACTCTCATATGGAGGAAGTTAGACTCTTTATAGACTATTTTTGGGCCACTATATAGCCCATATTCCAACATTAGTACACTATTATCATGACACGTTGTGAGATCTTAGTTGCATGGATGTATTATTTTAGTTTTCATACATATCATAATTGTGTTGGCTTGGAAATTTTGGTTTGTGTAAGGGTACATTTTACTAATTCTTCCATTTTTGTGAAATGCCTACATAGAGTAGGTCTCGAGCCCCCGACCTAGTGGATATGGTATTGGGGTAGTCACGGGTCTTAACACAGTGTGTCAGGTCTTCAAAAATTGGTATCAATGAACTACTAGTTCTACCATAAGATCATAGTCGGTGAGATTTTTAAGGGGAAACATTGTCTACTGTTTTGAGTTCAGCTATCTAGACATATACTCTAGTGTTGGTGTGGTAGCTAACGTATCCATACACTAGGACTCTAATCACATCTATTTTTACTCGGTATGTGTCATCATTGGTTTCATGGGCCAAAAATGTTGTACTTGAATCATATAAGAATTGTTGTGAGTTCCATGTCCTTCTTAATTCATATTCCCTAATACAATCCTCTTACTATGGTACATCTTGTTTTTCTTTCCAGATGCCTTAAGAATTATAGCCATCTATAATTCCAAGGAATGATTATAAAGATGATCTAATAGCTGATAATGAATCTATACAGGGCCTTGTTGCAAATATAGTTCCTATGGGTGGTTTACTAGTTGTACAACCACCCCTTGGATAAGTATATAGAACATGTAGTTTTAACTGAGGGTGTAATTAGGTTGAGTTAATTTCTAGAGTTTTCTAGGTAGATAACTACCATGATTTGTGGTAATCTCGACCCCCATGTGGTTGATGACTAACTAGAGGCTATCGCTTGTGATTTTTTGACTTGTAAGGACACATAAAGATTAGATATTTTTTATTATTGAGAGTCTTTATTAGGGCTATTTTTGGGGATGGTGAAGCTTTATGACTCAGTAACATCGTGAGACTACTCTCTATTAGGAAAACATTGTGCATCTCTTTACGGATTAGTTATATCTATATATGTTGTGATCAGTATTCCTGAAAAATATTTTTCTTTTAAAGTAGGGTAGTTCGACCCTGGAGGAGTACTCATAGAGGTTCATTGACCTCTCATTTTACTCCTTGGATATGTTGTAGGATCAGTTCTTCATAGCATATACTTTTAAGCAGGGCTTGATCCAGGAAATCAAGGATACGGTGGTATCCCATTGGATTCCCAACTATTAATGGGTGATTTATTAAGCCATGGTAGTGGATATCATTCTAGAAGAGCACTCACTGGTTTTGGGATCTAGTAATGTGAACACAGTAGCTGATACCACAGAATCAGCTAGCTGAAAAAAATCACAATGATTGAGAAATTTTCGACACATTAGAAGGTGATACCATGATGTAAGTTGAGTGCTTTTCTGCACTTATGGTGGTTTAAATTATCCATGGGAGAGACGATGTTTCTACTTCTATGGACAGGGACATATAGCTCAGGATTATCCGGCCTATCATTAACTTGGTGGTCAGATGTCTAAGGGATCACTAAGATAGAGACAAAGGGAAGATCATGGTGGTTCGTAGGAGAATAACAAAAATAAAAGGGGGTGGTAGGGTAGTGGGTTGGTTATAGGTTTGACCCATTACCGCCACCACCACCCCCATGTGGTATACAGTAGGCTTAGGGAGCCATTGGACATCGACGAGGCTTGCTGAATGCTATGGAAGCCAATGACCCTAAGGCTCTAGGGATCATATGTTACATGTTCTATGTATTTTCTATTTTTTCTTCTTTATTGATAGCCATAGGTTTGAGTCATTTATTTACTTCAACTTATCTAGATCAAAACATATAGATTTTGGTTGATCTATTGTCTTTACCCTTGAATTTAGAAACTATGACAGGTGGTGACTCATCGATTTCACACTTGGGGTGATAGTGAAATCTGACTATTGGTGGAAATAGTTTTGTATGGGATATTATTGTAGTATCAATGTGTCCTTACGATGTCATACTATGTTTAATCCTTCAATACACAGTCCATGAACATAGTTACTTTTTGTGGTAAAGGATTTGGTGTGTCACTATAGAAAAATTGATGTTTTCCTCTATTCGTGAAGTGGACACCTTTTCAAAGCAGTATGAGATCTAGAAAAGGAGGGTGTAGTTAATTACTCCACATTGGTATTTCATGACTCTTGGTGTATTATATGATTTGGGATTTCAATTTCCAACGATGCTAGAAGAGTGTGACAATTTATTTTATAAGGATTTACTAGGTTTATCTCCACAATAAGATCTAAAATGTTTCACTAACATGCATCATAATATGAAAATGATATATTCACAAGAATATTGGATGGATCCCATAGATATTTGAGATCTATGGGTGTAGTTTTAGGGAAAACGGAATAAGGGATTTGTGTGACCAATAATTTTTCCCTATGTAGCCCCATTGTTGTTTTATGAGAAGGAGGAACATATCACGAGGTTATGTGAGTATTAACGATGAATTACTTATGAGAAAATGAATAATATGTATCCAATTTTGGCGATCCAAGACCACATTGATCATTAGATAGGGGTCTTGTGGTTATTGAAAATTATATTTGGGTTATGTCATCATTATTTGTGAGTAAGTGATGAGGATTTACTAAAGACGGAATTCTAATATCTCAATGGTCACAATGAGAACATGGGGATTAAATTCTATTGGATTAACTCCCCATAAGTGTTTGTGGAACTCATGAACTAGATATTCCATCTATTCTTATACCAGTTCATGTTGGTCTTCATTGGAGACATCCTAGTGGATTTATCATCTCAGGAGGAACATGTGAGACCCCTGGGGATGGTCCTAGTCACACATTGATATCACCTGCTTAATGGGAAGATCATGAATTTTAAATTTTGTATACAAGAGTTACACTTTAAGAGATACATCATCTTAGATGTTGGAGTAGAAGTGGACATAGTGAATTTTGATGATGTTCTTTCCTTAGATACACACATGTTTTTTTAATAATTTTCTACGTTTTGTTGGCAGTGCAGGGTACTATCGGAGGTTTGTCCCCAATTTCTCTAGAGTTTTAGCACCCTTTATTTCTTAAAACTAGAGGGGGATCCTTTCATGTGGGAAAAATGATTTCAATAGTGTTTTCAAAAGCTAGGGAGAGGATGAAAAATGATCTCATCATGATATTTTTAGAGGAGCCTATCACATATGTAATATTCGATGATTACTCAAAGAACATACATGGGGTTTCTATAATGAATAATTATTTTTTTATTAAATATGGTTTATGTCAGTTAAGAACACATTATTAGAACTTTAAAACCCATGATATTGTCTTAGTAGTATTATTCATTACGCTAATGAGGTTGTGACACTTTCCCATGGGAGAGAGGTTTGTCATTTACTCTAACCACAAAAGTATCAATTATATATTATCATAGAAGTATATTCAGATTATATAGAGTTGATTTCAATAGTCCCACTAATACTATGACTTTGATATTATATATGCACCAGGGGTGGGGAACGTGTTAGAAATCTCTCTCAGTAGGAGACCTTAATCGTATTTGTTTGTCAAGGCGTCAGGGATGTCAGCCTTATTGTGGTTTTCAATTTTTTTACAAGCTATGTGGTTCATATATTCTGCTGATGCTTGTTACCCCACCACTTTTACAGCATGTATGTGATTCTCATCATGGATATACCGGCTTTGAGATCTTATTTACTCAGATATCCACTATACATGATCATGATTGATATTCTGAAAGTGGGTAGCATGGTATCATTTTCCAAGGATGGAGAATGGTAACATTGACCTTGAGGGAGGAGGTTTAGAGGGTGCTTCATAAATTCCCATTGGTAGTAAATCCAGGTGTTGAAATGATGTACTAAGACCTCTAATGTTAGTTTTAGTGGCTATGTATGAAGAGGGGATTTGATGTGGTTTTATATCAATGCCTTACTTGTCAGTAGGTGAAGATAGGACATCAGGTTCCAACAAGTTTAACTAATCCCCTTAAGGTCCCACAGTAGAAGTGGGAAGATATTTTAGGAACATTTTGATGGTCGTAAGACAAACTTATAGAGGACATGATTCCATATGGGAGATCATAGATAGACTCTCTATGTCAGCCAACATCCAACCAATTTGAGAAAAAAGTTTATTATAGAGCACAGGACACCTGAAAATGAAGTATATTTCCCAACTCCATGTAGTTCCTTTGGTGATCATATCTGGTCATGATGATTTCTTCACATATCGGTTATTGAGAGGATTACATGGGGCCTTTGGGACTCAGTTACACATTAGGACATCATTTCACCCCAAGATGGACAACTAGACTTAACAGACCATTCAGAACATAGAGGACATGTTAATGGCATGTATCGTGGACATTGGATATAGTTTGGAAGATCACATAACCATGGGGGAGTTTCTGTACAATAAATTACATCATATTAAATTTGGTGACAAATAATTTGAGGTCTTTTATGGTTGACCCTATAGGTTAACCAATAATAGGACTGATTCCTGGAAGTTTGCTGTCATGGGCCCGAAGTTGGTGTGAGATATTATAGTGAAGTTATAGACCATAAAAGGGTGGATGAGGACTGCCCAAAGTTGTTAGAAGTATTATGCAGATAGATGAAAGAGACATCTGGAGTTCAAGGAGAAGGACCATGTGTTCTTAAGAGTATCACATAGATGTTGATTGAGGATATTTGGACATGGAAGAGTGTTATATCATATATTCATTGGTCTCTTCTATATAGTTTTTATATATGGATAGAATTCATACCTCATATCTCAAACGCCACTACTACACCTGGTACATGGTGTCTTTTATGTCTCGTAGCTGGGATGGTACGTGGATGTCTAATCACACTCTACCAATTTTTAGATCTACACATCCAATATGTTCTCAACATTATAGAGTATATGGTGGAGATCAAGGATTTTTAGGAGAGGATCCTTCACAAGTTATTGATTCACCTACTGTGTGTCTTTTAGAAGAATCAGAATCATTAGGATAGAGCCTAGAAGTGGGAGACCTAGATGGGAGCCTAGTACCCTGATATTTTTTAGAATAGTTTTTATCATTTCAAGATTAAAAGACACAAGGTGGGGATAATGTAATTATTCATATTTTTGGAGTATTATTTTTATATTTTATATGGATTATTTTTATGATTGGTCACTGAGACGACGTGCCATTTTGTGTCCTATTGTACTTAAAATAAATGTTTTAAATTTATTAAATATATAAATATCATTTGTGGAAATTTTCCAAAAAAACTATAATAATTCCTAAATGGGGGTAGATAGTATAAATATTAGGGAATCATTGAGTTCATAATATAGGTTATGCCATATGTTTAACAAAATATTTTACAATGTGGGTTGTTCGTGAAAAAATCATCATGGGTGAAAATAAATTAATTAAATTAAATAATTAATTTTTGTGTTTTTTTTATGAATATATATGGTTTTTATTTAAATATAAAATTATGTATTTTGTATCAGGGTTTGCTGAAAAATCCATGTGACCTAAGAACCATTGGAGGAAAACATTTTTGGAGAACGATGAAGGATTCTGATCGAATCATAGATCATTTTTCCAATAGAGTCCATGGATTTCATCTATGATGGGAAAAAAATATTCTACATCAAGGATCAATCAAAATCTATGTAGGAATCATTTCTATGTGTATTCCAACAATTTGTAATCATTGATGAACGTGGATCATGTCCATGAATAGATTTGATACTTTCATCATTAGATGCTTTAAGTTGATGGAATAATTATTTATATTAATTGTTTATATTTTTTTCTTCATTTTCCTCTTTCTATGAAAACAAATTGAATCCAAACATACAACATCTGAGGATCATTACAAACATTATATTTCATATATATTTCTCTCCATTTTCTCCCATCTATCATTGTTTGTATTTCTATTGACCTATGATTTGACTAATACTAAATCCCAATAGTTTTGTAACCATTATTCAATAAAATAGATCAAAACCATGGGTATGACACATGACGAAATATTCAGTTTGATATTGAAAAACCATGGTGGTCAGATCGATGGTGAATGAGACCGTATCAATGATTAATTTTTTCCGAGGAATGATATAGAAAACCATATATCAGTTGTATGTTTTCAATTTATTTTGAAGTCCATATTCCAAAGATCCAGTGAAGACAATACCTAAGCGACCTAGATCTAAGATCTATAATGTGATTTATGGTGAGAAAGGAGGAGGTAATGGTATGCGATGAATAATTTACTAGAATCATCCAGATACAGAAAATCCATAGAAACACAGTATATAAATCATGATTACACACCATGTGGGGCTTGTTCTGCTGCAAATATGGTTTCTGGATGAACATAAGGATCACATGATGTGTCACTACTATTACATGGAGTTTTAACCCTATAAAATGGAATCCAACCCCTCTTAGTTAGATCATAATTTACTTAGGTACCCACAGTGGAACTGGACAATGTACATGGGCAGTGGAGTGCCATTTACTTAGACACAGACACTATCACTTGTACACTAGATGGTACATGAACAAGGCCACCACTCATAGACACAACCATGTGACACATGAAGTATGTATTATGTATCTAAATTCCATATATTTTATCAAAATTCCTTTTACTTTGGGTACTTACAGGCTATGTGAGGTCCTACCACACATGCATACTCAGGAATAGTTCTACATGACGTATACCCCTAGTAAACATTGTGTACCCATTCAATAGTATTTTTAGATCTTTATTTCATTGTTTTAGATATGTCTATGTTTAGCGTATCCCCTTTTTATATTTCATATAGTGTTCAGTGTGGTATTATATCCTTGTCATAGGATTCTAATCCCATATATATGCCGAGTCTCAAATAGGGTTGTGGTTTCCCTCTATGGGACTATAGTGTGATCCTCTATCATCTATGTCACCTCTATTGGGTTTTATGAATAAGTGTGACCTCCCTATGAATGGATTTCATCCTCCCCATATAATGTCATATTGGTATGGTTTGTTGTATCAGTATGGGTTTCTATTCACGGTGTCCCCTTAATGTTCATGGTGTGACCCCTTATCAGAGTATCTGAGTCTTCTTAGAATAATGGGATTACATGGGAAATACCCAATAATCCTGACCTCTTTTTGATGTGTTTCAGATGCTATCATGGCTCATTGAGTGGATTCTACTAGAAAGAGAATTTTCTCAAGCCGAATCCTATGGATGATAGTTTTTATGACCTCTTGGTGGCATGGTGAATTACCAATGTATATATGGGTGTTACTATTATACATTGATGGTTATATATTGTGTTCAGATGACTATACTTGGTGCTTCATCTGTAGTGTTTTCAATTTTTCATACAAGGTATTGTTATACTCACCCCCACATGGGATTTACTATACATCCCATGTCTTAAGAAACAGATGGAAAATTTTATTGTGTCTTGGTTGTACAAAGATCAGAGGTGCTTAGTTAAAGCTTTTTCATATGGAGGTGTTTACTTTGATCATGCTTCTTTCTATATTCCTCTGCATTGGAGAATTTTGGAATCTTTTAATTTATGGAGGAGTTTGTATTTGCTACATTTTTCTACTTTTAGTGATTAACTATCATACTCTCTTCTAGGATCATAGATGTATGCACGCATTGTATCAGTTATTTTTAATTTAAGCAATGTGTAGGCTTGGATAAGTGTGTGTAGATAATTTTGTCTAATAACACTAATTTTTGGGATAATCCTACTCATCACTGGTCACCATCCCATGACCTATTATAGGATGGATTCATGTAGTCATTAGTTAGAACTAAGCTAGTTTGCTCATATCATTTCCCCATACCATAGTGGAGATGAGGTGTCTAAATAGTGGGTTTTTAGATGGTCTTGGAAGAGGCATTTCAAATCTACGTAATGATTTTCAAATTGAAATATTTAAATAATGTGATCTATAATTTCATACTTACCAAGATCAGATGTTGTTGAGGCACAAGAACAAGTAGTTATGAACAAATCTTAACATCTGATGATTCTTCTTTTTGTGGTTGATAATATTGGAAGGAATAATTGAATATGGGCACATCTCATCAGGGGAACCAATGTAGTGGGGTAAAAATATTAATCTATTCCACTAATTTGGGAAAATGGGAAGCATACTAGGGAACTGAATCATTAAACAAATTCTTTGTAACTCGTCATTGTAGTTTTCCATCACTAGTGGTTCTATGTACAAAACAATTATTAATACATCAAAGAAGATAAAATTGTCTGCCTAAACATCACAAGGACCATAAATTACTTGATATATGAATGGTATTCATCCACTGTATACTAGATTTATTCAAAGTGGTTTTTGATTTGGTATGGGATGGTTAGATACAATAAAAGATGCCATGAAAGGGTTTTCACCTCAAGGATATTAAGAACATTTATATGAAATTTATGCTATAATGTATTCCACTAAAGAAGATGAAGTGGAGCATTATGCTTTTAGATTTTATATTTAGATACCCTCTACCATAGCTTCTTATTTATTTGAGATTTTCCAATAATACTAAATAATGTATAGTAACATTACATGACTAAAAACTAGGGTAATTATGATATGATAATCACTAAGGGATCCGATCATGAATTTTCATTGGCAATGGAAGCCCATCATAATCGAAATATGGGTGGAAATGGAATCCTGTGAAAATTTCTACATAAAATCCCCCCATCACAAATCATTTTTTGAGATGAAACTACATTGATTTATATATTAGGTTTGGAATTGTATTTTGGTTTCTATATGTTATTGAAAAAAAAGATAAATCTATCTATAATAAAATATTATCATGGAAATATGATTACATCATAGAAAAATAGTGTGAAGAAAATTAAATCTATAATATTTATAAAACCCCATTATGTAAAACATTAGACAACTAAATAAAACAACCAAATATACAAAACTTTTGATATATAAACCAAATATTTCCATCAAAAAATTATCAATATATTTTTGTCAATATATATATCAACCACTATAATGTTGGTGGATCATATAAAGTTCTCTTAAATGGGAACACCATACCTACACCCTATGATATTCATTGAATTTACTCTATATTTTCTTATGCTACTCCTCCATCCATCAACTCTACTACTCTTCTTATATCTGTTGGTTCCAATAAAACACTTACTTCTCTATATATATTTTCTCTATAACCATATTTCAATCTTAAAACATATACTCATACTCTCTTAGTGATGATTATGACCTTTCCTATGTTTCCCTCGAAATGGATAATGATCATCCAACATTGACATAATAAAATGCATAAATTAATTGATAACTAATACAAATTTATTTCCATTTCATGATAACATACTATGTTTCTTGAAACAATGTTTCCTCATAAAATCATAACTAAAATTTGTCATAGCCCAAAGCCATGTCCCAAAATCTCTTAATATGTGTGATAAATTATGGTCTCAAATTTCTAATTGAAATAGAATTTGAAATTAAAATATTTCATATATTATAATTGAAGTAAAATTTAAAAATAATAAATTTTATACTGAAAAATATATGATGTTTCCTATCACCAGTAATCTCACCAATTGTCTGATCAATGTACATTTTCTAAAAAAACATTGAATTCCATATCATAAGGATTCTTATTTTCCTATATGAATATAAAATATAAATTTTAAATTTAATGATTATATAAATTATTTCATCATTGGATACTATAGATATGAAAAAAATCCATTAATGATCTTCTATCATCTCTGGTTCTATTTTCATGATGAAGACCTCTTAAAATTATCTCTAATCTAGTAAGAGAAGAATCCATCATAATCATGGAAAGCTTTCTAATTAATTCTGTGACTACAACATCGGATTTGAAACACAATGGTTCAAACTATCTCTATTGATATCTTACTAAAATGGTATAAAAGATGATGACAATGTACCTTGTTATAGATCTCCCACAGCATCTTGATGGTGTAACACATTCTATAATCAATCATATACCATAACCCCTATAAATAATCACCACTAGAAAGTTATTAATCAATAAATATTCATCACATATAGTAATTTTTTATAATGATAATACATTTCATGAAAAAAATGGGAATTATATCCCATGTCTCCCAAGGTCTATAAATTTAAATACATAAAATAATATACCCTTTCCAATATCTATATATAAATAACTATGGTGAAAAAGATAAAATTTTTAAAAAAAATAGAATAAATATTTATTTATAATCAATAATGATTAATGCCAAGTAACTAAAATATACTAATAACATAACTCTCTATGTGATGTTCAAAATAAATGGAAAAAATTCACTCCAGAATATGTTGTGAAATTATCAAGAAGGTTAGAAGATGATTAATCAGGTTGATCTTCATGAATAAAAAAATATTTGAGTTTATGGCACATTTAGTTAATATCATCACCAATAGTTTGTAACCTGGAAATAATGTTTTATGAATGTTATTAAAGACATTTATTAAATATTAACTATAAAAGAAACAAGCATGTATTTTTCATACTTTGTCTTCATCCTCATATTTATATTCGACGGTGCCAATATCATCATTTTTATATTTTTTGTCATTAATTTTTGCATAAGTTACAACATTATCATACCATGATATTTAAAATTCATTATTTACATCAACAACATTATCAAAATCATAATCCCATAACTATGGGGTTTGACCACCAATATTTGTATCTATTTTTTATAATATTTAATTTTTTATAGTTGAAATTTTTTGATTGATAATGATTTAAAATACTCCCATTGACATTGCATAATTATATTTTAATGAGATTTATCATTTATTATACACTACCATATCATTAAAATTTAATGTAGAAGAAAAATAATATTCATAATTAATCTTTTATGATTGATCAGATAGAAAAACTGGTTTATTTATAGAAATAATTATTTTACATTTTTTATTAATGATTTGATGGCATGGTTGAATATTAAACCCTCTATTGGTAAAAAAATAGTAGTATTAAAAAACTATTACATAATATGATCTTAGATAATATAACAAAATTATTTAATATATCCTTCTATAAAATTCAAATTTACTCTCTTTATGATGATATCAAATCAATATAACACAAATTTTAATAATTTTTTTCCATAATATGCATTTTTATAAAATCAAAATCAATTAAACACATGTAAAATATAATATTTAACCAATTTGGATAATGTATTACATAATAAAAATAATTGATTATTGATATAATTTGTATGAAATAATATCATAAAAATTACATTTTTTATTAACAATATAACAAATAATAAATTTAATTTTTAGGTTCAACCATATGAAATTTTATTTAAATGTTTTCAAACCATTAGAAAAATTTATGTTTGTGGAATCTTTTAAGAGTGGAAGGTGTACTTTGTGTGAATTGTTTCTTAATCTGTTCATCATATAATCTAAAAACTAATTTGTAGTCATTTAAATTTAAATAATATATAACGAATGGGTAAAAGTAACAGTCACTATATAAATCATTTATTTCATAGAAATTGAGAATAAAATTTATGAACATTCTGTTTTTCATCATCTGAAATCCATCGTTCATGATCTCCATGAAATCCATGTCTAAGATAACTAAATATTTATAATTTATGGTTCATTTCCTCATCAATATTTCCCTTATTAAGAGTCATTATAATAATAATACCATAAAAATAAATTTCTGCTTAAAAGTCACTTGTTCAATTGACCCATAAAATATTGTTTTGTTGTGTTACTTTTTCATCAAGTTGTACAATATTATCTCATATGAGTAAATCAAATAGAACTATATTATTCCTCTATATTTTTCAATACATGTATAATGTATCATTAAATTTCCAATTGAATCCATGAATTATAGCATAATTTTATTCCAATTACCATAAAATTAAAACACAATATTTTGGTAGCCTACCTAGTGTATGATAGTCTTCTATCATAATAATAATATCATGTAAAAATATGATATATCTATCATCACAAGAAAAATTGAAGAATTTATAAAACATTTATGACAAATTTGATGTTTCAATCATTTATTACAAGAAAATAACAACATTTTAATATGATACAATGAAAATTTATGACACATCAATCTAAATTAGTGACATACCAATCTAGTAAAATCAAATATGTAATCCACATAGAGATTAAGGAATGATTTTATTTGAAAACTGTATAAGACTACTTTGGATTAGTTAAATTCTATCATATTTCAGTTTCAAATAACACTAGTTATGGATTCTTGTAAATTTAGGAAAGATAAAAACATGACATTATTTTATCATTAGTCTTACCAGGTGTTCATGAAACAATATAAAATATGTAATCAACAAATTGATTCACAATATTCACATAATCTAGCATGTGATGGACCAAAAAACCAGGAAGATATAGAAGATGACATGAAATACTCCGCATTATCGAATGGTACCTTTCCATATCCCATGATTTTTATATTGGCATATATTTAGTCCCAATATAATAGTAGGTAATGAAGAGAAAATAGAATTTAAATTGATAGATAAAATCAATAATGATGATTCATCTCTTAAAATTTCACCTTCTCTAGAATAAATTTTTATCCTTCAGGAAGGATGGTTTGTTTGAAGAAAATTGTGGTGATAGTTGAAAAATAATTTTTCCTTTCATTAATAATAATATTCT
This sequence comes from Viscum album, assembly GCA_963277665.1. NCBI lineage: Eukaryota > Viridiplantae > Streptophyta > Magnoliopsida > Santalales > Viscaceae > Viscum > Viscum album. The sequence goes on along the minus strand of OY728131.1, from coordinate 621,547,090 downwards.
TTTTCTTGTCACTCATTCTAGGCTAACATGATTTTGGACCATCAATATGAAATCCGTCTAATATTTAAAACACTATTAATTCACTAATTTTATACATTAATTCATATTTTGTTATAAAATTTTATTATTAAACTACGTCATATTTACTCCCATCATTCCCCTATAATAAATTATACTCGATGAACAATGCCTTCATATGAATATCAATATTATTTTTTGGTTATCATGGAGTTATTATTGTCAAAAAAATATACATGGTTCTATGATCAACATTGATGGAGTTAAGTTATATGATATCTAGGAGGTAGGACAATAATAATATTGAATACCATAAAAACCAACTATATATATCCCAGGAGTAAAAAATTCATAATCTGGTTTTATGATATTTTAATTTAAAAAATGGGTGCACATAAAAAAACTACTTCCACAAATCTCTATCAGAAAATTAATTAAAGATTATACTAAAATTAATATTGCATTTGTTTAACTACAACAATGAAACAATGTTTTTTGACATAAATAAAGACTATAATAAAGCTGTAAGAAATAAATACCACTATTATTTAATTATTACTAATTTAGATATTCCTTGATGTGCCCCTTGGACCTCTATAGAATACATGTGAGAAAATAAACTAGTTAATCATATTAACCAAAATATGTGACATAATAATATAAAAAATCACATATATTCTTATAAACAATATCCAAATGATTAAGAAAACTTCTTCTATTCATTGATATTTTCTAGTAAAACATATCATCTAGATAATAGTGTTTTAACTAAATAGAATACATGACCAAAACACTATTTTACACTCCATTATGTAATTTAATATAAATAAATTTAATAAAAACTTAACATTTATTTTAAATTTTATATGGGATATAAGGTATCCTAAATAGACTTATAAAATAAAGAAAATTAATATAGTTCGAACTTGGGAGTTCCATTACCCTTCATAGTTTTGGTTTGGTGACGTGACAAACATAGAACTCTGTGTACTAAATTTTCAAACGGTGATAGATCATGAAGAAAATTAATTTTATATTCTCCTGACTTACATTCAGAATGATGAAACCAAAAAAATAATAATTTCTAAACCCCAAATTAAATGGATGTACCAATGGTTTCAATTATTTCCAATATCCTTGCACCCATTTCAAAACCTGTAAAATTAATTTTTCCTTTAAAAACAAATTTTGGTATTGATATTGAAAAAAATTCCTCACCCTCAAGATATACATGATTTATACCATGACCATTTATATATCAATGATGATTTATCCAGTCACAATAACATAATTAAACATGTCTTCTACTTCCTTATACAACAGTTTTCTAAAAAATAGATAAAAAATATTTCATTGGATTAATCCAAAAGAAGGAAAGGATGATCCCACGAAAAATATAAAACTATAATATTATCAATTACATTTAATTATTCCCAATGGGAATTAGGTACCTATAATTACAACTATTTATTTGAAATTATTACTAACACAAAAATAATAGTGAATTTATAGTTTTTTATGGTTATTATTAATTATTACTAAATAAAATGAAATTATAACTAACTATACATATTTATTGATAAATAATTAAAAATATTAATATTTTTTACAATTTATTAAAATTTATCTAAAATTATTATTAGTTATTTCTAATTGTTATTGATTATAACCAAATATTTATAAATATTACTATTTATTTGTAATTCAAACTAGTTTTATGTAATTAAAACTATTTATTAAATTTTATTAATATATATAATTAATTATTAATAACTATGAGAAAATATTACAAATTATAACCAATAATTACTATATAAAATAAATTTTTACAAATTGTAACTAAATATCACTAATTATTACTTGTTATTAATTATAAATAAGAATTAATAATTGTTGATAAATATTATTTATTTATCAGTATTTATTACTTTTTATCAATAATTATTATTTACTAATACTAATTATCTAGAATTATTACTAATTTTTATTGTTTATTGGTAATTATTACAAAATATTACCAACTATTTACAATTTATCAACAACAATTACTCATTATCACATAGTATTATTTTTTATCAGTAATTATTAATATTTATTGGTAATTATTACTATTTATTACTAATTATAACAATTTATACGTAATTATTAATATTTAACATTAGTTATTACTAATTATCTTAATTGATGAGTAATTATCAAAAAATAACAAATTATCTGAAATTATTACGATAAATCCTTAATTATTTCTCATTATTCATAATTATTATAATTTATAGGTAGTAATTACAAATTATTTATTGTTGTTAAAAATTATTACAATTTATTAATATTTATAGGTAATTATTACTAACTTCTCATAAGTATTAGTATTTATAAAAAACTATTAAAAATTATTGGTTATTATTACTTGTTAATACTATTTATCAAAATTTATTACTAGTTTTTGGAAATAATAACAAATTCTTAATAATTATTACTAACTATTACTAATTATTTTTAATTGTTAATAATTATAACTAAATATTAATAATTATCAACAATTATTTGAATTTATTAATAATTATTACAAATTACTGAAAATTACTTATAAGGACAACTTATTAATAATTATAACCAGTTATAACTAATTATGACTAGTAATTGGTAATTATTAACAATTATAGAAATTATTACTAATTATTAAAAAATTATTTCAAATTTCTAGAAATTATTTATAATTTTTAGTAATTAATAATGAATATTGGTATCTATTACAAATTAATTCTAATTACATGTAATTATGTATAACGATATATATAATTATTAACAAAAATTACAAATTATTGATGATTATTTTATAATTATTGGTAATTATTACTAAATACTTCTAGTTACTTATTGTTATTTGTAATTATTATCAATAATAATTGTTTTTAGGTAATTATTTATAAATTATCAAAATTTATTACTAATTATTACTTATTATTTAATTTTAATCATTAAGTATTACTAAAAATTTTGGGACCCCACCATAAACATTATGTATTTTAGTGATTTCTTAGTAGAAATCGCTATCATTTTTAAAGATATTTTAGGTTATGATTTGTAGATTATTATTTCATTACTCATACAAGACAATCCCATATATTAGAAAGTGGAAACTACTTCTATGTATCCATTTTTTACACCAATCTAAAATTTTAAAAAGAAACATTTTTTATTTTCATGAAATATCATCACAAATTTTTTCATTACATCATCAATATCCCTACTTATAATTAAATCCATATCAAAATTTTTTTATACATTGTATGCGGACAAAAAGAAACGAAATGAAAAAATGAATAAATCTTTTAATTCGATCAAAAACATAAAAACCCATAAAAATATTTTTTAGAAAAACATAGCTTTTTATTCCTAAAAGGAATCATTTTTTCCTTTAAAAATATCATTGTTGTACGATTTTAAAATAAAATTTTTTCCATGACATCTTTTTACCTTGTATAGAAAATTATTGTATGTTTCATTGGAAAACATCATCATAAAATCCTTACAAAATCCCAATATTTGGCCAAATTGTATTATAGAATTCCAAAATAATTGTTAGATAATAAAATCATTAACCAATGAAATGGAACTCTATTTAATTGCACCCATGTTATAATAGATTATGGGATCACACGAAATAATCTGAGAGAACCCATCATATTTTAGATATCATGGCTCACTCATGGTCAATAATTGGGATCAACTCTCTATAAACACTGTACAAGGACCCCATTATCAATAAAACCTTTGGAAAAATCTTTTAAACCATTAGGGAAAACTCTATTAGATATCGAATTACCCTTTCCTTTAAAAACACACATTTCATAATATAAAACCCCAAAACAAAAGGGAATCATGGTATTTATTTAATGAAAATATAAAATAATGTAAAGGAATCCAAACATCAAATAATAGTTACTGTGGATGGGAATGTTTTTGTCACCATATACATTAAAATAGAGATGTCCATTTGTCTTTTTTAATTAAATTAAAACATTAAATTAAAATATTAATTTTTGAATTCTTTGAAACTAATTTCCCTAAATTTACCTTTATTTTTATTTTGAATCAATTAAAATACATTAGTAAAATAATTTTACAGACATGGACATAGAAGATATTGATTTTAAAAATAATATAACATTTAAAACAAGGTTTTTTGTTATTGTATTTCTCACACCGAGCTAGAATCATCATGAATGTCCATTATTTTTGGAATAATAAATGTTTGTTAGTTATTATATTTCTTGGGATCATTTATTATAATTAGAATTCCCTTCATTTCACTTATTACCAAGTTATACATAGGCTCATAATCAATTATGTTCATGTTAAAAATTTTGATGATATTTATCACATATGTCAAAAATGGGATCTGTAGGGTGACTTTGTTCCTATAAAATACTAAACAATTTGTACATTCTTCATACTCATTTTAAAACATTATTTTTCACTAGTTTTTATTGCACTTCAGTGGTGGATTATCTTGAATGTTTTCTAGATAATTTTTGTAGTTATTTGAGGGAATTAGGTTTGTGGATGGTTGGGGAATGATTTTCCCAAACCTCATGTAAACCCTGAAAAACCTTGTGCAAACATAAAGAGTGGGTTTTAAGGGTTGGATCACAGTTCTTTATATAATGGGTCTACATGGGACTATCCATTCACTAAAATATTACGGGCGTATATTTAGGGAACATGGTTTTACAAATCATGTTTGAAGGTTCTAATTCTACAAAAAATTTATCACAATGTTTGAATCCCCAAATTATCAACCCCAAATCATCCTGGATTCGACCTAACCCAATTCCATCATTTTTTTAATTTTTTTGGGAGAATTGAAATGTTCCTCAAACACATATCTTTATGAATAAGAGATTATTTTGAAGGTTTATCTCCTTATTGTTTGGTGATACATTTCATTTTTGGTTTCCTTCCTCTTTATCATCTTTCTATCATCATTTGGAAGGATGTTTTAATTTTTTAATGGCGGGTTTAGATATAGTTTTTTGTTGTTTTGTTCTGATTGATCTTAGTCATATTTTTTTTATCCTAGATCATCAGCATCATTATTATTTCAATCGTTCCTCTTAGATTTGGGTATTTATGTTTTCTGGATGTCCATCAATGACCTAAATGTTGGGGGTAGAAAAGATAAGTCCCATACCGTGGACTTTAATTTTTTGTATGTAAATTTAAAATTGATATTTCCATTATGGGAAATTGAATCCTATATGAGATTGATCAATTAATTCAAAAAGTTATTATGAAATTAGTAAATGTTGTGAAATTTAATTTGGTGAATAATAGGAATTATTCAATTGATGAATACTAGGTTAATGAAATTTGTTTGACCTATGGAATTATTATACTGGTATCCACCCCTTGGGTGTACTGATTAGGTGAAAATGATTATTTGGAATTTGTTCTAAAATAATAAAAAAATAGTGAAATGATTGAGTAATTAATTTTGATAATTGATTGTAAATGTTTTTAATTATGAAACCATGTCATGTTATATCTTTGACTGAGTTGTGTTACATTGACTACTTCTCTAATTACAAACGGGGTGTACGAATTCCTCTCTAGGCCCCCCAATATATATTATTTATACCCGTGATCACAGAGTTATGGAATAGGGACTACTTCTCCAAATACCCATAGGGTGACATACTGTAGCTATAGGCCCCCATTGATTGAATGTAAAAACGGAATGTTTTGATTAATGTAAACTCATTATGGGATGAAATGTGATATCGTTTTTGGGATTGTTTACACTCTAACACATTCCAAAGCAAGTATTGATGGTTTGAGTATCATCGTGGACTCAAGGAAATATGTTTTTAAATAAAGAATAATTTATTTTTACAAGTAATTACTTCATTTATTTTATTTTATTCTTCATTAAATTTTATACAATATTATAGATGGAATATTATTTTACACACTGTTTTTTGTGTCATATTGAGTTGTACTCACACTCTATTTGTGATACAAGATCTCTTCCCTCATATACTTCTTGCTTACAAGGAATTCTAAGGTAAAGAGCCCTCTGTTAGATTGATGGGTTATTATTGAGCATGGATGAGGGAACCAGACATGATGAAATAACCAATTTTAGAGTTTTGAGTGTGCCATTTAGTTTTTTTCTATTTTAAACATTAACCGTATACACAATCACTTATTTAGTACTTTTATTTGGATATTTTTTCATAGTCTAGTTTGTCATGTCATATTGATCTATATTGGTTATGATATTATTCTGGTTATTGTTTATTATCATTTGTTTATTTTTAATTTATTTCGATTTGTATGATTCCTGGATAATGAGGGTATATTCAATCCATATTATATATTAGCTAGTCATTTCAATTTAAAATCCTCTGGAATTCATGGGGTTATGCTTGAGATCACGGGACTAACATGATCTTGTCACCAAGATCTAGAACTCGAGTCTAGACAACACAAAGTTGTATCATAGTGGGATTTATTTTTATATGTTTCATTATTTATTACACTTTGGTATATATAGATAAGAGACATGGATGAGTCCTAATATGGTTGAGATCACTTTCATGGGAGTAGTTAGCCCATTTATAAGGTTAAAATCCATGTAGCATTGGTGTAATCGATTTTCATGATGTTTGATGTTACAGTTGAATGTTTTTTCACCTCGATTGCTGAAAATTTGGTTTAATATTATTATTTAACTAATATTTTAATAGATGAAACGGTATGTAATGAGTTTTTCCTAAATATATATCATTATAAGAACATAATATTTTTGTGTGAAAGGAATCATTTTAGGAAAATAGGGAAACGAAGGATTTTGGGGAGAGTTGTTTAAATTAAAATATGTTTACTTATTTTTGTAATTTAAATAAAAAATGTTCCTAGTGTGAAATTGAAAATTTTATATAATAATAAATGTGGTGAATTAATGTGGATAGACGGGTGTATAATGAGAAAGTTGATTTATGAATTATTTTACCCAATGATAGCCATTACCTGGATGAGGGTTATTTGAGGGTAGTGATATTTCCTCAATTCGGACCATGTGGTGGGGTATGTGGATGACATGTCCTTAATTTTTGTCAATACAACATATTAATTTTTATTATGAGTTTTATGCTTCCTACAAAGTGTTTTTGATATTATAGTGATATTTTTCACAATATATCTTGTTTATAGGTTGATAGGAGGACATGGATGAAAGTGGTCCTCTATTAGTTGAACATGAGACTCTAATAGTTCTAGGTGAAGGAGATGGAGGTATGTTCCATGAGAACATTCCCATGTTTGTGATTCTTATGAAAATAGACCAAGGGCTGGTTATGCAGAATATATCTAATATAACATTGGAGTAACATTTGCAACAACATTTGACATTAACCGGAGAGGGTAGTCCTTAAGTGGATGAGTTCTGTAATGTGTCTATTGAGATGTTTCTTGACCACATAGAGAATTGTGTTGAGAATACGGTCAAACTGGATTCTTATTTCTTATATGGTCAAATGTGGCATTTGGTGGGGCAGTCATTCATGAGATGTAAGGATGGAGAATAAATTATGGAAATGAATTCCATAGAAGTTATTTGATCCAATTTAACTAGATATACTGAGGAATGAGTGGGCCGGCGGGTTATTGTGGTTGACCTGGGAGATTATGTCCATGATGGACTATGTTGGACATTTCAATGATCTTATATGATTATTTCTTTCATTAGTTGGAGATAAAGTAAAGTAGAGAAGTTTTATTCAGGATAGGATTAAATGTTATATTAAGTACATGGTAAATATCTTTTGTTATGAAAACTTATTTTCAAGTGGTAAATCAGGATATTATCTTAGAGGAGGTACTAAAATATGAATCTAGTGGGAAGTGGGTGGTTTCTATGGGGCGAACATGATATCATTCTTTTGAGAGTAAGATGTGTTACTTTTATAATTTCAACCCAGGTGATGGTAAATAGAGTTGACATGGAGAATGACCATTTACATATAGAAGTTAACAAATATAATGTATCCATTGTGGTTGCTCAACAAATATTCAAATCCAGTGTATAGGATCACCAATAGACTTCATAGATTATGGAATGATGGGCCACTTACAGAGGTATTATAGAAACCCTTGACTTATGGGTAGTGATAGAGGATCCATGCAGGTCCATAACACCAATATGGGGTCTTCAAACCCATATTAGTTATGAAATTGTTTTTGATCTAGATGTGTATATTGAGGAAGTGGAAATGGTGCTTTCAGGAAAGAGTCCTCGTATTAGAAATCTAGTGCAGGTTAGGGAAATCAGACTACAATATTGAAATGTGGAGCATGGTAGTTTCATTAAATTTTTTGCATGTTCTTATGTATAAAAAGGATGTACCATAGATAGTTAGAGAGACATTTATTGTATCTTCAACACGTGATAATGAATTATTTTATTGAGTATCTTCTCATTGTTTTATATCTGCATAAATTTTGAATGGCTTGAATCTGATGGTGGAGTTTTTAAATAGTGTTATGAAGATCGATACACCATTGCGAGTACTATCTAGGGAAATCTGTTTATGAAAGGTGAGTTCTATCAATTTTTTCTAGTATCAATTGTGTTTTGATTTCTAAATTATTGATATTTTAGTTTTTGACTTGATTTTGGAATGAATTGATTGGTAGCATTTCGATCCCGCAATAATTTTTATCGAAGAAGTTTAACCAATATATGTCATGGGTGTGTAAGTTATAGTCATCATCGAGTGTGTGATACCAAGGTAGGTCAAGTATGTCCATTTCATCGGTGAAAAGGGTAGATCACCAACCATTTTTCGGTTCTATTGTTCGATAATGGTGGTGTGAATCATGATTTCATTCTTCTTATAGTGGAACAGATCCATGATATATTCATTATAGAACTCTAAAGGAATCCACCTGAAATGGATGTTGAGTTTAAAATTTACATCATTCTTAGAGTTGAGAAAGGTTAAATTCTCCTTATATTATTGCACCAAAAGTTCTTTAATAGTTTAATACTAAACTAAAAGAGTTTACAAATAAGTTATTTTCAAATCCAAATACATCTTCTTGTGGTTCATTGGTTTTTCATTCATTAAATGATGACCCTACATTCTGTTTATATGTTGATTACTAGAAGTTAAACCAGATGATTATAATGAAATAATATCCTCTTCCTCATATCAGTGATCTCATTTACCATTGTATTGCTTTTTCTATATTCTACATGATTGACATGATATTGTTGTATAATTAGTAGTGAATTGAACCATCTTATATAACTTATACGGATTTTTGAAGTAGATCCCTCATGTATGTGTTCATTGTGATTCCTTTTGGGATGATGAATGATCTTATTGTGTTTATGGACTTAATAATCCAAATATTCCACCCAAACTTATATATGTTTGTGGTTGTTTGTTGGATAAAATCTTGTTGTACTATAGGAATTCTGAAGATCATTCCCAACATTTTGACATAATATTAACCACACTAAGGGAGAAGCATCTATACACCAAGCTATCTATGTGTCAATTCTGGATTTACTAGGTACATTTTATGGGTCATATCATCATAGAGGAAGTTTTCTCAATGAACCAATATAATTTGAATTCAATATTTTCTTTTGAGTAACCCATGAATGTTTTTTAAATCCGTATTTTTGGGCCTTAATGATTTATATCCAAAGTTTATCTATAATGTTTCCCACATGGAAATGGCAATTTTGGGAAAACCCTAAAATTGATAGACCTTAAATAGTGTGGATCATGTGATATTTATTTTTACGAGTTGAGTAATTGTATGAATAACACACCAAATTCAAACTTACCTATTCTTATTGAGGAGTATACCATGTTTTGTGATGCATCTAGAATAAGAAACGGAGCTATGTTAATCTAGGGTGTCATGTTATTGAGAAAGATTCATGTAAATTGAGGAAACATGATGAAAATTTCCCTACACATGATCTCAAGTCGGATACATTTTTTTATTCCTTGATGTGTGGGTGTAATTATCTGTTATGTGAAAAGATTAATTTTTATATCGACCAAAGGTATTAAAAGAATATCCATTTGTAGAATGATTTTAATCTTTTGCAGTGTTGGTGGATTGAGTAAATGAAATAATTTGATTTTGAGCAATCATATATTTGAGGAAAGAAAATTGTAATTTCTAAATATTTGGCGAGGAAGAAACAAACTCAGACAGTTGAGGTGTTCATTTCTAAGTGTAAGATAATTAAAATTATTGTGTAAAGACCAGGAAATTCCATGGAATTTTTTTTCTTAAATACATGGGAATTTTACGAGTTCGTAGTTTCTGACAGTGCTTGATTCTGAGGCCTGGTGTTCCCTGAATCAATTTTTGAAGTTTTGTTCAAGTATGTTCAGTAAACATACGAGCGGGATTTCATATATTTTGAACCGGTGCTCCGAATTGAAATCCAAGGACACCGATGAACTCGTAGCGCTTGTATTCACTTAAGAAGACCATTACCACAATTACTTTCTAGCGATAATGGAAGTTAATTTTTGGGGTTTCTAGATAAAATTAAATAAAAATTAGTGTAAATTATTTTTTATTTGATTGGTGGTTAAAACCTCCAATTATAGGTTAGAGGTGGGGCCCACCACACACTAACCTCCCTTGGGAGGATGTTATTATGTCGGGGCCACCCGAGCCCCTTTAACTCCTCTAACCCCCCCTTTAAACCCCATGATCTCCCCATAAATGGTGAAGCTCTTGAACGTCCCCATATTGGTTTCAATTCACCCTGAAATTAATTAATGCCTTCAATTAATTAAATTTTGAAATATTTTGAATTTTTTTTGAAAGCATGGCAACAATAAAATAATAGACAAGAAATTATTTTATTTTTGGGTTGTAAGATTTCTCTCTTTTGGAGAAACTTGGGAGAACATCATCATCTCGATGAAGAACACGAAGAATGCTCCTCAATCTCCGAAGAACGATGAACACCATCTTTTTTTTCGACTAATCCAAAAGAGAAGGAGCCGCCCGTGAAGAACGCCAACAATGTTTCTTCCTCAGATGCTTCCCGACGTCAACGAATCGATATCCACCCTTTTTCCGCGACTTTGTCAACGCTCATCGAATCGAGTTAGGGGGATTTGAATTATTTTATATATGAGTAAACCTCCATTCTTCGTCATTAAAATTTTTGGACTATTTTGTGCCAAATGATATGGCCATGATGAGGAGGGATGAGAACGCATGAACACAGCCTGACCGTCCACCCTTTGGTTGTTCTTGTTTCTTGATGACGGAGGCAGACCGCAAAGAAAAACTGATGGCACAAGGCCACCGGATCGTCAAGAGGGTGCGTCACTTTTGTGCCACGTGGAAGAGGATCCGCGGCCAAGACGGGCCGCGGCGCCGTCGCGCCGTGCGGAGGCCCGAAGAGGGCCGCGGTCAGCTGGGCCGCGACAGGGGGGGTGACGCTGTCGCGCCACACTGGTGGAACTGGGAAGTTGCGGGCAGGGCGGGCCGTGGTAGAGGTGCACGGTGCTGACGCACCGCGCCGGAGATACAGAACAGTGGCTATGGTGGGCCACGTCTAAGGGGCGCAACACCATCACGCCGCACCAGAGGGCGGAGCCGGCAAGCTGCTCTGCCAGCCGGACAAGGCGGGACACCCCCAGGTCCTGCGGAAAATGGAATCGGCGCCTAGTGCGGGTTCGGTTCGGAAGTAGGGGGTGTAACCCCCCAGTCGTGGCCAGTCGACCACACGGGCCAGCCGCCAGCCACGCAGGTCGGCTGGCTGGGCTGCCCTCGGCTGGGTCGCCCTCAGCCCGGGCCACCATTGGCCGAGCCACCTCGGGCCGGGCCGCCTCGGGTCGTGCCGCCCTCGGGCCGGGCCACCCGTCGGGTCGGGCTGCCCTTATGGGCCGGCCAGTTCCCTTGGTTTAGACTGCTTCGTCGAACCGGGATGGATCCGCAGACTGGGAAGGACCCCGATACGGACCGGGTGGGTCCGAATGGGTCGGATCGGACCTGGACCCGTTTGGCCAGTTTAAACCTTTTCGCCCCTGTCTTGGGCTATGGGTGTTCGATTGAAGAACCGCCACCAGAAATGGAATTCTTGGATAGAGACGATTCTTTTGGCATACTCAACATGAGGTTTGGACATAGTTGGGGTACAACCATGATGGTTTGATCCTAAAAACAATGGGGCCTCTAGAACGAAAAATCTAATAACTAACAGACCGTGCGTCTGATTGACGTGCCGTCTATCGCATTGGTTTCCCTATGATGAGACAGAACTATGGGATACATAAACTCGAGTCTTCATGGTAGTTGATTTATCGAAACATGGATCAAGGAGAGGACACCCCTAGAATCGAGCATGCTGTGTGCTGGAACCCTATGGCTAGCTGCGACTGAGATGATAGGATTCTACATGAACCTACTACTGTACTAGTATCCTCTGTAGGTTTGATAGTGACAATACTATACCAGGATCCTTCTTGGGTTTGACAATGATGAAATCTATACTAGGATCCTCTGTGGGTTTGACAATGATGACTTCTGTCCCGGGATCCTCTATGTGTTCGACCGCACTGATACTGCTCCAGGATCCTATCTGGGTTCGATAGAGGAGATGATTCAAAGGATACACCTAATCATCTCTACTCTTCTTTATGATTTGTAAACCTGTGTGAACTGAGTCTTGACTACCAGTTGTTATCATCAAGATGATTGACTTTACTTCCTTTGTGGAAGGGGTTGTGCTTGGGCTTGAGAGTTGGAGCCGGAATGCGATTGGTAACTTAGGTATATATATGGACATATACCTTATTAGGGTTGGTTTTTACCTCATGTTTGTATCTTACAACTGTGATTTATCCTTGGTATATTCTGGGAGACATTCAGGGGTCTCGAGGTCCCCTAATGAGTATTGTTATACTCACCCCTGTACGAGCTTTGCCCGCACCTTGTGTTCTGCGCAGACGAAGGTCAGTAGTGATCGAGGTTGAGGGTGATGGATGGGAGGATTCTTGGAGCTGGAAAAGATGAGACTTACCTCAGGGATGGTTTGATCATGATCTGTACCTACCCTTTAGGTAGGATTCCCCGGCAGAAGATCCAGGAGCATTTTTTCCCTTTTTACTTGTACTTGTAATAATTGTTCAGTTGGGTTTGTATACTAGCCCACTTACTTTCAGCAAATCTTCCTTTTCTATATTAGCACTTTCTACTTCTACTCCTTGTGTTCAGACTGTGTGTGTTACATATTTAATGGAAACACCTTCCCTTTTATCGGGAATTCACCTTTGGTTCGAGTCGCCAGCCCCCGGCCTATAGAAGGTGGGCTTGGGGTAGTCACGACACATGCCCCAAGGACCGGTCGTGACAAATTGGTATAAGAGGAGTCGGTTCTACCACAGAACATGGACTCTGATTCTTTTAACATCAATAATTTTAAGTGTTTTAGGTGTGGTTATCAGTTTAGGGAAATCGGTGTTGGTGCGGCGGTCGACGTATCCATACCCTAGGACTCTGACATCTGATTTCCGACTCAGTGAATGAAAACACTAATTGGGTTTGTGTTTCTTTTGAAATGTTTTCTTCATGAATACTTTGTGTCAGCTCACCAGGTATATTGTTTTGACCGTGGCACACCTGTTTCTTTTCAGGATTGATCCATGTATGCAGCCAGCTAGGCTACCGAGTTTCTTATGAGATGGTTTCCCACCGAGTGACAAGGCCTCAGTGCCGGGCCCCATCACAGCGGAGGTATCAGTGGTACCACTACCTGCTGGGCCACCGATACAAACAGATCTAGCAGAAGATAGTGCATTCCGTCAGAGTGTGTTGCACGATTTCTTGCACCAGAGGCCTCCCATGTTCAGGGGAGAGATGGACCCACATGTAGCTGAGGATTGGCTGGAGACTGTTGTGAGAATTTTCATATTGGTAGGGATACCAGCAGACCTCATGGTGATCCTTTCCACGAGTCTCCTGAATGCAACAGTAGGTAGATGGTGGTGCCTGATTCTCCAGGTTCATGACTAGGCATCATTACTCTAGACAGACTTCGAGAGTCGATTCCGGTCATAGATTGTTCTAGCCACCCTTCATGAGGTGCAGATACAGGAGTTCTTGCATCTACAGCAGGGTAGCGTGATGGTAGCTCAGTACTCAGCGAGGTTCACCAACCTCTCATGCTACTCCACAGATACGGTACAAGACCCATTATTCAGGGCCTGAACCTTCGAGTAGGGACTCAGGCATGAGATCAGGGCTTCGATGATCTCCCTCAGCAATCCAACACAGGAGGGGGTGCTAGAGAGAGCCCTTCTAGTGGAGAGTTTTCTTGTGGAGCAGTCACCAGCAGCGAGACCCACCATAGGGTGACACATAGTGGAGTCTTCTACAACCGTCAGTAGAAAAATGTCGTAGAGGTCCAAGAGGACCAGGCCATCAGGTGGGAGACCCTAGGATACTGGTTCGGTTGTGCGGGGCATACGAGACAGATCCAACAATACGAGGAGCAGGCAGTGCTATGAGTGCGGCGGGCAGGGTCATATGGCTCGTGACTGCCCGACCCTCTATGCAGATGAGAAGCAGATGGTAGAGGGACCTTCCAGGCAGAGGTAGAGGTTTGACCGTGGTGGTCTGCTGGGAGTAGGAGGACGTTCCAGAGGAGCTGGGCAAGCAGAAGTTGGTGGACGACATTTCTAGGTCCTACCACCACCACCACCAGGAGGTCCACCCCGACCTCAGGGAGCTGGCAGACATGAGAGGACTCACCTACAGGCAGTCAAGGCCTATGACCACGTCGCTCCTGAGATGATTCAAGGTACTATCTATGTTTACTCTACCCTTTCTATAGTACTTATAGACACAGTTGTGAGTCATTCTTTTATTGTCGCTGCCCTCGTTTGGAGCTCATCGATTCTGATAGAGTCGTTGGCTTGATCCTTATAACAAGAGACTCCTACGGGAGCAGACTCAATGATTAGATACTGGTGCTGGCAGTGTGAGATTACTCTATGAGGTGAGGGATTCTGCTGGGATCTCCTTGTAACGGCGTCAAGGCCTTATGACGTCATCTTGGGTATGGACTATTTATCCACAGTTCATGCTCATATTGACTGCATTAGGTGAAAAGTGCGGTGTGTCCACACAGATGGAAACAGGTTCACCTTCACCGGTGATAAGGGAGCCTTTGTAGCGTAGTATGGACTTACACATAGGAGGGGGCTGCCGATCACACATCAGTTTTCTAGTCTCATCCTCAGAGTGGTTGATTTGTGGAGTCCAAGTTTTCCTGTTGTGGTGGATCAGTACATGGATGTTTTCCCTGACAATGTTCCAGGACTACATCCTTATAGAGAGGTGGACTTCTACATTGACCTATACCTCGGTAAGTCACCGATATCCACTCCAGCATATCGGATGGCTCC
Source organism: Viscum album (assembly GCA_963277665.1). NCBI lineage: Eukaryota > Viridiplantae > Streptophyta > Magnoliopsida > Santalales > Viscaceae > Viscum > Viscum album. The sequence goes on along the minus strand of OY728131.1, from coordinate 621,531,605 downwards.
CTCAGAGCTTCATGAGTTGTGGGTACAGTGGGAGGACTTGTAGGGGATGGGATTTATCCAACCCAGTGTTTAAGCCTGGGCATCGTCGATTTTGTTCTCCAAGAAGGAAGATGGGAGCTTGCATCTATGTGTTGATTATCTGCGCCTGAATTAGGTGACCATGAAGAACAAGTACCCACTTCCGAGGATTGACGACCTCATTGATTAGCTGAAGGGTGCACATTGTTTCTCGAAGATATATATTCAGTCAGGCTATCACCAACTCAGAGTACGGGATAAGAATGTGCGGAAGATGGCCTTCAGATGCTGGTATGGAGAATATGGGTTATTGGTTATGCCATTCAGTGTAACCAATGCACAAGAAATGTTCATGGGACTCGTGAACATGATCTTTCATCCATACATTTATCTCTTTGTGGTAGTATTAATAGATGACATTCTAATCTACATAGATACTAAGGTGGAGAACACCCACCATTTGCGGGTAGTACTGGACACACTCTGAGAGCACCAAATTTATGGTAAGCTCTCAAAGTGCCAGTTCTGGATCCAAGAGGTACACTTTCTAGGACATGTCATCTCAAAGGATGGAGTTGCAGTGGATCTAGTGAAGATTGAGGCAGTACTTTCTTGGGAACCACCCAGAAGTGCGAAGGAGGTGTGGAGTTTTCTAGGACTGGATGGGTACTATTAGAGATTTGTGCCAGACTTATACAGAGTTTCAGAACCACTTTCATCATTGAAGAAAAAGGGGAAACCCTTTGTGTGGTCAGAGAGATGCCAATAGAGCTTTCAGGAGTAGAGGAAAAGGTTGACTAGTGCACCCATCTTGAAGCTACTGGAGGAGGGCGTTGGGTACGTAGCTTACTACGACACATCATGGACTGAAATCGGGCATGTCCTGATGTAGGAACGAGCAGTGACCACGTTTGGTTTTCGGTAGTTGAGACAACACGAGCAGAACTACGCTACCCATGAACTAGAGTTAGCAGTAGTGTTCTTCACCATGAAGATGTGGTGTCACTATCTTATGGGAGAACGCTTTACAATCTACTCTAACCAACAGAGTTTCAGGTATATCTTCTCTTAGAAGGACCTGAACCTGAGACAGTGGCGATGAATTGAGTTCCTCTAGGACTATGACTTCGAGATATTATATAATCTTGGTAAGGGTAACATTGTAGCAGATACTCTTAGCAGGAGATCAACCATTCAGCTTCTAGGAGAGGCGACAAAGTAGCTGGTCGCGTGGCAGATATCCTTTGTGGATCAGGATTGAGAAGCCTTTCTGCAGTCTCTTAAATTCACACCTCCACTTCTTCAGAGAGTCAGGGAGGCGCAACATGAGGATGTTGACTGTGAGGCTCGATGTGCACAGATATCCCCAGGGAAAGAACCTAATGGATTTTCTATATGTGGGGAGCACATCATTCTCTTCAGAGGACGTACCATGGTACCAGTTGAACTTTAGGAGGAAGTGTTGAGGGAGTTACACACATCTCCTTTAGCGTTACATCCAAGAGTGACGAAGATGTATCAGGACCTCCGACGACAGCACTGGTGGCCAGGTATGAAGAATGTAGTAGCAGAGTTTGTCTCACAATGCATCACTTGTCAGCAAGTGAAGCCAGAAAACCAGGTTCTAGTAGGATTAGTTCATCCATTAGAGGTCCCAGAGTGGAAGTGGGATGGGATATCCATCTATTTCATGATGAGACATCCATGTACATCTAGAGGACATGACTCTATTTGGGTGATTGTTGACCGGCTCACCTAGTCAGCCCAATTTCTACCGATTAGAGACCAGGGTTCAGTAGAGTGCATGGGAAGACTCTACATACAAGAGATCATATGGATTCATGGTGTGCCATCGACGATCGTCTCCGATCGAGATGCCCATTTCACTTCTCGGCTATGGAAGGGATTAAAGGACGCTTTCAAGACATATCTTTGCTTGAGAACCACCTTCCTTCCTTAGACTAATGGTCACACTGAGAGGACTATTTAGAATCTCAAGGACATGCTCCGTGCATGCATCCTCGACTTTGGTCGCATCTGGGAGGATCACATACCCTTGGTAGAGTTTGCGTATAACAACAAAAACCTCTCCACCATCAGGATGACACCTTTTGAGGCACTGTACGTACGACCTTTCAGATCGACTCTATGCTGGACTGACCCAAGGGAGTCAGCAATTGTAGGACCAGAGATGGTGTAGGCTATGATGTAGAAGGTGCAGATCATCCAGGAGCGGATGAAGACTGCACAGAGCTGGCATAAGTCCTATGCTGATAGGAGACGGAGACCACTAGAGTTTGAGGATGATGACCACTTCCTTCTACGGGTCTCACCTTGACAAAGTCTATGGATATTTGGCCGAGGCGGTAGGTTATCTCTGAAATTAATCGGACAGTTCTAGGTCCTTTGTAGAGTAGGCGATGTGGCTTACCGCCTGGCTCTTCCACCTCAGTTGCACCGGGTGCACAGTGTCTTCCGTGTATCTCAGTTGAGGCGATATGTGCAAGACCCATCCCACATCATCGACCACGGGGAGCTGGACATCGATGACATGGAGACTTTCACCGAGGTTCCAACGGAGATTGAGGATCGACAGGAGTTGGTCCTGCGTGGATGGTCAATACCGTTATTGCGCGTTTGCTGGCATCACAGGAACCTCCAGGCGAGCAAATGGGAACGGGAGGCTCAGATGCGTGCTCAATACCCCCATTTGTTTCCTTAGTGTGAGTTGTAGCTTTCAGGGACATAAAGCCTTGAGGTGGGGAAAATTTAAAGACTCGAAAATTCCAGGGAAAATCTTTTTCTTAAATACATGGTAATTTTATGAGTCCGCTGTTTGTGGCGGCGCTTGATTCCGAGGCCCGATCTGCCCTGAATCTATTTATGATGTTTTTTTCAGCTACGTTCAGTCAATGTATGAGCGGGATTTCATTTCATTTGAACCGATTCTCAGAATTTAGATCTGAGGACACTATTGAACTCGCAATGCCGATATTCTATTAAGGAGACCTTTATTGCAATTTTGTTCTAGAGAGAATGGAAGTTAATTTTTGGGGTTTCTCATTAAAATTAAATAAAAATAAGTGCAAACAATTATTTATTTGATTGGTGGTTAAAACCTCCAGGTGGAGGTTACAGGTGGGACCCCCCACACCCTAACCTCCCTTGATAGGTTGTTATTAAGTGGGGCCCACCGAAGCTCCTTTAATTCCTGTAACCCCCCTTTAAACCCCTTCAACTCCCCATAAATGGGGAAGCTCTTGAACTTCCTTGTAATGGTTTCAATTCACCCTAATACTAATTAATGCCTTTAATTAATTAATTTTTGAAATCTTTTGAAATCTTTTTTAATGCATGGAAATAATAAAATAATAGACAAGATATTATAATGTTTTCGGGTTGGAATCTTTCTCTCATTTGGAGAAACTTGAGAGAACTTCGTCCTCTCAAAGAAGACCATGAAGAATGCTCCTCAGTATCAGAAGAACGACAAACACCATCTTCGATTTTAGACCAATCCAAAGGAGAAGGAGCCACCCACGAAGAACGCCAACGATGCTTCTTCCTCAGATGCTTTCCGACGTCAATGAATCGACATCCACCCTTTTTCCACGACTTTGTTAAAGTTGATCGAACTGAGGTAGGGGGATTTGAGTTATTTTATATATGAGTAAACCTCCGTTCTTCATCGTTAAAATTTCTGGATTATGGTGTGCCAAATGATATCGCTATGACGAGGAGGTCTCGAACCACATGAACAAGGCTCAACCCTCCCCCCTTGGCTGTTCTTTCTTGTTGATGATGGAGGCAGACCATCAAGAAAAATCGGTGGGGCACGGCCACCGGGTCATCAAGAGGGCGTGACACCTCCGTGCCATGTGGAAGGGGAGTCGCGGCCACGACGAGATGCGGTGGTGGCGCGCGGCTCCGGAGCGCCGCGCTGAGGTTTGCAGAGAGTTGAAGCCAGCCGGACCACGGTGGGGCACGGGGTCGTCGCGCCGCGCCAGCGGAACAAGGATGTCGCAACTAGGGCGGGCCGCGGTGAGGGTACGCAGTGCCGTCGCACCACCCACGAGTTGCAGAACCGTATTCGGAGTGGGACGTGGGTAAGGGGCGCGACGCCGTCACGCCGTGCCAGAGGGCGGAGCCGGCCGGCAGCTCTGCCCACCGGACAATGCGGGACACCTCAGATCCCGCGGAAAATAGAACCGGTGCCTAACGCCGGTTCGGTTCGGAAGCAAGGGGTGTAACCCTCCATGTGTGGCCAGCCAGCCATGCAGGCCAGCTGCCAGCCACGTGGGCCTGCCGGCCAGGCCGCCCACAGTCGGGCCGCCCTCAGCCTGGCCGCCTTGGTTCGGGCCGCCCCAGGGTCGAGCCGCCAGTCGGACCGGGCCTATCCATTCTCTCGGCTCTGGCCACTTCCTCATACCGAGTGGGATCCGCGGACCCTGTCGGACCCCAGTACGAACCGGGTCAAGCCAGGTCGGTCTGACTGGGTCAGACTAGACCCGGACCCATTTGGCTAGTTTAAACCTTTTCACCCTATCTTGGGCTAAGGGTGTCCAATTCATGAACTGCCTACGGTGTTGGAATTCTTAGAGAGGGAATATTCTTTTTTCATACTCCACCTATGGTTTGGAAGTAGTTGGGGTACAACCGGGTTGGTTTGAGCCTAAAAACCATGGGGGCCCCTGGAACAAAAAGGCCAATAACTCAAAGATTGAGCGTCCGATTGACACATCGTTTGTCATGTTGGGTTCCCTATGATGAGATGGAACTATGAGATACATCAATTCATGACTTCATAGTAGTCGATGTATTGACACTTGGCACTAGGAGCAGACCCTACCAGAATCGAGTGTGCTATGTGCGGGAACCCAATGGATGGCTGCGACTGAGATGATAGGATCATATGTGGACCTACTACTGTACTAGGATCCTCTATGTGTTCGATAGTGACGATAATTTACTAGGATCCTCCATCAGTTTGACATCGATTACTTCTGTACAGATAACTTCCATGGGTTTGACAGTGATGAAATTTGTTCCAGGATCTTCCGTGGGTTCGACAGCACTGATACTGATCCAGGATCCAACATGGGTTCGACAGAGGAGATGATTCAGATGCTACACCTAATCATCTCTACCCCTCTTCATGAGTTTTAAACTTATGTGAGCTGAGTCTTGACTACCGGTTGTTATCATTAAGATGATTGACTTTACTTCCTTTGTGGAATGGGTTGTGCTTGGGGTTGAGAGTTGAAGCCGGACTGTGATTGGTAAATTAGGTATATATATGGGCATAAAACTATGTAAGGTTGGTTGTTACTTAATAATGGAATCTTACTACTATGATTTATCCTTGGTGGATTCTGGGAGACCTTCGGGTGTCTCGGGGTCCCCTACGGTGTATTGTTATACTCACCCTTGCATGGGCATCGCCCGCACCATGTTGTGTTCTGTGCAGACGACAATCAGCAGTGATCGAGGCTAAGGGTGATAGATGGGATGCTGCTCAGAGATGGACTAGACGGGATGTACCTCAGGGAAAAGTTGATAGAGATCTGTACCTACCCTTCAGGAAGTATTCCCTGGCAGATGATCCAGGAGCTGTTTTTTCCTTTTTTACTTGTACTTGTAATTGTTTTTCAGTTGGGTTTGTATACTGGCCCACTTAATTTTAGAACATATTTATTTTCTATATTAGTACTTGCTACTTCTACTTCTTGTTTTCAGACTGTGTGTGTTACAAATTTAATGTCAATTCCTTCCCTTTTATCGAGAATCTCCTTTGGTTATAGTCGCCATCCACTGGCCTATGGAAGGCGGGCTTGGGGTAGTCACGACACGGGCCCCGAGGACAGGTCGTGACAAATTGGTATCAGAGGAGTCAGTTTTACCGCAATACATGGAATCTGATTATTTTAACAGTAATATTGTTAAGTGTTTTGGGTGTGGTTATCAATTTAGGGAAACTGATGTTGGTGCGGCGACCGACGTATCCATACACTAGAACTCTGACTTCTGATTTCCGACTCAGTGCACGAAAACACTGATTGCGTGTGTGTTTCTTTTGAAAAGGTATCTTCATGATTACTTTGTGTCATCTCACCAGGTATATTTTTTTGACCGTGGTGCACCTATTTCTTTTTAGGATGACCTGATGTAGGCATCTAACTACGGTTCAGAGTTTCGTATGAGATGGTAGCCCACCGAGCGACAAGGCCTCGGTGTAGGGCCCCATCACAGCGGAAGTACCAGCGGTACCACTACCCGCTGGGCCACCGATACCACCAGCTCCAGCAGTATAGAGTGTACATCTTCTGAGTGTGTTGCATGCGTTCTATCGCTAGAGGCCGCCCAGGTTCAGCGTAGAGACGGACCCACAGTAAGCAGATGATTGACTGGAGGTTCTTGTGAGAGTTTTCAGATTGGTAGGGACCCCAGCCGACTTCATGGGGATCCTTTCCGCGAGTCTCCTGCATCCAGAAGCAGGTAGATGGTAGAGCCCGATGCTTCTGGTGCATGACGAGACATAATTACTCTAGGCAGACTTCAAGAGTCTCTTCCGGTAAGAGTTGGTTGCAGCCACCCTTCGTGCGGTGCAGATACAGGAGTTACTGCATCTACAATAGGGTAGCATGATGGTAGCTCAATACTCAGCGAGGTTCACCGACCTCTCACGCTACTCCATGGATATGGTACGAGACCCATTATTTACGGCTCGAACCTTCGAGAAGGGAATCAGGAATGAGATAAGGGCTTCGATGATATTCCTCATCATTCTAACGCATGTGGGGGTGCTGGAGCGAGCCCTTCTAGTGGAGAGTTTTCCCGCGGAGTAGTCACCAGTAGCGATACCCACCACAGGGTGACGTGTAGTAGATTATTCTATAGCCAATAGCAAAAAAATTTTGTAGAGGTACAAGTATACGAGGCCATCAGGTGGGAGACCCCAGGATACATGTTTGGTTGTGTGAGGAACACGGGACAAATCCATCCATACGAAGAGCTGGTAGTGTTATGCGTGCGGTGGGTAGGGTCACATGGTTTGTGACTGCCTGACCTACCATGAAGATGAGTAGTAGGCAGTAGAGGGATATTCCAGTTAGAGTAAGAGGTTCGACCATGGTGGTCCACCGGGAGAAGGTGGACGTGGCAGAGGAGCTGGCCAAGAAGTAGGTAGTGTACGACGTTTTGAGGTCCTACCACCACAACCACCAGGTGGTCCACCCCAACCACAGGGAGCTGGCAGATAGGGGCGGGCTCAGCTCCAGGCAGTCGAGGCCTATGACCACGGTGCACCTAAGCCTGATTTGAGGTACTATCTATGTCTACTCCACCCATGATATAGTACTTATAGACATATGTGCGAGTCATTATTTTATTGCTGCTTCCCTCGTTCGGAGTTCGGAGATTCTGACAGAGTCGTTGGCTTGATCCTTACGATGAGAGAATTCTACAAAAGTAGACTCAATGATTACGCACTGGTGCCGACAGTGTGAGCTTGCTCTAGGAGGAGAGAGCTTCATCTGGGATCTCCTTGTAGTGGCTTCGAGGCCTTACGACGTCATCTTGGGTATGGATTGGTTATCCACAGTTCATGCTCAGATTGACTGCATTAGGAACAAAGTGCGGTGTGTCCGCACGGATGGGACCAGGTTCACCTTCACCGATGAGAAGGGATCCTTTGCAATGCATGATGGACTTAAAAAGTGGATGGGGTATCCGATAACACATTAGTTGTATAGTCTCATCCTCAAAGCGGTTGATGTGCATAGTCCAATTTCTCCTGTTGTGGTGGATCAGTACGCAGATGTTTTCCCTGACGATGTTCCAGGAATACCTCCTCACAGAGAGGTGGACTTATACATTGACCTGTACCCCGGGAAAACACCAATATCTAATCTAGCATATTGGATGGCTCCCACCGAGCATCGTGAGCCATGGGTACAGCTGGAAGACTTGCAGGTGAAGGGATTTATCCGACCCAATGTTTCACCCTGGGCATCCCCGATTTTGTTCACTAAAAAAGCAGATAGGAGCTTGTGTTTGTGAGTAGATTATTGGTGCCTGAATCAGGTGACCGAGAAGAACAAGTACCCACTCTCGAGGATTGAATACCTCTTTGATCAGTTGAAGGGAGTGCATTTTTTCTCAAAGAAATATCTTTAGTCGGGCTATCACCAACTCAGAGTAAGGGATGAGGATGTGTAGAAGACGACCATCAGATGCCGGTATGGCCAATACGAGTTCTTGGTTTTGCCATTCGGTGTAACCAATGCACCAGCAGTGTTCATGGGACTCATGATAAAGATAATTCAGCCACACCTTGATCTCTTTGTGGTAGTCTTTATCGATGAAATTCAGATCTACTCACCTACTGAGGAGGGTGACACCTACCATTTGCGGCTAGTACTAGACACACTTTGAGAGCACCAGCTTTATGGTAATCTCTCAAAGTTACAATTCTGTATCTGAGAGGTACAATTTTTGGGGCATGTCATCTCGGAGGCTGGATTTGTAGTGGATCTAGTGAAGATTGAGGTAGTACTTTCTTGGGAGCCACCCAGGAGTGTGATGGAGGTGCAGAGTTTTTTGGGACTAGCTGGGTACTATCAGAGATTTGTGATAGAATTTTCCAGAGTTGCAGCACAAATTTCATCATTGAAGAAGAAGGGGAAACCCTTCGTGTTGTTAGAGAGATACTAGCATATATTTTATGATTTGAGGCAGAGGTTGACTAGTGAACCCATCTTGAGGGTACCAGAGGAGGTTATTGGGTAGGGAGTTTACTACGACACATCAGGGACCAGACTCGGGTGCGTCCTGATGCAGGAGTGAGCTGTGATCTCGTATGGTTCTCAGAAGATGAAACAACATGAGCATAACTATGCTACCCATGACTCGGAGTTAGCAGTAATGGTCTTCGCCTTGAAGATGTGGAGGCACTATCTTATGGGCAAACACATTATAGTCTACTCTGACCACCAGAGTCTTAGGTATATCTTCTCTTAGAAGGAATTGAATCTAAGACAACGAAGATGGCGTGTGTTCCTCCAACACTATGAATTCGAGATAGTCTATACTTCTGGGAAGGGGAATGTTGTAGAAGATGATCTCAGTAAGAGATCAGACATTCAGCTGCTAGGAGAGACGATAGAGCCGCTGACCGTGTTGCAGATATCCTTTGTAGATCGGGACAAAGTTACCTTTCTGCAGTCTCTTATAGTCACACCTCCACTTTTTCAGAGAGTCCGAGAGGCGTAGTGTGGGAATGTTGACTGTGAGGATTGACGTGCATAGATATCCACAGGGCAGGCACCTGATGGATTTTTTTGTAGGTGGGTAGCACGTCATTCTCTTTAGAGGATGTGACATGGTATCAGTTTCATTTCAGAAGGAAGTGTTGAGGGAGTTCTACACATATCCTTTAGCGGTACATCCAGTAGTGGCAAAGATGTATTAGGGCCTCCGACGACAGCACTGGTGGCCAGGTATGAAGAAGGCAGTAGCATAGTTTGTCTGACGATGCCTCAATTTTCAGCAAGTGAAGGCGGAGCACTAGGTAACAGCAGGATTAGTTCATCCCTTAGAGGTACCAGAGTGTAAGTGTGATGGGATATCCATGGATTTCGTGACAGGACTTCTAGGTACATCCAGAGGACACGACTCTCTCTGGGTGATTTTCTACCGACTCCCCAAGTCGGCCCACTTCCTACCGATTAGAGAGTAGGGTTCTGTAGAGAGCTTGGGACACCTCTACCTACAGGAGATCATATAGCTTCATGGTGTTCCATCAACGATCATCTCCAATCGAGATGCTCATTTCACTTCTCGGCTATGGAAGGTATTGCAAGATGTTTTCGGGACGCAGCTTTGCTTGACCACCGCATTCCTTCCTTAGACGTATGGTCAGACTGAGATGACCATTCAGACTCTTGAGGACATGCTCCGAGCACGTATACTTGACATTGGCCGTAGATGGGAGGATCACTTACCCTTGGTAGAGTTTGCTTATAACAACAGCTACCACCCCACCATCGGGATGACACCTTTCGAGACACTGTACAACCGACCTTGCAGATCGCCTCTGTGCTGGACTAATCCAGGAGAGTCAGAACATATTGGACCTAAGATGGCGAAGGCTACGATGAAGAAGGTGCAGATCATCCAGGAGCGGATGAAGACGACACAGAGCAGGCAGAAGTCATATGCTGATAGGAGACGAAGACCACTAAAGTTCGATGATAGTGACCACATCTTTCTATGGGTCTCACCACGACGAGGTCTATGGAGATTTGGATGAGGCGTCAAGTTATCTCCTTGATTCATCGGACAATTCCAGATCCTCAAAAGATTAGGCGAGGTGTCTTACCGCTTTGATCTTCCACCTCAGTTGTAGCGGGTGCACGACCTCTTCCACGTATCTCGTCTGAGGAGACACGTGCATGACTCGTCCCACATCATCGACCATAGGGAGATAGACATCGATGAATGGGTGACTTTGACAGAGGTTCCAATGGATATTGAGGATCGACAGAAGCAGGTCCTTCATGGATAATCAATACCTCTGGTGCACGTTCGCTGGCAGCATGGGAACCTCTATGAGAGCACATTAAAGCAGGAGGCTCATATTTGTGCTCAGTACCCCCATTTCTTTCCTTCGTGTGAGTTGTAGTTTTTGGAGACGTAAAACCATGAGATGTGGAGAATTTAATGACATATAAATTCTGTTGAAAATTATTTTCTTAAATACATGGAAATTTTACAAGACCACAGTTTTTGACGGTGCTTGATTCCGAGGCCCAGTGTGCCTAGAATCAATTTCTAAAGTTTTGTTCGGGTATGTTCAGTAAACGTACCAGCGGAATTTTATATCTTTTGAACCGGTGCTTGGAATTGAAATCCAAGGATACCGTTGAACTCGCAGTGCTAGTATTCACTTAAAAAGACATTTACCACAATTCTGTTCTAGCGAGAATAGAAGTTAATTTTTGGGGTTTCTAAACAAAATTAAATAAAAATAAGTGTAAATTATTTTTTATTTGATTGGTGGTTAAAACCTCATATTGGAGGTTAGAGGTAAGGCCCACCACACCCTAACCTTTTTTGGGATGATGTTATTAGGTGGGGCCCACCCGATACCCTTTAACTCCTCTAACCCCCCTTTAAACCCCTTGAACTCCCCATAAATGGGGATGCTTTAGAACATCCCCATAATGGTGCCAATTCACCCTAAAATTAATTAATGCCTTTAATTAATTAATTTTTGAAATATTTTGAATTATTTATGAAAGCATGGAAACAATAAAATAATAGAAAAGCTATTATTTTATTTTTGGGTTGGTACCTTTCTCTCTTTTGGAGAAACATGGGAGAACTTCATCCTCTCGATGAAGAACACGAATGATGCTCCTGAATATCTGAAGAACAACAAACACCGTCTTCAATTTTTGACCTAGACAAAAGAGAAGGAGTCGCCCATAAAGAACGCCAATGACGATTCTTCCTCGGATTCTTCCTGACATCAACGAATTGACGTCAACCCTTTTTCCGTGACTTCTTCAAATTTCATCAAACTGAGGTAGGGGGATTTGAGTTATTTAATATATGAGTAAACCTATGTCCTTCGTCATTAAAATTTCTGGATTATGGTGTGCCAAATGATATCTCCATGACGAGGAGGGCTCAGACCGCATGAACATGGCCTGACCCTCCCCCCATTGGTTGTTCTTGTTTGTTGATGATAGAGGCTGACCGCGAAGAAAACCAGGTGGCACAAGGCTACCGTGTCGTCAACAGGGCGTGACACCGTCGTGCCGCGTGGAAGGGGAGCCGCGGCCACGACGGGCCGCGACGGAGGCACCCAATGCCATCACAATGCGAGGATGCCAGCAGAGGGCTGCGTCCATCTAGGCCATGATAGTAGGGCACACCACCATCACACCTTGCTGGCGGAATATGGAAGCCATAGCTAGGGTGGGCCGTGGCGGAGGTGCGCGGCGCCGTTGCGCCGCACATGAGATGCATAACCGTGGCAAGGGTGGGCCTCTACGAAGGGGTGTGGCGCAGTTTCACCATGCCAGAGGGTGGATCCAGTGGGCCGCTTGGCTGGCCAGACAAGGCGGGACCCCCCGGGTCCCGCAGAAAATGGAACCGGTGGCTAGCGCCGGTTCGGTTCGGATGCAGGGGGTGTAACCCCCCATGCGTGGCCAGCCGGCCATGCTGGCCAGCCTCCAGCCACTCGGGCCAACCGCCAGCCAAGCGGGCCTACCGGTCAGGCCGACCATAGTCAAGCCTCTCTGAGGCCGGGCCGCCCTCAGGCCAGGTGCCTTCGGCCGGGATGCCTCGGGCCGGGCCGCCCTCGGGTAGGGCCGCCCCTACGGGTCGGGCCGTTCCCTCATCTCAGGCCACTTACTCAGACCAGGTGGGATCCGCGGACCAGGTCGGACCCCGGTATGGACCGGGTCGGGCCGGGTCGCTCCGACGAGGTCGGACCAGACCCGGACCCATTTGGAAAGCTTACACCTTTTCGCCCCTATCTTGGGCCACAGGTGTCCGATTGACAAACCACCTGCGGTGATGGAATTCATAGAGAGAGACCATTCTTTTGGAATACTCCACTTTATTTTTTGATGTAGTTGGGGAATGGAAGAGTTGGTTTGATCCTAAAAACCAACTGGGCCCCTAGAATGGAAAAGCCAATAACTCACAGACCGAGCGTCCGATTGACGCGCCGTCTGTCGCGTTGGGTTACTTATGATGAGATGGAAGTACGAGATACATAAACTTGAGACTTTGTGGTAGTTGATGTTTTGAAACTTGGATCAAAGTGTGAACCCTCCCGGAATCGAGCGTTCTGTGTGCGGGATCCCTATGGATGGCTGCGACTGAGATGATAGGATCCTACGTGGACCTACTACTGTACCGGGATCCTCTGTGGTTTCGATAGTGACAATACTGTACCAGGATCCTCCACGGGTTTGACATCAATGAATTCTGTACCGGGATCCTCCATGGGTTCGACGCCGATGACTTCTATATCAGGATCCTCCGTGGGTTCGATAGCGCTGATACTATTCCATGATCCTACGTGGGTTCGACAGAGGAGATGATTCAGAGGCTACACCTAATCATATCTACCCTATTCATGAGTTGTAAATCTATGTGAGCTAATTTTTGATTACTGATTGTTATCATCAAGATGATTGACTTTACGTACTTTGTGGAATGGGTTGTGCTTGGGCTTAAGAGTTGGAGCTGGACCGCGATTGGTAACTTATGTATATGTATGGGCATATTCCTAAGTAGGGTTGGTTGTTACTTCATAATTTTATCTTAATACTATGATTTATACTTGGTGGATTATGGGAGACCTTTAGGTGTCTTTGGGTCCCCTAATGAGTATTGTAATACTCACCTCTGCACGGGCTTCGCCTGCAGGATGTTGTGTTCTATTCAGACGACTGTCAGTAGTGATCGAGGCTAAGGGTGACAGACGAGATGCTTCTCGGAGCTGGACTAGACGGGATGTGCCTCAGGGACGAGTTGATTGAGATCTGTACCTACCCTTCATGTAGGATTCCCCGGCGAACGATCCAGGAGATGTTTTTCCCTTTTTACTTGTACTTTTACTTATTGTTCAGTTGGTTTTGTATACTAGCCCACTTAATTTCAACACATCTTTCTTTTCTATATTAGTACTTGATACTTCCACTGCTTGTGTTTAGACTGTGTGTGTTACATATTTAAAGGCAATGAATTCCCTTTTATCGGGAATTCGCCTTTGGTGATAGTTCCCAGCCCCTGGCCTATGGAAGGTAGGCTTGGGGTAGTCACGACATGGGTCCTGAGGAAGGGTCGTGACATGGTGGATGAGATACATATGGTGGTTCAGAAATGTCTAAGATAGATGGTTGTCATATAAGTTTTTGTTTAGTCTACTCCTTTAATCTAGATAAGAAAAAGGCACTATGAGAATATTTAGTGTCATACCTTGAGTCCAAATCCTTGATGGTGAGGTTTCACCTTCTTTTTGGACTATAGATGACGATGATATCATCTATGTCCTAAATTTTATTTTTGTGATTACCAGCATGTGAAAGAGTCTGATTTGAAATTTTCATATCATTAAGTGGGTGGTATATCATTTTTTGATAAAAATGTAACATGAAATAAATCAACAATATTGGTGATTGGGTATGAAAAAAGAGATTATAGGGTTTATGATACGATGTTGCATCGGTCAACAGGTGATGGTCGGGTATCAACAGCCTGGTGGTCTACTGCATCTGTTTCCTATTAAGGAATGGAAACTGGAAAACGTTTCCATGTATTTCATTGTGGGTATTCCAATGAAACCTTGACCAAATTGTTCTATATTTTTTATTTTAGACCCATTGAAGAAATTATTCAATTATATGCATATCCAGGAGACTTTCTCAACTAATTAGATTAGACACTTGTACATTAGGGAGACAATATATATTAACAGGGTTCCATAGATAATAGTTTTCTGATAGTGAATCACATTTCACTTCATCATTCTTGAAAGGATTATTGTAAGAAATTTTCACATTATTATTACAGAGTATGAATTTCCACCATTAGATAGATAGAAAGTAAAAACATAGTAAACCTATTTTAGTGGATATGGTACGAGAATGCATTATAAACATTGGTGGGTTTGAGGAGAAGAAAGTAGAAATCATTGAGTTCACCTATATAAATAGTTATCCAAAGAATATTCATAATGATGTATTTGATGATCTTTATGGCAGTCTATCTGGATCACCTCTTTGATAGAATGTGGTAGATGAGTCAGTGTAGTTGGTACTGATTTTCATGTAAGGTAAATCATAGTAGGTTCACCAGATTAAAAAATTAATGGATGTGGATATGATTTAGCTGAAGTCATATATTGATTTACCTCATATAACCATGTATTTTAATGTGGGAAAACATGTTTTCCTTCATGGTTTTACTATAATGGTTCACTATAGGATTCATAGGTTGGGTAAGATGGTAAAAATGTTTGTTAGACCATTTGAGATAGTAGAGAGAATCAGACTATGGCATTGTTATTTTCTCTTCCGTAGATGTTGGTTGCTATGGATGATGTTTTTCATGTTTCACATCTTTGGTGGTATCATCCCATCCCTTTTCATGTGATTGATGTTTATTATGTTGACATTCATATTGATTCATCCTTTGTGAAGAGTATAATAAGTGTAATGGATCACAGTGAGAAAGTGTAGCATGGAAATAATGTGCTGGTAGTTCGTTTATTAGGACAAGATGGATGTGTTTAAGAGGAAACACCAGAAAGATAATTAGATATACATTCTTATTGTCCTTATTTTTTGAACTAATAATCACATATAAGCTTATTAGTACAAATAAAGGATGATTTGTTGTATATTGGGGTGATTGCAAAATCATGAAATTTCTAGAGATTAATCATACACATTTTTATGCATCAATTTCCCTAGTTTTTATCATACATTTATTGAGGCCGGTCTTACATTACTTCAAGATAATTTTTATTATTTTATATGGATTTTATGAATTTTATGGGTCGATAATATTTATCACAACCCTTATGCCCATTCTAGAGAATTGTTCACCCTTTGAGAAAGGATTTACAAGGATAGAAAACAATATGTCAAACTATTCACACACCTAGGAGTAACTATTCATTCCAATAGTATGGGTGCACAATTAGGGTGCATGTTTTGAAAAACCAGGTTCATCTTATACAAAACCATATATGGGGGAATTTATTCTAGTAAAATTTTAATAAAAATTCCAAAAAACCACAAGTATTGACCCTAAATCTCCCAGATCAGCTGCAACCTAATCCTTACATTTTTTTAGCTCTTGGGAGGATTCCATCACTCCCAAAACCATTTTCCTAGAAAATTGAGGATCCATTTGAGGGATTGTATCCTCATTTGTATGTGAATCCATCAGCATTTGGTTTTCTTTATCTCAATCTTTATCCTCCAATCTTTTTGAAGGATGATTTACACTATTGGAATATGGTTTAGATCTATGATTTGATGGTGGTCTTCTATTTGATGTTGATATTACAGTTTGGTCCTAGATTTCCACACTGTTGTTTTTTCAAATTTTCAACATCAATTTGAGGGATTTGTTTTGGTGAACATCCATAAATAACTTGGAGTAATATGAACTAATTTTAAATTCACATAGTATTGATTATGAATGAGTTTATATAATTTTGAAATTTCAATTATTTTTTTGTGAAAATGGATCTTGAATTGAATTGATTTGTTGATTGAAAATGTGATTATGAAATTGGTAAATGATGTGATAATGCCGTTTTTAAAAAATATGAATTATACAATTGATTAATAATGGGTTAATTAAATAGGCTTAATCAATGGATTCCTGAAACTAGTAGCCACCATTATGTTGCGGTGATAAGATGAAAATTATGATTGTTAATTTTTCTTTCTTAATGAATGATATTGTAAAATTGGTGGATAATGGATTATTACAATTGATGATAAATGGTTAAAATTATGGAACCATATTTTGAGATATTTTGTACTAGTTGTGGGACTATGAAGGTTGTCAAAAATACCTATAAGGTTACAAACTACTGCTCTAGGACCCCAATATATATTATGTATACATGTGATTATAGAGTTGGGGGATATTGACTGATGCTCCAAATACCCATGGAGTGTGAGACTAATCCTCTAGGACCTCTATGTTTTAATGTGAAATTAGAATTATTTTATTAATAGACACTCATGATTGAATGAAATGAGATACTTATTTTGGGATGGTTTAGAATTTGGCACGGGCCAATGTAGGTTTTGATGGTTCGGGTTTCACTTTGAACATAATGAATTTTGGGGTTAAATAATTAATACTTTGATAATAAAACTATTTAAATTATTTATTTTATTTTTTCCATTATAAGATTTCATGAACTAGTGTAGACTAGATATTGTTTTAGAAACTGTTGGTGGTGGATTACTGAGTGAAGTTTCCATTTTTCAACGATCATTATTGAATGATTGAATATATTATATTTATATTTTTATAGTGATAAAAATATCATAAACATAATATTTATTCAATAAAAAATCCAACATCTAAAATTAATGTGTTTTTTATGTGATGAAAATGAATCACATTGTTTCACGGAGGTGGTAGTCCACACCTATACATGAATGATATAATTATTTTTTAATTAATGGAATGTTAATACTACACATGAAATATTATCTTCTCATAACAATATTTCTACTATTTTTATAATATATATACATTAATTCCATTTCATAACTATCCATGAGTGGTGGCATTGGAAAAAAAATTACATCGGTTCCCAATATGGTATACCATCATACACATGAATGATAATTTTGTTTCAAATTTGATGGAAGTGGAAATTGATATAGGTTATTCAATA
The DNA here is from genome assembly GCA_963277665.1 of Viscum album. Classification (NCBI taxonomy): domain Eukaryota; kingdom Viridiplantae; phylum Streptophyta; class Magnoliopsida; order Santalales; family Viscaceae; genus Viscum; species Viscum album. The sequence continues at coordinate 621,514,135 of OY728131.1, read as the reverse complement.
AAATAATACCATAGTATATGGAATATTTTTTTACCATTTTATAATGTTTTAATAATATTTTAATAAGGTGGAAGAACAAATGAAATAAAAATTGTCGGTTAAGATCGATACATCTTCTTCTGAAAATATCTTAAGGACAACAATTGAATAATTTCTAAATTGGTTTTATGATCCAAATAAACCCTCTAGGATTCTACATTTCATTTCAAGAATTTATTTTGGTAGATTTCCAAGGAACCAAAATGTTTTTCATTGAAAATAAATTGATAATAATAGGTGAACTTTAATTATAGTGCAGGGTGACTGTCATAAAATTTATCCCAACATTACATTAATATAAATTAAATATCACTTTCAAATGGATCCAAACTCATTTATTTAAAAAATATGTTGTATAGGGATCTAAATAATAAAATTTAATAAATATTATATATACATGTAATGTGTAATTAGACTTTTATTTTGTTTTAACCCCTCATTAACCCCTTACACACTTACTAAGACAACTAGTATTTTTAATCATTTAGGATAAATATAGTAAACTCATGGTATGGTGTGATTCCATAAGTCAACACAATTTTCATCCCACTACTGCATCTTGGAGACTTTTCATTTTATTTAAAAAAATGATTTATTTCATCCAGCTACTATAAATGAAGAAAAAACCATGAAATAGACCATGAATTATGATATCAACTACATATTAATATCAAGAATTGATCTAACATTTATTTAAATTTTATAGGATCTGGTAAAATATTAGTTATTATAAAATATAATTAATTTCAATTTTTCGAATTATTCAGTACATAATATTTAAAAAAATGAAGACATAAAATAAAAATTAAAAAAAACTTCTTACATCCATAAGCAATTATATTCATCTAAAAAATTTATGGATCAAATTAATTATCTAAAATTTTATTACATTTAATTTTTTTAATATCACTTATTTGGTTATTCCCTTAATTGAGTAATTACTTCATCATATTTGTGTAAGAATTTGTGATAATTATTTATTCAAAAGAAATTAAAAACTAAATTACCACGGTGATGATAAATCACTTATATTTAAATATATTTTTTATAACCTAGCATATACTATGGTTATTCCCTTATTAAAAATATTATACGTACTAAAAAATAGTGGCTAATTTGTTTCTTCTCTTTAAATATAATATTATAATGTTTATAAAAATTCCCAAAGAGGTACAATGACATATATTAGAAATTTGGATGACTAGAAATGATATAAAATTATACAATAAAATTAAGTCAACTGTTAAATTAGTTTTATAATCTGTATCTTATTATTTTTTACTTTAATTTCATTATTTACCCATTATTATGATTAAAAATGATACGATGGTTAGTATTCAAATTGAAAAAAATAAGTGACCGATTTTTTAAATATCAACCTAATAATTTCAAAAATGAAATACACATTTCCGAAAAAATTCAAGGAATTTATTAAAATTAATTTATAATTGAACCAGAAAAAGTGAAATAAATAGTGTATAAAAAGGTCCTTTTTAATGAAAAAATGTTTCTATATTATATTGATGTATAAAATTCATTTCAAATACTGAAATGAAGTTATTTGCAAAAAAAAAACTATAAAATTTTATAACTCATGATAAATATAATTTTTCTTTGGGAAAAACATGAAATTCAATTCAATTTTCAATAACAAAATCATTTTTTTTCATTTTTCACAAAAAATTCATTATTTTCAGAAAATTATCAAAATAATTAACTATATAATTTTGACATGTTGATATCAAAAATGAAATAAATTTCCTCAATTTAAAATTATATAATACTAAGATTTTAATTTTAAATAATTCCTATTATGAAAATATTTTAAAAAACTATGTTTTTTTATTTAAAATTTACATAACATTTTTATATTTAGTATAACTATTAAATTCATGAATTATATAAACAATTATTCAATAGTTACATGGTTAGTTACATTATTAATCATGTTTTACAATTAAACCTCATTTTTTATTCAATTATTTAATATTTTTGGATATATTACCCTCATATAATTTCATTTTCCCATGAGTCTTATTCGACCATATGGTTTTTCTAAAATAACCTTATATTTGTGAAAAACCTTTTTCAATAATACATTATCTCTCTAGTAAATAATATTAAATGGGTGTTCCTTATTATAAAGATTATCTTCCGACTAATGTACCTCAATGATTAAAACATGAGCTGAATTTGGAAAAAATATACTTAATTTTAAAACATGAAAAACATTTTTTACTTGGGATAAGCTTACAGTCAAGGATACTCGGTTAAAAATTTAGTTCTCACTGTCTTAAATTTCATATGATTCAATTAATCATGGTTCTCATGTCAAATTTTTATCCAAACTCATAAAAATTTTCCATTTAGATACTTTAAAAAACATTTATACATATATCATATTAAATATTATTCTTTCTATATTCCACAAAAAAATTCTTCCTATTTTGGTCAATCCTCATGCAATATAGAATAATCATTATCTTTTAACAATTTCCTATACCAAGACTAATATCAGCGTCTTTTGTTCTCCCTCTTCATCCCAAAAAGATGGAATCCCATACCATTCTCCATATATAGATTCAATAGTTTCCAACTATATATTGGAATGAAAACTGTTATTTTAAAAAAACTCAACCATAGAAAGATGATGATCAGAACCTCCATAGTAATCCATTGAATATTCAAGATGCTTCTCTTCCAATGTTTGAAAATATATTTCAGACTCTCTAGGATATTGAGGATGAAAATATGTAATTAACTTCTATTTAGTACCTAATGATTTATTAATTCCTTTAAAAAAATTAAAGTGATCCTAGGATAGACCTCATACTGAATAGGAAGAATAAGTCCATGAAAAAACTGTCTCCATTTGATATAACAATGAAAGTTAATATGTAGTCATTAAATCTCGAATGGGATGGAAATGTGTCAATTTAGGGTATTGATCAATGATAGCTCGTATCTCATTATTACCTCATGACGACTTTGGATATCCCATTAAACATTCTAGGGATACATTTTTTCATTTCCACTTCTGTACTGGAGGAGGCTAAAGAATCATCTTCGATAATTATGATTCAACTTTAACATATTTATATGTAAATCATTCCATGGTAATGAATGCAATATCCATTTTCATTACATCACACTATTTATACTCATGAAGGTCTCTATACATCATTGTGTTTATAGGACACAAATATAATGGGGAACTATAATCATAAATCATCAATTATCTCTTCAATTGGGAATCACAAGGAACACATAAATTCTTTCCATATATCAGAACACTATATTTTACAATATTAAATTCATGAAACTTACACTTATTAACCCATTCTATTTTTTTCCTATAACCCACATTCTTCTTTTTAAACATTATTTTTTCATTATGTTTGATAATAGTATAATAATACCTAAAAATGAAGCGATTCCTATATCAATAACTTATAAGAAAAAAATTAATTATTTCATTAATCAACGGGACCTGTTAAAAAAAGTACTTGATTAGCGTGGAATTATTTTTATGACACAATGCATCTGCTACTGAGTTTTCATTTCAAGGCTAATAATATATCATGCATTCATAATTGACGATATGTTCCAACCTTATTCTATGTATCATGTTCAACACATTCTGAGTGAATATATAGAAAATATATTATTATTATTATTATATATTTCACATTTGAATCCAGATAAATGAAGACTCAAAATATTGAAATAAAGATAAAAACAACTCCTTACAGATGAGTTATAGGAAAATTTAACTCATGATGTTTTAGTTGACTTGAATCATAAAAAATTACATGATCTTTATCCATTATGAAAAATCACAGTCACATAAAATAAAAATAATACTATTAATGAAAAACTCACTAGTTATAGATTTCAATGCCAAAAATATATCATTGACCAAAAAATTTATAGTTCTTGAAATCAAACATCACACAGAGTTATCTACACAAATTTAACTCATTTTATCTTTGACTAAGTCATTGATCTAGAAAAATGAACAACCTTTTCAAAAACATAAGCTATTAACCCCTTAAAAAATAAAAATTATGAATCAAATTGAAAATTATTGTTCATTGACACTCTTCAAAACATGTGTTTCTATAGGTTGATCAATTATTCAATATTTAAAAATGATAGGACCACTGAATGAGATCAGTTACAACCAAAATTCAATTTATCTATATCATTCATATAGTTTAATTTCTATTAATAGTTTCATACAAATCCTGAGGTATCATTTTTTATCTTTGTGAATTATTAAATATAAAAGAATCATTAATAAATACAACCACAATATTATCCAATAACTCTAAGAATACTATATTCATTAGATAAAAAAAATCATCTGGCTCATTATACAACAAAAAGGGAATGATTAAAAATTCATAATTCTCATATATAGGTCAAATTGATGTCTTTGGGATATCGTCATCCTTCACATGAAATTGATAGAACCTCACCATAAGATCAATATACAAGAAATACAAATCTTTCTGAGGATGATAAAAAAAAATCATCGATATATGTTAAATATTTTTCTGATCTTAATAGTGATGTTATTCAATGATCTATAAATAAAAAAATGAATCATTAAACCATATTTATTTTAAAAAATTAAAATTTGATAACTTCATGAATAGGTACTAGGATGAAAGAAATATTCATCTATAAACTCTTGAAATTTAATATTCTATTCTAAAATTTCTAAATATTAAATTTAATAAGGGGGTTTTGAATTTTTCATAGAATCAGGTAATATGTTAAAATTAAATATAACTTTCTGATAATGAATAAAATATAGATAAATCATTAGGAATCAAATCAATATATAAATTCATGACTTGATAACTACTAATACTTAAATTTTCATTTCTTTTTCAACAATATGTACTATGTAACAGTCATTATCATCTCTATTCTATTTATCATATTCATGGTAGGTTATCAAAGTTATGAGAGTATTGAAGTAATGTTTAGTAACATTTATATTTATCATATTAGGATAACTTTTAATTAAATATATACAATAAATTCTATCAAACTCTACCATGGATAGTTTAGTAATTTTTTTTGGTAAAACCACTCAACTAATAACAGTATAAAGTGTGCTATAATTTTGGGTTTTTAATACATGAACCTATACTTTTCATGAAATGTGCTATCATATTTTAATTATGTTATATTCCAATTGTTTTTAATGTTTTCAAAAAAATGATTAAGTGGAATATCAAGATTCAAGTATTCTTTTTAATAATTCGAATAAATAAGTGACAAACCTATCACCACTTCATTATATGTCCCTTAATAAACCATTTAGTAGAAATTATATTCCCCTCCACTTTATTCTTTCAGACATGATGATTTACATCTTGATTAACTAAATTGAGACACATTTTAGTATCCATCCATGAGTTCCATTAAATTGTGCCCTAAGGCGGTGGGCCATAAGATCTCAAAAGTGCCTTCCCAAACTCTAGAGGCTTCTGACATATAGAGAGGGCCTATGGTGTGTCATTGGGGAGTCTGTTCCCTTAATGATCAAAGTAAATAGAATGGGTATAAATATATAATCAATATTATATGAATAAAAGGGATACATACATCAGTGGAAGTAGAAATGTAATATTAATAAAAAACCACATAAAAAAATCAATAATTTCCAATGCAAAATAACAATAATTGTTATAAAGATGATTATGATCATGATGATTCAAAAAATGTGTTTGTGGAGTGCTAGGGATAAAATAATATTCTACATAATTGAAATAGGATAAAATAAATAAAAAACATCTACTAAATCCAAATCAAGCATAGTTTCAGTCCTCTTCCTTGTGCTCCATCCTAATGAAATATGTTGAACAACCATTAAGAGACACACACATCCCTTCATCCATAATTTAAATCATTAAATCCTTATGCGTACTAAGGGAGGTAAAATTAGGTTGTGAGATACAACCTCAATAGGCTTCCACCCACTAAGTCTAGGCCAGTCCAATTCATACAATATATAAATGACTATAGTTCCATAATAATACACAAATCATGATAATGAATAAATACAAAATAAAAAACTCATTATGGGTACCCAAATGGACTCAAGACCAATAAAACCTAATTCGGCCAATTCTGGATGTCGGTAATAAGGTACATGGGGTTTTTGTAATTTTTATTCAAGGTATATTGTAAACAATATAATATGGTAGGTATACCCGCCAAGATTCTAGTCAATATTGGGGATCATTTTCATGTCAACATTAAACATGATCCAATATAAATATGAAACAACACATATTGCACATGAATTCAGTCTTTCAAATCCATGGGTAGAGCCCTGATCCAATCCAAGGGGATCTATATGGAATCCCAAGGGTCTTTATATATGTCTTTGAAAGAACCAATTCCACTGAGTCTATCCAAGGAAACCCATATAGTCATCCCTTTTACCACTCAGGGCGTGTAGACTATTACTCAAAACCATTTATCTAAAAAAGCGGAATATATATCACATGAGGCATGGTGTATCGATCAATCCAAAAGGCTAGTCCTTGGTCTCCCCCCCTAGGTAACTATTGTCACTCACATGTAAATAAAGAACCGCCTGAAGAGGTTGTACATGGATATATATTGTGTCTCTCCTAGAAGGCCAGTCGTATCCCACGTGACATGCACGTACATCCATCGAATCCTTAAATCATGAAAAATGTTCTCTCAAAACCCATATAAGGATATCTATACCAATAAAGGAACATAACAAGCTAACCAATATATATATATATATATATATATATATATATAATCACATGAAATCAAATAAATATATCAAAACCGCATCCTCCCCACGCCAACTAAAAAATACGATTTAATCTAATTGCTTTGGATCAAAAGTAATAATGAGGAATGATAAATAAAGAATAACATAATTATAATCCCATATCATCAATGGTGTCTCGACATCAAAAGATAACAAGTATTCCAAAGAATAACATTCAAATCAAGATAAACATCTATTGAAAAGGTATTAAATAAAATATAAGGCACATTGTAATGAATAATGGGAAACAAAATTCATAAGTTTATAATCATAAGAATCCCAAAACATTACCACAATTCAAAAATGATTTTAATTTACTACACCATGGAGAAACTCACTTGGTGTCTAGTAACTCAAATAGTGTGCAATATATACCATAAGAAAGGGGAACAACCAAAGGGGTTTCCAATGATGAGGGGAACGACCGTGGATAGAATTCGACATTGGGTAGTCTCATAATAGAAATGAAGAACCATGAAATTAAATGTTTTGGTCATTTGATAGGCATCCTCGATGGATTTTTCTGTGGGGTACAACGACATGTTATGTAATATGTGCCAAAATAAAAGAGAATGTCCTGTAACACCTACCATGATGCAGTGGTGCTCTACTTGTCCATCATTGGGGATTCAATAGAACTATTTTGGTAGGGATATAAGGATTCATCCACTTCCATGAAAATATAGAAAATAATTTTCACTTAAATAGTCCTAAAGATGTAAAATGGCCATGAAATAGTGGCATGAAGAAGGATAAACTTATTTAGTGATTTATATTTCTTCTAAAGCAATAAGAATTAAACATCGGATAGAAGAGTTATCACTAACCTTCAAAATATGTTGGTTGAAGATCATGTACGAATGGGGTAGGAGAACACCGCTATAGTATGAGTAAAAAAAATAGGGGTTTAACAAATTAAAATTTTATAGAGTAATAGTTTCACCGATACAATAAGGGTGCACAATTTCGATACACAATTGGACAACCAGTGCACCAATTATGCACCTAGACATTGCATTAAAGGGAAGTAAACATGTTTAGGAACATGATTTGTCTAAGAGTGTAAAAACCATGTACAACGACACTTACAAACAAATACATTTGGAGGCCTGGATTTTCACCAATGGTCTCACTATTTTAGACAATCAATGTGGACCCCGATACTCTATTGTATTTAATTTCATGGTTTAAGGAAACTATGGGGGATGGATAGAATGGTTTCTCCAAACCATTTAGCTTAGTCATTTTTTTTCAATTTGTTTCTCTAGGCATAAAACGTTCCCTAGATGCTCTTGAGGCCTCCTTAGAACATATATGAAACAAAATTATAGTCTCTTAAAGGAATTTAAACACAATATAATTGATTTTTAGATTTGAGAATAACAAGGAAGATAAACATTCCCATATTTAAAACAATTTCTCCTCATTTTTCTCTACCATGGATGGTAGGACATAATCAAAATAGAGATTCATCCATTATTTACATACAATGTCCCCCTGCTCCCATGTCTAATCTTGTACAAGCCAATGTAACCATGGATCGTGTAACAGGGAACTGGACATCCAAAAAATCCATCATGCTAAACCAATGATATGTATTAGATTCTCATCAAAGAATAAATATACCTCCATCATGATATCATCAGGTCCAAATGAATGATACATGTCTACATAATACTATCAATGTTGTGTTACATGAAAGACATTGTGCATGACATAATAACTTCGAGGTTACAAAAACTAAAATTTTACTGGTCCGACTCTCTACACTATCTCAAAAGGACCAAAATATCAAGTAGATAACATCACTTTTCTACAAATTCATATATGATTCAATCTAGGTGATACACTCAAAACGACTTGGTATACCACCTCAAACTCTAGAGGCACATAGTGATAATCAGTATAAGTCTTATGCCTAACCTAAGTTATAGTCATTCATTTTGAATTAGGTTTACATTTTTTGAACACTTCTAAACGAGACAAAGATCTAGTATAACTACATCACTTTCCACTATCTAGCGTAGAAGTGAACCACACAGTATATAATAGATAACCTCATAAAAATACATTTGAATTGTTTCCAGAAAGCTATTTTTATAGGTGAACTCATGTAGAGGAATATTATTTTACAAAAAACCACTAAAATAAAAGATAAAATCTAATATAATATCCTATACTAAAAAAATTCTCTGCTCAGACTGTCCATTGATCCGAGGTTGATAATCTGTACTAGGAGAACCTATGAACCCAATGCATTTTTTCACCCATTCTAGAACCACGATGTGAAGTAGGAACCTCTATCAGAAATGATTAATTGGGGAACACAATGATGTTTCACTATCTCAAAGATATAAATCCTTCATATATAATCAATATAGAAGGTTTAACAATATGAATCAAGTGTATATCCTTGTTCATCCTATCAAAGGATACCTATTCTAGATCATTTCTTTGGAGGGATCATTAAAATTCTATCAAGAAACACATGGTGAATTTGTTCCATTTCATCTTATGGATTGATATATTTTGTTTAAGTCTAGCATGTGCATGTGCTCATCATCCACCTCCTACTAGGTCGACACCATGTGATGAAACATGTTATCTTCAACTTCAAGCATGGCCACTAATACAAAAGGTGGGTATCTTGGTACATCTTGGTATTCCTAGGGTGAACTACCCAAATAGAAGAATATATTAACTTATCAACTCTTCCCATAAATCCATAGGCACCCACACATGGCCAAAAAGGAGAATAATTTCACTTCCATCAACAACCCAATAAAGTAGTGGGTTCTCTCCTGTGATGCTCTCCCTCAAAATGAAACCCTTAGAATCCATTAACTAACTAATCTAGACACTCTAAATAAGGGAGTATGTTAATGAAAGAGCTTCTTGAAATGTATTTCCAGGATGTTCCAAAACCTCAATATGCTTCTCAAAAAACATAGATTTCAGTTTCCACAAAATTATGGCATCCTTGAGTGCCTATGTTTGAGTTTTTGGGACCAAGGTGTTAGCCACGACATTACACTTATTGGGTGTATAGGAAAGCTCAAAATTGAATGATTGATTGTATTATACCCAACTGTGCCACATAATATTCATGTTTTGTTTTTTGGATATATATCTGATATTTTATGGTCTCTGTAAATGAAAAACCACTAACCCAATCATATGTTCATCCAAATACACAAAACATTAACCACAACATCTATCTCTAGCACATGGGTATGATAATTAATTTTGAGATGCCTTAGTAAATGAGACTGATACACAATAACATGATAAAATTTCGTTATAACTGCACCCATCCCATTCCCCAAATCCTCAAAAAATACTTTTTAATTACATACCATCTCTTATATAATCTGGATCGACATTATGGTGATTCATCCATTTAACTCTTGAATGGTTGTGTCACAGACATCAGACTATATGAACTGTACGCCCTTATTAGTCTAGGTAGTAAGAGGAACTGTTAAGTGGGAGAATTCCAGGATGAATTACCTAAAATTTCTCCCAGAAAACAATGAATATCACCCTCTATGAGTTAATAGATAGCTCTTCTTATAATATAATACGACCTAATAATTGAAACTTAAAGTTCCACAAGTGGAATTTACAGATCTTAATATATACCTTGTTCCTTATTAGTGTACTCTACATTATATCATGATGGTTGGAATGGAAATGTTTGGTGAAAAAAATAGTAATTATTTTATGAGAAGACCAACATAATGGAATCAAGGTATGGGTTGAAAACTCTATTAATAAAATCCATGAATTCAGCTGACCAGTTTGTCCGACCGAACGACGCCACCACATACTCGTACGATCCCTACATACATTGGAATGTTTTACATGGAATATCCTATTTTCTGAAATGAACTCAGTTGAGTACTAACCTCAAATCAGTCTTAGAGAAAATAGTTTCTCCATAGAGCTAGTTAGTGTGTTCATCAATATAAAAAAATCGATACCTATTCTACACTGTAAGATGGTTCAGTCAGTAGTAATTTACCCAAAATTTATGGTAGCTTCCTAATTCATGTACAAAAGGACTAGTGAACCCCATAATGATGTGATAGGTCAGATAAATACATTATCCTCAATATCTTAAATATTATTTTTTAGTTCATAGATATCTTAAGGTTCTATCCTATATGGATAAAACAAAACTGGTGTGACACCTAGAAAAATATATACTATGAACTCTAACCCTCTATGAGAAGGATTTTTAGAGAAATCATCAAGGAATACATCCATAAAATGATCCAATAAATGAGGTAATTATACTATCCACATTCATTGATCGCTTATAAAGAGACTCTCCATCAGGAATTTCACTACACATTTCTTAGTATGTTTGGGTCAATCACATCTTTCATAGATTACCCATTACCCCTTGTGTATATACATGCTTCCCTAGGGTGTTGAGAAGGACACTATAATGTGATAAAAACCCACTTGGGATTGAAAAGTCACATGATATCCCATATAGATAATGTCATATAATTCGATCATCTTGAGGATGATGAAAATGTTTAAGATTCCTCACACAAATATTTCAATGGGATGTTTTCATAACAGCTTAAAAATCTTATTGAACCCCCTAATATTGTGTCGAGATACATGATGCAACAAAAATATTCAATTTCAGGGACATGAAATTCCATAATGGTAGCATATATGAAATAGTGGGATGAACCAATATAGAAAAGTGTAAAAACTAATGTAAGGGATTCTAGAATGGTACCTCGAAATTTTGATGGCCTTGGATTCTACTAATCTGGTGAATGTTGTACTACCTAAGTATTACATGATCTGCAGCCCAGAGATACAACCTGTCTATCAAGAGTAGATCAACTATATTGAGGTTGATTCTCCTAGTCTTGATTACCTTGGTCACAAAAATATGCAACGTCCCGGTTTCGGAAGCCACCCATAGGCTCCCCATACCCGGTGGGTCACATGGCCTCAAGTGCATTTCCCAGAACGCCAGACGTTGTAGACTATCAGCGTGGGCCTTGGGTGTGATAGTGGGAAAACTATGCCCTCATAGGCAGAGTACACAGTAGAAGTACACAAATACATACAACAACGAAAACAGTAAATACCAAAAAACAGTAACAACGGAAGACTGATAAAGGAAACAATTAGAGCAGATACATATATAAATGATGCATGATACATATATGTCTAGGAAAATAGCCAAACAAGTCACAATTCTAGAATACATCATTGCTAAACCAAAGTGAAAAAGAAATTATGCAACTCCTCATCATCACAAGCCATAGCTTGGCCCTATTCTCTCCAACTCCACAACAATCAAGAACCTAAAGACGAAGGGAGATTGCCCGTATCTATACCTGAAACAATATAATCTGTTTGGGACCAAAAGAATGAACCAAAAAGGGTGTGAGACAATATATAAGTAGGAAACCACCTAAAGATGTGTTCCTAATAGTCAGTGAATATATGGCAAGTAAAAGTATAGAATATAGAAAATAGTAAAGTACTCAACTGCAAAAAATCCACAGTTTCTTGCATAAAATTTACAAACAAGTAAGTAGCCACTCAAGTAAGTAGAACAAATACGTAACCCTCTGGTTAGTTATCACAGACTAACCCCTATGGTTCAACCAACATGTACTAGCAACCCTCTGGGTGGCACACACAGTCTCACCCTCTGGTTCAGCTAAAGAAAAATATACTCTTCGGGGAAGCACTCACCGTCAATTCCCCATATAGTCTCATATCGTACTAAAGGCGCTCTGGTGAAGCATTCAAAGTCTCATTCCCCCTATTTCTCGCATCGAGTAACTAAAGACACTCTAAGAAGGTACTCAACATCAATTCCCCCTGGGGCCTCACATCGTATTATAAAGACACTATGGAGAAGCCCTTATGTCTATTCCCCATATAGTCTACTACACTAGGTTCTCACTCCCCTATGTAAAGTCAGCAAGTATCGCATCATGTAACTGCCAAAGTGAACCTCAAGAACTACTTGGACAGTAGTCTACAACATAACATCATGTGAAAAAAAATGAACACTCCATCCTACAAAACTAGGCATGGCAACTGGCAAAATCCTAACAAAAAAACTAGACCGAACGGTCATAAACAGGAAACAAATGCATGGAAACACTTCCAAACCCTAACAATTATCCCAAAACACATTCAAAATCCTCTACTCTAGCATACGATCAAAGTGGACAATCAATGGGGCAGAAACCGTAAACAAAAAATACCATGTTCAAGGGTATTGGTGTAATTTTCACAAAATACTCAAATAATTTCTACAAAAAGGCACAAACCACCTACCTTGATGTTTGAAGATCGATATACTTGAACCACAGGGCTTGAATTTCTTTATAACTTTATAGATCTATAAAAACATCTAAAACATTCAACCCACGATAAACTGAAAAAGAGAAGGAATCATGAAACGAGGTTCCATCAGTAAAGAGAACTCACCGATGCGATTCCATTGCAATCGACGGAGTTCTATTCAGAGGAAGGAAAATCGCTCGGGGGTTCGTCAAAGATCTATGGTTGTTCGGGAGCTCTCGATTTAACAAGACCTAAATGGAGATGTTTCTGGAATTCAGACGCGACCCCAGTGCATTTAATGAATAAAAACCAAAATACACAGCATATACTTTTGGATTACAAGGTGTGTACTTGATTTTTCCGTACTCCACATTAAGCGGCCTCCAAACACCATTACACGGCCATGTGTGTGTCCCCTACACGGCCAACTCACTACCTTTAGCAGTAAAGAAGTACACATCATGTACTCATAAATTACACACCGTGTACTTCAAAATTTTTAAGAAACTCCTCTTTTCACAAAAAATCCAGAAAAAGAAAAAACATACCTGAGAAGAAGATCCAGGTTCATACAAACTTCCCCCCTTAAATAAATTCATCCCTGAATATACCTAGCGGAGCATAGAAGAAGAAACCCCAAATAGCTCTGGCCACTGTGCTCGTACATAGGCCTCCCTTTCCCAAGTCTCGTCCTGTACCCGCCTGTGCTATCGTAGCACTCGTACCAAAGGAACTGACCGGCCACATAGAACCTTTGTACTGCGATCAAAAATTCGGATCAGATGCTCCTCGAATGATTCATCCACATAAATATCAACATATTTTGGATGAAGGACATTAGACAGGTCTGAAAAGTAATGTCGAAGCTGGGAAACGTGAAAAACATTGTTCATAGCCTGATACTTCTGAGGTAACTGCAACCAAAATGCAACCGGACTAACTCTCTCCAACACCTCAAATGGTCTGAGGTACCTCGGTGAAAGCATACCCTATCTTCTAATTCTTCTATGCCCCAACCTTAGTGCAACACACAGAAAAACCTGATCCACGACCTCGAAATCTAGAGGTCATCTCCACAGATCAGCATAAGACTTCTGCCGAGACTGTGCAGTAGCCATCCTCTTCTAAATCAACTATATCTACTCTGTGGTCTCTTGAACAAGATGTGGTCCCAGCAAAGATGTCTCTCCTACCTCCAGCCAACATAAGGGTGATCAAAATGGCCTACCATAAAAAGACTCAAAAGGTGCCATCGAATAGTTGCTTGAAAACTATTATTGTTGGAAAACTCCACAAGATATATATGATTCTCCCAAGAACCTCCAGAATCCAGAATGAAAGCTCAGAGCATATCATCAAGCACCTGAATCGTACCCTCGGAGTCGACATATATCTGGGGATGGTATGATGTACTCAAAAGTACCTATGTACCCAAAACCTTTTGATGCCCCTATAAGACCCGAGAAGTAAAACGTGCATTCCTGTCTGAAATAATGGAGTGTGGAGCTCCATGTAAATGTACAATCTCTCGGATGAAAACCATCACAGCTCATCAACACTAAAGGTCTCCTTGATCGAAAATAAGTGAGCAACATTCGTAAGACTGTCGATGACAACCCAAACAACATCATTCCCTCGAGGCGACCTCAGAAAAAAGGTCATGAAGCCCATTACGAAATCATTCCACTTCCCCTCCGGAATAGGTAATTACTTCAAAAGACCATCTGGCCACTAATGCTCCACTTTCACTTGTTTACAAGTGGAACATCTCATGAAAAAACTAGCAACCTCTCTCTTCATACATGGGCACCAATACTGGTGGTGTAGATCATGATACATCTTGGTGACATGAGGATGAACCGCCCAAACTGAGGAATGAAAATCCTGCATCAGCTCTTTGCGTATGTTTTCTTGCACCCATACGCATCCTTGGAAACGAAAGATCTCAGCCTTGCCTGATGTCCATCCAGGAATAAGGTCCTCTCCTGACACACTCTCCTATAGGACTAGGCCTTCTGAGTCTGATAGATACCTCATCTTTACCTGACCGAGAAGAGTAGAGGTAAAAACTGCAGAAGATAAGAAATTATTCCCTTGTCTGTCGTGCACCACCAAATGAATCTCAGAGAACAGAGCCATAAGATTCCACTCACTGTTGGCCTCCTGAGCTGCCTATATCTGAGTTATCATGCTCAACGCGTCAGCCATTGCATTGCCTTTCCCAGGTGTATAGGCATGATCAAAGTCAAAGGAATGAAGATACTTGACCAACCTCCACTGTCTCAGATTCAGATCATGCTGAATGATGATGTACTCGAGACCTTTGTGGTCAGTGAAAACCACAAAGTTCTCTCTCATAAGATAATGTCTCAAAAAATGTAAGGCATTAACAACAGCTTCCAACTCTAGATCGTGTGTCATCCTCTCATTCGGCCTCAACTGCCGAGACCCGAACGCAATGACTCCTTCTCCCTACATAAGCACAGATCCTAGCTTGATACCTGAAGCATCATAGTACACATTATAGCTCTTTCCCGGCTCTGGAAAGACTAGTATCTGTGCTGACATCATCCTCTCCTTCAGCTCTTGAAAGGCTGACTCACAAGAATCTGACCACAAGAACTTCACACCCTTCTTAGTCAGACCTATCAGTGGTGCTGCTAACTGTGAAAACTCTCATATTGAGCATCTGTAGTATCCATACAGCCCAATAAAACATCTAACCTCGAATACATTCTTCAGATTCTCCCAGGAAACTACTGCTCTCAGTTTCTCTGGGTCTATTGATACTCCTATCTCTGAGATAACATGACCAAAGAAGTGAATATGATCCATCCAAAAGTGGCATTTTGAGGTCTTAGCTTATAATTGATGCTCTCTCAGTGTACTCAGAACAATCTCCAGATGGGTAGAATGGTCGTGTTGAGTGTGAGAGTACACCAAGATATCATCCACAAATACCACCACAAACGAATCCAAGAATGGATGAAACACTCGGTCTATCAGTACCATGATAACTTTCGGCACGTTCGTGAGGTAGAATGGAATAAACATATACTCATATAGACCATACCTGCTCTGTAAGGATGAGAGAGTTATATCAGATGGTCTAACGTGCAACCGATGGTAACCAGACCTCAAGTCAATCTTCAAGAACACCCGGGCTCCTCGAAGCTAACCATAGAGGTCATCAATCCAAGGAAAGGGATATCGGTTTTTGACCGTCAACTGGTTCATCTTCCGATAATCCACACAAAGCCTAAGGGTTCCATATGCCTTCTTTGCAAATTGGACAAGAGAACCCCAAGGAGAAGTACTGGGTCGGATGAAACCCTTTTCCTCCACCTCCTCCAACTGCTTCTTGAGCTCCTGCAACTCAGCTGTAGCCATCCTATAAGTAGGAATGAACACTGGTGCCGCTCCTGGAATGAGCTAAATAGAAAAGTATACCTCATGCTCCGGAGGAAAACCTGAAAAGTCCTCTGGAAATACATCCCTAAAATAATCCACCACTGGAGGAAATTCTAACTGCGAAGTCCCCTAGTCATCCAGATACAGACCAGAAATATGAGCTGTAACTCCACCCAGCCCATGTTTTTCGGGACCATCTATACTCTCCTGGACATCCCACTCGCCTCGATGAAGAAAATATCCACCCTATGGTGATATGAAACTAAACCTATAATGATAACAATTGAGGACTGCCTTGAAGGGAATGAGCCAGTCCCTTCCGAGAATCACAGCATAGCCTATCATCTATAGGACATAGAGATCCCATAGAAAGTGATACCCAATCACCTCTAGAGGTCACTCCTTGCACTGACGTGCATTAGTCATCCTAGTCCCCAACGGTGTGTCTAGAGTCAAAGTATCGGTAGAGGAAAATATTCAGAGCCCAAGGATCTCCACAACAGCAACAAAGATAAATCTAATGAATCCCCTGTATCGAAAAGAGCAGAAAATAAAACTGAGGCTACAAAGATTGTACCTCGAACTATATAGGGTCCGGGATCTGGCTCATGTTGGGTCTTCTCCACTGTAAAATCCTAACCTGTACCATGGCCCTATGACCCTACCTGACCACTTTGAGCTGATTCACCCTACTATCACTGAATTATTGGTGATTTACCACCATGGCCTCGACCTCCACCTTGCCCCGAATGGCTAGAAGAACTCCAGTTCCTAGACTGGTGAGAAACTGGTGGCACTGCTCCTAAACGAGGAGTCATGGAAGAAACTCTATCACCAGCTACTTAAAAGAAAACCTGACAGATGAACTGAAGGTTACCCATCTTGCTGCAAGATTGGCACTCCACTTGGTCTCTCTGGCACTACGACCTCATATGATCGGCCCTTCTACAGAGGTAGCATACCACCTGGCTACCTGAAGAGGTGTATCGCTGCCTCAGATCACCATGTGTAAACTCCCTATGGCGCTTCCAACTATCACCTGGTGAAGCACTAACTCTCGAAGTGGAACCGCCCGGACTCTCAACTCTGGAATCTCTCAGATTGTGCTTCGAAATCAGTTCCTGGTTGACTATGAAAGCGATGGAAGTCATCCTGAAGATATTCACCTATGAAAGGATCTCCTGTCTGAGACCATCCTCAAACTTTCTTGCCATGAACAATCCATCTCCACCCTGAAGGGGTGTGAAACGTTGAAGCTCAGTGAAACAAGATGAATAATCCATGATAAAAAGAGTACCCTTATCTAGGCTCATGAACTCACAGGCTCGGTTGTCCCTCAGGGTCTCCAGATAGAAGTAGTCGTAAAAGACGCACGAAAACTCATCCAATGCCATAACCTGTTGATGACCCACCTGTGAGATCACGTCCCACCACCTCTTGGAGGAGTATCATAGAATTTATGAAGCGAGATTGGCCTACCTATCTGGAGGCATCTTCAGATGCTCAAATATCTCCATCATGGCTTCTATCCATGACTCTGCAGCCTAAGGTAATCCTTCCCCTGAGAATGTTGGAGGATGCTGCTGCTGGAAAACCTCCTTCAAGTCCCCCATAGTCGAGGTAGGAGGCGGTGCTCCCTAGAAGGTCTACATCATCCTTAGAGAGGCTTCCATATACTATACATCGACACCTGTAACTGGTATCACTACTGGTTCCAAGGATGGCACAACAATAGGATCTGCGGGAAGTCCCTGATCGACCATATCTGGCGTCTGATCACTGCCTGCCAACTGGTGTGCAACCGGAGGACGTTTCAGTGACATGAATCTGCAAGGTCATACACACACCTTAGATCAACTTTATCAAGGACTAGAAACTAATATCATAAGAAGGGAACATAGTAAATAAAGTATTCAAAATTTACAAAACATGACTACACGGTGTGTATAAAGACTACAGAGCATTTTCCCTTAATTCATTTACATGGGCGTGCACTTTTTCCAAAACTGGGCGTGTAACACCCCAAACACACGGCGTGTTATCCTAACACATGGCATGTACCTGAATCCTCTTCCCCTTCCTGATTCCTTCTACATGGTTAAGCCACACGGCTCTCCTAAGACAAAACTACACAGTGTGTTCAAGTTAGACACGATGTGTACTCAACAAGATTCACCGGGCTCGTGTTGTTAGTGACACGACCTGTGCACCCAGGTCACACTATAAGGCGTGATATAGAAGGACACGATGTGTACTAAGAAGTCCCAACAGACCGTGTAGTTAGCTACACGGATGGCTACATGGCCACCACTGCACGACATGTTCCAGGTGGACACAACATGTATGAAAAGTGATGACACTGATCCCTGTTGTTTTTGACACGGCCAGGTAGCTAGGTTAGACTGGATGGCGTGTTCAAGGTGGACACGGCGTGTATATGAAGAGACTCCACCGACCGTGTTGTTAACTAAACGATCGGACTCCTTGGATTATACTACACGACATGCACAACCGATACACGACGTGTTCCCATAAGGTCTTCCCTATCCCGTGTCTCTGCCCACATGGCCTATGACATGGTTAGAGAATACACAGCGTGTACATAAAGTACATAGCGTGTAATTAAGGAAAAATGTTTCTTCTCGAACAGAATAACACGTGGCATGTAGTCAAAACTACACGATGTGTATTTTTGGGTTTTTTTGGACAGTAAGTCTCAAAAACAACTCTAGATCCCATAAAACACTGGAGCGAACACGAGAAGTGCCAAATTCCGATCTGTGAGGGCCCATACTCCCTGCGAATCATAGTTTGGCATCTTTAACAAGTTACAAACAAGGTAAACAAGTCAATGATTCACCAAATTCCTATCCATGAGGTCCCATACTCTTCAAGAACCAAAATTTGGCATTCATTTTGGTAAAACCTTACACAAAAATGATCTAACAAGAAGCATACATTTTCATCAACGAATCTATCACAATAGCATGCATATTCTACAAAATGTCTATCACAACAACATTCAATCGCTAATGCATCCTAGATGGCATGTAAAGAATGCATGGAATGTCATTTATAACTAGTGCCTATATGATGCATGATATGGAATACCTTCATCTCATTGGGTTGCGGTATAATAGAACCCCAATAACAAAAATGGCAACAACACAAAGAATGTGAATCACCCAATGGTGAAATCAAATCAATTGTAAAATTGCAAACCAGTAAAATTTCAATAAATGAGGTATTATGGATTTTCCCTATACATGGGTTAGCTACTCCCGAGAACAACTTATTACCAAGTACCTATTATTTCCTATCCCTGACTAAAGGATCGAAATAGTAAATCATGAGAAAATAGTCATCTGATACCACATTGTAATGTCTCGATTCCGGATGCCACCCAGAGTCGCCCCATACCTGGTAGGTCACATGGCCTCAAGCACATTTCCCCAAAAGCCAGAGGCTGCTGACTAGAAGCGAGGGCCTTGGGTGTGATAGTGAGGAAACTATGTCTTCATAGGAGAGTACACAATGGAAGTACACAAATACATACAACAACAGAAATAGTAAATATCAAACAACAATTACAGCGGAATACTGATAAAGGAAACAACTGGAGAAGATATATATATAAATGATGCATGATACATATATGTCTAGGAAAACATCCAAACAAGTCACAATGATGGAATACAATAGTGCTAAACTAAAGTTCAAAAGAAAGTAGATAAATCCTCAGTATCACAATCCTTATCTTGGTCCCATGCTCTTCAGCTCCACAACAATCAAGATCCTGAAGTCGAAGGGAACTTGTACTTATATATACCTGCAACAATATAATCTGTTTGGGAACAAAAGCATGGCCCAAATAGGGTGTGAGACAAAATCCCAGTAGGAAACCACCTAATGATCTATGCCTATCAGTAAGTGAATATATGGCAAGTAAATGTTTAGAAAGCAGTAAATAGTAAAGTACTCAGCAGCAAACAATCCATAGTTTCTAGCATATAATTTACCAACAAGTAAGTATCCACTAAAGAAAGTAGAACAAACAGGTATCCCTCTAGGTAGTTCTCACAACCTAACCTCTATAGTTCAACCAAAAAGTACTAGAAACCCTCTGAGAGGCACACACAGTCTCACCCCTTTGGTTCATCGAAAGAAAAATAGACTCTATGGGGAAGCACTCACCGTTAATTCTCCCTATAATCTCGTATCATACTAAAGGAGATCTGGGGAAGCACTCAACGTCTCATTCCCCATGTGGCCTACGTCGAGGAACTGCAGACACTTTGAAGAAGCACTCAACTACAATTCCTTTTATGGTCTCACATCGTATTATAAAGACAATCTGGAGAAGCCCTTATATCCATTCCTCATATGGTCTACTACACTAGGTTCTCACAGCCCTGTGTAAATTCAGCATGTATCGCATCGCATAACAGCCAAAGTGAACATCAAGAACTACTTGGATAGCAGT
Organism: Viscum album; assembly: GCA_963277665.1. Classification (NCBI taxonomy): domain Eukaryota; kingdom Viridiplantae; phylum Streptophyta; class Magnoliopsida; order Santalales; family Viscaceae; genus Viscum; species Viscum album. The sequence continues at coordinate 621,493,031 of OY728131.1, read as the reverse complement.
CTACAACATAACAACATGTCAGAAAAAGAACACCCCATCCTACAGTACTAGGCATGGCAACTGGAAAAATCCTAATTGGAAAAACTAGACCAAACAGTCATAAACAAGAAAAACATGCATGGAAACACATCCAAATCCTAATAATTAGCACAAAACACAATAAAAATACTCTAATATAGCATACAAGAAAATCATGCAATCAATGGGGCTAAAACGGTAAACACACAATACCCCGTTCAAGGGTATTGGTGGAATTTTAACAAAAAACTCAATGACTTTCTACATAAAGGCACACACCACCTACCTTGATGTTAGGAGATCGATATACTTGAACCACGTGGCTTAAATTTCCTTATAGCATTGTATATCTTAAAAAACCTCTAAAACATTCAACCCCCGATAACCTGAAATAGATAAGGAATAATGAAAATATCTTACAATAGAATAGAGAACTCACTAATGCGATTCCAACACAATCGATGCAGATCGATTCGGAGGACGGACGATCGCTCGGGGGTGCGTCGAATATCCATGGCCGTTTGGGAGATCTTGTCCGAATGAGACCTAAAAATAGACGTTTCTAGAATTTAGACGTGACCCTGGTGCATTTAATGAAAACAATACAAAATACACGGCGTGTATTTTGGAGTACACAACATGTACTTGTCTTTTCCGTACTCTGCTTTATGTGGCCTCCAAACACCCTTAGACGGACGTGTGTGTGGCCCATACACGACCAGCCTGTAGCCTTCTACGGTAAAGAAGTACACGACGTGTACTCATAATGTACATGACATGTACTTCAAATTTATTTAGAAACTCCTCTTTTCTCAAAAACTATAGAAAAATTAAAAACATACATGGGAAGAAGATCTGGGTTCTTACACAATACAACCTTGGCCTCTTTGTCATGTAGAAGAACAACACCCATATTTTCATAGAGACACATATCTTTTACATGTTTTAGGTGGAGCTTCATATATCCACTAACTGCATGCTAGAGAAAAATTTGAGTAGAAGCGCTGTAGTTGACCCATCCTATTGTAATCTCAACATTCAATTAGTTTTCTTTTGTACTAGGTATTTTATGGCCTTACATTCCAAAATTTGATACACTATTGAGTCATTGAATGTAACCAAAATGGAACCTCCCAAACACAATCCCTCGAAATGATACATCCTACTACTAGATGAACATTCACCCTTCCTAGAAACTAAATATACCTAGCTCACATTTCCAACTTCTATGATGGTTATTTAAACAATTAGGGTCTTGTTCAAAATCTCAATAATGTTTTTAAAATATCATATGTTAACCAATGGGTTGATAGAGTTATAATTACCATAATCAATGCTTCTCCCAATGATCAATTCATCACCGATCAGATATGGATTTATACACTGGATCTTCGTGATGAGATAAGAGTACATAATCATTGTCATAGATCCCTATTGAAGAATCCTTAACTCCCTAGCATGATCTACACTTATAGTATTCAGAATGAAGTGATCATAGAAGGATAGTTGTAAGTCTATGTAGACTATTCATTGTTGATGATTATTTTGATATATCACATCCCACCACTATTTGGCGAAGTCATGTGACATGTAGGTAGCGATATTGAACCTCCACTATTGTAGAATCTCTAGGTATTTGGGCATTGATTCCATGAAATCTTGCTATTACATAGCTACCAAAGGTCTTCCATCCCATCAGATGGTGGGAGGATGTTTCTTTTGAAAGTCTTAGGCCATCTCCTCCATAGTAAGGGTAAGTTGGGGAGTACCCTGAAAGGTCTACGTGAACTGAAGAAATCTATCTCGAAATTGAGAATCAGTGTGCATTCAAAGATCAACATGAGGTTCCTAATGTGGCACTATATGAGGTATCAAATGTATCTTAGAGTCGACCACTATTTTCGTGTGCACATCAAAATTATCTTGGCAAACACCATTAGGAAATCATGGAGTCATAGCTCTATAATTTCTAAGCACACTCCTCTGATATGATTTTTAACAGATCAGGAATGTGATTTAGAAAATTATAATGATGTAAATTAAATGTCCCCAATGAAACATGACATTCTAAATAGCCTTCTCCAATATCCAAATGTGGATAAGAAAGAAAGTATCATAGAAGCATCACTGATACATGGATGGAATAACTTACATAACTTGTTTATGTTTAACTCCATATTAGGGACTCAAAATTCTCATTAATATTGACCATTTCATTTTAAATATGATATTCACCTAAATTTTGGTATACACTTAATATGATTTTAATATGGATGAATTAGGTGGATCACCATTCCAATTGATAAGGGCCTGTAAACCTTATAAATTTAAATTATGAATCCTGTTAGTCCAAACCACAAAACATTCTAGTTATTAAAATCTATGCAGTTATATATATATCCCTCAAATAAGTACTTGGAATGACAAAAATAACATGTAAAATAGGTAATTCATGTTTAACATTAATATGGAATTTCATAATTCATGAAATGTTATTAATATGGTAACTAGTCTGATGAATGTTATGATGCAACCTCATTAAATTGGTCTAAATTAATAGAAATAAACACTTCAATAATCAATATATAATAACCCCACAAAAGAGTGTGTGACCCAATGGTGAACCTGTATCAATTATAATTGGCCTAACTAATAACTATAATTTCTTATCCTAGGTAATTTGGTATTACCCAGTACATGCGTAGTCTACGTCTATGGAAATAGTCAATTAAAAATTACAATTTCCTAGTCTCCTATCAAAACCCATACAGTTAAATAAATGAAGAATTTATATGGTACCACATTTTAGAATCCCACCCAGATTTCTGTTGAGTTGTCCCCGAAGAGTGTGGGTCACATTACCTCAAGCGTACCTCCTCAAATACCAAATGATATTGAGTATAGGAATGGGCTGATGGCGTGTCTGTGGGGAGACTATAACTGATCATATTATATTATTAAAAAAAGATAAAAATAAATCACTTATATTTAATCCATAAATGTGATATAGATAACAATGAAAGGAGCACAATAATAATAATAATAATAATAAACCATGCAATAAAATTCAATAACTCTAGAACGATGAATAATAATAATGAATATGTAGCTAATGATATTCATGATACTGTAAAAAATATAAGTGTGGGGATATAGGTATACAACCATATACTACATAGTAGAAGAAATATAAAAAAATAAAAAACCACTACTTCAATCATCTCGATCATTAGTTCAGTATTATTCCTAATGCTCCATCGTAACGCCGTATATTAATCATGTATCAGGAGTTGAACGCTTTCCTTTGTCCATTACTATGATCATAAAATATACTTGGGTTCCAAGGGTGGACCTAATGGGATGTGAGATACAATCTTAGTAGCATGACACGTACAATGTCTAGGCCTATCTATTTCATGTAATAATTAAATTAGCAGTGTTCCGAAGTAATAAAAAAGTATAGGGTGATTAATAAATAAATGATAAACACCTTGTTTTGGGATCCCAAATAGAAACTTGATCAATACCACCTACATTTTCATAATCTCATAATCTATAAAGGGGTACATTTTCAGGTCATTATTTGTTTACAAGGGTCATTGTAAAAGAAGAAACTAATGCAAGATTAACCCCAAAGATTGTTCTCTATATTGGGGTCCCATTTTCATGTCATCATAAAAAATTATTCTATATAAATTTTAAACAACACCTATAGCAAAAGAAATAATTCTATAAAATCCATGGGTGGTGTCCTGACCCATTGGAATGTGATCTATACAGAATCCCATGGATCTATATATAGTGTATTCCTAAGTTAGCCCAAGGAAATCTAACTATACAGTCCAATATTTTCGTTCCATTTATGGGCTCTAGGCTCCAAACCATCCCCGTGCACACCCAAGACCTCTATTAAACTTTCAAAAACAATATTTGGTACATTTAATTGAATTTAGTTTAAAATTAAATGGTCCATACATTTCATAAAAGTCGAGACATTACAACTTGTATGTTTATGATCAAACTCATTCAAATTAAATTAACTCCCTTATGGATGACCACCAGATTCCCCATTCATTAATTTTTCTGGACTATATAATTTACTATTACGGTCCCTCTAACCAAAGTAACCAATCAGTAACACATTGTAGAATTTACTATAAATTCATCAAGATTATTTTTTCTACACTATCATAAGATAATAACATAATATTATTATATCCATATTACATTGTTAAATTATTCCCTGTTTTTTCTATCAAGTCCATTTTTCATATTGTCATAGAATATATGATCATAGACCCACTTTATTTTTACAAATATGGTACACCATACACGTTTCACAGAAATTTTGATGTCATGGGAATCCAATTCCATTCGATATCATAGATTCACCCAGATGTAAAATCTGTTTATATTTCTATCACTCTCCCTGATAATATCTTCCACATACCTGTCCAATCATATAAAAAATTATTCATACAGCACTAAATAATCTCAATACTTATTGTTTAATTAAATTAATTATTTCTCTATTCTATCATGAACCATTTTAGAAAAAATTCCTCAATGAAGATATTCTTAAAATTTTTCCCTTTCATGTTGTCAATATCATGTCTCTCTTTGGTATTCTTATCCAAATACTACCATAAATCATCTTCACTATCACAATAATTAATGGAAAGGGTTAAATTTTATCTTTACAAACATCATGGGAAATCAAATATATTTTAATGAACATTGATCCATCATTTGTCGCCCACTAGATATAATGTCCAACAAACCACCGAAGGGTTCAGCTTTATGAAGTGCTTATCTATCATCATGTTCAACTGTTTTAGTTCCATATTATATCTTAAATGTATTCTATCTCTATGTATAGAATATGTTAATTGAGATGTTATAAACACCCAGTGATCTCATACATAAATAACACATCATAATAAAAAATGTTACATTCATTTAAAAAATAGTCACCCATGGCGACTAATGATATAGAACATTTGGAAACTAAGTATAAATTATTCTGATTTATAGAAATAACTTTAACATATCCCATAAATATCAACCCCTTTTTCACTCTTCAAAAACAAACCCTACTTCAAACAATTATCCATAACATGGGAAAAGAAAACCAAGAAAGTGTGAGATTAGATGATCAGTACACTGACCAAGGAAAATATATAAACATAACATGATCATAAAGTATAATAACATGATAATAACATATTAAAACCAAGAATTTCATATAATATATACAAACATTTTTAATAGATTAAATATTTCTTATTCATAAGTCATGGTTCATAATGGAAACAATGTACACGATCCATTAGAATATATAGTTAGAAAATTTCATCAATTTGTGGCATACATGTAAGATTATGAAATTACGAACAAGTATAAAAAAATTGGTCCCCTTAATAATTTATGAAAATATAATCATTCCATTGAATAAAATTATGGACATACCTGTAGGTACACACATATCCTTATGGACAAGAATGTAAGGTCCAAACTTAACACTATGATCAGGTAATCGTGTTTAGACAATACATTATGAACATTTCATCATGTTCACACATAATATTATGAACATGTAACCATGTACACACATATCATATTTAATCACGAGTTATCCACAAATACCCAATGAAGTGGTGGAAATATATATCCCATCCATCACATAATACATAAATCTATGTTTGACATGTTCATAAACCAATTTTCATAACATTACATTTTAAAACGGGTTTGGTCCCATAAACATTTAATTACAATATAACATAAGGAACGAAAAAGGATTCATAAAAATTTTTTAATCATAATTTCAAATCATCCATAGAAAAAACAAATATATTATTATTGGATCATGTTCCTAGTAATGCATAAGTAATATCAAAGGATTTCATTATAGATGAAAAATTATTTGGAAAAATTACTTCAAACATTTCATGAAGAAAATAGTATTTACGTTTTGAAATTCCCATTCTAAAAATATTTAAGAATTAAAATTGTTTTATTTGTAAATAAACATGGAAACCTATAAATATATAACTAATTCATTGACTATTCATGATTGTAGAAAATTTCATTTATATTATAAAAAATAATTCATCACTTTTTCAATAATATCCAAATATGAATTGTTTTGAACATGGCGGGAAGAATAATTTTAAAAGACATTTTTTAAAAGTATCAAATTCAAAAAATGTATGTAAAAAATATTTTTTGAATGTTAAACCATTTTAAAAAAATATAGAATACAAGGATATGAAAAAAATTGTTTTTTGATGGAAGAGTGAAATAATTTCATTTTTTCTAAAAACATTCTTCTTAACTCTTGACTATATAAAGAGATGAAAATGAAGGTAAAAATTTATTCTATTGACATAAATATGAGAGATTAAATTTCATTAGTTTCAAGAGAATTGTATAATATGGTTTCATCCTCAAAATCATAAACCTAAAAAATTCTGATAAATAATGAGATTATATCATAAAACCAATACCACTTCGGTAAAATTAAATAAAAATACACATCAATGAATAAAACTAAATGAAAAATAAAATATGATGATAATAAATTAAGTAATGATAATAAATGTAAAATGGGTATTATACACAACTCATAAATGAATATTGGTTTATGGCATAACATATGTCTTAAAGAATAAAAATTTATAAAAAAATGATTTACCGCATTGGAAACTATTGAAACGTAAACCCCCAAAAAGAGGGGTACCAAAATAAACAATTATATATCCATATTATTGAGAAATAAAATAATAAAATAAATTCATGGGTAGTATAAAATCTATATAAAAAATATGTGGTGAATGTATAATACCTCGCATGGATGTAAAATATGAGATGAAAATCCAATACCTTATGTCTTGAATTCAATCATAATTGTTCAAAACACATGTATATTAAGTATAATTTTTTTAATAAAAGTAGTAAAGAAACATACTTATATATAAAATACCATATATGATTTAAATGTGAAATTTTATAACCTATTTTTTAAAATATCCATTTTAAATAACATTTAAGATAATAAATGCATTGTTTTTCCTGTATTTTTTGATTTTTTTCTATTCCTCTTAAATTGACCATGATTAAATAATATCAATAATTTTGTACATTATATTAATATAATATATTTTTATTATATATATGTCTATTTTAAAAAATAATATATATATATATATAAAGAAAAATATTATTCATGGAGATGGTAGGTTATACATATGGGTGAACAATCTTTCCATTTTCTCAGTGGATGGACAGAAATAATGGAAAATATTATATAAAAATTATTGAATATGTTTTGTGTAATATATTTGACATATTATTATTATAAAATTTCATTATTAGCTTCAATTTAAATCCTTCTAGAGGAATAGATCATATCACATTACGATGTAGTAGTCTGATGTACACATTAATAATGTTATTATATCCTGTACAGAATGTGAACTAAGAAGGTATATGTGATTTCATAATTATAGAAGAATAAGTATTTTAAAATGATTATATATATATATATATAATTATTATATCTTTAATACAATCCATGTGGAAAAGAAATTAATTACACTTCACATGTGTTCATAAGGAGGTAGTCCGCTGTACACTCGATATAAATTATTGTTTTTCAACAGTTCGCGTGGTAATATAGTAGGTGTTGTATTATAATTAAATATTTATTATAATATCATAAATAATATATATATATATATATATTAAATACGTCATTATATATAGTTATGATAGGGGTTATAGAAAACTAATAACATCATTTCATGAGGGGTAGTTTGTTATACACATCAATGATGACTTATTATCCAATTTTATTGAAGATAATATATATTTTTGTTGTTAAATTAACATAGTGAAAATTATGTATATAATATATATATTTGATATTATTTTATCATACATTGAAATAATTTTATAGATTTATAAGAGGAAGTAAAACAAACTGCATTGTTCAAATCATTATCTCTTCTTCGAAAAATCAATTTAGGATTATGAGCAAGATTGAATAAATTGGATTTTTTATATCACTATGGAATATAATAAATGGGGAGGGAAATAAGGGAATAAAACTTATTAGGATATGGATAACCAATTTTTTTTTGAATTTTGAAAATGAGAGGATTGGGGTTGCATTTTATAACTGACGTGAGCGTCACTCTTGTAATATTTGGAAAAAAATTATTTTATGAAATTTTACAAATACCCCAAGGCCAAAAAATGGGTCACTTATGATCCTTAGAGAATATATGGTTTATATATGGATATTAAATAATAATTCTACCATTATATATGTAATTTTTCCCACATATTCTTTGTTTGACCCATAGTTTTCTAATTTTCACCTTAACCAAAGTAAGTAATTATTAATGAATTTAAGATCCATAATGAAAAAACAAGATTAAAATATTATTAAAAATAAAATACTTTATTTCCAATTCATAGATCATTTTTTATAATTCAAATCACATAAGTGGAAATATATAATATAAAATTGAACATGTAGAAGCACCGAGAATGTTGTTTCGAATGAGAAAATTACCAAATGTCTAGAAAGATTAAATAACCCAAATAAATATTAAATTGACTAAAAATAAATAAATTAATTCAATATATATATAATATAAATATTTTCACTTTTAATCCATGTGAAAATAATAATTTTCTTGGAAAATTATATGAATTACAATGATGTTTTTAAATAAAATCATGCATTGTTCACTATTAATTGAAGAAATTACCTTTTTTTAATTATAAAAAAATCACAACAATATTATTCTGAAATGATTATTTTTTAAATGATGTTTATTTTTTAACTAAACATTAAAAAAGTGTAAAATTTAATTTTAAATGAAGTACAAAAAAGGAAACAAATATTTTTTCATAAATATAAATTTTTTAATTGTTTAGTTGGATTTATTATAATAACATATATTGAAAACAAAAAAATAAAAACATTAATATTTTTTATTTAATATATAATATTTATAAATTTCATTAAAATCATTCACCCAAATTTATTTTTTTAATTTTTTTAGGTTAAAATAATTTCTTTGAAAATAAATACTTTCTTAAAAATAGATTTATTTTATTTTCAAATTGTTTTTACATTCATTTATAATAATCAGTCACAAAATAATTCATTTTATATACTTGTGTAAAAAATATTTTCCATAATTTAGTTATTACAATTCATACTTTCTAGTCTAACAACAAGGGGATAAATATCATATTAATTAATAATATTATAACAATATATCATTTTTATACTATGTTTTTACTAAAACACAAGAAAAAATAGGTTTTATATATAACATGAGATAAACTCTGTATTTTTTCTATCAAAAGATAATATTAGGTGTTGTGTGTAATTTAGAATATTGAATTTATTGAATTTATTTTAGGAAAAAATTAATAAATATCTAGGTGTTGCATTCTACATATTTTAAAATAAATTTCACACGTGAAATTCATCACCTTCATACCGAAAACTACAGAAACATATGCCTCATTACACACTCATGTTCCCACATAAAATCCTCAAGCTAGTGTACATTCTAAGAAACACTTATAAGTTTAGTGGTATTTTTTATATAACATTATATGTACCATCCAAAAACTCCACCAATTTTTTTTCATAATAAAGTTCTTGCTCAAGAGGCGTAACATATGAGATTAATACTAATAAAGAATTTCATATTTACTACTTTATAAGAGTTACATGAAAAAAATCATGAACCTGTTAGAGGTTTCATGGAAGGTACAAGTGATAATATTTTGTCCTTATATGATCAATAATTTAAAATGGGATGATATACAATGGGGATATTTTTCCCTTCATTCTTCTATCGAGTAATTCTTAGAAACAACTTCTCTCTATAAAAAAAATTCCAATAGACACCACTGATTTTTACTAAAAAAGCATTATTCCATTGTGCATGACATGTTTTTTTTGGAATGGATCTAACATTTCTTATTGTTTCTTCCTCCAGATGTAGTCCTAATATAATTTTTACTTAAACGTATCCCCAATACATTGGACTTTTAAACTTCCTCCCATTTGGGATTCATAAGGAACCATATGAATGCTTGCATGAAATCTATTATCATAGTAAAATTCCACTAGAGTAAGATGTTAATCCCAACCACCATTGAAAATCCATGAGGATCCCAACATATCCTCTCTAGATTGAATTATTCTATATAATTTGATGTCTATTAGAATAATATACATAGTTTTGAAGCATAGATCTATATCTAGAGTCTTATGATTACTTATAAAAAAATTAAGGTAATTATTAGATATTTATCATATACAATATAACATTGTACTCCACACAAACTTACTATTTACTTAATCTATATCCTAGAAATATTATCTAAATATAATTCACTGATGATAGAGATGAAGTATGGTGACATTCTATTTTGATCAACTATTACTCATGTAGCATTTTAGTCGTTAGCTGTTTTGGGGAGTCTACCAACAAATACAACAATGATGTTTTCCCTTTTTTTATTAAAAATAAATAATGGTTATAGTATCATTTTGAAGAATTATCTCTCGGAATTAACTTGTAAAACTACTGAGAATCAAGATACATTCTCCAAAATATCCCTATTTAGGTTGTCCCACCATAAATAATATTTTTTTATTCCACTACTTGGTGTTATTCCATTATCTCCCTTCAGTTGTGGGCTCATGACCCACAACATTACTGGATGAAACATGTTCTTTCCAAACTGAATTTTTATAAATTTTCCAGACAAATATTAACAGAGTTTCAATTTTTTTAGAATTTAAATAGCTCATAATTACATTATAATCTAATATCAGATAAAACATGATGGTTAGAACAATATTTATTTATATCCTTAAAAATTCTGAAGGCACTTGACCTCAAAAACTGTTTCCATCAAAAATCATAAATAGAACCAAATGGTTTTATTTCATTAATTTTCTTCCTCAATATCATTTATTTTGATAAGATTCGATCACAAAATACTATAAAATATGTTCGTAAGTCATTATACTTATGATCATCCTTAATCTCATAAACCCATTATGGTACCACTATTCATATGTTATTGTTACCCGGATAAATTTATTCTCTAAAAATTAATATATTCAATAGTTGTTTTAAGAATCTTATAACCTAGACAGTACTAGTAAAAACTTTTCTCAAATTTATGCATTAAATTAGAATAAATAAATACTTCAATCCTTATATTTCAATGGCAGAAAAGGAATAGGTCATTCCGTAGTCTAGAAGGTAATTATAGGTTCAATGATTTCCTTGGATAATCCCCATATTCACCAATAATATTAGATTGAAATACTTAAGAATTTTTCACTCGGTGGCATCATTTTCTACAGAGAAAACATCATGCGCTCTATTTGAGATATTCTTCTAGGTGCTTCCTCCCACCTTCATTACTTATAGAAAGATGTAATTTAATTCCTTTGTACTCATTAAAACATAAGAACGCATATAATTTCATCTTCCTCTAATTTTGTACATTAATAATCTTACAAAAGTTTTCATTTTAAATATTATATCATGATTACTGATAAGGAATCATCATAATATAAATTTCCCCCTTATAATCTGATCTCTATTATCATAGTGACAGAACCATCCATCAAATTTGGTGTCAACATGATACCTTCTCATTCCATCCCATGACTAATATTAAATTGGATAGTCTATGAAACACTAACTATTGTGGAAAAGTTGAAAATTAAAGAAACAACTTATAGTTGTTTGAATCACGACACATTGTTTTTAGTCATTAAACCCATAGAGTTAACTTAGGACATATATATTAATTATTAAAATTGATCATGATGGTAAGATATTTTTTTAATTTCTATAGAATATCCCCCAAGAGTGTCAAAACATGTATACAATGAGGATCGTTGTCGATCACCAGCCTTCATCAAGTCCATTTTAATATTCACCTTTCATAGTTATTACCCATATGCACAACTATTGGAGAGCCAAATCCACTAGTATTATCTATATATAGATGTGATTTATTAGTATCCACTATATCTATTATTTTCCAAATTTAGAGGCTATTTTCACATTCCTAGTCTTGAATTTAGACATATACTTATTAATTCCCAAGGGGATATCACAAATGATTTTTAATCCTTATTCCCAACAGTTATCATAACCATTCCTATGATACCTATTGTAGTTTTCCAAACATCTCAAACTAAGATATTACTCCCTAATAGATGAATATCTTTACATATAACAGATGCACACCAAATAAACATAATGGTCAGTGCATGGGGAGACTAGGTACACAATATTATTATTTGGTGAATGATATTCAAAATCCCCAATGAGTTTTTCCCCTTTAGTAATCTTCAAAAACATACCCTAAAAATTACCATTATTCCTAACCATGTAAATAAAGCATAAGAAAGGGTGATATCATATTCTAATTCAGCATAAACATGGCTAATAGCCAAATATATTTTGAGAATTAGGGTATTAAAACGTGATCATAGCATATGAAATCAATACCCACCATATCAATGATAAAACATAGGGATTATTTCATAGATATTGCTTCTTAAAAATAAGTTAATCATAATGAAGAAAACATGAACCATGAGAATATAACATCAACATAAGACATACAATTTTGGTATGCACATAAGAATATAAGAATGTTATCATATATTTATTTTTATAAGTTTACTGATTAGGTTAAAAACTTGAATTTATGGCCTAATATGAATATAGGAATGATCCACTTGGTCCACACATAACCTTATGGGAATAAAATAATGGTACATTATTAACATTGTTAATAAATAATAAGGTTTACCCATTACATTGAGAAATGTCATATTATTCAAGGATTACATTGTGAACATATAATTAGATTCAAGCATATCATATTCAGTCATGATTTTTCCATCTTTACCCAATGAATTTGAGGGAGATATAGGTCCCAACCATCACATAATCCCTAAATATTTCTTCCATAATATCAGAATACATTCATCACATTATAACATGTGAAAAGGGGTATGGTTCCATAAAAATTCATTATGGTATTACCCATGTAAAAATGGGTTTCATAAAGATGCTAACATCATAACTATAAACCAACCCATTAAATAATAAATATATTATCATTGGATCATTTAACAAGACAATATTATATATCATGAATGTATGTCATTGAATATGGAATATTATTTTAAAATATATTTGGAACATTTCATTAGAAAAATTTCTTTTCCACATTGAAAACAAATTTTTTCAAATTAGTTTTTTTTAAAATAAATTTATTTGAAAATTACCATGTAAAATTATTAAGTAATCATTAAAAAATTGAGTGGCCATAAATGTGGAAAATGATGTGCATACTAAAAATAATATACATTACATATTTTATATAAAATACTAATGGATCTTATTTTTAATACCACATAAATTTTCCTACTAAAAAACATCTATTAAATTAGAACATGGATATAATGTCTATAATAAATCCATTGGGGAATTATATCACTTTTTAAAAACATTTTTAGAAAATATAGATATGGAAGAAAAATTATTTCTAAACGAAGATAAAAAAAATGTCCTTTTAAAAAAACATTATTTTGGAATATTGAGTACATAAAGAGAGGAAAATGAGGGGGAAATAGTTATTCCATTTAAATAACTACATGAGAATAAAAGTCATATGTTTCTTAGGATATGTATTATAATATTTCATTATTGGAAGGATAAACCAAAAAATACAAATAAACAATGAGATTGTATCATAAAACCAGTATCACTTTAGAAAAACTGGTTCATAAGTTGTGTGAAAGATTGTAATTAAATGAAAATTCAAATATCATGATTGTAATAAAATTGATTATATTACATGTCTAAGGGGCTATATAAATACCACATAAAATTAAAAAGATCCGTGATATAACAAATATCTCAAAGAAGACAAATTGACGGGAAAATCACTTACTACATTAAATAATTTTGAAACACAAACCCCATGATATAAAAATCACAAATAATATTTTTTGACATTTATAATTTTCAAGAAAACAATCATAAAATTCATTCAAAATCAATATATACAACACATAAAAAAATAGTTGCGGAATATAGAATGTGTTTCACTAAAATAAAATTTCAAATAGAAATCCCATACCTTTTGAATTGACATCCTTAATACACATTAAAACAAAATTTATAATATTTATATATATATATTATTCATATATCACATATACATACATTAATATATCATACCATATAAGAAATACTTATTATCATTTATTTCCCTTTTAATAACAGTTTATTGTTAAAATCAAATTTCATGTAATAACTACTTCATTTTTCATGTATATTTTGAAATATTATTTTTGAATTTCTTACATTGATCATGGTATCATCATATGATGTATTTTTACTGAGATAAAAATATCATTTATATTAGGAAATTATTTATATTCATTAATCCATAAAAATTGTAGATAGTCAATGAAGTACATTGTTTATGGAGATGGTAGGTCATACATACACATTTCCATTATTTCCATTTTCAAAGGAAAAACCAGGAGAAATGTAATTATTATAATAAACTTCCAAAATAAATTTTCTACCTTATATGTTAGATATTTTTATTGAAACTTCTTTTGCTACCATCTATGTAGATCATGTGTGAAGAATAAATCACACCTCTTTATAAGGATGTATTCCATCAGACACATGAACATTATTATAATACACCTCATATAATATTAAATATTATGTTATTTGTGACCTTATTGATATTTAGTATAATTATTTTATAAATACCTCATATATAAATTTATATTATCCTTATTACTATCTGAGTAATACGTATATGAAAAAGCCATCACATCGCTTTGTGAGGCGATATTTATCCATACACATGAGAGACACTATTGGTTTAAAATGGGTATGGAGGTAAGAATTTAGATGTAGTATTATAGTTATAGAGTCATAATAATATCAATAATATCATATATAAATATAAAATCCACCATTACATTTTTCTGTGAGATGTGGTGATGATAAATAAATAACATCAGTTTACAATGTGGAAGTCCTCCGTACACACGAATAATTATTTCACATCCCATTTTATTGAAGAGGTGATGATTTCATTTTATTAAATTAATTGTAAAACATTTAGGTTTATAGAAGATACTATTTTTATTTTTTGAACATATTTTTATAATATTTAAATGAGTTATTAGAATAAGTAAAACAAAAATGAGTAGTTAAAAGCATTAACTACTCTTCGTAAAACCCTTATATGTTTAACCTAAAGCCTTAATACGTTGGATTAAAAAGATAACCTCCATTATGAACCGTCTTGGGTCAACCCTGAAGTGGTTACCCAAGCCTATATGTGGCATGTCTCTAATGGAGTTCTCGATCCCCACAGGCTTCCAACTAGTTCCGGGCATCAACAGAGTACAATAGGGGAACGATTCCACCCAATAAATAATAATTAAATAAATAGTTGAAAAACCCATGAAACCAAATATATAAATGGGACTAAACTGAACATAATTTATACAATAATTTGAAATTACAAAAAAATAGCACGACTAGACAAACTGAACCTGATGACCACACTATCTCTACGGGATCCCACATGTCACTCTCCAACATAATGATCAACTATTTCCCAAGGCGAATGAACTCATGATGGAACCCGTACATGGGATAAAAATGAAAATAACTATAGGTGTGACTTTTAAAAGTCAGCAGGGTTTCCCGATAATCTATTACCAATGCACTTTAATTAGAATAAAACAAAACTCAACTTCAAGTTAGAACGTTAATTAAAGAATGTATGATTTTCTAAAAATTTTACATGAAGGAGATGCACAAATAATTTCCATTATTCATTTCCAAAACTAGGTTTATTTAATTTGTGAGGCATTGGTATTTTCATGGGGAATGTGATGTCTAAATTTTCCACATTTTATAAAGGGGATAAAACATTTTCCCTTGAAAACAATTTTCTTAAGATTTATTAAAATAAACACATCACCATATAATGAAAGAGTCACACAAGAAATAACCACAGAAATCACCTAACAAGGGAAATGGAAATAATCATATAAGTATCACATTCATCACTTTTAGTAACAAAGAACCAATAATCATAAGTGAACCCAAGAGTTCAAGAATAATACATAAGAAATTAATACATAAAACCCCATCCCTGATAGAATTCCACACATGATGAAATCAAAACACTCAATATGCCCGACCACCCTAACTCAGAACAAATTGAGGGAAATTCCAAGAGCAATAATACCAAAAAAATATCCACCAACTACGAGACTCTTTTCAATACGTCAACTACCTATGTAGCAATCATTCTCAGAAAATTCTCTTAATATGAAATGTTCCAATGTATCATGTATATAACAGGGGTGATTTATCTTATTCCAACTGAGAATCCGGTAACACATATATATGATAATAAATCAATAACAGGAATCACCCCGATTCGTATAGAGGACTAATCTTATGCCTTAAAATATATATAACACAAATATTTCCAATTGACTAACCCTAATAATGTATCATAAGGATTCCAAAATGAGTAAATCTTCTAGATTATATTTGATAAGGCATGGTAAACATCAAAATATGATTTTATAATAAAAACCTTTTGTTATTTTTACAATGTTCCCAAACATGCCCTTAATAACTTCCCAGAACCAACCATTATCAACGATACATAACCCATTTTTTAAATTTGAGTAAAAACACCCTATTTGAGATTAAAACAATTATAAAATCATTGAAAAACATTCACAATAAATTTTACAGCAGAAACAATTACTAATAAAAATTCTAAATGGATTGTTCATCGATGACACATTCCAAACCAACTCTAAAACCCAAAACAAAATAATTTATAAAAACCAAAACCACTTGGTAAACAATATAATGTGTAGAAAATGTTATTTTCCATGCTTTAAATATTCTTATAAAACCATACAAAACAATCTATATCATATTTAACACATTAAAGACTACTAGGTATTTTATCACATAATAGGCATGAAGTATTTTACAAAACAATTTCACTTCAACACTCAAAATGGAAAAAAATACCAATTCCATGCCATAAATTTATTCTAGTAGTAAAAACATGTTTTAAATATCAAAAACCACATGAGAACACTAACAGGGCATTTTATCAAATACTTGATGTGCACACTTTAACCAAAACAACACAAATTTCCACAAAACAATGGATAAATAACAACTCTTCAAATCAAACAATTAATCAAATATTCATATATAAATATTTATAAATTATTATAGGTGAAAAATCATGAAAAAATTGAATCATAAATAATAAAGGCAATTTAAAGGGGAAACCTACATTAAAACAATGGAGGAGTGGTGACACAGACCGGAAGTCACTCCACGATTGTTCCAAAAGACTATATATATAAAGAAAATCCCTAAACAAAGAAAACCACCACCATAATCATGGGAAAACTGAACTGTAGGTCGATCATTACTAGGGTATGAGAGATATTAGAAATAAATGAAAGATAATGGATGAATTATGGGAAATAAAAGTAAAATTACCTTGAGAGACAACCACTATGTTGCAGGTTTCTTAGATAAACATCAAAGTGAAAAACGAATGGACATGGAGATCATAAAAGAGACCTCCCGAGGCATGGACTCAATATGATGATTCATTTTTTGGGAATTTGGGTATAAAATCTTGTGGGGTAGTTTAGGGATTTTCAGAAAATTTATTGTCGGGCAGTGTTGCACGGTTAGATTGCACGGCTTATTAAAAAATGTGCCAAACTGGGTGGCAGACAAAGGAGTGACCGCATTTTTTCTCCTAAGTGACCACAGTCCCGTACTCCAACCGTGTGGTATGTTTTCAAAATACAACACATTTATCTCAGTTTGGATTCATAGTTTATCAAACCTTGTTCCAAACCCTGAACATTCCCTTTTCTTGCCATATTTCCATGTTTTCTCCAAAAAAACTCCAAAACGAACCAAGTACCAACAATGAGGGAAAGACTAAATAATTAAAAAAACATTAAAACTCAATAACCATCACACTGGGAATCCAAGAAAAGACCAGTATTTCAAATAAATTGTAAGATAAACCAAAACATGAAAACCGAGTGTGATAATTCACCACACCATTAATGCTTTCCTCCCAAGGAAATCCATTACACATTACAACTGATTGGTCAAAACCTAGATATTCCTTATAAAAAATAACCAACGTATTAAACCATGAACATGTCAATCACCAAAAAACAAAACATAATCCTCTTTATCGAAACAAAACAACAACCCGTAACATCTTCCTCAGAACAATGACAAAGATCAGACCTCCACATTCACAATCAATCCTATACCATACTATTGCGCACTCTCCAATGAAACCATAAACTCACTAAATCTAAAAAGGAAACTAAGAAATAATAAGATTTTAAGGAAGAAAAATCAACTGGATTAATGGAACCCAAACATGAAATAGATCACCATGATAGGGGAGTCACGAGTGGACTCCCCAACATTCGAAAACAACTAGCACCTGCAAACTATATGAAAATAACCATTGAATTCCCAAGCTGGGTCTCCCCACCATTAAGAACCAACTAACACCGATCAAATGAGGATTTTATATGAACTATATTCATGCCTCTCTCAACAATCCAACCAATACTCCCCTATAACAACCTACCAACCCAAGATATGAGGAATATAACATGAGAATTTAATCAGCACACTCTCAAACGGAGGGGAACATATATGAACTAAAACTCCCCACAAGGACCCAAAACCACCACAACACAAGGAGGGAAGGAGGGGGGCCCATTAGATAGATCCTGGAAACAATAATTGTCAACTACCCACCACTCTTCTCCAATGGACGAATAAAATCCAAAACAACACCTGAATCACATGGGTGGTCCAAACAAGAATATTGATTGGGAACTTTCATTCTAGATGTAATATTCATAAACATTGCATGATGGATAATTAAACCATGATCCTTATAACAATAATATATTAAATGTGAAGAGAAACTATAATAAAAACAGTAGAACTGCCTCAACATAATGGTAAAGGCATGAATTTTGGAAAACACTTTAAACCCCCGAGATTCTTGACTACGCACTAGTTTCACTCAGTGGCATATGGTTGGATCATTGAGAAGTGAATAATATACTTCTATGTAGCGTGGAAATAAAAATCACATAACTGAATCTCTTTCTTTTAGTGCCACACGAATCCATATAATACCATCAGTATGAAACATAGGATTATGACAGACCACAAAACTAACTTCCTTAAACAACACACCCTTCACCCAAACAAGAACTCATAGATATAAAACACCATTATCTCTCACTACGAACAAGGATCATAATTAACATGAAATAAAATTAAACCCACAAAAAAACAACCAAGAGAAACATCCAAATCTATGGGAGTCCGTACAATAAGAAAGCATCCTAAACGGAGACAAACCAACTCATGGTTCCAACAGATGGGTTGGGGATTCTTTCAAAGTGGTTTATTTAAATTATAAAACTAATGAACAAAATCATTCGGTTGATCATCTAGAATGATTTGAACTAGATAACTCTTCATAGCCATAATACAATATCCATCATGTCTCTTAGGAGGAGAACACCAGGAAACAAAGAGCTCTATCAAAACTATGCCATGAACCATAAACATCACAAAGAATGAATAACAACAGAAAGAAAAACCATATAAAATATGCCAATATATTTCAAGACACCCAATTAACACTACATAAAAAACTATCAACCAACAAGATTCCATCACAAAGCATAATAGGAGTACCACTTCCAGATCACAAGGAAGAATACCAAATAAACAACACTTCTAATCCATTAAAAACATTTCACAAAACCATTGATTGGAAAAACAACACACTTTCCCTCTAAAAACACTTTTGAAATATATTACAAATAAAACATGGTGTATTTTCAAACTCACCAATGGTGTTTCATTGACTCTCACTCACACGCACATTTTTGTGCCACCCCGGGAACCCATCCACCATTCCATACAACGAATCCTTCCAAATTTCCATATAAAACCATGCATGTGAGAACTCCTGAAAACAAGAATGACTAAAAAAACCACTACATTTTCCAAAACAATATATTTAACCCAAATCAAAAATAAATTACCATACCAAGGCACACTAACCACCAAGTCAAAACCATTTTTAGTTTCTACACATCAAACCATTTCACCATACTTGAAATATTATGTCCCATAAAATTCCATCACAAATCTTTTTCATTTTATTAAAAACATTTTTCCATCACCTCAATGAAACCTCATTTCATCAAAACAATTTGAGTAAAACTCACTCACTTTCATTTAAAAACATATTCCAAAAGAAACATCCACTTTATATAAATCCCATGCTATGATTAATAAATCCCAATTTTGTTATACAAATTTAATTTTTCCCCAAATGGTCACATTATAAAATCTCAGTTTACTAATGCCTTCCATAAAAAAATAATTCTAATAACCAATTTTTCCACCGCGCAAAATCTATCAATTTCCATTAGACCACAATTTTTTTAAATCTAACAATTTTTTTTTTTACAAAATATTTCATAATTCAAAAAAAAACTCAAAAAAATTACAAAAGAAAACATCTATCATTAGGTTACTTTCCCATATGGTTAGTGGACATATGAAAAACACACCACCAAAACAAAGAGCCTTCTAAAACCATACCCCCATCTCCATTTGTCTTTATAGGACCTATGAGCTCATAGACACCATTAGCCCAACCCCCCTTGTTTTATCCTAATCACCATAAAATACCAAAGTAGAATAGAAACTATTAAAATCTAGAATCATGGGGAACCCCACGGATCATAATGCACAATTGTTTGAGATGCTCTTCCCACACGTACTTCACGACTAATGAAAATCCTACTTAATCTACCTTGGATTCCCCAAGTAATAATGGTCACTATGAAAAGACACATCCTCTAAGAGAATACCTTCTCTAATACCATTTCGCCATGACCCAACCCAGGTAAACCCATAATCGGTTAGCTGAGCAGATCCATGGCAAGGCCCGAAGGGCGTTCATGATGTCCAAAGGCTATTAACTAGATTAAAAAATCAGTAGAGTATAGCATGGGAAAAATTTCACCCAATAAATATTAAAGAAATAAAAAGTGGAAAGAAACCATATAGGTCGATATATTTAAAGAACTGAATAGAATAACATTTATACAATAAGTTGAAAATACAACAAAATTGCAAAATAAGACTAACCGAACTTGATAACCACAATATCTCCATGTGACCCTATTAGTCAATTTCCAACACAAAGATCAATTATTACCATAGGAAAATGAACACAATATATATCTTTTTCATGAGATAAAAATCGGAAATCAATTTACACATGAGCATTAAAACTCATTAGGCTAGCCTGATAAACTTTGTCCAATGAACATCCTTAGAAATAAAATAAAAATCAATTTAATGTTTGAAATAAATATAAAAAAATATAATTTTCAACAAAATTGACTTAAATTAAATTTAATAATATTTTCTATTATTAAATTATATGATCAATTTCATTTCATTAATGCGACGTTGTTATTTTCAAACGCAAAGTGATGTCTAATTTTTTTCAGATTGTATGAATGGGTTAATACAATGTCACTTGAAAAAAATGATTTATTAAAATCAACACAAAAATTTAAATGAAAATAATTACACAAGAAGACACTATTGTAATAAAAGAACAAGGGAAATGAAAAAACCATATAATTATCACATTCATCACTTCATGAAAATAAGAAAAAATAGGCATATGCGAACCCAAGGGATGAATAATAATTCAGAAGATACTAATACATGAGACCCCATACCCAATAGAATGACACACACGATGAAATTAAAACACTCAATATGCTTGGACACCCTAACTCAGGACATACAGAGGGAAAATATCATTTTAATAAACCCAAATATATCCACCAACTATGTGACACTAGTCAACATGCTAACTACCAGTGTAAAAATATTTCTCATAAAATTATCTATATATTCTAGGTTACCATTCCTCATCTATATTATGTGAGTGGATCAAATAATTCCAGTTGAGAATCTAATCACATGTATATAAAATAATAAATTAGCAACATGCATCACCCTGAGCCTTCCTAAGGAGAAATCCCATGTCATCAAACAAAGAGATCACAATGATTTCCAATTAATGACCCCTGATAGTAGATCCCGATGATTCTATGACCAAGAAATCCCATCCAGTATTCAAGACATGGCATGAGAAACATCCAACAGAGGTTTTTGTAAAAATCAATTTTTGTCATTTTTACAAAGTGGATAATCAGGACTTTAGTACTTCACAAAACCAACATTTAACAACGATAAAAAACCAAATGATAATAAATGGGGTAAACATTCCAACATCCTAATCAAAATATTTATAAAATATTCATAAAACATTCATACTACTTTTTCAATTTAAACAATTTCTTAAAAAAATCTCCAACGTTCTGTTTATCGGCAACAAATTCCAAAACAATTATAAATCACAATACACATTTCATTATAAAAAAATACCACTTGGGAAACCATATAAGGGACCAAAAAAATTGTTTCTATTGATGCAAAAAAAATTATAACGAAAAAACAATCATTTTATATCACATTTAATAAATAAAATTCAACTATGAAATTTATCACGTAATAGGCATGTAATATTTAACAAAAAAAATTCAATTCAATACCCATCAAGGAATAAGTCACAAATTTCATGAAATAAGTTTTTCAAGCTGCTAAAACATGTTTTAAATATCACAATCCACATGTGAATTCTAACAGAACATTTTATCAAATACATAGTGTGCACACTTTAACCAAAACAAAAATAATTTTCACAAAACAAGACAGAAATAACTACTTTTCACAAAAACAAATTAATGTATGGTTCATATATCAATATTTTTAAATCAGTAGAGGTTTTAAAAGGATGAAATAGGTGAATAATAAATTATAAAGCCATGTTAATGGGGAAAAATTTGACAAAACCATTGCAGAATGGAACACGTAGCTGAAATCACTCCACGAGGCTTCCAAAAACCAAGATCAATTGAGAACAACCATAAAAAACATAAAAACCCATAAAAATAAGGGGAAAATACAATGATTGGTCAAGCATGAACTTTGTAGATGATAAATCTGAAAAAATGAAAGATGAAGGAAGATGAAAGGTTAATGGAGAAGGAAATTACACTAAAAAACAAGATCAACTGTGAGGGTTTCATATATCTGCATCAAAGGGTCAAAAGGAAGGACATGGAGGGAATTGGAATGACCTACCTATGTTTGGAAACACATAGAGAACAAATATTGTTTGGATTTTGGTCTACAATTATGAGGGGGGTAGTTTAGGTAATTTTTAAAAAATTAATTCATGGAAGTGTTTCACGGTTATTCCGTACAGTTCAACAAACCGTGCGATAGACACAGGAGAAACCATACTGTATCTCCTAAGGGACCTCATGCCCATAATACAACAATGTAGTATATTTTATACCTTCCACATGATTACTTGAGTTTGGAAAGATGATTTATCAATCAATGATACAAACCATTCGCAAACCCTTTTCTATAAAAATTCCCATGTTTTCTCTAAAAACTCCAAAACAAACCAAGGATCAACCATGAGGTAAATTCTAGAAAATTAATACAATTTAAAACTCAACACTCATCAAAATAAATTCATGAGAATAGACCAGGATTCCCAAGGAACCATAACATAAACTAAAACTTCAAAACTGAGTGTAATAATTATCCCAACAATTAATGATTTATTCCCTTGGAAATCCATAACACTTTTATGTTGATTGATCAATATATAAGGATTACACAACAACATGATCCAAAATCTTAAACCATGAACATTTCACTCATGAAAAATATATATTAAGACACTTTCTGGAAAAAAACACAACAACCCACAACCACTTCTTATGAAAAACTATAATGATCAGAACACCACATTCACATCAAATCCAAAACCAGAAAATTTGTCCTTCTACCAAAAAACCCAATGAAAACTATATACAAAAATAAAAATAATAAATTGAAATATTTTAATGAATCAATATAAATTGTATCAATAAATCTAAAACTTGAAATAGATCACAGACATAGGGGAGACCAGGTAGACTATCCAACTTTAGAAAATAACATGTACCTGACATCTATAAAAAGAAACCCCAACATGACCTTGTGTCGGTCTCCCTACCATTAAGAACCAACTAACATCAAACAAATAGGGATTCGACATGAAAATGAACTATTCCACTCCCACACAAGCCTAAAAAAATCTCCCATTACATAATACCAACGCAATTTAAGGAGAACACAACATGAACACTTAATATGCCCACTCTCGAATAGAGGGGAAATAAACTGAAATGAAACTCCCCACCAAGACCAAAAACACCCTCCAATAGGGGAGGGGAGGTAAGGGGCCCAATTTTTTTACAATGAAAACGACAATATATAACTACCCTATACTCTAGTCATATGGATTGATAAAATCCAAGATGATACTTGATTCACATGGGAGGTCCACACAAGAATACTGATCAGGATCTTTTATTTTAAAGGGCATATTCATAAACATTATGTGAGGGGTATTTCCACCACTCTCCATACGACAAGAGGAAATTCATAGTGAAGAGAAATCACAAAAAAAATTATATCATACTCACCATAATGGTAAATTTTTTAATAGAGGAATACTCCTTAAACCCCCGGGATTCCTAACTACCCTCCAGCTTTACTCCAAGACCTATGGATGGGGCATTGATGTTTGAATCATCTACTACCTCATAGTCTGGCGATGTTAATCCCTTAACAAAAACTCTTTATTTTAGGGACATATAAAGACACTTAACACTACCAAGAAGGTAAAAAGTATTATAAAACATGACAAAACTCACTTTATTAATCAACACACCCTTCACCCAAATAGGAAGTCATAGTTATACAACACCGTTCTCTCTCACACCAAATGAGATGTTAAATGAAAAATACTTACAAAGAAACCAAAAAAACACCACCATGAAAGAAGTCTTTAATTGATGGACTCACTACAAATAGAAATCATTCTAAACAAATCCCTAATAGTTCAATTTTCTAACAGATTTGCTGGGGCATCAATCAATGAGGTGGATTTCACTTTTATTACTTAAAAACAAAATCCATATGTTGTCCAAATAGAATTATTACCAATAGAGAACCCCCCATATCCA
The DNA here is from genome assembly GCA_963277665.1 of Viscum album. Lineage (NCBI taxonomy): Eukaryota > Viridiplantae > Streptophyta > Magnoliopsida > Santalales > Viscaceae > Viscum > Viscum album. The sequence goes on along the minus strand of OY728131.1, from coordinate 621,467,584 downwards.
TACTATAACATCCCTCACATCACTATGGGGGAGAAAAAAGGCTAAAAATATATAACAATATATATCAAAACTAGATCATGAACCCAAAACATCACATCAAATGAACACCAACATATAGGGAAACTGGCTCAAATATCCCAATGAATTTTTAGAAACCCACCGAACACTACTCCAAATCAAAGACACTAATAATATTTACAACACAATACAGAATAAGAGTATTTCTTTTAGATCATGAGGAATCATATCAGATAAAGAAAGCATCTAAGACATAGAAAAACATTCCACAAAACAATCGTTTTTCAAAATACAACAATTTACAGCATAAAACTATTATAAAAAATAGAAATAAAAACATACATAGAGGATTTTCACACACATAAGTGGTGTTTCATCGATCCTCACTCATATGAACATTTTTTTACACCGTGGTCACGCATCCACCATTCTGTACCAGGAATCCATCCACATTTTCAAAAAAAACCATGTATGTGAGAACTCTTGAAAACACTAAAATTTCAAATAAAAAACCATCATTTTACAAAACAAACAATTCAAGTAAATACAAAAATCAACTACCATCACAAGGCATTATAACCACCAAGTCAAAACCCAATTTCACATTTTAATCATTAATCCATTTTATAATGATTAAAAAATGAAGTCCCATATACACCAATCCTAAATCATTTTCATCTCATTCCAAGAATTTTCCTTGCACCTCAATGAAACCACTTTTTGTCAAACCCATTTAGTAAAATTAACTACCTATCATCTAAAATGATCTTCTAAAACAATCATAAACTTTTCATAAAACCCATTTTTGATTAATAATTCCAAATTACATTAAACCATTTCAATTTTATCCTTGAGTGGTCACTTTAGAAAAACTCATTTTTATAAAGCCTACTATAAAAAAAATTATTCTGAATATCAGCTGTTCTAGTTCCAAAAATCTATCAATTACTAATAAAACCCAATTTTAAAAAATCCAACACAAAGGCTCTCATAAATGTTCTCATAATTCTAAAGAGACTCAAACAACTCATTAAAGGGAACTAGTGTCGGTGGGTGACATGACCATATAGTTGGAGGCTATATGGTGAACACGCCACCAAAACGGAGAACCTTTTAGGACTATGCCTCTGGCTCCACATAGAGTTATAGGCCTTGTGAGATCTTGGATACCATTTTAACAACACCCCTTATCATATCCCAATCACCAAAAAATCCATAAGGATGAAATATACTAGTAAAACAAAACTTCCCCTAGAAAAAACAAGGATCGGAATGAGAAGGAGTTGACAACACTCTTCCCACACCTACATATCGAGTCTAAAAAATCTTATCCCATATACCTAGATACCCCTATGTAATAATAGTATCTCTTAAAATAATGTTCTAATAACAACTAACCTTATTTTATTGAATTGTTTCATGAACTATACTGAGTCATCATTAAATCGGTTACCTAAGCTGATCTATGGAATGGCCCAAAGGGCATTCAAGATCCCCAAAGACTAGAAACAATTTCTAGGAATCAACATAGTAAAACATGGGAAGCATTTTACCACAAAATAATAAATAAAAAATAGTGGAAGGTTACCAAATATCCCAATATATAAATGGGATAGAACAGAATATCATTTATACCTAAATATGAATATATAAAAAATACCACAACTAGACCAGCCCAACAAGAAGACCAAACTATCTCCATGTGATAATGTGGGTCACTCTCCAATACAAAGATCAACTATCTCCCAAGTAAAATTAACTCAACATATAACCTTCACATGGGATTACTTTAGAAAGGAGATATAGGTGTGAGTATTAAAACATAGTTTTCTTGCCCTATAGTCTTTTCCAAATTCACTTCCTTTAAATTAAAAGAAACATTAATTTGATGTTTGAACTGTAACATAAAAATAGAATTATTTTCTATATCTTATACATAAAAAAAGAGTACATATAATTTCAATTAATCATTTCCAAAACCACATTTCATTCATTAGTGAAACAATGGTCTTTGGAAGGGGAATGTGATGTCAAAATGATTCAGATTGTACGAAGGTTAAAAAAATGTTTCTTTGTAAAAAACATAGTAAGATTTATTTAAATGAACAAATTACTTCCAAAGATATTAATTACATAAGAATGAACTATATTAACAATGAAACAAGGGAAATGGAAACAAAAAGTTTTTGTTCATTTTTACATAGTGGCCAAATGGGCCCTTTATCATATCACAGATCCAACCTTTATCAATGATAAAAATCCCACTTTTCATAATGGGAGTTAAAACACCATTTTTAGAATCACACTATCTTGAAAATCCTATTTAATCATTCACAATACTTTTTCATGAAAAACTATTTCTTATTAAAATTATAAACGGTCCATTCATCGAAAACAGATGTCGAACAATTCCAAAACTCATTACACAATTCTTTATTAAATCCAAAACCATATGAGAATCCATATAAGGTAACAAAAATATTATTTCTCATTTAAAAAATATTTTTATTAAACCAAACCATTCACTCTATATCACATTTAACACATAAAATACAACCGGGAAATTTATCACATAATATACTTGTAATATTTAAAAAAACAATTTCAATTAAACATATAATAGGGCCTAAAAACCAATTTCAAAATTAAAATTTAATCAAGATACTAAAAATTTTTTTCATTACCAAAAAACACATGTGAAAGCTAATATAATGTTTTATCAAATATTTTTTGAGAAAACATTGACTAATGAAACACTAATTATCCGAAAACAAGGCCTAAAAAATCTTTTTCACATCAATAATTAATGAATGGTTCATTTATCATTATTTAAATATCATTAGATGTTTTAAAATCATGAAATATGTGACTCATTAATTTAAATGGAAATTGCATGGTTAAATCTACATCAAACCCATGGTAGACTAGAAACGCACACCCGAAATCACTCCTCGAGGGTTCAAAAAACCTAAGTCTACGAATAAAAACAATAAAAAACCAAAACTCCAATAAAAATAATTGAAAAATAGAACAATAGGTTAAGCATGAAAAGTATAGAAGATAAATATGAAAAAAATAAAAGAGGATGGATGTGGGAGGAAATAGGATAAGGAAATTGCCGTGAGAAACAAGCCCCACATTGAGGGTTAATTTTTTGTACATCAAAGGGGTAACATGAAGGGATTATAGAGAATTGTAGATACCTCCCTGGTTTTTACGCAAAAAAATGATAATTTGGGTGGATTTGGGTCTAAAATCCCGAGGGGGTAGTTTATGGGGTTTTTAAAATTTTAATTCTGGGAAGTGTCACATGGATAGTTTTCACGGTTTATTAATCCATGAGGCAACACATGTGGAAGACATAAGAGTAATTTCACAGTTTTTCATATTTTAATGTACGACTATGCGCCAACCATGTGGTAGGTTTTATACCTTCCATATAGTAACTTATGTTTGGTCACATTGTTTTTCAAACCATGCACAAGACCTTTCAAGTCTAATTTCCTTGTTTTCTGAAAAACTCCCAAAGAAACCAAGTATAAACCATGAGGGAAATACATGATAAAGAAAAAAAAATTAATACTCTCTATTAATCACACCCAGAACACGATAACAAACTGATATTCCAAATGAATCAGAACATTGACTAAAACATGAAAAACTGGCTCTCACAACCAAAAACTCATACGATTAAAGTCCCTAATATTAGATATTATCAAACATTATACTATATAATTATTATATATGGTGGTATAAAATTGTTTTAGACAAGTTTATAGGTCATTTTACCCCTTATCCTTTTATTTTAATGACCATGTAAACCCATTTTCACTTCAAACCGTGATAATTAATATTTTCTTCCTTTACAATTAATTATGGTAAAAAAATTAATTTTACCATATTATAAAACACAAATTATGATAATTAATTGTATTATATACTTTTTTTTTTAAATTATAATCCCATTAATGGAATAATTTAATTTGAAATTAATCCCAAATATGAATTGAGAATGTTATATTCCAAAGAGAAAATTCTCATAGGTATAGAAATTTTAATACCCCATTTAAATCTGCAATTTATTACACTGACCTAAATTGGATTTATATATATTTATATTCTAAATAATTTTACTTTTATACTCATATTAAAAAAAATTATCTATAAAATTATTTTATTGAATATTCCATTTTTAATAAAAAAATTAGGTTCACTATTCATTAAAAATATTATTTTTTCGAAAAAAAATTCAAAAATACACTCTATTATAATTATAAAATTAGGATTTTAAATGTGAAGTTAATTTTTTAACTATATATTTTATAATCGTAAAAATATAATTTTAATATAAGAGTGAAAATTAATCAAAACTGATTTTAACGAAAATAATTTTTTTAGCATAAATTTTGATTTATTATTATCTGTTATATATACAATCATTAATTTTAATAAACTATTTATTATAATATATATATATATGTATTTAAATTTAATTAAAATAATTCAATGAAACAATATTTTTTTAAAATTTAATTGTGTAAAACGAGTATTTATTGTTAAAATAGTTTTTTAGAAAAAGACTTCCATTATATTCAAATGGATTTAAATTTTATTTATAGTTAATTTTTCACTTAATAAATCATTATATATACCTATTTAAACCATATATTTTCATAATTTAGTTTATCATATTCATATTTTTCATTCCAATTTTATTTGATAACTATCATTTTGAATAATGAAATTTTTATAGTATGTCACATTTCATTTAAATCTCGGAGTTTCAAGTAAAACAATATAAACATATTGTCTTGTGTAATAATGGCTAAAATATATTCTTCTTGTAAAAGAATTTCATATTTGTGTTGTGTGTGACACAAAATGTCAACAATATTTTTTATCACAAAATATTAGGACATTGCAACCACTATAGCAGAAAACTAATTTGTTCCAATTTTGACTATCCTTTATTACTAAATTGGATGGATTTCATTCTATTGGTTTTTTCCTAAAACATCTCCCATCTTCCCTCTATGGAAAACCATTCTTAAAAATATATATTTTAGGTGAAACATGATGGTAATCTTTAAATTATATATTATTTCAACATAACCATTATTAAAATGATTTAAAGGTATTCTATTATCTTTATCCTAATCCCTATAGTTATCTAAACCATTCCCCTAAATCAAAATTTAAGGACCCTTCCAGACACATTACATATAATAATTATGATAAATTATAATTAATATTAATTAATTTATGAGGATCTTTTAGGTTTATAGTTATAGAGAGCTAGCCAGTAACTCTTACATAATAATCACATATATATTAAATTTGGAACATCAGCACAATATATATTTCACCTCTAAAAACACTTTAAAAATGGAACATGTTTTCTTTTTATGAAATATCATTATAAATTTGATCATAACCACATCATTTTCCTTACACATCATTAAATCCATCTGAAAATTAATTTAAAATATGTGATGATAATAAAAATAGTCTTAATAGATAAGAAAAAAATATTTTAGTCCAAATTAAAACAAGAAAACACATGAATTTTTTTCTTTAAAAAATTCTATTTTATTAAAAATGATTCGTTTTTAATTTTAAGATAATATTATCTTTCCTTTTTAAAATCAAATGATTTCAAATAAAACACATTATCATGTGTATCAAATTCATGTATTTTCCCTGTGACATAATAGTATTAATACCATTAAAACCCAATATAATTATAATATACATACAACCAATATGAAGTATAATTTTTTATATAATGTAATTATTTCCTTATATATTAGTGTGCAATCGGGTTACATCCATTGGATAAATGATAATGGGCTCACCTAATGGTATCTGGGTGCACCAATCATATAATCTGTACGAGGCTCACCTATGGGCTATAATGGGGATAAAAAATTCATGAACAATGTCCAATGATCATTTCATTATAGAAACCCTTGAATTTTTTTTTAAACCTATGCACATAACACTATTTTAATTCGAAATACATTTTCCTTTTGAAACACATTTCTCAAAACCTAAATTCCAAAAAATAATGTAAAGTGGATTTTTCATTGAAGAAAACATGAAAATTAGGACGAAAAAATTGAAATAACAGTTATTGAGGTTGTAAAAATCACAGACTCCCTATACATTATAATATTACATTCAATTTGACTTATATAAGGAATGTAAAACATTACAAAATAACGATTCCAAATTAAAAACCTTTGAAAAAAATTGGTAGGTTAACTATGCTCATGGATATCATTACCCCACCATCTCTATATTAATAATAATCTGGAAACAATTAAAATTTTAATAAATTAATTTTACTTTTAAATAAAATTTTAAATATGGATATCTAAAATATTTTTTCTCTAAATATCCTTATTTATACCGTCAATGTGATGTGGTGATGAAAATGAATCACATCGCTTCATGGTGGTTGTTGTTCCCACTTATACATGAATGACACTATCATTATCATTGCATAGAAGGGTAAGAAATTTCATGATATATCATTATCCAATAAAGATACATATTTCAGTTATATAATATATATAAGCAATAACTATATCATTATTATCAAACATAATAGAGGATATGGAAAACATTTAATTGGTTCGTGAGGGGTTGTCCATTGTATACACAAACGAATGATTAATGTTCCATTTTATTGAAGAGGATAGAAAAATAGGTTTTGAAATTTACATAAAACACCTAAAATATGCAGAATATAACAGTTTATTTATTTCATCATGGTTAAATAAGAATTTATTGAGTTTTATTGTAAAATTTAAAACAATGCTCGGTTAATAATGATAATTATAATTTAGAAAACAACTTAGGGTTTACTAAAAAATATTGTATAGGGTCCTTTCCGGAGAAAGAATAATATTATATAATTTGATTTGGGATGTAATAAATTGAATTGTGTATATATTTTATCAAAAAATATTTTTTATGTGTGATGAAACGAGAAGAATATGTGAACTTATCTAACTTAGTAGAGGGGCAGTATTGTAATTTCAGAAAATGTTAAATATGTATAAATATATTTTCAATTCCAAAAAACTGAAAAATTAACTTGTTAGAATATATGGAAACATGGTATCATTATAATCATAAAAAATATTTACAATTTTTTACTATGATTTGACACTTATATTATTGTTTTAACCCCACGTTAAACCCTTTCATCATTATCATTAAATAGAATTTTACCCTTTGAGGGTCAATATAATAGCTGTAAATTGAAAAAAAATATCCAAATGGTAAATGTTTTATATTATCAAAAAATCCCAATATCAAGTCAAAATATATTATTTTTTTTAATTTAAAAATATTTTACAAAATATTAGTTATTATAAAATATAATTAATGTTAATTTACAAAACTATTAATTATATTACCGTTAATAAAATAAAAAATAAATAAATTCCTACCAGCTATTTAATAATATCCCTAATATATTATATTGATAAATAAAATTCATTTATCACATTAATTGTATAAATTTATTTATTTTTAATAAATATTATTTATTTTATTTTATTTTTATTAATTTATAATTACATCATCAGATTGTTGTAAGCATTTAATGTTATTATATATGTTTTAAGAAGAAAACATTTTCACATGATTTATATTAATATTAATCTTTAATATTAATTAATTTAGCTGAGCATATCCTTAGGTTATTTAATTGTTAAAAATGTTATAATTATTAAAAATAAGAGTCTAACAGCTTTTGTCTTTTCATTAATAAAAATATTATAATGCCTATAATGAAATCCAAATGAGATAAGTCATGTGTTTTTGTTTTGGATAAATATTGATGATATAAACTCATTCAAATGTTTAGTTAATAGGGGGTGATATTTTATTGACCATATCATATTATTTTAAACATTCATTAACTAGTTAACCCTTTAAAGAGATGAAAAAGTTTACTGTCACTATTTTTCATATAGACTAAAAATAAGAAGAATTTATTTAGTAAATTTGACCCCAATTATTTGAAATATTGATTCAATTTATCTATATAAAATTCATAGAACTGGAAGAATTTAATTTAAAATTAAATTGGTAAAATGTGACAGAATAATTTTTTTAAGATAAATTCCCATTGTATTGTAAAAATATTTTAATTCTAAAATTATGTATAGATTACTGTTAATAAATTACAAATAAATTATTTTAAAACAAAATGAAGTAATAATTTTTTTTAAAAATAAAAATATAATTTTAATTTATAAATAAATGAAATTAAATAAAAGTTTGAATAATAAAATTTATATTTTTTACTATTAAAAATAAGTACTTTACGAAAATTCTTAGATATTCATAAATAGAAAATTTTCAAATGATCATTTAAAAAATTAAATTCATTTTAAAAATTAAAATTCTATAATTTGGAAATTTCTCTTTTAAATAAAACCTTATAAGAAAAGATTTTAATAAAAATATTTCATTTTTATTTAAAAATTGCTTAATATTTTTGTAATAAATATAAATAAATTTTCAAAAATGATATAAATATAAAAATGATTTATTCTATAATTACCTGGGTCGTTAAAAATTATCAGAAACAGTTACTAGTTAATATTAATTATTGATAATTTTTAGTAATTATTAATAATTGTAAGTAATTTCTGATAGTTATTACTAATAATTAATAATTTTTACAGATTATTACAGATTATAATTATTTACTTTATAATTACATGAAATTATTACTATTTAATGCATATTAATTATAATTATTGGTAATTGGTACCAATTATTACTACTTATATATAATTAATTAATTTTGATCAACAATAGGTACTAAATATCAAAAATTATCAATTATAGTTTATTATTTATCATTAATTTTTACAAATTCTTAGAAGTTATAGATTATTATTACAAATTAAAGTTAATTATTTTAAATTTATCAGTGTATGTTACTATTTATAACCAATTATTTCATTTATTTTATATTTAACTACAATTATTACTTATTATTACTAATTATTAGTAATTATTTATAATTATGGGTACTTATTAAAAATTTCCAATAATTTGTTATAATTTCTAATAATTGTCTGTAATTGTTTCTAAATAAAAATAAGAATTGTAAATTATCAATAAATATGGACCATTAGTACCATTTATTATTAAATATCAAAAGTTATTTACTACATGAAAAATATTATAGCTTATTATCTACAATTATTACTAATTACTACTAATTGTTGGTAACTATAACTAATTATCGTTATTTTATACTAGTAAATACACATTGTTGATAACTCCTAATAATTATTGCTAATAATGGATTATTATTACTATTTATTACTATTTATTACTAATTATTAGTAACTTTTACTCATTTTTGAGATAATATTCAGTTGAAATGGGTTTTGATGAAAAGGTATTTTAGACCAAAGAGAAAAATAATGTCAGGTTTTCGTAGAATTTTTTTTCATATTATTTTAAATAAACTCGTAAAATAGAAATATTAAATAAAATGTTCATGAATAATAATAGGAGAATAAAATATATTTATTTGATGAAATATATATCAAATAATTCCATAAATGGATACTTAACCAAAATTAATCTCAAATAATGAAGAAATTTTGAAAGAACTGTTACCACATTAATAACATTGAAATTACAAGCCCTATGATTGAAATAACTTTAGAAGAAATAGTAACTACCATTAATATAAATATAATAATTATATAACATATAAATATGGGTTTTATATTCACTACATAGAGTAGTAAGTGCTGAATGTGGCATATGTCTCCAATAAGTAACTATGAGAAGAGAAATGTAGACCACTTATTTTATTTCCTTTATGTTTTTATAAACCAAAATAATAATAAATATTGGATTACTAAATATTTATTCTTATTATAGAATCTTAATAATATTTCTCAAATAAAAAATTAAATACGTATAGTCTTTTATCACCAATTTATTAACGATTATATGTTAAAATCATCGTTTTGGATGTCAATTTCTTTGTTTTTCATGAATGTTTTTGTTCTGTAATGTTTGTCCATTTTTATTTCACAATGGATAAATCATCCAAATAATGTTAATAATTATAGAAGTATTATATATATTCATTATATATTTATTTAAATTAATCTATAAATTTTGTATATTGAAACTGTATTACGGCGTTCAAAGAGACGATAAGTCGTTTAAACACATGCATGTTGTTTCCATTTTTCATGAACGATGGAGAAAAATGGAAATAAATAATAATTATCATTTTCAAAACAGATATGATTATATATATAATATTTTAATAAAATACATCCTTATTACTATCAATGTGAAAAAGTAAAACATTTCACATTAATATGTAGAGCTGGTTGTCCACATGTATGCACAAGTAGTGTTATTATTCTCCAAATGATTTTATGAAAACCAGTTAGAATAAAACTTATATTATCATAATTATTTTTAGTTAATATATATGACATATATTAATTAAAATTAACCATACTACCTTCCATTTAAATTATAAGTGAGAGAAAATCACATCACCTTCGGAGGCGGTAGTCCACCGTACACACGAGAGATGTTATCATATCCCTCATGGACTTTTAATTAAGAATTAATATGTAATATAATAAATCAATAAGTGTAATAGTTTTATAAATTTCATATAACTATGATTATTCCACTATTATATATACCCTTCAATGGTGGTGATGGAAAACTATCTACATAGATTCGTGGGGCGGTAGTCTGCCATTGAAATGATGTACAGTTTCATTTAAAATATTATGGAATTGGATGGGGATATAGGATATCCCATTAGAATATTTAAATATATGTATATATTATATATTTTCTCTTTTATTTTTTGATATTTTAAAAAATTTATAGGCATTTATAAGAGGTAAAATGAAAACAGATTGTTAAAAACATTACAACCTCTTAGATAAACCTATTTATGATTATGGCAACGCCTTCCGAGATTAAATTTTTGACCAATTAAAGGAATATAGGATATATATTGGGATTAAGGTAATATATTTGAGTTGATAATTTCATATCCAAAGTTCATTTTGAGTGTTAACAAGGGAAGAGAGAAGTGGACTTCTATAACTACGGGAGATGACGCACATGGTAATTTCTAAAAGAACCAATTACACCCAAGTTATTATCATTCCAAAAGAATAAAAAATGGGATATTATATTAAAATATAGGTTATATGATAAAAATATGTCCTTAAATACGTATGGAAAAGGTTCATAGGTCATTTAAAACCTTATATTTTAACTTTAATCCCCAAGTAAACCAATTTATACATTAACAATGGTAAATATTTTTATACTATTTATACTATTAATAAATGTAGAAATTTAATTTGAACATCTTTTATTACATATATTATAATTATTCTAAATGTTGTATAATTTTTTTGAAATTCGAATCACAGAAGAGGAAGAATCCATTTTTAAATTAGACCCACATAAGTGATGAAAAATGGGTTTATAATGATAAAATTTTCATGATTATAGAACTTTTTAATTTATAAAATAAATATTAATTTTTTTCCAATAAAAAATAGATAAATTTTAGAACTATTGAAAAAATTTATATTCCTAAGTAATTTACAAAATTATTTAATATTTTAAATAATTTAAAAGATAATCAATTTCTTAATTATATACATTATTCTAATATATTCATTCAAAAATTAATTATTTCAAAAAATAATGAAAATTATACACAATTATAATTTTCACATGAATATTCAAAAATTTATTTTTATATTATTCAATGAATTATCAATATTTTTTAAAATTTAATTATATTTATGTGCCTGAACAATGACCAATATTCCTTTGAGAAAAATTTATTTTTTCCTAAAACTATTAATTTTCAATCAAATGGATCTTATTTTTTTATAATCATTTGATAATCACTTATTTTATGGCATAAATGTGTAAATCATATAATTTTCCAAATTTGTTATTACTATTCATACCTCCTACCATAATGGCTATGTTATAAATGTCATTTTTATATAACAATACATTAATAGAGTATAAAATTTTGTTTAAACATTGTGTTAAAGGCTTTACATGGTATCTAATTGATTAAATATATTTAAAATAAAATATATAGTAAAGTATTAGTGTGTTAAATTATCTTATAATCATGGAGTTTCATGTAATATATGAAATGAAATATGATGTTTCTCGATTAAAATATTGGGGTTGTACACTCTACCCAAAGAAATAAATTTAATCATCAGAAATTTAATTTTTTTCAAATTAATAAAGTGTTAGAAATTTTAATATACAATTTTATAGTTCCTACATAATGGGAAGGGGTGAGAAAACATCTTCACGATAAGATTGAAAGTAATATACGATGTTCTTATGGAATAATCACATAACATGGAATCCAAGTAGGAGAAGATAGGTGGGAAGTGAATATATGTAAATAGAAGAAAATCATAGTGCTTAGATAGTGATAGAGTGTGATAGTCTCCCTATATCAAAATAATGTGATTGATGAAGATAATGTCACCACATAAAAGATCATAAATCTATGATTATTTAAGGTACTATTTGATTCATCAGAAATGAAGGTACTATGATAAAAAAATTAAGATCTATTTCCTAGTGTTAATAAATTGCCTTACCATCTTGACATAGAACATATGAAAAATAATTTTTTTAATACCATTCTATTTAATAAGAATAATTTTATATTTCTTTTCCATCAATCAATTACAACTTAATCTCTAACTAAAAAAATATGAATATCTAAAATGACTTTTTTTTACATGAAAGTGAAATTCACATATCATTAGAATGAAAAGTGATTCCTTCTATATCTAGATATTTTTAAAAATAATAATTTTTTGCACACATTATACATTGGCACAAAAAGATAATCTTAATCAATTTCACATATTTTTAACTATAAGACTCACCCAAAATATGTCTGTCTAAATTCAAATTCCATTTTCTTTTAATAGTTATCACTAAATCAACATTATATACCACAAAAAATATAATGTGGACCTTGATATCATATTAAAAATCTATAAAAACCATGAAAACGATAAAATAACAATTAAAACTTACATACATCAAAATATAAAATCTCAACTGGTTGAATATATGCTATAAATAAATATTTACTAAAACTCTTATAATGAGTACATAAACCATCAATCATCTATCCAATTTAATTTTCACCATCATTATCCCATAAAAATATCATTATTATCTCAAAATAAGAATAAATTAAGGGTTATCACTCATTATTTATGTATTTTCTTAGAGGTGTATTTTTTACTAAATCACTTTTTTGGTATATTAGTAATATTAACCATGTTCTCTCAATTCCTTTATAAAATACTACTACTATACAATCCTTATACATTCCATGAATATAATTACCAAAATATCATTGATAAAATATTCCTATAACATAATTCAAGAATCCAACCATAAGAACATTAATCATTCCACTTATTATTTGGTAATAGAATAAACTTTGCCATGATCCCATAAATTATATTGAGGAATATTCCGTTGAATGTTGTCGAAGTAAATCAAATATATCCCCATATCATAATATTTTTTAAATAAAATGTTATAAATTTCATTATTTATCAGTCAATTAGGATCATGGTGGACTTAATCTCTGTTTTCATTGTAAAATACCTTTCAATTATAGAATATACTATGTTGCTTATTTTCCCAATTACCAAATGTGGGGAAATACTTCATTCCCTTCCTCAACATATACATATTTTCTCTATTTTCTGATTCTTCTTTGGATTTCCATTAAATCCATTATACATAGATTATTATTTCATTAACTTGATAGCACCTGATACTATGTCTTTCTAAGATAATGTTTTTTATAAGAACAATTCCCTTCAAAATATTTTCATAATACCAAAAAATAAGCTATCATACATACTATTTTTATTATATGTATAAATATGTTTCCCAAACCTTCAACTATGTTCCATTTCACAAAAATTTCTTCAACTCAAAAAGATCATAACATCTAAGATTTTGAGCTCACCAAAGTCGATGAATCATGAGGATATTAATAATGAGGTCCCACTCATCACATATGGAGTCAAAATTATTCCTCGTATTAAGGGTTTGATACATCATAAATATAATCATTTGTATTGAAATACTATCATTTTAAATGTTAATTGATACCCAAATCAAATTGACAAAATAATAAACCATCCACTATAATATAACGATTGGTATTAAAATTTTACATAAATAGAAAAAATTATAATTTAAAAAATTTAGAATAAGGATGATATCAATAGAACATATCAATAGTGAATCAAAGTTACAATAAATATATTTCTTCATAGATGAATATAAATACTATAATAATATCTTCAAAATCATTATTAAATTAAAAAACATAGAAAAATGAAAATCACCATTTATGAAAATTCAAAATACTATAAAAAATATTATAAAATAACCATTTAGAATTTTAAACTACTCTTTTAAACATTTAGTGTTCATGAAGTTAGGAAATTTCATTCTTGTTGTATACATTAAAAAATATTTCATTCAAATTTTCGATAGAAGACAAACGATTCATTTTTTGAAAATAATATGATGATTCTCGCAAAAAAATTGTAATTAGTAAAAATAATTAAAAATTATTTATTATATATATTTAAAAATTATAAATGAATATTTTTATGCATTTTTAGAAGACACGAAATTTGAGGAAATTGGATTTCCAACCAAAGATAAAAAAACTGTTAAAACATATTTCCCAGTTAGTTTAAATGTAAAAGTGTTTTAAAAATTTAAAATTTTAGGGAATGGATATGAATAACCATAGAATATGAAAATATATTTATTTTAGTATATAAATAACAAATAATTCCCTCCAGAGATAATTAAATATAAACATCCCCAAATAATGATGAGATTGTTAAATAAAACCTTACCACATTAGTAACTTTTGAATAATAATCCCAATTAAGGAAATAAAATCAATTCAAAATTTAAATAAAATTAATCGAAATAAGATCATGATATTTCCTTTCAAAAGAGAAATTATATACACCATACAATGGAATAAGTGTTGAGTATGGCATATTACATTAGGATGTAAAAGTGATATGAGAAACCCTTACCACTTATTAATATTTCATTTTATGTTTCTAGACCTACTCCATAATAATTTTTTTTATCATCAATATATTAATCAATAATAATCAAATATATCATAATATGGGTTTTTTAATTATCTTATTTTATCACATGTTGATAAAAAATTATTTTTTTAAAATCATTGTTTCTTGTTATAGTTTCATCAATTTTATTCTTTATTTTTGTTTAATAATTTTTTCCCTTCAAATTTTATCATGGATAAATAATATCCATATATATATATATGATACACTTATTATTTTTATTTATTAAACATATATTTATAGTAATATGCTAATTTCAGACATCAAAAATGGATCACATTTATCATCGAGATGGTAGGTCATACGTATACATGAACATTGTTTCCATTTTTCATGAATGATGGACCAAATAGAAAGTAAATATTAATTAAACTTAAATGAATCATTATTTAGTTATATATATATATCATTTATATTAATATATTATAACATTATTACCATCTCTGTAATACATTTAAAACATTCCACATTGCTGCTTGGTGGCGTTAGACCACATGTACCACAAGTGACATTATTCTTTTCCCAAAGGATTGGATTGTAACATATTATATAAGATATTAAACTAGACAATTTATTTACAGTTCATATATATACCATATATTCTTTAAAAGTTTCGTTACCACCATCCATATAAAGAGTAAGCGAGAAAAAATGACATCTCTTTGTGCGGCTGTAGTCTTCCATTCTGAAAAAAGACAATTTCTTTTCCACAATAAATAGAAAATAAGAAGTAATATATGATATAATAATCCATTGAGTATAATAATTTAATAAATATAATATAAATAAGTAAAATAAATCATTATATATATCATTGAAAGGTTGTGATGGAAAATAAACTACACTGGTTCATGACGTGGTACTCCACCGTACACACAAAATATAGATTAGGTTTTCCTTTTAATTATTTTTAAATGGATATTTGTAATTAAATTAACATAATAAAATATATGTATATATTATATACTTGTGTAATTGTTTTTTCATGTTTTTAAAATATTGCCCTAGTATCATGGACCTTCCTCGCCCATTACTTTGTCAAATTCTTATTTTGGGGGTGTCCCAGACACCGTCAGTTAGCCAGAAGGGCATCATTGTTTGTTGAAAGGTGTCGTTGTGGTGTCACCTATTTGTTACACTAATAAGAATCATAGATTTTTCACCCCGATTGGTCTCGCAGATTGGTGTATCTCCCAAACTACGCCACTATGGGGTGTCGGGTTCTTTCCCCAGTTTTCCTGTAAGGCCTCATTTAAGATGACATGACCTTTTAAAGTGGATTAAGGCTGTTTTTAATCCCATAATTGATGTCTTAAATCCCATAAGAGTAAGGCCACCCTTGAGTCATGTGTTTCTAGTTTATCCCCTCTTACATGTTTTTATCCTTTTAAAGGAAATATATTAACATACAACCATTATCTCCACCATCTCTAAGGAGAATTATTAAATCCCAATAAATTATAACAGGTGAAACATCCCAACCGCATGATCAAACCACGATCTAGTTTTTAAGAACTTCACGATTTCACATACCATAACTCTAGGATCAGTCCTTTTATCACATAGATATGTTCCTATTCCTCAATCTCTTTCATGTCCTTATTGAACTCGGAGTCCCTCTTCCATATACGAACCATGCGCCCATGCTGAATCCCATCCCACTCCGGATTGAATTCCTTTGAGTTCATCATCTACAATTCGTGCATCCAAAATTCTTAGCGTGAGGAGAAAACAATGATCCTTGATCATCCATGTAGATGTGTATCCTTCGTCTCTCATTATTGTGCATCATGTGTGGTTGGTATGATGATGATCCTTCAGGACGTAGATGAAACAAAAATTAACCCAGATAGTAAACAAAACTTTTTAAAGAATAAAGAGGTGGGAATGATGATGTTGATGTTGGGGTGTTACCTTTTTTATGTTGTTAATTGAAAGGGATTATGTCCACTAAAATATGTGGCCATTGGTGGTCCATTATTTCATAATACTAAACCATTGTTTTTCTAGATAATCCTGTGATTGAATGGATGTATCAGGGAAACATGTTAATCATGTAAACTTGGTTTGTTAAATGGATGCCTGATGAATAAGAACCCTTATGTGATCACCCCAGTTTACCAAACATAAATAAGTAACTCAATGAGTGGTGCTGGATAAAATCGAAATCTCATTTGCTCTGTTCTGTTTTTATGTATGGTTTCTCTGTTTGATTATTTTTAGGGTAATGTGGATAGGAATGGAATATCTGAATGGGAATTCATTGGATTGTAAATCTGAGGCCATGTGGAGGTAGAATTTTTTCATCTTGGTTTGGTTCTAGTACTTCGACGGATACTATCGATCCCTTTTGATGTAGTTACTTAATAAGAGAAATAGGAGTGAATTCTTAAATTTTTTCTTAGTAGTTTTTCTTCTAGTTGTTGTTTTGTCTTGTGGTTATCCCTATTTGTATCCTGGCAGTGGAAGAATGTTTTAAATGGAATCACTGGAACATATATAATGAGAAAAGATAAAATGGGGGATTTGTTTTCTCAAAATGGGTTGTGTTCTGGTTGTGGCTGTTGCATATTTTTTCATGTAGGGATATCAGTGAGAGTGGTGGTGTATGAGATGTTTGTCTATTTCGGAACCCTATGCTTGGGATGAGTACTGGATTTATCTCCATGTATAATATTTAGTTAATTTTTTTCTTATACGCACCCCACCCATGTTGATCACTCAGTGTCAAACACCCCCATTCCATGGAAGAGTGTGTTTTTTCCATCATTGTTATGAGGGGCATGTTATACGATACTTTTTGCTCCTTCTCCCATGTAGCACAAGACTTTTAGGGCAGGCTGTGATGGCCTAAAGTTCATTATATCTCAACACTCTTCATGCGCGGTGAGTTGTGGTGGTTGGCCCAGGTGTGTGTGGGCTGGTTTCTTCCCATGTGTCTTCGAGTAGAGGCCTATGTGTCATCGGGTGTGAAAATTATTGTTCTGGCGTAGGTGTCTCCAGGCATGGAAGTGGTTGTTCTGGCCAAGGTGTGTTCAGGCGTGGTGGTGGATTTTGTGGCCTTGGATTCTACGAGCATAGTTATGTGTGGTTGTGGTGGCATTGTAGTATGCGGGATGATATATGGTTGTGTTGGAACATAAGGTTTCCTTTGGTAAAGTAGTGCAACTTTTTTGGGACTTGTTGGGTGGGGGGTCAGACGCTTAGGATGTCATAAATAATGAGTGGGAAAGTAGTGTGGGGTTCCCAAATATTGATGTGATATTACTATTATTTTACTTGACATTTTTTATTTGGGGAGTATGCCTTCGTGAGGCTAGGTGGATAGTTTTACTTGTTAGGTGTTTTGGTTACCTATTTTCTCACGAAGAACTAGAATTCCTCCACACTTGTATAGAAGAGATTTCAGTTTTTTTACATAGTATAAATTTATACTCACCCTACGTACATAAAACTGCTTTCATTTTACAGGAGGACTTTTAAGACTGTGCTAGAAATTTCTATCTCGGACGTCAGAATAGTTGTCGTTGATGCTTTTTTATACATTTGGTTATTCTTTTCACAGTTTTCTTCTACATTTTATCATTTTATGTTGAAGATGTATATGGGAATGTATTTTTTTCTTTACTTTTATAGATATTCTATAGAGTGGTTTTGATTTATCATCTTTTCTCCTGATCTTTTTCTAATAAAACTGTAATTCCTTCGATATTACAAGAGATTTTATATCATTGGTTCTAGACTCCACTCTGGGGATTATTGAAGACAGGACTCAAGGTCATTATCTTTCCTTCAACTTGAATAAGGAAGGTTCTGGTAGATTTATGTCCCTTCCCTCATCTCGGTGAAGGAGGGTCATGACAGAATGGTATCACAGGCTACTGGTTGAGAGATATGATGGAGTTCGGGGTTTGGAATTGGGTGGATTGTATGGGATGGTATGGAAACAATTTTAGGAACTCCTAGTGTGCGAAATAGGTCAGTGATGACTGGCTTGGACACATTATTTTAGGTCCCATCATTATCCAATGTAAGGAATCTGGACCTACCTAATGACCAGGTGAGGCTACACTGATTGCAGGGTAGAGACCCTATGAATAGTTTATCCATCATGATGACTTGTTTTATTTTGAGTTCTAGGTGATTTTGGAATTTAAAATAAACTTAAATTTAAAATAATTATTTTTAAAAAGAGTTTCCACACCACATGAGCATAATTATTCCTTGTTCACCCTGTATCTATGGATCCCAAACGACGTCCATGAGTAGTGCGGGAAATAGAATACTAGAAGATTGCTAGGTCAAATAAGAAGAGGGTTGATCGGTTGGTGGAGGACGAACAGGTTAAGAAGACACTTTATTCCATTTATCGGCAGACCCTTGAGAGGTATGAAGGTAGTGTCTCAGACAAAGAGATGGAGATCTGGCTCGAAGAACTGGTTATATATTTTAGCTTGATCAGGGATATGGAAGGGTACTACATTCCTCTAGAAAAGATCCATATACGGGGAGCAGTACTGAAGTTGTGGACACACTCTCTTGGGGAGAAGAAGGAAGATGAGGTTTTGCGGGCAGACATCGAGAAGAAGTTCTTAGGAGAATTACATTATTCCACAATGAATTCTGAAAAGAGGAATGATATTCTCTCCCTCCGGCAAGAGAGATTTTCAGTAAGGGAGTTGGGGAAAAATTTCAAGGGTCTCATTCATTTCTCTGTAGACCTCTTCCTAGATGAGGCGTCATGGGAAAGGAACTGAAAGGATGGAGTATGTCCTTCCCTTCAGTACAATGTTACTACCTTTACTTTGACAATGTACTTGATGTTCAAAAGATTACTAAAGTGGTAGAGAGGATGAACAAACATGGAGGGGAGTAACTATAGGGGACCCAGTTGGGATCATCAAAAGGGAAGGTCATTAACAGTATGCCTCCATAATCAGGACGTTTAATGTTTCTATTGATGGGGAACATGCCTTAGCAGTTCCATATTCGATCTCCCATTCCACTACCTTTCTCCATGAGCCTAGAACCTAGGTTCCTTATCTGTGGCAGCCATGGAAATCATCAAAATCAGTATCAAGACTAATTGTAGAATAGTGGGGCTGGGCTAGTTCAACGCCCACCTCGGCGACACCAGTTTTCAGCCCGACCTTCCCAGTAGCTGCATCAGTAGGGATATCGAGCCCCTACTACATCATGAGAAGAAAGTTCCAGAGGAGTCTGACCTCAGGTAAATCCATAGGGACCTAAACCGAGGTGTGTTTGGTGAGGGGATAATAGCTAAGGGGCAAAGGAGATGGGCATGGGAAGCTACACTCCATATAGGTAGTACTTCCATCAAGGCTAGATGTCATTTCAGGTACGATCAGTTTTTTTAGAACCCTATCATGTGCCCGGTCTGAATTAGGAGAATTTCACTCTTTTGTTTCACCCAATTTATCCTATGACATGGGCCTAAATATAGAGAGACTCTTCATTCCCTTGGGGATGATTATGCCAGTTGGTGGTCAGACTAGCCTATTTGATGTCTTTTGAGAATAGAGGCTGATGTTGGGGCTGAATCAGTCTAGTGTGGATCTCCTTCTACTACAAAGGCAGCCATACAATGTTATCATTTACATCGAATAGCTATTTTCCATGCACGCTATTATCGACTGATTTTGGATAAGGGTCATGTTCTTTGATAGGGGCAACTGATGTGTTGTTTTCTTTGATGAGCGGGGTTTTTTGGAGAGCGGTCAGCAAGTGGAGCCACTTCTTTCATTGTTAGCAAACCTATCAGTGGAATCAACATACTCATAAATGGTGGAATCATGAGGATTATTAATGGGTTCATAGATTTCCTCCCTGAATAGGATCTGACAATACCCCTCAATGTGATGTTGAGTTTGGGATAGACTAACAACCTAGTTCCCTTATGATTTTGATGGATCCCTATCAGATTGGACATCCTACGTTAAGAGAGTTGTGTATTCAGGTTGATGACATGATTATGTAGGGTTTTATCCAACCATGCACATCGCCATGGGTGTAACACCCCGAGCTTCCACGATACG
This sequence comes from Viscum album, assembly GCA_963277665.1. NCBI lineage: Eukaryota > Viridiplantae > Streptophyta > Magnoliopsida > Santalales > Viscaceae > Viscum > Viscum album. The sequence continues at coordinate 621,446,265 of OY728131.1, read as the reverse complement.
CTTCTCATTCAATAATGAAATAGCTTGCATTGAACGCAACTTCGAGTTCTAAAACACCGCGACTAATCAAAGTAGCCGTTATGAATAGTAATACCTACTTTTTGAAATATTATAAATTTTATTTATCAAAATGGACTTCATTTATGGATTCCTAATATTGAAATTAGCCTATGTTGAATTTTTTGTAATTTTCCGAGAACTTCCAAATTTTTATGAATAGTGAAAAATACTTAAAACAACTTTTTTAATCAAAATAATTCATAGTGATAAATTATACTATTGAGTGGTTTTAGAGTATAATTAGAATATATTTTTACCATTTTATCCAATGGTGGTCATTAGAATTAATTTAACATTGAAATTGGACATAAACAATTGCCAATCTTTTGATATAAATTGTTTCTTAAAAACACGCTATTTGTTGTAACAGCGGGAATTAATTATAAAATTAATTAATACAACTTATATGTTTGGAATTTTTTAAAATAGACATTATTTTTGAATTCGGAATATCAATTATAGCTTAGGGTGAAATTTTGGCCTTATTCTGAAAAACTTCAATTTTTGATGAATAGTGAAACCACTAAGTGGTAGTTAAATAACTGATTTTTCGTTTAAATGAAATATTACCACTTCTGTGATTTGATTTTCAAAAATCCGACATACATGGTTCTCATTAAGAAGTAAAATGTGGTTCAATAAGATTAAAATAATTTTTTGGTGAATAGTAACTTTTAAGTTCTTAATCGCGATTAGAGGTAATTAGTGTAGTTTAAGGTACAAATAATGTTTTTATAATATGAGATGAGCATGACACTTGTCCTACTCCTATTGGATGAGTCATGGCCGACCAAGACAACCCATGGGTCAACTTGGGGACCCCATGGAGCCACTTTAGTTGGAAAATGACATTAATATATATTTATTTAATGTTAAAGTTAAATTGACACAAACATGAGTTATTTTACTAACAAAAATTTTAAGTGGGGTTACACAAGTCCAAATTTTGATTATAAATATTCATTAGAACGCTAAAAAGATTTCCTACATCATAGTATTTTTTTTATAATTTTTAGACATTAAATAAATTAAATTATTTATGACATCATGATGATGCAGTGATGACCTCATTATTTAACGATTTAAATAAAATGAGAAGATAATGAAAAATCCAAGTCTTACACTTGTCCAAAGCCAATTGGATGAGGATATTTCGAACCCTTATCACCTTATCCTCGAATTATATAAGTGTGGGACCTTTAGAATCCGAAAAGCATTGTGTAAATAATGTAACATTTCAATCTTTCCAAAAGAGCCCCTCCTCTCCACTTATAAAAGGCCCCCACCTCTCCCACCTTATTCACACATTAAAGCCATTTGGCTCGGCCAAACTCTGCCCAAATACTCTCCCAACTTCCCCCTCTTACTCATAGATGCCTCACTTTGGGCAGAACTCTTCCCAAGGAAGCCTTTGGCTCAAATCAAAAAGAGTTACCCGATTTTGAGGTAATGTCTTTTCTAATGTTGTTTTGTTTTATTTTTCTTCTCCAACCCCGTAAACTCTTTTTATTCATTTCTTTTGTAACAACACCAGTATCCTAAATATACTAGGATGTTGTTATAATAAGGATTCGAGCTACAATTACACACACCTACATCTAATGGTTAAAGAACATACGGTTTCTGTGGATGGCGAATTTCTGCCTCACGAAACGATGATTGTTCAACACTCATATAACACCTTCAAAGGTGGGCATTAAGATGTCACTATATTTATATATGATATATAATGTGTTTATGTTTTACTTATGCTTCTGTATTTCTCATTTATGGCTTACTTTATGATTTCCATTATGGGTAAAACGTGATAATTTCATTTTAGGAAGTGCGGACTACCGCCCCCTCAAAGTGATTTGAATCGTTAATGCCATATGTGGGATGTATAAAGGATGGAGTAAATGGTATTATACACTATATTATACTGGAATTATATTATACATTTATATCATTATGATTTAGTTCCATTAAATATGAAATTGAAATGAAAGTAGCGTTCATGCGTACGTACGGCTTACCGTCTCCATGAACGGTGCATTTCATTTCTTACCTCTAAATGTTACGTAATATTATAAATGAATGTATATACTGGATATATAAGATATATATGACATCTAAATCATGAATATAATTCTGGATATAATGGATATTTCACCACATAAACAACTTGTAATTATAAGAAGCTTATTTTGACTCAAGTACCAAAGATCGACAAAACGACCGTTATTAACTTAAATAATTACATAATGTTCATATCATTGTAATAAGTGATATAATAAGGATAATGAAGTTGAAAATGGTTCTTAATAAGGTATATATTAACTCTAGTTTATTATTCAAGAGGTTAAAGAACGGTTGAGTCAAGTCAGACACGAGGTAAGGGAATTTCATAACCCAACTTCCCTTCTTTGGGTTAATCTCCTACTTTCAAATTATGTCATGATATTGTTATGTATTATCTTGTATTTGTAATTTCTTTATGTGTACTTATATTTAATACACATAATAGATCTATTTTATTTATAAATGATCTTTGTAAGGGAATTTCTTAACCCAATTTCCATTCTTTGGGTTAATCTCTTACTTTCAAATTATGTCATGATATTATTATGTCGTATATTGTATTTATACATTCTTTATGTGTACTTATAGTGAATACACATAATAGATATATTTTATTTACAAATGATCTTTTAAAGGGACTTCGTCTCAATCTCCATTCATTGAGGCATATTTTGTTTTATACACAAATTTCTTTTATACAGTGTATAAATCCCTTTGACTTTTATGTTTATTCAAAAGGAATCTTTTTATACGAAGTGTTTTACAAAACGACAAAAAGGGAATGTTTTTCTTTCCGTACTTATGCGGCGACAACGACTTCTCCGCCGCCGTGACCATTATTTGAGTTTCGGCTTCCTCTACAAGCCATCATTTTTTTAATGAAAAATAAATACAAAGTTTTAACTTTCTTTTATTTTGGTATTGAAAATGGTTTTGAAAGCGTTTTTATTATATCAATGTGTTGTATTGATATCTTGTGATTGGAATGTGGAAATGTTATGTTTCCTTTATGCATGTTTTATGTGATATGATTATGTTATGGTTTATGCTATGTTTAAACCTATTCATATGAGGAATGTATTGGACTTAATAAGTGACGGGTGGAGCCCGCTATAGCTCCTCGATGCATCGGTAGGTCTCATGAGACAACTAGACGTGGAATTGGCCGAGGCCCTTTCCCAATTTGATTTATGGTTTTGGCCGAGGCCTTAATCATTTTAGACGTCTTGGCCGAGGCCTTGACAAAATGTTTCAGAATGTCCGGCATTATACATTCCATCATTATGAAAGTGGTTATTGATATTGCATGTGATTATTCGACCAGTAGAATATCCATGTGAAGAAGTAAATGGCATTATCTCATTTTACTTTTCCCATATTATGTTGATGTTCAAGTTTAAAAGTCTTTTGTTTTAGTTATACATTGCCTTAAATGTTTATGTTTATTTATGAAAGCTTCCGCAATATTGTTATCCTTACTGAGCATTTGAGCTCACCCCTTTCAATGTTTTAATATTTTCCAGGATGTGAAGAAGTATTTTATGAATGACCTGCAGGGATAGTCAGAAGAGGATATGAGTGTGGACTATGGAGACTTTGTTATTGTAGTTTTTTACTTTATGATGTAATGTAACGTTTACGAATGTATCTAGTGTTTCCAAGGCTACTAAACTAATCGGTCTTTCGAGACTTGATCTTTTGTGATCATGCCAATGTTACGAAGTAATGCACCGACTCCGGGTAGCTGGGGTTGGGGCGTTTCAGTTGGTATCAGAGGCAGTTTAGTACTAACCTTGGAAGCTAGATGTAGATAAACTCCGATTAGAGCACATAGCCCAAAGATAGACTTTGAGGATTAGTATAGAAGAACTTCCTAGAATTTTGGTATTATAGAGATGTTATGAGTTTTCCGAGCAATACATCCATGTCTGGATACGAGCAGGTAGAGGCGGCTCTGGCACAGATGTACCTAGGGGTAAAACCCGAAAACACCGCTTTGAGCTAGACTCGAACGGGAACTGGTGCACGACAACGGGCCTTGCTGCACTCGTGGTTACGACACTCCCGGGGGATATGCTTAGGATAATTCTCATTTTATTTACAAACCACTATGAAGGGTTATGAGTATATACTTCCTCAAAGAAAACATTTCTTTTTATGATTATGGATTATATCCATAAATAGTTCAATTTATGTGAAGTGTTTTACAAGTATGGAATTATGTATTTTGATTCATAAACTAATCTAGTTTATGCCATTGTTTAGAAATGGCGCCTAGTGGAAGGAATGGAAACCATATCAATGCACGAACTCCGTGTAGGGATTGCCCTCCTGATCAAGATAATTATTGTGGATCTGGAGATACAACTGGTGCTGATCAACTTAATACCATACTGGGACAACTCACTCAGGTTATGAATAATAACCTTACTCGTATGGAGCACCCTGATCCGCAACGTGGAGGATCAATGTTAGACCGCTTCATGAGGCAACAACCACCAACCTTCAATGGGAGTACAAATCCTATAGTAGCTGAGCAATGGATAAATTCCTTAGAGAAAATATTCCATGCCTTGGGGAGTAGTGAAAGGGAGAAGGTTGTCATGGCAGTTTACCGCCTCACTGGAGATGCCGATCAGTGGTGGTCGCTGATTCAAAACACAAAGGAAGATGATGACGTATCGAATATGGAATGGAGGGAGTTCAAAGATCTTTTCTTAGAAAAATACTTTCCTCGTGACCATCGAGCAGATATGGAAAGGCAATTTCTGAGTCTGAGGCAGAAGGAGGATGAGAATGTCGCAAAGTATGAGGCTAACTTTACAAGGTTATCGAGGCATGCTGCCGATTATATACGTAACCCAAGGAGTAAGATTGATCGTTTCTTTGATGGGTTAAAACCATTTCTCCGTCGAGCTTTGGTATCACAATCCTTCTCATCATACGAAGATATTGTCTCGTGTGCTATCAAGACAGAAAAGGAATTCTCTATGTCTTATGACAACAAAGTAAAGCAAGAGAAGAAGAGAACGGTGGAACAAGAGACAGATAATGGGAAAAAGTGAAAGAAGGATTTTCCATTATGTGATAATTGTGGGAAGAATCACCCTGGTACTTGCCTAAAAGGAATGGGAGTTTGTTATAAATGTGGAGAAAAGGGTCACCAGGCTCGTGATTGCAAGGGAAAGAAAGAGGCTATCAATGTTGAATGCTACAATTGTAGGGAAATGGGGCATTATGCAAATGAATGTCCTAAGCGTCAAGGAAACTTACCTCAGAAAAGGCCAAGGGATCAAGCACAATCTTATGCTGTTACTACAGTTGAAGCAGAATAACTAATGTATTGGTGCTTTTGGACTCATGGATTATATTCTGGTTATAAGAATAATGTAATATATATATATGGATTGTACTGCAGTACTTTTGGATTTCAGTAAGGTTTTAATATGATTAAGGTAATCATATTTTTAGTATGTGACAATAAGAGAAACTTTTCTTTGTTTTGGGAATCTGATAAATTGATTTTGGAATTTAGAGACCTTTTAGAGAAAGTCTGGACGAAGGTATTTTGGATAACTATTATGGTTGGAATGGATTAAGTTGAACTTTGGATAGTATTGTTTAAGGTTAAAAAATTTATGAAGATTATTTTTGGAATATTATGATACTATAGGACAACCTGCAGGGTGGGGCATAACCCGTCGCGTCGGACAAAGCTGGAGGAATCGAACCCACAATCATAGTGCGACAGGCCTTTATTTCCTACCACTAGCCTACAGGAATTCCCTGGTTATTACAATATAATTTTACTAATCTAAATGGTATGTGTTAACATTTGGAACCTTATACAATTAGGATAATAATAATATTTTTGAGTTCTATTATATTTTTGAGTGAAAGATGAGTTGAAGGTTGAAACACTAATTGTCAAGCATAAATATATATATACATATCTCTTATTAAATGAATAAATTAATTCTTAAACTTTAGTAAAGGGATATTAAAACAAAAAATGTGTTATCCTAATACCTTATGTCTTGTTGAACTGATGATATTTTAAATCAACATAGATTGAAGGCTTTGAGGCCCTCAATTTGACAGTTGATTGTGATTGATGACCTCAATCACTCCCTACAAATATTTACGTTTTTCCTCCAATTATATGTCTTTAATTGCCACCAATGTTCTCCTTATCGAGATCATAATTTGGTGGTGACTTTCTTATTTCCATTTCCCTCTTATTAAGGCTAAATTTTATTAACCTTATTTCCGATGTGGGTTTTCCACAAAGGTATTTTCTCTTTTCAACCTTTTATTATCAAAGAAAATTTTCAAATTGCGAGGACGCAATTTATTGAAGGAGGGGAGAATGTAACACCCCGAGCTTCCACGATACGCTTCTCATTCAATAATGAAATAGCTTGCAATGAACGCAACTTCGAGTTATAAAACACCGCGACTAATCAAAGTAGCCGTTATGAATAGTAATACCTACTTTTTGAAATATTATAAATTTTATTTATCAAAATGGACTTCATTTTTGGATTCCTAATATTGAAATTAGCCTATGTTGAATTTTTTGTAATTTTCCGAGAACTTCCAAATTTTTATGAATAGTGAAAAATACTTAAAACAACTTTTTTAATCAAAATAGTTCATAGTGATAAATTATACTATTGAGTGGTTTTAGAGTATAATTAGAATATATTTTTACCATTTTATCCAATGGTGGTCATTATAATTAATTTAACATTGAAATTGGACATAAACAATTGCCAATCTTTTGATATAAATTGTTTCTTAAAAACACGCTATTTGTTGTAACAGCGGGAATTAATTATAAAATTAATTAATACAACTTATATGTTTGTAATTTTGTAAAATAGACATCATTTTTGAATTCGGAATATCAATTATATCTTAGGGTGAAATTTTGGCCTTATTCCGAAAAACTTCAATTTTTGATGAATAGTGAAACCACTAAGTGGTAGTTAAATAACTGATTTTTCGTTTAAATGAAATATTACCACTTCTGTGATTTGATTTTCAAAAATCCGACATACATGGTTGTCATTAAGAAGTAAAATGTGGTTCAATAAGATTAAAATAATTTTTTGGTGAATAGTAACTTTTAAGTTCTTAATCGCGATTAGAGGTAATTAGTGTAGTTTAAGGTACAAATAATGTTTTTATAATATGAGATGAGCATGACACTTGTCCTACTCCTATTGGATGAGTCATGGCCGACCAAGACAACCCATGGGTAAACTTGGGGACCCCATGGAGCCACTTTAGTTGGAAAATGACATTAATATATATTTATTTAATGTTAAAGTTAAATTGACACAAACATGAGTTATTTTACTAAAACAATTTTTAAGTGGGGTTACACAAGTCCAAATTTTGATTATAAATATTCATTAGAACGCTAAAAAGGTTTCCTACATCATAGTATTTTTTTTATAATTTTTAGACATTAAATAAATTAAATTATTTATGACATCATGATGATGCAGTGATGACCTCATTATTTAACGATTTAAATAAAATGAGAAGATAATGAAAAATCCAAGGCTTACACTTGTCCAAAGCCAATTGGATGAGGAGATTTCGAACCCTTATCACCTTATCCTCGAATTATATAAGTGTGGGACCTTTAAAAACCGAAAAGCATTGTGTAAATAATGTAACATTTCAATCTTTCCAAAAGAGCCCCTCCTCTCCGCTTATAAAAGGCCCCCACCTCTCCCACCTTATTCACACCTTCAAGCCATTTGGCTCAGCCAACCTCTGCCCAAATACTCTCCCAACTTCCCCCTCTTACTCATAGAAGCCTCACTTTGGGCAGAACTCTTCCCAAGGAAGCCTTTGGCTCAAATCAAAAAGAGTTACCAGATTTTGAGGTAATGTCTTTTCTAATGTTGTTTTGTTTTATTTTTCTTCTCCAACCCCCTAAACTCTTTTTATTCATTTCTTTTGTAACAAAACCAGTATCCTCAATATACTAGGATGTTGTTATAAGAAGGATTCGAGCTACACTTACACACACCTACATCTAATGGTTAAAGAACATACAGTATCTGTGGATGGCGAATTTCTGCCTCACGAAACGATGATTGTTCAACACTCATATAACACCTTGAAAGGTGGCCATTAAGATGTCACTATATTTATATATGATATATAATGTGTTTATGTTTTACTTATGCTTCTGTATTTCTCATTTATGGCTTACTTTATGATTTCCATTATGGGTAAAACGCGATAATTTCATTTTAGGAAGTGCGGACTACCGCCCCCTCAAAGTGATTTGAATCGTTAATGCCATATGTGGGATGTATAAAGGATGGAGTAAATGGTATTATACACTATATTATACTGGAATTATATTATACATTTATATCATTATGATTTAGTTCCATTAAATATGAAATTGAAATGAAAGTAGCGTTCATGCGTACGTACGGCTTACCGTCTCCATGAACGGTGCATTTCATTTCTTACCTCTAAATGTTACGTAATATTATAAATGAATGTATATACTGGATATATAAGATATATATGACATCTAAATCATGAATATAATTCTGGATATAATGTATATTTCACCACATAAACAACTTGTAATTATAAGAAGCTTATTGTTGACTCAAGTACCAAAGATCGACAAAATGACCGTTATTAACTTAAATAATTACATAATGTTCATATCATTGTAATAAGTGATATAATAAGGATAATGAAGTTGAAAATGGTTCTTAATAAGGTATATATTAACTCTAGTTTATTATTCATGAGGTTAAAGAATGGTTGAGTCAAGTCAGACACGAGGTAAGGGAATTTCATAACCCAACTTCCATTCTTTGGGTTAATCTCCTACTTTCAAATTATGTCATGATATTGTTATGTATTATCTTGTATTTGTACTTTCATTATGTGTACTTATATTTAATACACATAATAGATCTATTTTATTTATAAATTATCTTTGTAAGGGAATTTCTTAACCCAATTTCCATTCTTTGGGTTAATCTCTTACTTTCAAATTATGTCATGATATTATTATGTCGTATATTGTATTTATACATTCTTTATGTGTACTTATAGTGAATACACATAATAGATATATTTTATTTACAAATGATCTTTTAAAGGGACTTCGTCTCAATCTCCATTCATTGAGGCATATTTGGTTTTACACAAAAATTTCTTTTATACAGTGTATAAACCCCTTTGACTTTTATGTTTATTCAAAAGGAATCTTTTTATACGAAGTGTTTTACAAAATGACAGAAAGGGAATGTTTTTCTTTCCGTACTTATGCGGCGACAACGACTTCTCCGCCGCCGTGACCATTATTTGAGTTTCGGCTTCCTCTACAAGCCATCATTTTTTTTAATGAAAAATAAATACAAAGTTTTAACTTTCTTTTATTTTGGTATTGAAAATGGTTTTGAAAGCGTTTTTATTATATCAATGTGTTGTATTGATATCTTGTGATTGGAATGTGGAAATGTTATGTTTCCTTTATGCATGTTTTATGTGATATGATTATGTTATGGTTTATGATATGTTTAAACCTATTCATATGAGGAATGTATTGGACTTAATAAGTGACGGGTGGAGCCCGCTATAGCTCCTCGATGCATCGGTAGGTCTCATGAGACAACTAGACGTGGAATTGGCCGAGGCCCTTTCCCAATTTGATTTATGGTTTTGGCCGAGGCCTTAATCATTTTAGACGTCTTGGCCGAGGCCTTGACAAAATGTTTCAGAATGTCCGGCATTATACATTCCATCATTATGAAAGTGGTTATTGATATTGCATGTGATTATTCGACCAGTAGAATATCCATGTGAAGAAGTAAATGGCATTATCTCATTTTACTTTTGCCATATTATGTTGATGTTCAAGTTTAAAAGGCTTTTGTTTTAGTTATACATTGCCTTAAATGTTTATGTTTATTTATGAAAGCTTCCGCAATATTGTTATCCTTACTGAGCATCTGAGCTCACCCCTTTCAATGTTTTAATATTTTCCAGGATGTGAAGAAGTATTTTATGAATGACCTGCAGGGATAGTCAGAAGAGGATATGAGTGTGGACTATGGAGACTTTGTTATTGTAGTTTTTCACTTTATGATGTAATGTAACGTTTACGAATGTATCTAGTGTTTCCAAGGCTACTAAACTAATCGGTCTTTCGAGACTTGATCTTTTGTGATCATGCCAATGTTACGAAGTAATGCACTGACTCCGGGTAGCTGGGGTCGGGGCGTTACAATGGGGATCTCCAGTCTTGTTCATGAAGAATAGAGACAATATTATCTGGCTATGCATAGACTATTGAATGATAAATCAGGTGATATTCAAGAACCATTACCCACTCTTGAGGATCAAAGACCTTTCCACTAGTTGAAGGGGGAATGATGGTTCTCTATGATAGACATGAATTATGGATGTCAACTGTTGATGGTATAGGAGGAGGAGAAGATGAATACTACCTTCAGGTGCAGATTTGAACACATTGAATTTGTAGTCATGTTTTTGGGCATTAAAAACGCACCAACCATGTTCAGGGGGATTATGAACACTGTTTTCTATGAATATCTAGACTGATTTTTAGTCATGTTAATAGATGAAATCCGGATCTAGTAATGATCATAAAAGGATCAAACTGTGAATCTAAGAACAACTTTTGAGGTCATCTGATGCCACCATATCTACAAAAAGTTATCCATGTGCATGTTATGGATGTGAGAGGTGCACTTATTGGACACATGGTGCCATAGAGGGGAACATAAGTGGACCCATAGAATGTTGAGAAATTTTTTTTCTTGGGAAGAACTGAAGAACATGGTAGATGTTCATAGTTTTCTGGGATTTGTAGGTTACATCCGAATATTTGTATCTGATATCTCTCAAGTTGCATCACCTTTAACGGGTTTGACTTAGAAAGACTAGGAATTCATATGGAGTGAGAAGTTCTAGATAGAATTTAGTTATCTGAATGCAATGCTGGTCAGTGACCCAGTGATGAGGTTTCCAGAGGAAGGGGCGACGTTTAATGTGTTATGTAATTATTCCGGTCTTGGCATGGGGTGTGTGCTGATGCAGTAGCATGGAGTGATCTCTTATGGGTCTATGTAGTTACATCCTCAAGAACGTAGATATGACACCTGGGACATGAATCTTATAGTATTGGTGTTCGAACTAAATTTGTGTCAGCTTCACCTCATCGAAAAATGCTTTCTCGTCTTCACAGATCTCAAGAGCTTTAGGTATGCCTTCTCCCCGTGAGATTAGAACTTGTGGCAGTAGTGGTGTATGGATTTTCTTCATGACTACGACGAAGAGGTCTCCTACACATCAGGAAAGGGGAACATGGTTGTAAATTCCTTGATTAGGAAGTCACATAAGGATGTGGTTTGGGAGTCAGCAGATGCTTGGAAATCAAAGGAGGAGTTTTCTACTTTACATTTGGGTTTAAGAGTGGAGGATGGTAGAGGCTGACTGTTTCATATGAGAGTGTATTATTCCTTGGTACAGAAGGTGGAGGAGTCCCAGTGGGGAGTCTCAGTGACTGACGTGATGTGTTATCATGTTAACCAGGGTTATGATTTGAGAGGATGGATGGAGGACGGTCAAAATGAGAATATTTTTCACAAGAATTTTTTTCTTAGAGAGGCAGTGCCTGAGAGAGTTCTCAGTGAGTTCCATAACTCACCCCTAGAAATATACCCCAGAGTCTCCAAGATATATCGGGGCTTGAATGGTTAGTTTTTTGGACCATAGTGATGCAGTAAGTGGTAGAGTTTGTAGCAATGTACCTCATGTGTCAGTAGGTGATAGTTGAACAACGTGTTCCTGGCGGTCTGTTGTAGCCCATAGAAATTCCTGAGTGAAAGTTGGATGATTTCTCAGTGGATTTTTGTCATGGGACTACCCAAGGATGAGGGAGGATGTGATTACATCTTAGTAGTTGTGGACCATTTGAAGAAATCATCTCACATTATAACAATTAAGGAGTTGAGCATAGTAGATTCCTTGGTACAGATCTATGGGAGTGAAGTTGTGAGACTAGACGGAGTTACCAAAACCATCATCTCGGATCGTGAAATGTGATTTAATTCAAGAGTCAGGAAGGGATTAAAACATGATTTTGGAACCCAGTTTTTTTTATCAATGCTTTCCTCCCTCAGATGGATGGGCGGATAGAGAGGACTGTGTCGACGTTGGAGAATATGTTACAAGACATTGTACATGACTTTGGAGGATTGTGGGTACGACACTTGCCTCTGGAAGAGCTTTCCTAGAACAGTAGATATCACTCTACCATTGGAATTGAACCGTTTGAAGACTTGTATGGGAGACCATGCCATCCACCCGTGTGATTGAAAGAGGTTGGGGAGGTTGGTGTTCTTGGCCCGGAGGCGGTGCAGAGCACGAAGAAGATGGTTCAGTTTATGTGTGAGATAATGTTGATGGATCAAGACTGGTAGATATCGTATGACGATCATAGGGGGATACCCTTTGAGATAGAGGTTGGGGACCACATGTTTTTGAAGGTCTCCCGTAGGCATGGATAGTGGAGGTTTGGTAGGGGAGTAATCTTTATCTCAGGTTCATCAGGCCCGTTCGAGGTGTTGAGGTGAGTCGGTTAGGTGGCATATCAGCTAGCATTACCACCACTATTGGAGAGGATCCACAATCTCATCCATGTTTCTTAGCTCCATCAGTATCTATAGGATGGCTTCCATGTCCTCGACTAGGGAGAGTTGGATATCGAGGCGAATTCATCATTCAAGGAGTGACTGGTAAGGATAGTATATCATAATGATAAGGTGCTTCATGGATGGAGCATTTTTTTGGTTCATGTGTTGTGGAGGCATGGTGTCCTCGAGGAGAGTACCTCTGAACATGAGTCACTTATGTGTGCCCAGTACCAACAGTTTTTTTGAGATTTGATCTTGTGTTTTCTTTGGTAATCGTGGTGATGTAATGTGTGTCATTATATGGTATAAGATGGGATATATCCATAGTTCTTTGAATGTGTGAGAAATGTCATAACTATGGGGAGAGTAGGACGTAATACCTAATAAAGATGTATTAGGGTGGATGCGATTAAACATGCGCAGGAAAGCCAGTGCCCCCAAAAGTAGATAATATATTGAAATCAAAAACTAGACTCTCTAATCCATAAGTTTGGATGGTATGAGCCTTATATGTTTGTGTTGTTACATGAGGTAGAAGAGTGGTAGTGTATTCATAGTTGTTCATGAGATAGATCTGAATGATATTCTCCTTGATGGTGAGTTTTGTTCTAACTTATGAACACCACTACGGTGTATTTTCCTTGAGAGGTATCTCAAGGGTTGATTTTTCGGACCCCTCTCATTTCATTGGGTTTAGTATTTATTCTAAAGGGAGAGAATAGTTTGAGAGGTATTTGATGTAATGGCTCAGACCTTCCTAGTCGATTACGTTGTCAAATTTTAGTGTTTGGGGGGTCCTAGACAACATCGGTGAGCCAGAAGGGGGTCGGTGTTGGTGTCTGGTGTCACAGTGGTGGCACCTATTGGTGCCCCTGATCGGTGCCACCAAACAGTCTCACCGACTGGTCTCAAAAATTTGTGACACACCCTAATGGTTTCATTGTGAGGTGTCGATTTCTTGCCCCATTTTCCTATAAAACCTAGTTTAAGACTTCATTCCCTTTAAAGTGGTTTAAGTCAATTTTTAAGTCCATAAATTATGTCTTAAATCCCTTAAGAGTCAGGCCACCCTTGAGTCCCTTGTTTATCATTTAGCCTCGCTTAATCATTTTCCCCCTTTAAATGAATTCTATTAACTCACAACCACTATCTCCATTATATTTCAGAAGATTTATTAAATCCCAATAAATTATAATGTGTGAAACCACCCAACCATGTGATCAAAAAAAGATCTTCTTTTTAAGCACATCAAGATTTCACATCCTGTAACTCTAGGATTGTTCATTTTATTACACTGATATTTTCCTCTTCTTTGATATATTTATTTTCCTACGTGTGCATCGTGTCCCTATTCTAGAGACAAATTGTGCACCAAAGATGGATTTCTTCATGCTCAGCCATGTGGCCCTTGGATTTCATCCTCTGCAAGTCGCACGTCCCCAGTTCTTAGCGTGAGGGAAAAAAATCTATCCTAAATCAACCATGTAGTGGTGTTTCCATCATCTCTTTTAATGTGCATCATGCAGGGTGGGAATGATGATGATCCTTCAGGACATAGATGAAACATTCATTAACCAAGATAATAAACATCCCTTTTAATGAATAAAGGGGTGGTAATGATTATATTGAGATTACTATGCTACCTTTTTTATGTAGTGAATTGTATGGGATTATGTCCACTTAAAATTGTGGTTGTTTGTGGTCCTTTATTACACACTAATGAACCTATATTTTTCTAGACAATCCTATGATTAAATGGATGTAACATAGAAACTGGTTAATCACATAATCATGGTTATTTAAATGGATCCCTAATGAATAAGAATCCATGTGTCATCACCCTAGTTAACCATATGGAAAGATATAACTGAATGATTGGTTTTGGATAAACCTGAAATCTTCTTTTCTCGATTTTGTTGTTATGTATGGTTTCTCTGTTTGATTCCTTGTGGGGTGACATGGATGTGAATTGAATATATGGTTGGGAAGTCATTGGTTTTGGAATATAAGGTTATGTAGAGGCTGTATATTTGGGTCTTGTTTTGATTCAAGTATGTCAAGGGATCTCACATATCCCTTTTGATGTTGTCACATAACAAGAGAACATGGTGTGAATGCTTATATATTTCTTCGGTAGTTTTCCATCCTGTTGTTGTTTTGGATAGTGGTTATGCATGTTAGTTGACTGCTAAGGGAGGAATATATTAAATGGAATCACATAAACATTTATAATAAGAATGGGTGAAATGGGATATTTTTTCCTGAAATGGGTTGTGTTCTGGTTGTGTTTATTTGCATATTTGTGAATTTAGGTATAATAGCAAAAGTGGTGGTGTAGATGCCATTTTTTTTGTTTCGGAACTCTTATTATGGGATGAGTTCTTTATTTTTCTATATGTATAATATTAAATTCTTTTATTTCGTATACTCACCCCACCCATGTTGAGAACATAGTTTTTAACACCCCAAATTGATGGGGGGGGTGTTTTTTCCCAAAACTTTTATTGGTGGATGGTTATTATATCCTTTCTACTCCCTCTCCAAGGTAGCTCAAAACTCATAGATAATGCAGTGATGGCTTAATGATAATTATACACCATGAATCATTGGGAAGTGTGTGTTGTGGTGGTTGTCCCATGTGTGTACAGGCAGGATTGTTCCCAACTGTCTTCGGGATGAGGCCCGACTATCTTGGGGCATGGCCGTGGTTGTTCTGGACCTGGTGTCTGCGGGTATAACAGTGTTTGTTCTGTCCCAGGTTTCTTCAAGCATGGTAGTGGTTGTTGTGTTTCATGTTTCTATTGGAATCGTTATGTGTGGTTATGATGGACCAGGTGTTTGCGGGTGGGATGTGTGGTTGTGGTGGCCCAAAAGGTTGTCGTTGGGGCGGTAGTGTGACTGTAGTGGATCCTGTGGGGGATGTATGATGTATAGGATGTTCTAAATAACAAGTGGAAAAGTGGTGTGGGGTATCCAAATAGAAATGTGATATTACTATTACATTACCTAACTTTCGTTTTTTGAGGAGCGTGCCTCGGTGAGGTTGGGTGGATAGTTTCCTTGTTTGGTGTTTTGGTTACCTCATTTCTCCTGATGCATTCGAATCCCTCAACCCTTGTGCATGATATATTTTGGTTTTCCCTACTGAGTAGACATGTATACTCATTCTACAAACATAAAACGTCTTTGTAGTTTCCTAGTGGACTTTGAGGACTGTTCCTTAACTTACAAGCTCAGATGTCGAAACCATTTTCATTGCTGCAATTCTTTTTTTGGTACCACCATTAGGAGTTTTATTGTACTTTGTATTTGTTTATGGTGAACATGCATATGGTAATGGTTTATTTGATTTAATTTTACATTAATTCATTGTATTTTTTTTGTTTTATCATCTTATCTCCTAATATTGTATTAATAAAAGGGCAAAGCCTTCCATATTCCGTGATATTTTATTCCCTTGGTTCAAGTCGCCACTCAAGGGCCTATTTAAGGAAGTACTCAGGGGATATTATCTCTCATTAAATATGAAGAATTAAGGGTTTGACATTATGATTTCCCTTCCCTCACCTCGGTGATGGAGGGACATGAAAATCAGAATAGTTTTTATGAATCATTAAAATGGGAGAACATAGTTAAAAACATTACCTTTTCTTCAATAAACCTATGTATATTTAAATTAAATCCTTCCTTTTTTGGATATATTATCTTGTAATGGTATCTAGGTTGAGTTCTGGGTTCTGAAGAAGATTTTTTTATGTTTTCATTATCTAAAGAGTTTTTTCAGTGTGAGTAGTGGATATGAAGGGGTGGTGTTTTATAAGTGGGGTGAGAGGACACACTTGGTGTTTTTGAAAGAATCAATTATATCCATTTTGATATCATACCAAAATACTCCAATGTGGGTAATTTTAGAACTATTTGAAGTTATAAGCTATTATTGGTATATAAAAGGGGTTTTGGAGATGTTTTTTTCATTTTTACACTTATCTTTCCAGTTTAGACCCCCCATTAAACCGATTTTTCCTAAACAATTGTAATTAAATTTTCTAATTTTTAATATTTATAATGGAAAAAATTAAGTATAAATTAATATATAATAAAAAATTTTATGATTCAAAATATGGAATCAATTTTCCCTAATTAAATTGATATATGGGACAAAATCCAATTCAATGTTATACTCATAGATGCTCGAAAAATGTAGGCTTCCAAAGAGAATAGTTTAATAGGTATAGAATGGTTAAGAATTAATATTCAATATTAAATTGATTAAAATAAAATAAATAAATTAAATTACAACATTATTTACCTAATAGTACATTATAACAAATTTTAATATAATTTATCTCTGTAAATAATTTAAATGAAAATAATGTTTTCAATAAAATTTATTGTTTTTAATATTCATCAAAAAATTCATATTTTTAGTAAATTATTTAAAATTACCCCAAATATTATTTTGGTATGTAAATATAAATTATTAAAATTCAACAATTAAATTTTATAACATTGTTAAACATTAATATAAATTTATGTGCGCAAAGCGTTACTAATTATCCTTTTATGAGAATATTTTTTTTTCTAAAAAACATTTCATTCTCTTTTAAATAGTTTTTATTTTATATTCTAAAAAAATAACATTTAATATATATTATAAAAGTGTAAACCATGAAATATTCATAATTTATTTTTTACTATTCAAACCCTCCCTCACAACAACATGGTTATAAGGGTCATGTTTATAAAATAATATTTTGAAAGATTATTCTGTTTCGTTCAAGACTGATTTCTCATGAATTTCATGTTATCATAGAGATTTAATTTATTTAAAAATAAATATATCATATTGTATCATTTTTTTCCATTCAATTATAAAATTGTTTTTCATATTTTCTATGAAATGTCATGTTCAAATTTTAAAATATCAGGGTTTCACATTATACCCCCTCAAATAAACAACATCCCCACACTCTGATTTTGATCCTGATAATCAAGGGTTAGAAATTTAAATATAACCTTATTGGAATCCCAAATCTTAAGAAGTGTTAATAAAACATCCTCTTGGATAGTGATAAAGGGAAGTAAAAAACGTTACCTCGAATAATCACAAAACATGGTTTCATATAGGAGACTACATGTGTGAATTTAATATATGTCCATAGAATAATAGTGTTGTGCCCCAATAATGATGGAGGGTAATAGAGGTCATCGATCACAAGAAACATATGGATTAAAATAATGTCAAAAAAACAATACTACAAATTTCGAATGAGTTAAGGGACAATTTCATTCATGGTGAATGAAGGTACTAGTAAAATATTTGTGTTTCAATATCCATCTCCTAGAATTAAGGAATTAACTTAAACTACACTAAGAAAATATTAAAATATACATAACCGATATATGTATATTTCATAAGCCCAATTTAATCCTTTGGGTGTTATTTTATTAGTTCCTCCTTAATTTCTAACTCTTTAAAATGAATATTCAAACTGAATTTTTATGCTTGAATCACATTTAGAATATCATTATAATGGAAGGTCAATCCTGTTATCTCTAAATATTTTTCAATATAAGAATGGTTATACAAAATTATCCAATAACAACCCAAGTTCAACTGAATCTATTCCATATATATTTAACCATAAGATTGGTCCAAAATATTTTTTCCTAAATTCAATGTCCAAAAATTTCTAAAGAATATTACTAAGTGAACTTTATCCTCCATAGACACTATAAAGTCGTTGTTAATTTCAAATTCGAAATATGGGAATAAAATAGTCACTATAAAACATTAATGAAACAAAATTCATGCTTCAAAATATTAATATCAGAATATATAATATACTACAAGCATTGGGCGAAAGCACCTTTAAAAAAAGAAAAATAGAGTATAACCCCTTTTGACCTGGGTAAGGGAAACAATAATACATACCCCTAGGGAAAAAGAAACAAACCCATTAAAAAACGTTGTACAGAACCAATCATAGTGGCTTGAAATCCTATATTAAAAGGCATGAGAGCCTACTGAATCAAAACCCATTACATAACCAATGCCAAATAAATCCTACACACTCCCACTATCCACTATTGTGGTCATTCTCGATCCACTAGAGCGATTCCACCAATCTATCACAATCCTACCATTGCATCCCAAAAAATAGCTTGGACTCATGACAACATCCACCATAACCGACAGTAGGACATCACCATTAAGAAGCTGCCAATGTGTGACCTTGCCACCAGAATAAGAAGATTTGATGTTCCACATCACCACCATTGGTAATAAATCAAAACATATGATAGATACCCAAATGATGCATGCTGAACCAATGTTGTCCACAACTCCCTCCACCAAGGACCACCAATGAAGACTGAGAAATGTTGTTACCCTTCTATATATCGAATCCTAAGAGATATGGTCAGAAACATAGATTGTCCTACATCTAGAACATTATACAGAAGGGTCTCACTTCCTTCTACCGCATGAACATACGGCTATAGAGGGAGATCTTTAGAACATAGATGTTTTGGATGTTAGAGAACACTAAAGCCGCCCCTGTATCTATCATCAAGAATCATTATCAAATATTAAACTCCCTTATCCCATAGAAACATTAGGCACATATCAATGGTTATCCTCCCATAATTTTTTTATTTTCAATGTGTTTCTAAAAGTCACTGAATCAATTTTATTTTTCATTTGTACTATTCATCTTGTGATCTCAAATCCTTTATGAAATAATAATCTAGTGTAATACCTAAAAATTTCTTGAATGTTATATCAATTATATCATAGAAAAAATGTATAAGATAATTATTGAATCCAAGCACAATAACATTAATAATTCTATATATTCTATGGTAATAATATCATCATGACAATGATCCCTTGGATTCCTTTAAGGTATATTCCCTTAACACTTTGGTAATTAATTTAAAATGATCCCCATCTCTATAAAGATGAATAATAATAAATTTAAATATTGATTCCCATCCATTGTATTATGATAATGGTGTCCTTTATCTCCGAACTTTTACCAAACTCTCATTCCATTCAATAAAGAATCATGTTGTTACTTTTCAAAATTATCAAATGAAGTAATTTTTCCCATCTTCCCATTATCCTTTTTTAATTCATCCTCTTCTGATATATATTATCTTAAAATTCATAATATATAAATAATTTCATATCATTATTGATATCACATGATACTATATTTTTGTTTGAGGTGAATTTTTGGTATAATAGTTCTCTTTAAGTGATTTCCTAAATCCCCAAAAAAGAAACAGTCGTTCTTACTCATTAGATTACACACTTCGATAAGGTGACCATTTATATTACTATGTTCCATTTATATGAAATGTAATATAATAAAATATATCGTAGAATAATTAATCATAATGTATATTCCAATAGCTTGTGAAAAAATGAATATATTTTAAAATATTTATACAAATAAAATCTAATAGTCGTAAGCAAGGTATCTTTAGGAATGTTTCTAAATCATTATAATATTATCAAATCCTTCCAAATGGTTTATAAATTTTTGGTGAATTATCCTAACAATTCCCATTAGGAGTGTAAAACTAGGTGCATAATATATCATATATTCTTGTACTAAGAAACAATTTTGTAAATCCCAACACACAATTTGTAGATTTATTATAGCTAGGTACATTTATTCCAGAACAATTCCACATGTAGTTTATATATAAGGCAGTATTTCAAGGGAAAACCACATGATCAATATAATACCAAAATTGAGGTATCTTCATCTATATTTACCCTAAATTCATTTCACAGGGTTATGTTCCTTAATATATGTTTTTATAAATCTAGTTATCCTGATTTCTACTAAACAACCTCTAATACCAAATATAAAATCCCCAAGAATAGTAACATGGGGCCACGATCAACATTATTACATTGGAATAATATATAATGAATCATGGAATGTAAGAATCAATATTTTATTAGTCTTGGTAATCTGTATACATTAATGAAATTCAAATTACAATTGAAAAGAAAAAAAATATGGAAAGTGTTTTCTTGAAGAACATCATTACTCCTCATAGTTTATCCCATCATATCAATAAAAAAACACAGCATTGTATTCTAAAGAAAATATAACATAAGAAATAGATGATATCATATTATTTATAGCTATAATCACACAATCAAATATATCATAAATAAATAATAATAATCAGTAGATAATGGTGAATAACTGAAACACCTTCTATTTGATTAATAAACTGATCATAATATGGTAGAAATAAAATGATGTTCAAATAAGGCCATATAAATAATCACAGAATAATGAAATTAATCTTTAATTATTCTAACTAATAAAATAACATAATAGAATATCTATTCACAAAAGGATGGAATTCATCATTCTAGTCATTTTAAAATGTCATGTCCTTTAAAAATAAAATTTAAATATTTGGGTAAAAACACATTTATTTTATAAATTATTTGTCTCATGAGACGTGTCGATACATCGAGGTGATTTCTCTAACTAGGTCCCACCCATCACATAATAAGATTAATTTATTCCTCACATAATAGGGGTGAATCATAGTCAATATGAACATTTATATTGGAAAAAATACATATGAAAATTAAATACTTTAAATAAATAATGATATATAGTCATAAAAAATAAAGAGATATATCCTGAATGATTTTTTTTTTGAATCCCCATTCAAACTTATCAAAAACAATTGACAAATGAAATAATTATTGAGTAAATATATAATATCCCCAGTGGATCATATGTATAATAATATTCATATTTTTTTGATGAATAAAAATACCTAAAAAATGATAGAAAATTTTTAACTGGGAAAGATACCCTTTTCACTTTGGCAATATCCTTCTAAAAATGTTGAATTTTTTAAAAATAATTATTATTGAAATAAACCATTTATACAGAGAAAATATGATTTCAAAAATTGTTTCTTAATGCTACTGTGATATTCCCTTCATGTCACTTATGTTAAAAAAATTATTTCATTCACATTTTTGGTCAAATCAAAATGAGGCTTGTTTTTAAAAAGGTGGGAAAATTAATCATTATTTTTTAAAAGTAATATTTGTAATAATATACGAAAAAAAATTATTTATGAAATGATATAATCATTTTTAAAACAATTTTAGAAAACTTATATTATAATGAAAAATTTTTTTCAACTGAATAGTGAAATAAAATCATGTTTTCTTAAAAACAATTTCTCAATCATTTTATGTATGAATTGGTGGAAAAATAGTATATTACATGAAAAAGATCATTAATAATCATATTATAATAAAAAATATTTTTTTATATTAATATTATATAATTCCCCTAATTGGGAATTAAAAAAATTAACTCGAATAATGATTATATTGTGAAATAATCCCTTACCACAATGGTATCATTTGAAACATAATAATAATGAATGAAATAACATTAAATTATAATTAAATTATAATTTTTTATAATTTTATCATGATATAAAATATCTATAGTGAAATTATATACACCAAAAAATGGAATAAGTCGTGAGTATGGTATATGTATCATGGATGTAATAAATGGACCAGAAACCCTTTCTAGTTGCTTAACTTAATTATCATATGTTATAACATAATCTATACTAAATATATGTTTATAATACATAAAATAAATAATAATAATCATATATACCATGTCATATATGATTTATTTTTAGTATTTTATCACCTGTTTATTAAAAATTAATTTTAAAATCAATGTTTTGGGTGATGATTCATTTTTTCCATTACGTATTAGTTTGTAAATTTTAATGATTTTAATTTGATCGTGGTTACATAATAGGAATAATTTTAACCATTATGCAAAAACAATATATATATTTATTATAATTTTATTTATAATAATATATATATTTTAGATACAGAAAATGAATTACATCATTCATGGAGATGGGTGGTCGTACGTACACATGAATACTGTTTTCATTTCTATTAAAAGATATAATTTAATTAAATGAAATATTAGTTACCCATTATGTTATCATTTTAATTAACATATACATTTTATAGTATTAAAAAACAATCTTTATTACCATCATTTTATAAAAATGAAAAACAGTTCAAATAGTAATGTGGAGGTGGTATCCAACACGTATACACAAGAAATGTTATTATATTTCTATGGTTTGGAAGGAATATAATTTTTATGAGATATTATATTTTAAAAAATGTTTTTAGTTTTCACATATCACATTTATTCATTAATATTATCCTTACCACCTTTAATGTAATGTTTAATTGAAAAATAGATCAAATTGTTCGAGAGGTGGTAGTCCTCCGTACACACGAGTGATATTACTGTATCACCCACATAATGGAAAGTTAGAAGTTATTTATGATACCATAATACTAGATGTATAATAATATCATAAAAAACATGTACATAATTTATTTATATCATTTTATCTTGAATTAAAATGCTGTAATGGAAATGAATTTTATCAGTTCATGAGAAGGTAGTGTGTTGTACAGAAGATCGATGTTTTCATTTTACATTTAAGGGAAGTGGACATGGATATGTTATTCCATTTAAATAATAAAATATAAGCGTTTAATATATACTGGTGTTATTAACTATTAATATTTTGAAAATATTTGAATGATTGAATTGAGAATATAAATTTAAAATACATTGTAAAAAACGTTACCTCTTCTTCATGAAAACACTATAGGTTTAAGATAAATCCATCATATAGTTGATTTATGATATATATAACACATCTATGATATTTTGATATATTTAAGGAATATATTTTGATAGTTTCTAAAAAAATAAGGGATTTTGGACTAAGAATATGGGAGGAAAGGTTGTGGCCTTTTATAAATGTTTGAGGGGAGACACTTGGTATTCAATAAAAGAATATATCACACCCACATATTTAACAGTCATAAAGACTCCAAAATCAGTTCATATCAATATTCATATGTTATAAGCTGTAAACATGGACATAATATGTGTTTTATATCTTTTGGGTCATTTTAACCCTTATATTTATAGTTTAACCACCAGTAAAACTATTTTTACCTTAACCACGATAATTAATTTTCAATTTCATTAATATTTATAATTCATGAAATTTGTGTCAAAATTATTAAATAATATAAATTATTCTGATTCAAAATATTGAACCCATTTTTTTAAATTCAATTCCCAAAATTTATACAACCCAATTTAAAATATTCCTCTCATATGTGATGAAAAAAATGTTTTGCAAAGAGAAAATTATCACAATTATGAAATGTTTTAATATAAAAAAATAACTATTAAATTGATTCAAATGTCATAAATTAGTTTCATAGTAATATAATTGAAAAAAAAATTCATTAAAACCACTTGAAAAAATAATTTATCTTTTTAAAAAAATTTACCAAAAGACAGTTCTTAATAGAATTAAATATTTTCACTATTCGTAAAAAATTATTTTTTAGAAAATTCTAAATAATTAACCAAAAGATAATTATGGATTATATATTTAAAAAATGATGTTCATTTATTTTTAAATAACCTTTCTAAAATATTAAAAATTAATTTCAAAATATGTTATCAAAGCGTGGCCAAAAGTCTTTTTAGAAATATATTATTTCTTGAAAAAAAAATTTATTTCCAATCTGCTCTTATTTTATTTATATTAGGTATATATCCATTCAATTTAATGTCTTGATATGACTCATTAAAATGAAATTTAGATGAATTCCCCTACCATGAGTTTGATTCATCATGTATTTCTTTTATACTCAAGAATAGTAAAAAAGGTTAATTATTTAATTTATTTAGAAACTCTTACAGGTTTATAATTTATTTTATACCACTTATTACCATATAATAACAATTAATCAATTATTTATATTCAAATTTGAAGTTTGTAAGATATTTATTACATGAATTTATAAGGACTTTGGTATTATGTATATTGTAAAAATGGTCATCATATACATAATAATAATCGTGACATCATTTTAATATATATAAAAAATTTATACTTTTATATATATGCATTACATATGGATATGAAAAATGATCTATTTTATAATCATAAAGAAGGTAGGACACACATACAGAAGTGTAAAATTTTCATTATTCAATGATAATTTTGAAAAGAGGGTTAATATTACTTTATATATCAAGAATTAAAATAATATGATTAAAAGAAGGTTTTATTTTCATTTATAATTTTTTTGTCACCAATTACTTAATTTTAGAAAAATGTGTAAACAATATTTTATAGTTCAATTCATCATGTTCAAATTCAACATTATAATATATTTTTTATAATGGTAAAATTTAAACATTTGTATTTAGTTGTTCATTTAAGCTCGATGTGGCGTATCATGTATGCTATCTATCACAATATTTATTTTAAAAAAACCCATGATGTTACAATATGATAAATCCATACCACTATCATGTATGGTCCAATTTTTATCCCCAAAAAAATGTATTAAAAAAATATTTTTTTTTGATATTAATACAATTTAATATATATTTTCCATACAATTAAACTAAGACTACATCAGAATAAAACATAGGCATTTCAAATAATCCTAAATATTAATTAGAGTAAGTCAAAATGTTACAGATACTTATTAAATCACTAACTGTGATAAATAAAAGTATTAATAATTAAATTTTATTATGCTATCAATCTCACAACCATAGTTAATAAAAGGAAACAATCATTTTACCTCATAATAGGTATTTAATAAGATATTCAATCATTTAGGTTTTCCCCCTTATTCAATTATATGAAATAGTTGTTCCCAAACACATAACTTCTTCCACCTAATTTCGTTATCATGTTTCAACTAAATTTTACAAAAAAATATATATTATAATAATAAAAATATTTATATAAAAACTTGAATGTTAATAGTTAATCCATTTATGGAACCATTATTTTTATCATCTGATACTTTTGGATCGACCTATGACCCATCTTTGTTTAATCCATGGTTCTCTATTGACATTTTTATATTAGGTTCTCTAACAAAATTAGTTTAATTTATTATTAAATCCATCATATTTATTCATAAAGGTAATGATATTAACCAAAGAATATCTTTAGAGGGTGTCTCACTATGTGTTCATTTATAGTCCCACTGATCACTCTTAATATCTATCATTGAATCAATTCTCAACCAACCCTTTTTTGGGACATTACACGTAGGTGCATCTCTGTTTCATCTATATACACATTTCGGTGCCTAGATAGGGTTCTATATCTATTAAAAACCACATAATATATTCTTTTACAAAAAATTATAATGTTAATTAGTAATTATACTGATTCTAACAGTTTTGAATAATGATTTTTTATCATAATTCCTATAAAAAGATTCATTAATATAATAAAATTAAATCATATTATATTCAAAAAGGTTAACCAGACCATTCTAGTTGTGATGAATATTAAATAACCATCCTATAATGTTTCTAGATATATTACCAATTATCTAGAGTTATCCAAACTGTTCCGCTGAGGCCAACAGTGACACCCCAAACCCACACTCCCAAATCTAATGCCCATGGGCTTGTACTTTTCCTACATTCTCAAACACTATCTAATAATTCATAGATATAACTATCCTTAATTATAAAATCTAAAATCTTTATTGAATCTACTACATTAGAATCATCAATAAATGTTTGGACATTTAGATATTTATGAAAAATATTAATCTAATAAATCTCATGTTATTTATATCAAGTGTTCATTTTTCACTATATATAAGAAGAATCATAATTTATCATAATTCCTCAATATATCTAATAAAATTTTCCACTTTTGGTATCCCTATAGACATATCACATCGAATAATTTTCTTCATATCCAAGGGAATGGAAAAATAAATTGGTAGTGAGCATAAATTATCAATAAGGGAATTATATAATTGATGAAATCTTGGAATACATGTAGGATAAAAATTACTGATGGAATAATTAAACAAGGAAATTTCACAATTATCTTGAAAATGATATTACACTATATCTATAACAATATTTTAGCATAGGAATATCAATAATGTTGATCTCATAATGATCAAATTCGTAATTCCATCCAATAAAACATTCTAGTTACGTCCTTGTACCCAGAAACTTTACTTATATATGAGACCATAGTGAAGACATATAGATGAATTATGTAGTAAAACACAAAATGACCAATATTATTTTGTCTCATTGGTCTAGATGATTCATCAAGAATATATATAATTATATTCCCCACCAATCAGTTGATTAATTCCGATTCATTCACAATAAAATTCATTAAGACCTATCATAAAATTTCATGAGGAACCACTTTTTGAATAAAAAATGATTAATCATATAACGAGAAATAAAAAAAAACAAATACATAATCATGCTATGTTAGTATTCAATAATAATGATGTAATTACATCACTTTTCCCAATTTCAATAAAAAATTTACATGAACAAAACACATATAGAGAAACAAGTTGTATGACCAAACATTACATAGTTTAGATTTCACTAATCACATGTATAGAAATAATAGTATTCAAAATTCAAATACCTTTCCCCTTATTAATAAAAGTGATAAATTGAACATAATACATTTTTATGAAGAATTTGGGTGGTTATGTATTACATAGTTATCACTCCAATAATTCTTATTATTGAAATAAAAACATATAGAATATTAAAACTTTTCCCAATCTTAATAGAATAACATCATTTTCTGGTGATCATAACCAAATTTAATTATGATAAATTTTATGTTCAAACCTTATTGAGAAATGAGTTTATAGTAATGTGAAAACTATAAGAACATGATAATAATCCATATTTAGGAATAATGTAGATGGTTACAAAAGAAAATATCCCTAGTTTAAAAAAGAAACCAAATTAAAGATGGAATAATTGAAAAATATCTTCATATATAAATACATGAATGATATTTCCCAATAAGGGATCATATATCTGATTGATTTTTATCATGTGTTCATTTACCCAAATTGAATATGTATATATATATATAATATGTTAAATCTTGAAATATAATCCAAATTAGGATAAATACATTTTTAAAACTAATAGGTAAGAGAAATAAAAAAACCTAGATGATATATTAGATAAATTTTTAACATTGACATGAAAGAGGATGTTACTGATGAATCAATATATATAGTTATAAAGAAAACAAGGGTGATGACTTGAATTTTAAAATATAATGGAAATTTAATCATAGTTTTTAAAATAAGGATCTATAGTGAGCATAGTATTCTTTCAATGAATATAAATAGAACTATAATTTAATTAATATAATGATTTATAGTGGTTCATATCACAAGAAACCTAGTCTACTACACTAACTTCCTTACTCATCTAGATTATTGATACGCACTAAGAACCTATCTTCTCATGGTGTGTGAACAATTTAAAGAAACATTCTTTTATAAGAACCTGAAACCTAAACAATGCCACTTTATGTTAAACCAAATGTAGTCTCTGATGTTAATTTAGATTGGGAGTCAAAACATATACTTTTTTGGTGGTTGAATAACCAGAAGATTAAATTATTTCTTTTAATTGGGAAAATTAGAAACCATACTTAATGAAATATAAATAGAAGGAAATAATATGATTTGAATAAAAAATACAATGAAATCAACAAATGATTAAATTATATAGAAGATGATGAATCTCAACGATCATTGATCACTTAAATGAATGGTGTTTGAAAGTTGATTTTCATTGGTGATCATATTCATTTAATAGATGTCATGGTAGTTTCTTGATTATATAAGATCAAAAAGAGTGGTGTCACTGTATTATCACAAAAAATATATCAAATTATATACAATTGAATTATTTTTATACCTAAAAAATATATCTAATGAATTAATGTCTCATCATTAAAACAATGATTTTCCCAAAGAATATATATATCAAATACTTGTATGACACTTCTCATCATACAACAAAAAATTAATTTCACTATTACCTTCATCTTTAAATGTCACAATGAATAAAAAAACCATCGTTATCTTTATTTCATCATGAAATATCGATTAAAATCATATAAAAAGTTATTTTTAAAATATATATATAGTTAACACTTATAAAATTTTAAACATAATAATATAATCATATAGTTTTTTAATATAGTAATTTTTTTAAAATGAAAAATTTAAGTATATATATCCTGAAAGTATATATGTATATAAAAGATGGTCTATATATTTTTACATAACATCTATTTACGTTTTTAAGAAATATAATAAATATATTATCTAAAAATTGTTTAAAAAAACATAAATTAAATGATAATAAGTAATAATTTTATAAAAAATATTTTGACCTAATTTTATATTTAAATACCTAGAATTATATTAGTATATTATTGTTCATTGTAGATTGATCTACCAGGGGTGTCAAGAAATATCTATCATTGGTGTAAGATCTTCAAGTGGGATCATGAACATATGATATACCATTGCTATGTAATTATATATTCATCTACTTTTAAGGTCCAAGGGTAAATAGATCTATTGTTGTAAATTTCAAAGATTAATATAAGAGACCTTCTTCTAGGGTCACTAAGAAAATTATTGAGTTCTCTCAATGAAACATGAAGCAAAGACATGTGGTTAAAGCCATAACACTATGTAGTTAGTAAAAAGATCTATTGCTGGATGATAATATTCCAATAAATATATATATTCAATTTAATGGTGTGATATACCAGTGAATGATATATAGTTCCTAAATAACTACAGATGAGTCATGGATCTACCATTGGAAATAGAAAACGAATAACTATTTTCATATGAAGACAAGTAGTGGGTTGATATTACCCATTATCAAGTCATAAAATAGTGGTTTGAAGGATATATACATGTGTTTGTCTAATGGAATACCATTGATATTATCTACTAGTGACTGAGATCTACCAATGTCTTCATGGTAAACATATAATATACCATTATAGAATGATAATGTACCATCATAGTGAAGGTGATGTTGTTGTAAGGAATAATTATTCAACACCATTATGATAAACTATTAACATGTAACATTCCACTATTGAACTCCAATGATCTACCAGTGAAGAATGATATATTAGTGGATGATTGGTAGAAACTACCATTGAGGTTCACACCACTGCTATAATAGTATAATGAGGATATCAACATCATGTGATTGTTCAATAGTCGAGCTATGAAGACAAAGTGTGTGAAGGAATATCTTTACATGATATGTGGATGATATATTAATGGAAAGAACCAACGTACAATGAATCTGATGGGAGGACGGAGCAATAAAGATGAATGAACATTGAAAAGGTGAATTATGGGAGATAGATCAAGGCACCGACTTTATTTTATGGTTGTAAAAGTAGTAATATGATTGTTTGAAAAGATATCTATATTATTTAGTCATATAACAGTGATATAATATTTCTCTCCCATATCATATACAATAAGAAATGATGTTTTGGTATGTCATACAACACTCAACTTCCAAATATTCGAGTTAGCTTTAAGGTATCATCACATGTCAAACTACACACATCATGCCACCACAGGCTATGGAACACTTGCACATGTGGCCACAGCTTGTGTTTATACCTCAACAATGATCCTAAAGACATCCCATAAATTCCAAAAACATGGTTGTGCACTCCTCAGACTCTTAGGTGGATACCTATGGGAGGCCCTACCATGAGGATGATCCATTGGGTCCCTTAAGAGTGGTTGGGTTCTTCTATTGATGGCCCAAATTACATGGAACCTTTTTCACAAGTTAATAGTTTAAAAAATATTAACAATTAATAATTAATCAACTTTTTTCAAATATTTTATAAGTATAAAATACATTAAATTTTATAAAAAAATAATCCAAGTGGAAATAATTTTTTTTAGTTATAAAAAATTTATTTATTATCAAAATCTATAAAATCGCAATTTTTCAAAACAAATAAATAAATATAATGTAATAAACATAACATAAAATATTATGAATCTACCAAATATTTTTAACCTAAAATTAAAAAAATTATTAAAATTTCAAAAATAATATCACCCTTTTTGAAATTAATAAAAATGTAATTTAGACATCAATCATCAAACAATTCATATTATTAATTAGTATGAACCAATAAATAGTAACACATTAATATATTTTCACACCATCTAGAATATTTTTATACTGTTCATGTAATGGAAACATAGTTATTATTAAAATATATTGTAGTTTCATCAAAAAAATAACTATACTGGCCATAAATTTTAAGCATATATCATTCCTAACACATATTTCATTTTCTAAAATTTAATAGAATCTAATTTATTAATGAAAATATAAGGTAATTATTTTTCAGGATGAAAAAAATCTAATCATTTATCACCTTTATTTACATTACCCCTAATAAATTTAAATCTAATATAAATTGATTTTGTTATAGAGTTTTGTAGATGGTTTTTAGATATTAAAATATCATTAGAATAATCGCTAAAAATTGAAATTTTATCAAAACTGATATTAAAATAAAACATGATTTGTTTAATCTATATACATTGTTAACAATTACAATCTATTTCAGTATATTTATTATTTTTTATTGAAGATTTTACTTATAATTTTTTATTAGAACTCAAAGAAATTAATAATGTCCCATAAAATAAAACATACCTATAGTGCTTGTTTGGTCAATAATAAAACCTACAAAATCATAATTTGATTAAGATATTAAATCCTAAAATATCTCACTATAATAAAATAATCCAATACAAAAAATACAATTAATATATAAATTTATAATTTTAATAGCATTATAATGAATGATTTAGGGTTGTAATTGAATCTAGCATACAAATAGATAGAGAAAATTTTATATGGTCTTTACGTAGTGAGATATAGTAAATTGCATATCATTCCTCTGTAAAATTCAATATCAATTGTATTTCTAGATTCATCCATATCAAATTTTGAATTGGTACTCATTGTTGTACTCATTCATGTCTTTATTGAATTTCTAGAATCAGGTCGGAATCATTTTTCCACTTTATTTACATAGTCTGATTAATGAAAATAACATCTTTCCAATGATTATGTTATTAATTTGAGAAAAAATTATGTTCCCCCATTAAGCACATGTCAAATGAACTCATCAAGAGTTTATGATATTAAATTAACATTAAAATCTTTTTTGATCCATATATTATATAATCATCATAATTTTTTATAATTTCTATATCATTTTAAATTATTTTAATAAACATTTTTTGATCAATGTTACCATTAAAAAATCAATTTATAACAAAAATATTGTCATTATTTCATACCTAATGCCGAGGGATTACGTACAATCTTATGCTTATTTATTATTATTTTCAAAATAAATTGGAAACATATATTTTTCAAATCTAGGTGGGTTTCTTAAATAGTATTCTTCTGAAATTATTCAATTTAAAAATGAAATATTTACATCCCTGTGAATTATTTTACATAATAATGTAAAATATATTTTATTGATTCTATTCAACAATCTATATATTGAATTATTATTTCAATTGGATTATCATTATGAGTTTTCTATTCAATATGATTAGTTTACAAATAGATATACTCCCCACGAGAAATTACATAATCTGTATCTTGGTCATTATAATCATAACATTAAATTCCCTAAATTAATAATTTTATTTGATTAAATAAATATCCTCCCTATTAAAATAATTTTCATTAAAATTAACACCCATATAATCTACAACAAGAAATGTTTTCCTATTTAAAACACTATAAGAGTTTCAAGAATTTGTGTATCCAAAAATTCTCAATTCAACACTTTTAGAATAAAATATTTTAAAATTATAATTTTTATTTAAGATATAGGATTTACATTTGAATTCCTAAAATATCCAAATTTATGTTTAAATCCATTAAATAGTTCATAATTTTTCTTATTTTAAAAAATATTAATAAAAAATCTATTTAAAACCTAGAAAGATATATTAATAGATTAATTAAAAAAATATCTATGTGCACTAAATTCCATTATCATTGATGTTTCCATTTATTGAAAGGAACATTTCTTAATTTATTCCATGCAATATTGTTATGGTGTCCACTGGGCTAGGAAATAAAATATGTATCAATTTTCTTAAAAAAATTCATAAAATTATACATTAAAAAATTCATTGCCTCTATCACTTATGATAAATACGATATACATATTTTTAAACATTTGATTAAGATTATATAAATCCCAAAATTTTGATATAGTTTCTTTTTTAGGGATTAAGAAATAATCCCATAATAATCCTTTTTATTCATCTCCAATTAAAAATATATACTTCATACCAACAAAAAATAATTGTTTGTAACTGTCCAAAAATTTATAGATGTATTATTTCAAATTATTCATTTATAATAAAATAATTTATTTATTATAAACCTTCATTGGACTTTATACCTTTTAAATAGAAAACAAACATTAATCACTTAATTTTACGTAACATGAGAAATTGAAAATGTTGTTTACGATTTGACATTTTGTGAAATTTTTGGAAAATTTCATTACCAATCCTCCTATTCAAATTAATCTCATCTACTTTAAAAACATTTAAACACTTATACTTTTGTTTAGTTCAATCATAAAAATATACATTATATCCATTTTCTATTATATTTGTATAAAATAAAGCGGATTTATTTTTTAGGATAGTACAATTAAATTTTTTAAAAATAACATCTAACCTATCATCAGATAAATGTGATTTACTTATAAGATTGCGTTTTAAACTGTAAACAAATTATAATTTTGAAATTATAACTATTTTAGAAAATGAACTTCACCAATACCTATATTATGACCTTTGTAGCTGTCTCTAAATGTGACATGGCCACCATACCCTAAAATGGAAGATTGAAATTTATAAATATCTCTTATCCATTTTATAATGAAAAAACTATACAAATACAATGAGTCTTTGAGACTTTAAAAATATATTTTATAAAATTTAATAATTAAAATAGAAAATTTTGGTGCCCATTCTAACAAGGTTCCAACTATATTAGTAATATAATATTTGGAAACCAAGTTTATTTAATGAATTTATTTATGGGTGGTTTAGAAATTAAATTTCCATCTTTGAAGGATATAGTATGTCCAAATTATTTTTATTTCTTAGGGAATTCTCATTGGAAAAATTTCCATTCATTATACATTTAATGCATGTTACACTGAAATTACATCCTTTTAATAATTTAACAAAGTATGTTTTATTTAAACATGGCGATAAAAGTTTTATATTTGAAACCATTATTATTTTTTGTTAGTTTCATTAACTTCATCATATTATTATATTATTATCAATATTTAAACAAGTAGAAAAATTACTTGCAATATTGATAAACTCATTTTCAAAATTCTTATTCTCTTTCAGAATAGCTTCCATGTCTGTATGTAAATTCTATTTAGATTGAGAAGATATGTTTCATAATTTATTAGTTTCTTGATAAAGGTTATTAAATTCATTTTCATCATTATATAAATCATAGAGAACTTAATTAATTTTTATTTATTGATATTTATCATTGAATATAATAATATTTTAAAAATATTAGTTTTATCCTTTAGTTTTAACAATTCACAATCATAATTATA
This sequence comes from Viscum album, assembly GCA_963277665.1. Taxonomy (NCBI): domain Eukaryota; kingdom Viridiplantae; phylum Streptophyta; class Magnoliopsida; order Santalales; family Viscaceae; genus Viscum; species Viscum album. Next base: position 621,411,736 of record OY728131.1, on the reverse strand, counting down.
TTTAGATTTATCATTCTAGGTAAAAAAGATTTTATAAAAATGACATTACCTTTTTATTTTTTTATTTTATTTAGTAAAAATCTATTGTTTTTATTTTTAGTTTAGTATAATTTTAAATTATCTTAACTACATAATTTTTTAATTCTTTATTTCCCATAATAAATTCTTTAACATTCAAATTCGATAAATTAGAATCAGAACATGAATATGAAAAAATTTCATTTTATTTTTACATAATCCATTATGTTGAATATTTGAAAGGGTTATTAACTAGTTAAATAGTGAATCATTTACCTCAAACTGTATACTCATTAAGGAAAGATTCAATATCTATTATTCATTTCCAAAATAAGCTCTAGAGTAAAACTATCGGAGCAGACCTAACCTACAAATTGTGATTGATTTTCCATTAATCAACTCCCTTTGTATTTTTTTTAATTTTGAGATTATGGAATTCAGTCCCTATTTACCCATCCTTCGGACCCTCATAACATCTACATTTTGATACATCATCATTATTATTGGAATTATCATTATTATTGTACATTCTAAATTTCATCTAGAACTACTTATTTCCACCATTATTTTTCATGAAAATGGACAATTTATTACGAAAGTGATCCATATCCTTGTCACTTTTCTAGATCATAGATTTAGATGAATTATATGAATCGATAGAATTAGTCTAAAATGGAATATTTTTTTTAAACTTCCATTTATCAGTAATTTCAGCTCAAATTCAGAATACTATAGAGAGTCTATTAGTTCAACTAAGGTATAATCTTTAAATATATTAATCTAAATGATGGAAATATTTTTTTCATGCCATATTTAGGTAATATCCCACAATACTCTTTCAAAATGATCTTTGTTTTCCAAAACACCTTTAAGAGCACCCTTTCCATTAGCAATACTTGTAAACTAGTGGAAAATCTAGTTTATTATACCTCCATCTACCATCATGTAGTCATAGTATTCTGATTGGGGAATTCCTATCTTACTTATATTGAGATTTTTAGTCTCATGTTGAGTCACGTGAGGTATTATATATATATCTAGTGTAGTCTTACAAGCTGTTTTGTGGCTATATAGTATTTTACTTATAAAAATATATGACATAATTTTGAACTTTTAATTATAATAATATTTAACCATGTCATTACCTACAATTGTCACTAGATTAAATTTGGGTAATTACTAGGGATTTTCCATTATATTCCAATAATCCAACCATAATTGTTTCATGTAGGATTTCATTCTGTCTTGCTAGCACACGTATTCAATTCATTCGATGAATGGGTTTATTTTTGGAATCCTTCAATAATTGAAATTTACACCTATAATCCTAATATATTTTTTTGTTTTTTAATTATATTATTAACTCTATGAAATGAGGTTATCATACAGTTAAAAATAAGCACTAAAAAAAAGCCACTCTAAATATCCTTTTAAGAAAAATAACCTATGATAAAAGTTGATTGGTGTTAGATTAAAATAAAAAAAGAGGCTAGCTACCCATTCGGGAATGTACTACCCTACGATACATTTGTTATAAATAATGATGGTAATAATGATTATATGGTGTGAATATCTATATAAAATTTAAATAAAATTGAATCGTTGTTTAAAAAAATGATTTATTATTTGTGTCGTGTTCTTGAAATGAAGTTAAAAAAATGAAAGTATAGTATTATTTATAGTGGTCCGGATCACTACGATCCAAGTACACTCCTAAAACTTCCCTACACCTTGATAATATTGGTAAAAACTATGAACATCACACTTTATGGTGCAAGAACCTATTATAGACATATCCTTTTAGATGAACCTCAAGCCACAACCCAATATTTTTAAAGGGGTCCAACCCTAGTCTGTGACATTATGTTAGATCAAGTTTTAGAACTCAAGAATCATATTGGTGGTTTGAATAACTAGATAATGCTAGATTTTTGTGGGAAAAAACATTAACCATACATGAAGAAATAAGAATATAAGAATAAATGATAACATAATGAAAAAAATAAGGAAATCAGTAAGTGGTAAAATGACATTGAAAATGTTGAAGATCAATTATTGGTGTTCCCATCATTGGATGGAGGGTGAAGGTTGATGTTAATCAACGATCATAGTCATCGTATATAAGTGACAAAAATTTATTGATTTTATGAGAGTATAATTTTTTTTCATAGTTGTATATAAAAATATATGAAATAATTTGTAGTATAATTGTTTTTATCCCTCAAAAAAACCTCTATCGAATTAATCCCATATTATAAAAACAAGGATATTCATAGAGAATATTTAAATCCAATAGTTTAAAAATTCTTGTTAGCAAATAACAATAAAATAGTGATAAATTAAACTATGATTATAAAATTCTCAATGAATATCAATGATTAATTGTTCTCTTTTTTTCATGAAATATCAAATACGAAACATTAATAATTTATAGCATATAAAATAGATAATATTCATAAATGTAAAAAATTTAAAATAAACTGAATAGGCTTATAATTAATTAAGATAATAAAATATTGTAAAATATATAATATTAGAAATGTATCTACAACAAGTATATATGAACATAAAATATGATCATAATTATTTTTACATAACATATGGTTATATTTTAAGATATTATAATTAAACTTATATCTAAAGAAATATTATAAATAGAAAACTTAATGGTAAGAAATATAATTTATATAAAGCATAATTGTAAATGAAATAAAATTTAAATAGCTATTTATACATTGATCTATCATTTTTCATCAGTATATTGATTTTTAGTTTTTGTTGAGAATGATCTATTAATAGTGAAATAACTATTGGTGGTTCGCAGAACATATGATATACCATTTTTTACCATTGATAGATTTATCTACATGTGAATAAGAATAGTATTTATATATACCATTATATATGTCAATGCTAAAAATCAGTGAGTAGTTTCCATCATCACTGGGAAAATGTCAGAGATCTCTAGATGAAATATATATAATCAATTGGTGGATCCATGCATACTATTGTGTAGTCAGTAATGAGATCTATATGTGGAAGTTAATCTATCAGTAAAGATAGATATAGTATTGAATAGTGTGATCTATAATTTAAGGATATATTAATGCCTGAAGATCTATCTATGAGCCATGGATCTACGATCACATGGATAATGTAGAGAGATACTTTCATATAAAACATAGAAGTGGGTTTGTGTCAACCGTTCGAAAGTGAACAACTGATTATTTGATAGATGTTTACCAGTGGATTTCAAATGGTCAACCAATGATATGAAATTCTAGTTATTGAGATCTATTGTTTTTGATTGGTAGATATATAAGCACCAATTATATGAATCTATTGTTCCATCATGGTAAATTTGATATTACTTTGAAAATGATTTTTTGATGACACTATGAAACACTATTGGGATTTAACGATGCACTAATAATGTCCATTGATCTACTCATGAAGAATGATATTCTAGTGGATGAATGGTAGAAGATAATATTTAGGTTTATTCCATTCCTACCAGGGTACAATGAGGTGATCGACATCGTGTGATGGATAAATTATTGACATTTGAGGTTAGACATTGTGAGTGAATATACATGTTGTGTTAGATTTTTATGTTTCAATGGAAAAAATATGTGTAAAGTGAACCTGAAAAGTTATTGGAGGAAGGAAATGTTGAACATCAAAAATAAGAATAATGGGAGACTAATCAGTGTGCAGGATTGATCAGACAATTTAAGAACATATGATCCGGTGACAAGAAAATAAATAAATATAAATATATATAATTGAAATGGATCAATAGAGATATTATTTCTCTACCTAACATCAGATATTTGATACTACGATATAGACGTATATCATACAACTTGTTCCATCCAACTATTTAACCTATCTATTGGGGTTCCACATAGGTCACACTACAAACATCATGCCACGATGAGATTCATCCCAGTGGTACATATGTGTGCACACTATGATCCCACCTACAATGTGGGCCTAACACATTCCAAGAATGCTATAAACATAGCCATTCATAGCATTGAATCTATGATGGCTACCTATTTTATGCCATCCAATTGGGATTACCCATTGGGACCCCTAAAAGCGGTTGAGCGATTTCCTTCATCGATCACATTGGATGGCCAATACTTTTTTAAAGGTATCCAATAATCAAAAAATGTTAATAACATTAAATAAAAAATCAACATTAACATATTTTTTAAGCATAATATACACTTATTATTAAAAATAATAATAAATTTAAAATAATCAGTATTTGTTATAAAAATGTAAATTTCATTAAATTTTAGAAGAATATAATTTATCAAAACAAAGGTAACTTTTTAAAATTTTAACCTAAATTTCAAATAATAATAGTAACAGGTCAAATGTAAATGAATTATCCAAAATATGTTGTGAAGGATAATTAAAAATTATTAATTTTAAAAGAATATAAATTAATGGATTATTCATATTAAAATAATGGTGTTTATATGAAGTATTTGTCCAAAATATTGTATTATTAAATGGTAATTTTTAATACTTGAAATTAACTTCATTGAAAACCTACATTGTAAAAAAATTAATAAAACCATATATATTAAGACATCTTTTTTCTAAATTGGGCTAAAAATTATCATATAATAAATTTTTGGGTTTTGTAACCCCATGAATGTACAGACAATGGTCATGATAAGACATTATAACACAAATAAAGGGATTTCATTTTCAAAAAATTTTACTACTTGGGAAACATTTGTATTAAAATCCATCTAAATAATGTAACATAATTTTACTATTAAATTTCATATAATATAATTTTTATGGAAACAAAATATATTTGGGTAGTGAATACACAATAAAAAGGAAAAAAATGCTACATAACATGTAATGTGTCTCATCAAAAAACTACATAAAAAATAAAATATTACAACATGTGTTATAATTTAATCAAAACACTTGAAAGAGAAGGATTTTTGTAGAACATAAAATACCATGATTAAAAATAATTAATGAGATGACATTCCAAATATGTAGTATATAAAAATAAATTTTAAATAATTTTCAGAAAGAAAACATATCTCAGAGAGATTAATTGGAGGTGAAAGACCTTATAACCATTAATGCGTTTGAAAAAAAATAACAATAGATACATAACATGGAATTGGAAATTTTACATCATTTAATATAAGATAGTAATTATATAAATATTACAATAGGGTTTTTAGAACACAATATAAGAGTAAATACTGTGTATGAAAAACAAGTATCAATGAATGAAAATTATGAAGAAACCCTTACCTTTTATTCATGACTTACATGAAAAAAATTGACCTCATGAATCATAAAAAAATAGATCATAGTAACATAATTCATAAACTTATCATAACAATTGGTATTCCTAACTTTAATATACAATCATTCACTACATGGAATAGTTATATTTTCTATACTTGGTGCTAGTATTTTTGATCTTTTATGTTAGTTTCACTATAGTGGTGTCTTCATTCATTCTTATTTCAAATTTCATCAATAATAAGCAATTTAATTTAATTTTAGTGGTTCTTTATAGTAATTTATGTTGTTGGAGACTCCTTATATGAGTTTTTTAGTCATTTTACATTAAGATGAAATGGATAACAAGTATGATTTTATGCGTCTAGATGATTATAGTGTGTATTCATAATAATTGAATAAAATATAGATATAAAATACCAAGAATCAATAATACAATTATTTAATAATTTCTCTCTTTTTGTACTAGAAAATTGGTTTCCCCACCCAAACATGATAATAATTCATGTTATTATTCAATTGTGTGGTTAAATAGAATAAAACATGAATATACCCTTATTTAATGAAAGATTATGATTTTTTTGTTATAATATCTTATACAAGAATAATGATGATTTTATTTTATTTATTACTATATCATATAATAATATTAAGGATGTATTAGAAGTAATAATGTATATGAAAATCTTACATGAATTAAATAAATTATTGACTTTGTAGGATACTTATTATTAATGATTAAATGAATAATAAATGTTCAATGATCATATAGTTATTACACTCTAATTTTTTTTAGAAAAAAACTCAATGATATTATAAAATAATTTTTTTCTTTAATTCCATACATAGACCCGTCACTGAATCAGTGTGAAGGAAAATAACACATGTTGTATCATAAAGGTGGTATCATGCACAACACACAAACGAAACATGTTTTTTTCATAAGGGATGTATTATATGTATAAATAATTATAATATCATTAATATAGAAAAAATATAATATACAAATGATACAAATATTATTATATTTTTTTTGAACAAACTGAATAAATATATTTATTAAGAAATACTATGTAGTTTTTAATACTCATGTTTGGGACATGAATTTTTTATTGAAGTCTCCTTGAATTTGGAGATATTAAACTGACTATATGTGACCAATGTATTATGTTAATGACATAATATTATATTTATTGTAAATTATTTTTATTAAATGAATAATTAAATGGATATAGTGTAGAATTAAGGAGTCTAACTGTTATTTTTTATAAAAAAGGAATGGGTAGTTTTGGAAAAACCCTTTACTTATTTAATAAAAATATAAAACTATTCATTGTTAATGACTATTGTATTTAAAAAATATGGATTGAGGGAAATTTATAGGTCAAAAATTCCTCCCATAGTATAATTTTGGAGGTCTCATTGATTAATTAATCCATTTTACAATTTAATTTACCTACCAAGATTTACTTTTACCTAGGTAACATTTCTTTTTACAAATGGTAGTTAATTAAAATATATACAATCATAGTTTATATTATCACATAATTTGATAATTTTAAAAATCAATATTAAATTATTTTAATAAAACAAAAATATTTGGAAAATAATGGGTAGTTTCAAAGTAAACGTATTCATTGAATAAAAACTCCTTCAATTAGAATTATTTTTTTATCATAAAATTTCATTTTGAGAAAAATTATCAATGTTTAAAAATTTTAGGAGATATATCGATTTATTATGAACCATAAAAATATTATATAAATGTTAAATCAAAGAAAAACTAATTTGTTTCCAAAATATTACATAATTGAATGAAAAGACATAAAATAGTTTTTTATTAATGTAAAATTTTACATTAGTCTTGAAAACAATTTCATTGCTGTTATATGTTCAAAAAATAATAAAAATGTAAAATCTTATTCATTAATTTCTTATTTCAATACTTTAATTTTTCAAAATTGTTTTACATTATTCTAACATAGTGATAAAATATTTACAGTTACAATTTATTGAAATACTGTATTTTTTGACTAAAAATCATCTTTTTCAAACAGACTAAATAACATATTAAAAAAATTAAATAAAAGGAATTAAAAAATGGTTTTAATTTTATTATTATTAAATTACAAAATTATTAAAATTCATTTTTTAGATTAATAAAAAAAATACATTTTTATTAGACATTAAATTTTCCAATATTAACTATTATTTTTATAATTTCCAATTAATTTTTGTTATAAAATTATTAATATAAAACATAGTTTATTATCAGTAATTATATGTTTTTAAAAAAATGAATACATATCATATAAAAAGTTAATTTATAAAAATAAATTTCTTAGAAATATATAATCATATTAGTCATATTTGGTAAAATAATTTAATTTCATTAATATTAATATTGGTTTCTATTTTATATATGGATATAATTCATATATCGATAAATCATATTCATTTTTGTTATTTCAATGATTCATTACTGTTCATAATTAAATATTTATATTTTAATTAAATATATCACAGTTTCCTTTAATTCGGTGTACTTTATTGTCAAAGCTATTAGACAAATTGACAAATTTAATGATAATCATATATTAAAATTTCTAGGTGATGCATATACATCAAAAAAATCATCGATCAAGAGAATTACAAGATGTATTGAGTGTATGGATGTTTGTAGCCAAAATCTAGTGGTCAACAACACTCCACCATATGTGAACATGAATCCAACATCCAAAACCACAACGGTGTGAGGAATAAAAAAATAATTTGGAAATGAATTTGGGGATCTTCTATATATACACCATCGATGAATGATATCTGACATATATTTTATAATAATTAATCTCAATGTTATCCATCCATCAGTATCAACCTAATTACCAGCCTCTATATGAATAGTTCTCCAACCATAGTCCTAGTAAATGGTAACTAAAAAACTTATTCCTAATACATCTAAACCGAAAAAACACTTAAAAGTACTATAAATCCCCTAGAAGCCAACATTGTAACACTAGATACCTCATCCACCCCCCTTTCCAATCATTAACACACCCCAACAAATCAGAAAATATCACACAAGAAAGAAATAAAATAAAGAATATAAATAACTAACAAAAACATACATATTAATAGTAATAGTTTGTAAAATAGATTCCATTTCCCAGTTTGACCTATTGAAGATGATATTAGAAATTAAAATAAACCCCATTATATGTCATTTTATAGTTGATAACAATAAATTTTAAAACTATTTTTTTCATGGATGTTGTACTTAGGGGTTAATAACTCACCACATTTCTTGTGGACAAATTTCATGTCGAAAGTGAAAACACCATTTAGAGGATAGGAAACATAAGAATGAAGTGGCGTTTAATCAATTAATGTGTACAATGCCTACCAAAATCCTTATCTAAAACATATTTTATGTAATTTATTACAAAAATTAAAAATTATAGAAAGCTATAGGATCCTACATTAACATCGATGTCGCCCACCAAGACTATATCAATTAAATGCATGACCTCAATACCCCTCCTCTGAGATTATGGTAATAGTTCTTGTAGTTTTTACATTCCATAAAAGTACTCTAGTGGTCTCTCAATGGATTTACAATGTGAAATTTAATGATTGGATATTTTTATTCTTTAGTTTCCTTTCAATAAAAGAGAAAAAAATGGATTTTGACAGCACCAAAACACCACAAAAATAAAAAATAAATATTGTTAATATGATGTTTAACCTAAAAATCGTCACATAAACACAAATCCAATAACACCCCCACTAGAGGATATATTTTTCTTGTGTTTCCCCAAACCAAAATATTCACCAGACTAGTTGAAACCCAATATACCCACTCATAACATCCACAAAGAAAAAATATAATTCCAAATGAATTGGTCAAGTCCCTATTAACATTAATAGCTGACGTAGGACTAATTCCAACTATGGGTACTCTCTCCTATGGGAATCATATACCTAGTAAGTGTATAAAAAAGCTACTTGACATACTGATGATAACATAACTATCCATAATCCTAAAATCAATATGTAATAATAACGTTATACACTATCACTATATATATCAATTGATTCCAACAACCACAACCAAAGCCTGGTCAATGCTCTTTCACATAACACACAATTCACACTATGACTATGAAAAAACCGAAAGCATCAAAATTAAGGAATATTTCTGACCATCAATATCTTTTAATCATACTAAAAAAACTATATCAACCATTCGAAAATAACATGAACACCAATATCAATATATATATATATTTCTCCTTAGGTACTGTTATCTGTGTTGGACATAGTTTCCAAAACTATATAGACAACCCAATTTCATAAAATAACTATATAAATGAAAAAAACTACCTCTCTACAGTACACCATTCACTATCATTAATTATTTAGATTGACCAATCCCAATACCATTAACTAATTATGATTCATTTTGGTAGAACATTTATAACATTCAAATCTCCAAGTAACCCAACACTCTTTTAATGTTCAGTCACATTTAGATCGAATATATTCCTACTATACACACAAATAATACCTATATGATTACCCACTATGAAGATGAAAATACGGAACTCAACTATTAGAACCTTACTAGGTATCCACTAATCCAATATTCCAACCACATGATGCTCCACAACTAACCTTATATAGATCTACTATCAGTTTGGGTGATCTAACAGAGATCCAATCGACGGTGATATGAAATCCCAATTCACAGCCTTAGATTACAGATTAAATTGAAAAAAAGGACACCTATAAAATAATATCATTCAAATACCATACGTAAAACATGACTCCTAAGCAATACTGTTTAGATAATTTAATTGTGAAATTTAACAAATCTATAAACTTATTTATATAATCAATGCTGAAATATCCCTCAAACTAAAGGAATGAAATAATGAGAATTGCATTCCTTCAAAATGATTGAGAAGAAATGCATGGTTATATCTAGGTTAATTTTTTTTCCATGTTATCCCCTCTTTTATACTATCCTACACCTCCACATCCATTTATTGTTTCATAGGTACCTGGAGTATATATATTTTAACTTCTCACTATTCATGACGATGAAATTTCAATCTAAATGAAGATGTTTTGAACTAACGATATCAAATTCTCATCTTACTTGGGGTCATCCCACTATTTTATATAGAGGTATTATGTTAATACTAAAATACATAGTCATATATTCAATAGATAACTAAAACTCTATGAATACCCCAATCAATGCTATAAATAACACATACCATGATCATATTAAGAAAAATAACTTCCCAAACTCAACTCGAATATCATACTAAGATGGAACCTATGAATGTATTTTATGCTCACCTCCATCCTCAGGGGGGTAATAGGTTCAGACCTTGGTGGTATGACAGTAATATCAAAATATCATATTCAATAGATACATCATAAAAAATATATAAAAATGAGGGTAAGATGAAATAGATATTTAATCCCACAATCCCATAAACTTTCCTATCTTCCCCCTAGTCTCATATAATCTGACCATTCATTCCCAAAACCTATCTCAATACCATATTCCAAAAACACATCACATAGAATTAGGGTAAAAATTACCTATGATACCAAGAAGAATGATACCTAGTTTATACGAGTAAATATCCTCCAAGAAGCATTGTTAGTAAACACCTTTTAACTTCTTCTTGATATTTTAACAACTAAATCCTTTACTGTAACAAGATAATAAAAACCACAAAAACATTGCCATGTCATGTTAGTATTATCTGCCCAAAATGAGGCATGAATTCACACACACACACTCTATCACCTCTACATGGGGAGTATAACGACATAAAGAAAATAACCACCAATTAAAAATAAAAAGTTAAAACATAACCAAAAAATAATATTTATATCCTAAAGAAACATCCCAAAAAAATAATAAATTATTAATGCCATGTATAAGACTTAAATACTTACATACATAGGTTTTTATCAAAGTAAAATCCAACCTAAACCTATATCTTTCATTCAAAAATAAGAAATTCCACCTTGATTAAATACCATGTTATTATATCCTTAAACTAGTATTCCTCTGATGTGAAAACAATACAGTGCACATTCCTATAGTATGCCTACATATATTCTGTAGGCTAACGAGTATAGATGTGGGTCTATAAGTGAACGTAGGGAGACTATACACTCTGATACATTTAAAAGAAAACAGACTTGGTATAAATATCAATAAAATTAAGTATAACATAAAAATGAAAACATAATCTATTATATGAAAAAGGTACATTTACAATGTCATATGAGCCATATAAAGGAAATATGAATTACTTTTTGGATCATTAGTTATTGATGACATCATATTAATGGGATGGGAAAACTCAAAATCTTCACCCAATTCTCTACAGAGTTTCTCCCACCATGGATAAATCAATGAACCATTAATATATTGACAACAACTCTGACCACTATAAACTAGTCACAAGTCTCTTTCCATTGTATTCATCATAATCCATAATCCTTCAAAAAACATGGAGATTCCCATCTAGTGTGTGGGTTTGAAATTATTAGGGCCCCACTAATGTTGATCCCATATGAAATTTTAATGTGTAGGGATGTATGAAAGTGAAATGTATGACAATATAGTTTGATAAAAAATCACTAACACACTCTATGAACTATAATCCATGGGTGAACTACCAAACATCGTTAGACACTTCTTGAATACGATGATACACACATGATCATATCAAACACAAATGAACATAATTTCCTTTAATAATTCCCTAGCCACTTGGTGAACATGTCTACACATTTAGTCCATTTTACAAATCAATAAAGAACACCATAATGGTTCGCATCCCATATCTCATAAACCATGGGTAATCATGTAATATTGAAAACATAGGTCACAAAATCCCTGAAGTAGTCTATATAAGATGACAATACCACACTAGAACACTTATCTTAGTGACCTCATAAAATATGGGGGCCAACATCAATGGAATATCTATAAAAAAATTTATTGATCAACCTCAAAAAAATAATACATAATTAGTTGAGGCGTCCTAACTATAATATTTTTATTAGTACTACCCCACTGCATGTTTACATGATCCTAAAGGGAATAACCTAAAAAATGAGTGGCATCAGAAAATTCATATAGTAATGAACCTAATAATCCTTAGTCACCCCACTATCAATGATTGATATATCACTTTGATTTCATATTAGGGATTCATATATCGATCATTCTATAAGTATTAAAAAATTTCCAATATTATATATAAAATACTCATTTAACATGTTCCAATACACCAATAACAAAAAAAACATATTCTTGATACACCTCAAACCAAACCACAACATTGAAAAATACACTACATGTATAAAACATATTTTAATCCCTGAAGACCTCATTTTTTCCACATACATTTTATCACACACCACTTCCAATTTTTTGAATCACCCAGCTGAATACCTTATACAAAAAAATAAAACAACATTTTATTGTTATGAAACAACTCATAAAATTAGACATCATGGTTTGACCCAAGGATGAAAAAATATAATGGAAATAGAAAATAACATAACATTGATATTTTTGTTAAATACTTTTGAAATGGTACCATTACCATATTCAAAAGTGAGGTAAAGGAATGCATGACCCACTACAAGCTCGGGGGTTAGACTTAAAGAAGAAAATATGAAATTGGATATATCCACCTTATAATAGAGTAATCACCCTAGGGGAGTGGGATAATTTACTTTTAGCTTGACTGGGAAACCCCTTTCCTCATTTATAAATTTAATTAAATTTGAATCACAAAATAATAACATTTTAAAAAACATATGTTGATCAATAGAACCATAGAGGATCCAACCAGAACCCTTGTAGATCCCAATTGGGTCCTTTTACCCACCAAATGGAATTTTAGTGGAAGTAACATAGGTCACTAAAAATATGATGAAAACTATTTTGAGACCCATTGGAAGACTATATTGTTTTTTATTCCTCCACTACAAACTCCATTTTTAGAAAACCAACACCTAGAACCCACACACCACTAAAATACACATAAATAGTCAAAATAATATATTTATTTTAATATTATACCCAAAACACCTACAATAAACACACAAAACATTACATGAAACATTTTATGTGATTATTCCTTAATTTACAATCCTAAAAAATGAGAGTTCCTTGTTAGTATTTTAGTAATCTATTCAATATATCATCGAAGAAAATGGTCTTTATTTGAAAAATATTAACCATATTATAGTCAATGAAAAATCAAAATATAGTTTTTTTACCTTATTGATATGTTCTCATTATTCACATTTCGGATCACATTCAATCCATTTTTCTTAGGATCCACACAAATTTGAAGTGCAAAAGAATTTTCCATAATTATAGAGATTACTGTCAATAATGGAAATTTTAGACATCATCCTGGAATATATATTTCAAATTTTGATTATAGAAAAATAAAATTTCATTCAATAGATACATAAACCAGTTATATGTTCCAAAGGAATAGGTTCTTTAAATGGTTAAGACCGAAAATTTAAAATGGTAATGTACCTCTTAAAATTTTTATGGTCTATTAAATATCAAAAAAATATGTTTATCACTGAATTATATATTGGGCGTCTTTTGTAATTTTTGGTTTTTATAAGATATATATAATTTATTAACTAATAAAATATTTATCCTTAGTGTGTTAATGTTAGTATCTCATCAAGGGAATCCTATATGGAAGTTTTTACATCACAACTGTTCTCATAAGTATGTATTTTACATATGTTTATTTATAAATTTTAGGATTGGTTAGAAGGTCTCACACCCAAATTTTCTATGTACTTCAAAATATAATTGTTTAACATATTATTATCTTAAAAGGCGCAACTATGTGGTTTCCTCAAGTGTTGGACATTATCATCAAATGAAACATAAGGGGTATATTGAAATATTTTGGCGGTGGATTTGAAAATATGTCATGATGTGATTTTAAAAATTGAAAAAAGACATGATCAAATATCATGGAATCGAGGTAAAATATAATAAAAAAACATTTTCTCTATAAGGAATGATTTTTTCTTAATTATCCACCTCATTAATCTATTGTCTCTTGTATTCCCTTCTAATGATTAAATCAATAAAAATTGTATTCTTACACCATGAAAAAATATTCAATTATAAAAATTTAAGTAGTTATAAAATAAATAATCATTAGTAAAAAAATTACCATTTATGTTGTGAAAAGTCAATTATAATACATGGAATATAATTTATTCAATTTTTATAATTTTTTACAAATTAGTTTTTGGGGATTGTAGATGTTATAAATTTTTTTCTTCATTTTTATTCCTCACAAGATAAATTTAATATCATTTTTGTGAATGATATTAATAGCTCATATTATTATATTTTAATCTCTAAGGTGTATTAAACATATGATTATATGTAAAAAATTAATGGACACTGATACATTAGTAAATCATACTCATCTTATATGCCTTGTTCCTATAATTTTAAAATGAAAACATTTCATAATCCTTTTCTATGTTTGATGATTAGATGATTAGAAACTAATATTGGAAACTAGATTGTTGACCGAAAAGGGAAATTTCAGTTTGAATAATGCCAAAATATCTGAATCAATAATGTTTTAAAATTCCATAACAATTTTAAAGAAATGATTAATGATAGAAAAAATGATAAACCATATAAGGAATCTAAACTACAAGGGGATGGCCTAAGGAATCCTTGAGGTATAACTTGGGTTCATCTGAATGTTGATAGTGGAAACCATATGGAATGTGGTGACTTCCAAAGGAAAGGTCTTAGTATATAGACATGGACGGTGTTTTGGATAAATCATCATTAATTATTATATGTGGAAAAAATGTATTTGAAAGATAAAAATGTGAAATTGGTATAATATGAATATTTAAAAACAACATGGTAGGTACTCTTGAACAATATGTCATGTTCAAATTTTACATATAGTGACTATATTTTCCATTGGTGATTAATATCACAAAAATTATTACTCTTAATTACATGAAATATATGGACATTGTTGGTCAATAGGGGTTAAAACTAGAATTAATGTCACAAGATGTGTATTTAAGTAGTATATTTAATATAGTCATATGTCACATGATATAGTGTGTACTAATGCCCTAAACCAGTTACTTGTAAAGAAATATATTCCATCAAACTCCACCCAGAATGTGGTATAATAACACAAAACATAGTGTGATGGATTTTTACAATTCCTAGATTTTATATATTCCTTGGATATATAATTATGGTGTTTATAGAGTGTTTCCTTTTCAATTTTTCATACCAACAATTCTACGATTAAAAATAAAACATTTGAGTAGTCAATGGATAACATGGAAAATGGATCTAAAACATCATATCTAGTGTGGATGCGTGTGTAACTCCACATGTTTTTAAGAACATTATTTTTAATGAATTTATATTCATTTATTTTTTTCCAATTCGCTATGTTAAACATTCCTTTCACATGTCATCGACTTAACGTACATTACACGCACAACCAAGTTTTACCAAGAAAAAATATATATTTAAAATATTATATATGATTTCATAACCTAGAAATTAATTTAGATTCTATTAATAGAACTAACTATCTTATTAAAACATATGTTTTACAAAAACATAAAATTAATTCATTAGTTACAATGAACAAATAGAATATAGAGGTAATATTTTTATAGAAATATATTTTTATGCTCACAGAGATATTTTATACAAATAAATTTAATTGATTAAAATTAGTGAGTGATATTTATATAATATATATATAATATACTCAATAATATGTTTTTTATATTCACACAACATATTTTATATTCATAAGATAATATCAAAACCAATTATATATATAAAACTGTTATTTTTTAAGACACTTTTCCACCTTTTTACGGAGAACCAACATTAAATAAAATTTTGACACTTTCATAAATATTATATGTCAAAATAAACATCATTTATTAAATAGAAACATAAAATTTTTTTATGGAGGTTTTTTAGTATTTTTATATGACGTTTTATTTTTTAATGAATAGTGAAAATAGAGAAATTTAACTCAAAATTATTTTTCATCCAATATATTTAAAAGGATAAATTTTATTTTTAATTTATTTTCAAGTATCCTTATATTAAATGTTTGTAAATTTAATAAATTTAGGTAATTTGAATCAATTTAAAATTTAAATTTGATATAAAACCATAGCTAACATTTGAATATTTTTACATTGAAAACCATCTTTATAATCTTGTCTATAAGAATAAATTCAAATTAATTTCTACCACTTCTATGATTTGACATTGAAGAAATTAATTACATATTTTGAATCAGAAAATTTTATTGTTTAAAATTTTCAAATTATCTATCGAAAAAATATTATTCAGTGTAATTAAAATTAATTGCCATGATTGAGATTAAATATTGATTAACAAGGGACTAAACCCTAAAATGAAGGAATAATACGACCTATAAACATGCCCAAGATCCATTTTATAGAATTATTTAGACCAAATAATCCATTATATATAATTATAATAATTATTATACCCACATCAATAAAAAACATGGTTGATATTTCATTTATAAAAAATATTACAAGAGTTCCTCTCCTCCCCCACTATAAAAGGCATATTTCACTCCAAATTCCATGCACCTTTAAATACACTTAAAATAATCCAATATAATTCAAAAATATCTGTAAACATACCTCTATTTATAAATGTCTCCTCCCTTTGAGAAGAAAATAAATTTAATGAAGTCCTTTGGTGAAATACAAAAGGAGTTACCGAAAGATGAGTTAACATCCTTTGATAAGATCCTTTATATTATTTTCATTCCCCATACCCTCCTCTACCCTTATTCAACTATTATAAAAAAATAGTATCCTTGATATATAGAGATTTTTTATTCAAATATTTTAACCAAAACATTCAAAAACATCCTTGTAATGGGTAGCAAACATACAATTTCTGTGTATGGAGAACTACGCCCAAAAAAAGATGATTGTTCATTCTTCATTTTTGGCCTCTCATGGTGGAAAATATCATGGACACTAAATTTTTATATATTATATATTATATTTATAATTTTTTTATTCTTATATAATTATTTTACAACACATATCATTATACTTTACATCTTTTGTAAATATGATAGTTTCGTTTGACGAAGTGTGGACTACCACCCTCTCAAAGCAACGTGATATGTTCACACATTACATAAAATAAAATAAGTATGGGTTTAGTGAAATTGTAATATATATATATATATGAGATTATCGTGATACTATGATATATATATATAATTATATGTAATTTACTCTCTTTCTTCCAATATGACTATAAAACGGAAACAACATTCATGCATACATACGACTTACTGTCTCTTTGAATGGCTTGTTACATTTCATACTTATATATCCAATTTATTATTATAAAACAAATATATTGAATAAAATTTATATTTATATAGTTTTTTTATATTTTGGATATCATGATTTAATTATGAGGACAAAATATCTAAAAAATTAAGACACATGCATAAAATAATGCTGATATTACCAAAAGTGGAACCATAACATTGAATAGTTAAAAAATTGGAAAGATAAAGTCATAATTAAACCATATATGGTAAAATATATTAAAATATTCATATATGAAAAATATATATTTAATATATATTTAATATTAAGGAATGTTGTACGAGTTCAATGAGAGTTGAGAAACAAGGTTAGATAATTTCATCTCACTTTCTATATCCATGAGATACATGCCATATTCTCCACTCTTTTCTTTTTTATGGTATATATAATGGTCATGAATGTATTAAATTATTATTATTATTATATTTAAGGGTATTCAAATAACCATTTTATGATATTTATTTAATGCAATTTCAGATTTAACTTCTTTTTAAGAATCTTCTATTTGTTTTCATGGAAAATGGTTTTGAAATTGATTTCTAGCTACTTTATAATTTTCAAGGAGAAAGGTTTTAAAACAATTTTCAATCATACATTATAATTTTTCATGATTATTTTCAAAGAAAATAGTTTTCAAAAGAATTTAATTTTTAAAAATATTTTTTCAAAGAAGAATGATATTTTCCTCAATTTTTTTAACAGATCATTCAATATTATTTATCATCTAAGATAACATCTGTTGGTTTTATTTATGAATTTTTGGGTAAATAATAAAATGTTTCAATTAATATATATTCTTTTAATGTTTTATGTTTTGATGTCATTATTTTTATGAAACTCACTTCCCTTTCACATGTTATATTATTTTAAAATATAACACTTTGATGAGTTATTAATTTAATGAAATGATTATGAATCCTATATCATTATAAACATGTAATGATATGATTACATGTTTAAGATACCCATTTAATTTCATGGATTAGGAGGTGGTTGTTTTGGATTTGTGCCAAAAGTATGTATGATTTCATTATGAGATTTTTGGACCCATATCTCTATCCAATGAATTGGGTAATCATATATATCACATTAGATTAACATAGATAGTCTTGGGAGTGATCCTTGACTTATAAGATGGTCATGAGAGTGAAATTTTACTACCAAGATGGTATAATGAGGGAAATCAAGCTACATATATGGTCATGGGAGTGATCCATGACTACCAATATAGTTTTGGGAGTGAACCCATACTATTAAAATGGACATGGAACCAATGAATTGGAAACTAATGAAATCAATTTATATAATTATGTTTACTCCACAATTCTATGTTTTATTCCTATGTTGTTCATTAATAGAATAAGTTATTTATTTTCATGACGATTCACGTCTTATGAAATCAAAAAATATATGACATGATTCAATTTTATGATATTTGATATATAGGGTAAAATATTCAAATTTTTGGATCACATTCTCATAATATTATATTTATGTTTAGGCTTACATTTCTCCCTCATATACATTTACTGAGCATCCAAGCTCACCCATTTTTATGTTTTTATACCCATGTTATGAAAATATGTATTATATATTATTTTTCTAAGAATTTTTCTATTCACGAATAACCTAGGAAAGATAATTTATCATAATAATATACCAGTGTACCTATTTCAATGTTTTCAAAGGCTCTATACTAATATGTTCATTGTGAATTTTTTATAGTAATGTTTTACATATTAAAAAAAGTGATGAAATTTTTATGTAAGTTAAGATTGTGTCTTATATATTGGGTATCATAGGTAATTATTAGATAACAATTGGAATCATGGATGAAAAAACCTTAGTGAGAACTCTAAGTACATGTCTATGGATAAGTCTAATGATAAAGAAAAGTATTGGAAAAAGTCACAAAATTTTGGAAACGGATAGAGTGAGTGTTTTCATATAAATGGATACATTTTTGTATACTAAAAGTGGGTGTTGTTATGTAATAGATGTGCATTGGAATGAAAACTCTAACAACTTGTCTCAGGGATTACTCAGGGTAACCAAGTACATGAAAAGGGGACTTTCTACGAACCTTGTTTTATAGTCACGGGGGATATGTATTGGGAATTCACAAACACATCACGAACCATAATAATGTATTTAAATATAATTTGTCTATGAATAACATATAATAAACCTATGGTTAAATATTTTAATGATGTTTTCATAACATAAACATCTTATAAAAAAATTATAGGATTTTTTGGTTCCTCATTATGATAACAATTTCTTTCACTTGGATTTTTGTTTTATTCGATGGTTGCAATCAAAAGGAACAACCATAATGGTGTCTAGGATAATAAATGAAACAATTATCTTACTAAGTATTTGAATTATATGGAATATGCATTGAAAAAACTTTTTTATATTCTCACATAGCTTTCATAATCTATGAATCATGGTAGAAATTCATTTTGGAAAAGAGAGTAACAACATTCGACTAATTCAATAGTGAGGCAACAGCCACCTTCAATCAAAGGCTCTTCTGATCCACTTATTTCTGAAGAATATATCAATACTATAGAAAATATGTTATTCATTTTCCAGGGTTTAGATAATGAGAATATATTCTGTATTTTTATCAGTTAGAAGGTGAAGCAGCCTAATGGCGGAATGTAATTAAGAATATGATGTTAAAAGATGAAATTCAATAAATGGATTGGGTGTAGTTAAAGAATGTATTTTTTAATTAGTTATTTACTAGTATTATTTATATATTTATGGTTAAAGAGTTCCTTAAATTGAAGAAAGGGGATGATGAATATTTCATTACCTAGGATGATTATTTAAAAAGACTTGTGGGGTAAACTTCTTTAATTAACTATCATCCTAGATGTAATGTTGATAGTTTCTACAATGTATTAAAGAAAAGTTTCTTAAGGGTGTTTTCTATAATAAATTTAGGTATATATGATGACATTTGTCATTTTAAAATGAATTTATAAATGGAGGTGGGAGTCACATAACAATCAATTTTTTAAAAAGAAATGGAAGATGGAGATTAGGGGGAAATCTATAACAATGAAGAGAAGAAGGTTATATTTCTAGTATACACTATGGAAAAAATGATGTTGGGAGAAAATTTCCATAAGGGGAAAATTAAAATTTTTAAGTGTGTAAGGGAAGGCCATCGATAATCTTATTGCCGATGCGATATGAATATGATTGACAATAGTGTGGATAATGAAAAAACAATACATAATTCAACTCACATGATTTAATGAAACAAGGGTATAGAGAATCCGAATTATGATAACAATTTTCCCAACCCAATGGCTGGTGATGATAATACCTATTATAAACCACTTATGTTATGGGACATGGGGAAATATCATGAATTATCTATTTTTGAGGAGTTGTGTGAAACAACATAATGAAAGGTAAAATTAAAATTCACTCTATAAATGTTAATGTCATATTTGATTCTGGATCTACTAAATCTATCAAATCTAAGAAATTTTCAAAGGGTTTCAAGATTCCACCAAAACCATTAGACATTGAATTAACAATGAAAATTTTAAATGGTGTGATGATTACATCTTATGTATCTGATTTATCTTTTGGTGATGTTTGTGGGAACATGATTTATTATTATCTCTTCATTCTTCCATTGGACGGATTTAATGTAATCTTATGCATGGATTGAATTTCTCTACATAAAGATCAAATCAATTGACAAGGAAGGGAACAGAAATTTAATATTTCATCCCATACCTTAATCACCCATTAATTGGATGATAAGTATGGAATTTTTCTGGGGATTACACCTAGTTTATGACTATTAATTACCATTCATAAGGGCTATTTATCTAAAATGGTTGGGGAGAAAATCGATATTGGTGATATTCTCATCGTTTAGGAATTTTTTTATGTCTAACTGGAAGAGTTTTCTATCCTTCCAAAAAAATATGAAGTTGTTTTATCAATAGATTTCATACCTGGTTCCACACCAATATCAATGACATAGTACAAAATGGCCTTGATTGAGTTTCCAATTTTGAAGAATCGCCTCCAAGAAAACCATTACAATGGATTCATTCATCCAAGTATGTCACCTTGTGTGTAACCAATTCATTACATGAAATATTAAGATAGATCATTGTAACTATGAATAGATTATTAGGATTAAAAAATCATAATTAACAAGAAGTATCCTCTTCCCCTTAATGGTGACTAGTTTGATCAACTACCCCGAGAACAATAGTTTTCCATGTTTGACCTTCATTCTAGATATCACTGATTGAGGTCCAAGAAGGAAGATATATCCAAGATGAAATTTTGTACATGGTATGGATATGATCAATATATTGTAATGTATTATAGTCTTAATAATTCCTCCTTTATCTTCATGTAATTAATGAATTTAGTCTTTGGAGATTACCTCGGTCAGTTTGCAGTAGTCTTTATAGATGATATTCTTATTTATTAAAAGTGAAATAAAGGGAATGAATAACACATTATAATTTTACTAAATATTGTTATAAAGGATAAAATATATATAAATTTTAAAATTGTGAATTTTGGCTATAAATAGATTCATTTTTTGGTTACATAATCTCAAGAGTTGATATACTAGTAGGTCCATCAATGATGGAGGATATTGGATACATTCCTAGACCAACCACGGTGACTATAAACAACAGATTTCATGGTTTAGATGGATATTTTAGATGGTTTGTGAAGACTTTATCATGACTATCTGATTATATGAGCAAGTTAACTCATAAATGTGTCAAATTATTATGGACAAATTAATGCGAGGATAATTTCATGTAACTAATAAAATGGTTGGTCAGTGAACTTTTGTATAAATTACCCTATAGTGGATAAGGGTTTATAATCTATAGTGATGAATCTAGGAAGGGATTGGGATGTGTTCTGATGCATAAAAAGTTGGTTATATCCAATGATTCCTGATATTGGATGATTCAAGAGAAAATATACCCAACTCATGATTTGGAGTTACAATATAAAATTTTTGCATTATGGAAATGGAGGGATTATTATTAGAGTTAAAATTGAGATATATATATAATGATCATAAATTTATCAAATATATATTCACACAAAATGAGTTACAAATAGGACAGAGAAGATGGTTGGATCTGATAATGGATTATGTCTTCTCCAAACATTACCACCATGGGAATGTGAACAAGGTGGTCAATGATTTAATTCAAAACTGTCATGCTATCTTATCCATGATGAGGATCATAGAATATCCAATATTCTAGGATTTGAAAAGTATGGATCTATAAATCTCGATGGAAGGAGAACAATATTATCTTTATCAAATAAATGTTCAACCCTCAATCCATGTGACAATTGCGAAGTCATAGATGGAAGATGTATATTCAAAAAATATTGTTAGAAATTTTCCTAAGAATAACCTTGATCAAGATGGAATGATAAGCTCTATATACCATGTATGTGTACATTCCATATAAGATTTGAAGAAGGATCTCTTAGTGGAAGGTCATAAATAGTTATTTTCTATTATTCCTCATGGTATGGTGATGTATTTGAAAGAATATTTATTGTGGGATGACATAAAGAGATATATATTAGAGTTTGTATATAAATTAATAGTATTCTTGAAAGTTAAGGACGAATAAGAAAATTTAAAAGTGATGTTTCATCCATTACCCACACTCTAATGAAAATGGCAGACCATTGCTATGGATTTTTTCATTGGAATGCCCAAAACAACTAAAGGGTTTAATGCTATATGTGTGGTAGTCAATATCCTTAATTAGTCATCTCAATTCATTAGTATCAGAGAAAATTTCCCTTTAGATCATCTTTCAATGAGATAAATTAAATAATTTCCCGGGCTACATGTATTGCAACTTTCCATTATATAATATCAGGATCTAATGCTTACCACAAAATTCTAGAGAATGCCTTAGCATTAAATTGATACATAATTGAGTTTCAAAACATCTAATCATCCTCAAATGAATGTCTATTCTGAAATAACAATTCAATACTTATAGGATATGTTGACATATCTGTCACTAGATTTCAATCATGGTTGGGATAAAAAATTTCCTCTAGTATAGTTTTCCTACAACAATAACTTTAACTCAATCATTCAAATTGCATCTTATAAAGCTCATTTTGAGAAGAAATATAGTACTCCAACATTTTGGGATGATGTTGGAGATACCAAGATATTGAGACCTAAGATCACTAAGTAAATGTAAGAGAAGGTTTGATCCATTCACAAATATATCATGTCATCTTAAAGTATGTATAAAATGAATCCTAATATCCATCAGTTTTATTTATAAATTGATGTTGGTGAGAAGTGATTTTATGAATCTCTCCCTAGAATAATTTTATGATATTTTGTATGAAAGGGAAAATTAAATCTAGGTATATCTATCCCATTGAGATTCATGATCATATCATGATGGTAGAATATCACTTGGATATTCTTCTAAATCACTCTCAGGTCCATGATGTGTTCCATGTATCACTCTCATGGATGAACATAACTAACCCTTCATAAGTACTTAAATAAGATTTTATAACATTGGAGATGGATATTTTTCATGAAGAAGTACTAGTTGAAATTCATTGTCATGCAAATAATGTTCTATAAAATATGAACACTCATATGGTAAATTCTTTGTGGATAAATAAAATGTTAGTGGAATCAAAATGTGAACTATAGGATATAATAAAGCAGAATTATTTTTATTTTTGGCACTAGAATAAAAAATTTTGAGGGTGAAATTCATTTAAAGTGACTATAATGTAAAACTTTAATTGTTATGGACATTATTATTTCAAATTAATTAATTTTTATTTATGTTTTCCAATTCACTAAGTGATACTTTCCTTTCACAAGCTACCGACTTGGCATACAATACATGCAACACCAAGTTTTGTTGAAAAAATAAAAAAAATATTATGTATTAAGACTTAATATGGATGTTATGTAAGTAGATATGAATAGTAATAACCACCTTATGAAAAACTATGGTTTAAAAAATATAAAAATAATTCATTAGTTATAATAAACCAATTAAAAATGATGGGAATATTTTTTTAGAATTTTTTTTATAATATTAAAGATAATTTAACCTAATATATTAAATTAATAAAAATTATTTATTGGTATTATAGTAATATATTTATTTTAAATTGAATAAAATATTTTTTATATTCATCCAATACAATATATAGGCAAAATATAAAATTAAACAAAATTTTCTACATAAAACCAACATTTATATTAAGGTAAATTTACCAAATTTTGATTCATAACCTACATTGAATACAAATTTTGAATCTTTTTAAAAATTTATTTGTCAAAAATATATTCATTTTTGAAATAGAATTATTAAATTTTTCATTATGTAGACTTTTTGGATTTTTAAGTGGAAATTCATATTTTTGTTAATAGTGGAAAATACTATAATTAAATTTATATGTGATTTTTCATATGATTTATTTATATGGTTAAATTATAAAACTAATTTAAATAAAAGTCTAATTAGATTAAAATTTTAACTTATTGATCCAATTTATGTTATTGGAATCAATTTCACATTGAAGTTTGTAAATGAATCATAAAAAACTATTGAAAAGTATTACTTTAAAAACCTCTTCGTTGTCCCATATGTAGGATTATATGTAAATTAATATCTACCACATATGAGACTAGAATTTGAAAAAAATTGTTTCAATAATTAGAATCATAATAGTTTATAATATCTAATGACATTATCTTTTTTGAACAAAAATATTTGTGAAGGAAATTATAAATAATTACAGTGATTAATATTAAATTAAGCCTAATAAGGATTTAAACCCTAAAATTAAGGGCTAATATAATGTATAATAACTTTCAAAATCTATTTTATTTCCATACTTCAAACCTATCCTCCCTTGTATCTAGTCTTTACCATTATTAGATCCACATTCAATAAGAAACATTTGTGTTGTTCCGCAATTCCAAAATTTTACTAGAGTACCACTCATCCTCCATTATAAATGGCCTCACCTCCTATTAATTCGACACACCTCCTATTTCACATAGGTATAACCAAGATCATCCAAAATAGATCCCCAAAATACTTCCCTTCCTAATTTATTCCTCCCTATTGGAATAAATAAATTCAAGGAAGAATTTTGGTGAAATCCAAAATGAGTTACTGAATGAAGAGTTAACATCATCCCTCAAGATCCATTATCTTATTTTCATTCTCCACCCCCTCCAATATCCATTTTAAATTATTAAAAAAACTCCAGTATCATCAATATATTGAGATTATTTTTTATTTTGTTTTCTACCTACCCATTCACACACTAAATCTAATTGGTAAAGAACACATTATTTATGTATAAGGTGAACTACTGCCTTAAAAATTCATTATTATTCATTATTCCTTTACCACCACTCGTGTTTGAAATTTTGGTGGAAATAGATTTTATAATAAATATTTATGATATTAATAATGTATTTATACTTACGTAATTATTTTACAATCCATATATTCATAATTTTAATCTTATGTTAATTTGGAAATTTCATTTAATGAAATATGGATTGTCGGCCCCTCCAAGCGATGCGATTCATTCACACACTACATGGAAAATATTAATGAAGTTTTTAGTGAATTTTAATAATATATATGATATAATAATTCTATATCAATAATGATATATATACATATAAATAGTTATATTTCATTTAACATTATTCTTCTAATAAGACAATAAAATGGAAACACGGTTCATGCATATGTAAGGCCAACCATCTCCAAGAATTGTGTATTACATTTTGTACATTTATATCATATACATTATTATAATATATTTTTAATGAATATAGGTAATATTTATGTAATTTTTTAAATTCTATAAATCTTGGTATAAGTGTAAGGACAAAATATATAACAAAATATGATAAATGCGAAAAACAAAGTGAATATTACCCGATGTGAAACCTAAACATATAATTGTTAACCAAAGGGTAATATAAGGTCATAATCAAACCATATATTATATCAGTTATAATAACATTATTTTGTAGAATATTGATAATAAACATAAATATTTAATACATGAATTTTTTTAGTACCAAGAGATTCATGACACAATGTAAGGGAATTTCTTATCACATTTTATTAATGTTTGATACATTCAGTGTTCACCACTATTTTATATTATGTGGGGTATATTCTACTCATGAATTTGTTAATTTATTATTATTTATAAATTTATGGGTTTTTACATATCCATTCAATGACATTTATTTAATGAGGTTTATGCTTTAAATTTTATAAGAGACTTTTGTATGTTTTTAGGAAAACAGTTTTGAAATGGGTTTCAAGATTCATTATATGTTTCTGTGAAAATGTTTTCATGATTGAATTATATATTTTGAGGTTAATATCCAAATCAAATAATTTTTAATAGGTTATATGTTTTAAAAAATATTTTTCATTGAAGAAAGATATTTTCCTCAAAATATTGTTTTAATGAACACTCCAAATCATTTACTTTCAATGATAATATCTTTTGGTGGAACTCATTCCTTTTTGTGGGAAGGACTCAATGATTCCATTCATATTATTTATATAAATAGATTATGTTTTGATTTCATAATTATTATGAATGGTTTTTTCCTTTTGTTGGTCATATTATTTTAAAACCTACTTTTTTATAGGTTATTATTTTGATTAAATAATTACGATCCATATATCTTTTTCCATATATTATGAAATGATTAAATGTTTATGATAACAATTTCTTTTCATGGTTTATGATATGGTTGTTTATGTTCATGTGGAAAATGTATGTATGATTTAATTATTTGACGGGTGGGACCTATATTTCCCTCTAATATACTGGGTAAAGATTTATATCTCATAATATTCACTAAGATGGAATTGGGACTGAACCATTACTACTAAGATTTCAGTGGAATTGAACTATGAATAACAATATTATATTAGGAGTTGACTCATTTTACTAATTTTTCCATGGGTGTGAACTGTGAGTATTAATATGGTATAGGTAATGAACCCATTAAACTAAAATGGTATTGGAATTGATTTATTAGAAACTATGGAAATAATTTTTTATTCATTTTTGTTTTCCACAATTCCATGTTTTATTCAAATTCTATCTATTCATGATTTAGTATTTTTTATTTCATAATTATTCATATCCTATTAACAGTCATTTTTTATTCCATGCATTATTTATATTATCTTTGTAATTCATGGTCTAATTTCCAAATTATTTGATCATGTTCTCATACTACGATGCTCAAGTTTATGCGTACATCTCTCCTCTGATCACGTTTTCATTTTAGTGTATTTTACAAGAGTAGTTTTTAGTAGATTAATTTATTTCCATTTTATGGTGGACCATGGGATGATGATTTTCAATGAGAGGGGGATGAATTTGGGAAGAATAATCTTTTTTCCCTTTAATGATTTCCCTGGAAATGTATCTAGAAAAATTAATAACAATGTTTCTCAGAACAAATATCTAGAAAAAATGCATTATAATCTTGTACTATTGAGGTACAAATTATCCTTATTGTCTATGATTTATTTTTCCCAATAATATTAATGTGCACCAAACATCTCTACTAGATAAAACTTGTTTCAATACCTTATTTCACACTAAAATTCATATCTATATAATAACAAAAAAACCAATAGTAGACCATTTATCTTCATTTCTTCTTTCAAATTTCATGTAATTTATTCATCTTATATTTTTTAGAATAAAACTACACACACCCTCCCTTCTTTCTCTTGAATTAAATACTCTATTTTTACTCCCGTAACATTACTCCTCTGAAATAAAAATTGGTCTTTATAATATCATATAATTGTTTACTTAACACATCAACAAATATTCATGAACCAATTTGTTTTATCTCAAAAAATAGAGATATCATTAGTAGGATATAATTTTAATTTTATATTAAAAATCAATTAAATAAATAACCTTATCTTAATACAAAAACATTTAATGCTTCTAATGATTCTTTCTTTAGTCATATGAGTTATCCAGGTGGGGACTAGAAAACAGCACAATGGGAATCCATGCATTACAAAATAATTGATCCAATACCATCAAATACATTAACCTCACATGAGAGAAAATTACCCTATAATAAAAAAATTTATAATATCATTATAATTTCATGAATCATAATACACAAGTCTATTTATCATAATGAAATACACCTATTTTTTATACCAAAACAACATATTCATATCTTAAATATATCTTGGTGAAAACCATTATTTTTCTACCACATAATTCTTAAATTATCTCCATGATATTAATTCAATAAAAATCAAATATATCATCAATTGAAGAAATTTTTAAAATCATAAAAATATTTAGAGATTATCCTTTTAAAAAAGTATCTTTTAATTTTTGAAACAACATTTTTTATAAATCTAAAACCATATCTTCATATCATAAAGAGATGTTATCAAATCATTGAAATTCACTTTTACAAACTAAAAATTTCTTTTATATTCATTCATATTTTCTTTTTACTAATCCATACTTTTAAAATTGACTCTAATATTTGAGTACAAATGAATCTTATAAATACATAGATATTATTATCTTTTGATAAATTTCTTGATGACATCCCATAGTTCCTTATACATTTTAGCAGGATTACTCTTATGAATTTTAGAGTTAAAAAATTTATAAACAACCATTCCGTATATTGAATCTTATATATGAATTACTAATGAATATATTATATTCAATTAATATGAAATAAAAAAACCTATAACTGACTTAAAAATAATTATAGATACATATGTACCTATTTCAAACAATAATGATAATTGAAATAACATTCACTAAACATAATAATATTTATTTTATATTTGTCTGAGGTTGATTGAAATATTTAAAATAAAACAAACAAATACATTTATTCACTAATATATGTCAAATTCACTAGTTTAATATGATATACCATAGTCATATCTTAATACTTTAGTCATTAATGGCATAAACAATATCATAAGTCATATCTTGGTCTCATTAATCTCTCCTTTTGAATTTTTATGCCATCTATGGATCATAAATCTCTTTTAAACTCATAAAACATAAAAATAAATCATTATTCAATAATTATAATCATGATAAGGGGAAATAATTATTAGAAACAATTAAATTTGAGAATAAGATCAGGCTTTCCATGACTGTGACTTATATCCTTTTCATAAAAACCATTGAAACCACTTTATACCAACATAGAATCAACTCCCATTTTCTTCCAACATCTCAATACAATTATTTGAACATCTGAATAACAATTTAAAGTATTCAATCACCACAAAACAATTTAAATAGTTCAAAAATCACAAAAACATAGACATGCTGACTTCATAGATTACCCCTTTTAATAACTATCATATAATATATTATCCCTCAAAATATGGTATCTTTAACTTATTAGGTTAATAAAAAATATATTGATTCTATTCAATATTAACGATTTCCCCAATAAAAATTAAACAAAAAAATGGCGATTTAGGTTTCATTTCTAATCCATAGAAAAAATTATTAAAATAAGATGTGAGAGAGGGGGTGAATATTCTATATATTATACATTGAATAAAGATAGATGAGAATTATTCTTTAACAATCTTGGGTTTCTATTCAAATATATCATTTAATGAAAACCACTATTCTCTTTCATATAATTATTCAACTCCCACAGTAAATTGGGAAAACAAATAACCTTCATTATTTTTTCTATAAGACATCCCAATGTATCTATCTTATTATTTCTCATAACTTATAGAATTTTGAACATCAACATGATTTTCTTAAAATGGTAGTACCATATTCATCTATCATTCTCTAATTAATTATTCTTAAGATATTCGATTGAGGCATATTATTTAGTTGAAAATCTTTTCAACCCTATAAGAATTAAATAATCTCAAAAGAAATATTAAATATTCATTTTTTTAATTACAATATTTATCTTTCATCAATTCTTTAAAATAAATAAGTAAGTATCCATGTGAATAATTTCATCTCAATAAAGAAAATTAAATTTCAACTTCCTAAAGAACATTTATTCATTTAAATTGGATCTTAGTGATCTATATCAAAATTTGAGATAGAAATATTAGATTATGAATCAATATATTGAAAAATATTTTTTTATCAACTCTAACTTGTTTAAACCAATGATTGTTTAAAAAAATCATATAATCTTGACTATAATCCCATAATGAAATATTATTTGTAACACCCAAATAAATTTCAAAATTTTAATCTTATAATAAAAATGAGTTGTTTATCTTTATACTCAACACCATGTTATGTTTACACTACACACCACATTGAGGTTTCATGTGTTACAAGAAAGAATGGGTTTTACCACCTTTTAATGGCACACCTATATTAAAACAATATTTTGGAAATTTTAAAATTATTATTTCTACAAAAATTATTTTTTAATTAAGATTTAAAAATTTATATTAGGGTGATTTTTTGAGAAGTTTAATTTTTTGATGAATTTTGAAAAATACTTCATTTTAGTTAAAACATCGATTTCTCTTAAATAAATTTTACTATCAAATTATATGAGTTTTAAAGTCCCAATAGATCAATTATTCATATTTCAGTCCAATTTAAGTCATTGCAATATTTTTTAAAAATATTATATATAAACACATTTTTGAATTTTTGACCTTTTCTACTTTAAAAAACATGTTTTCTATCTATGTTTGTGGTATTAGCGTTAATATTAATTTTCACACTTCTATGATTTGAATTTTCAAAAACAAACATACATAGTTTAAATAAGAAAAATATTTCTAGTTTACTAAGATCATATTAATTTTTTTACCAATTTAATAAGTGAATGTGAATAAAAATTAATAACAGTGATTAAGGTATGATTACAATTTAAAAAGGACTAAAACTTAATATTAAGGCACAACTTGACTTAGAAACTAGTCCGAAATCTCATTTCATCCAATTATCGTACAATATCTATAACACCCTAGAATGATATTGGGTTAAATGACTAAATCATATGACTCATGCCAACAAGGTGCAACTTAATTTTTAGGAGCATACCTGATTAGAACTCCACAGTTAAGCATGCTTGGCATAGAGTAGTAACCAGGATGGCTGAAAATATGGGATTTTTTTCCAAGGTGTCTGTGTGTCATCATAAATGAATACTTGAACGGATATGACTTGGCCTATGTGGACTATCATTAGTCAGATGGCCTGTTCAGGCAGGTGGGTGGGCCCTAGGGTGGATACCATGTGTCCTTGAGGCAAAAGGTGGTAACTGGAATGCTAGGACTTGATGAACATGTTATAGTGCGGTGTCTGTGTTGTCACTGAGGCCCGGTTGGTAAATTTTGTATTAGGGGTGGAACCCAACCTTAAGTGTAGTGCACTGCATTGGATGAGATATAGGGCCCACAATGAAAACATTGTTCTCTAGGGGGGGGGGGTGAATGTAACACCCCAAAATGACAAATAGTTAAATAAATAAATGATAATACTCATATCAATAAGTTTCATCTTCTTTTTTCAGATTCTACCGGATTATAACTCTATAGCTAAGCATGTGTGGGCTAAATTAGTGATCAGGATGGGTGACCATTTGGAAATTTTCATAGGGTGTGTGTGAGTGGTGAAAAATCATAGTGGAAAAGACATTTTTTGGCCTATTGGGGCTGTCACTAGTCAGATGACTCGTATGTGCATGTTGGTGGGCCCCTAGGTTGGGACCACGTGTCAGCGGGGCAACTGGTGGTACCTGGTGGGCTAAGACCCAACAACCATGATAAGACGTGGTGTTTGTGCTTTCATCGAGGCCCGGTTGTAACAATATTCCCACTTGGTTCACAATTTATTGGTTATTTGAATATAATTAAATTAAAGTCCCATATATAAATGGTAAATCATGGAAAAGGAAGAAAATTAAAATTTCATTACCATTGAAATTTATAAAACATTGATATATTTTAAAAACAACATATTTTTGTATATACATATACTTTTTAAATATTTTTTTTATTTTTATCATAATAATTTATCAATAATATTTATATATGGTATAATTACTTAAAATTCTTATTAAATTCCAACGTAATGACTATTTAGTTAAAAGAAAAATAAAATAAATGATACTTTCAATATTAAAAGTGAAGTTAATGTATTGAATAATTCTTATTATTTATTTAATTATAAATTAAAATATCATGTTAAAAAAATTAAACCTACTGGAATTTAAGTATAATATTGTTTTTATATTTTAAAAATAAAATGAAATAAATAGTGCCAACATTGACATTATTATTATTTTACAATAATTGATATTTTTTTAAATTATTTAAATTTAATAAAAATTATATACTTATCAAAGTTATTTTTAAGTTTTAATAAATTATAAATATGGTCTATTAATGGACGCATGGATCTTTTGTAAGTAAAATATTTTCCTATAAATTGTAAAAACATGGTTAACATGGTTTGAGTATAGGTAGTGTTTTAGGACGTCATATGAACTTGTTTTAAAAATAATTTAAAAATAACATTACATTTTTTATATTATAATTTACTTATAATATTAATAATTAAGTGGAAATATATTTTCTAATAAATATAACATGTTTTTATTCTAAATTATCATATTAATTATGTTAAAACACTCGATGCATTAATAAAAACCAAAATGAAAATATATTGGGGAATATAAGATGTTAAATAACAAAATCCTTAAAATGTACATGTTTTTATTTTTTAGTCATTATTCGACCATTCATCCCCATTAATAAATTATTTTTACATTTTAGGACCTTTCGTTATGGTAAACCTCCCATTAATGAATAGCTTTGGAATTTACAAGTGTGCCACTCCCCCTCCACTATAAAAATGATTACACTCTAACACTTATTATCACAAATATATCAACTCTATATCGAACAATACCTTCCCATATAGCTCCCTCAAATACCTCAACTCCTCCTAGAAGACTCTATTTTTGTGTAAATCCATACAAGGATTCATTTCGGTAAATTTCAAATAAAGTTACCAGATTAAGCGGTGAAATTTTCTCTCAAGATATCTAGTTTCATTTTCACCATCCATAAAATTAAATATCATTATTATATTATTATGTAACAACATAATTATCCTAAATATACTAGTATGTTGTTATGTGATATGTTCTAAATAAACATACAGACTCTTCTATCTAACAGATAACGAACATTTTGTTTAGGTGTACGACAAACTACCACCTCACAAAACAATGATTATTCATTTTTTCATT
Organism: Viscum album; assembly: GCA_963277665.1. Taxonomy (NCBI): domain Eukaryota; kingdom Viridiplantae; phylum Streptophyta; class Magnoliopsida; order Santalales; family Viscaceae; genus Viscum; species Viscum album. The sequence continues at coordinate 621,377,550 of OY728131.1, read as the reverse complement.
TACCACCTCTCATGGTGGAAATTATGATGGAAAATATGATCATGTATGATATTTAAAATATTTATATATTTTTTTATACTTCTCTAATTCTATTATACCACATTTCTCTATGTAGTCTATTTTTTTTATATGATAACATCTGTTGTGGAAGTGTTGACTACCACAGACTCAAAGAGATGTGAATCATTCACCCTAAACATGGAATGTATAAAGGTTGGTATTATTAAATCTATGTAACATATATAAGCTAAATTTTAAAATTTAATAACAATATAGATTATATAAATTAATTTTGATTCTTTTACATAAAAAATGAAATGAATGTGGTGTACATTTGCACAAATGACATACCATATCTTTGGATAGTGCACATCATTTTTTATCTACAAATATTACGTACTATAGTTTATTTGTCTTTCCTAAATACATAAGAAAGTAAAGTCATGGTTTTCATTCTGGATATGAGATAATAGTGATCTAAGTAATATTAATAACATGTTATAAGTCAAAACATACTTGATAAAATTATCCAATTAACACCAGAAATAGTTAAAATAATTAATGGGTGTTAACAAACGAGAAATAAAATACTATAAGACGTTAATATAATATATTATAAAAATTATTATGGATATTTTATAATTTTGAAATATATTTTATACTACTATATTGGAGGATAAATACCACCCATCAAAATTATGGATAAGGAAAGGGGTTCTTGTCTCAATTTTCATTCTGTGAGGTTCACACCGTTAACACAACATTATGCATTTGTGTAGTGTATCTACAAACCCATTTGATATACTAAATCAAGAATTATTTTATCATCATTTTATTTACATTTTTATTTTTATGATCATTGGTTTTATGTCTTCCAATTCATATGTTACCACAATCGTATGTAAATTTCATCTTGATTTACATTCCATTGAGATTTATTTTTTATTATGAACCAATTCACATTACTTGGTGTATATACTACGTCTAGAAATTTAATATCCCTAATATTCATAATCTCTTTATATTATTTGTTTCATTAAAAATTATTTTATCATTTGGATTATAATTTAAAGGATAATAAATGGGATGGGACACTATGGAATGTTCAAATATTATTTTCCTATTGAATGATTTTAATGATTATCTCTGTTATAGATCTTATATTTGCGACTTTTAACACTTTTTATGAAAACTCACTTAATTTTAATGGTTTTTTTGTTCATGTGTACTTTAATATACATATTCACATAAAATGGATATTTGTAATTTCCAAAAACGTATACCATTTTTCATAAAATGTTCATATAGCTTTTATTATATTCATGGAACGACATCTTGATTGTATTGAATAATGGGCATTATGCTTTAAAATTATTATATTATTTGAATGAGGAAATAATATTAAAATATTATTATCATTATTACTTTAATATATCTAATTCTTAACATGAATTCATTAAAGTATTATATTCTTGGCATGATGCTTTGAAAATATTAGATCTGTTGTAAGTAGTTACAGTGGTTTTTTATAAGTATCAATTGTTATTCATTTAATTCATAGATAGTTGGGTTATTAATAATCCATGATATTTTTCACTTAACTATCAAGAGATAAATTTAATTTTTATCTTGTTGATTAAATTGAATGTATTTCAATTTCTTACATTTCCAAATTTAATATCTATATTCTAGTTATTTTAACAGTATAAGTTATTAGTTATTTAACATTCCATGTTTATTTATTCCTAATGATTAATTATTTATTCCTCTTTACATATTATTTCAAAGATTTTGAGATCACCCTTATTTTGTTTCCTTTCCCCATTTTATTACGAAAAAATCTATGAATAAGCATTCATGGATGTAGTTTATTTCATTTATTTTGTTTCATTTTTGTGTTTTTATATCCTAATGTATTATGGGTATCATGTAGGTAATATATTTTTCCAGGACTTCTATACTGATTAGAACTTCATGATTTTATCCCTTATCATCATGCCAATTTAATATAAAATGCAATGGCTTCAAACTTCTATGGTCCGTGAATTACAGTTTGAACCAGTGGAGGTTTAACAACAACCATGGAAACAACATTTTGAAAATATAGATTAAGGAATATAACATTCTGATTAAAATTTAGGATAATTATAAATAATATCTTATAATTTTTCATGGTAGGGATTGTGTGGGTATTCCTAGTAATAAAACCCTATGTGGAGTCTACGTGGGGAAATGGTTCTGGCACAGATATACATATCTGTAAAAACTCATACAAGGTGTGTTTTTCCAGACTCAGTGTAACATAGTACACTGCAATAGGCATTAATGTGAACTTTGTTTCCCTGTAAATGGTTATTCATAGAGGATAGCTCTCATTTTCATTATCAACCATTATGATGGATTTTAATGTAAATATTTCCCCAATGAGACAAAAGTTTATGCTTCTAGGATTTATGATGCATAAATTGTTGTTATATTCTGTAAAAAATATTGAATTAAACAAAATGATTTTATGAGATAATATTAAATATGATGTTTTTTCAAAATAGAAGATGGAATGAACAATTTAATCTGTACTCATGGAAAATGTAGAGATGGTCATACAGTGGAAAATGATAGAGATGGTATTAGAACTGAGAATGTTTTCGGAAATATTGGGGATACATAATCGTATAATGTTTCATAAACTTTAACATATTGAGAAACATGTTCAATAATGAGACTCGCCTATGATAGATCATTTTATACGATAGAGGGCCCCATCCATTAGTGGGACTAATGATCCAATTTCAACTGATAAATGTATGATTTTGTGGGTGACGATATTTTCAACATTGGTATGTAGTGAAAAGGAAAATCTTACACTTACAGGGTATTTTCTGATATGTGAATCTAATCTGTAGTCATCATTGATCTAAAATACCAACGAAGAAGAGGAGATAAAACTAATATAATAGAAATATTTTTTGTCTAAATTATTCAATAAAAAATTCAATCATGAGAAACAAAATGATATGATGAGTATGTTCCTCAGTTTATATAAAAAAGAGGTAGGAAGTGTTGTAGAGCATGAAAATTCCATTACAAGGTTAGCATGGTATACTACTGATTTCATACACAACACAGAATGTATGATTGATCATTTACTTGAATGAATTAATCAAAATCATTGAAGAACTGTAGTTTCTAAATAAATTTATTCATATAATGAAATAGTTTTATTTACTATCTATTGAGTGAAATAAATCCACAAATAATATGGATTCAATGGGAAGAATTATAGGGAGATGATAATAGAGAAATACGTGGATAAAGGGGGAAATGGAAAAAAGTATTTTCCAACATGTGATACATATGGAAGGTAAATACATAGTACATGATTAAAAGGGAAATTAATTTTGTTTAATTGTGGAAAAAGGCCTCCATGATTTGGAATTAAAGGGAAATACATTATATTTATAATGTACAATTAAACAATATTAAGGATATGTGGAACTATGAAAATGAATTCCCCAACTAAAAAGAGAATATAACCCATAAGATGATAAGGAATCAATCTATAGAATATATTATCAACACAACTGAAGTGAAATGATTAATTTTATTCAATATTTTGATCTAAAAAATATGTTGTAACAATATTTTGTGATTATTCTCTCCTCATATGATCTATTAAATATATCAGTATTGTACATAAGTACTTTTCCATTAATTATTTGAGATCATATATCGAATTGGAAAATGAAAAGTGATTCAGCAAATGATAATTTTTTGGAAAATACATCATTTAAGAAAAGATAATTCTTGATATATTATTGAGTTTGATACAATTTTTTTTTTGATAAAAAGATGATTGATATGAACATAGTGAATTGAAAAAATTCTAAATACAATGGAAATAATTCGAATGTATTTCATCATGATCTTAAAGAGTGTTTAACAATTTATGAAATAAGTTATGTCAAAAATTGGATGTGGCCATTGGGGTTAATTCAATACCTCACCGTACTGTTTAACCTATGCAATGAGATTAAGTATCAATAAATCAAGGCATGAACAATGGATTTGATTTTATAAATGTACCAGTAATTATATTAACTTATATTCAAAGATAGTAAATGAATTACTCAACTCTAGGAAAATAGATCTTTAAAACAAAATTTTTGTCCATATACCTTCATTTTAGATCAATCAAATGGCCCTTTAGATCATCATTCATTTATGTCTTTTTATTATTAACTTTCTTCTAAAAATGTTCTCGAGCACTCTCTATCATAACTTTTTTTTAGATTTTTTTCTCTGAAACCAGTTTCTATTTTCCCATATATGTTCTCCAACATGGGATCCTAGTTTTGTGCAAAATGTAATTTACATTATCTCTTATTAATAATATGCTTTATTAACCCTATTATGGATATGGGGTTTTCAATAATAGTATTTTCAAATATAAATTCCATTATTTTTAGATAATGTTTAAATTAGGAGGATATAATTTAATTATGGTTAAGAGAATTTTACACCCAATACATTACAATATTTGCAAGAATAAATATAATTTTGTCTCAGTTTATACTTTACAAAATTTCATCCTTGCACTACACACCACAATGAGTTATCTTGTATTGCATGAAAGAATGGGTTTTAAAGCCTTTAATGGCTAACAAATTTTAAATATATATTTTCCAGATATTATAAATTTTATTTAAAAAAAATCATTTTTTAATTTGGAATGTCTAAATTATATTAGGGTATTTTTTTGTATTTTTATGTGATGTTTAATTTATTAATGATAACAAAAAATATTAAATTATAGTTAAAATTTCCTTCTTCATTTACTGATTTTTTAATGATAAATTATATTAATAATAATGTAAAAATAAAACAATTATTAATATATTAATCCAATTTATTTTATTTCAAATGTCTTTATATTTAAATTTGATATAAAATCTTTTTGAACATTGTAACGTTTCAAAATTTAAAACTCACATTCTCTCCGCTTGAGGGTGTATGTTATTAATAATTATTTTCCCATGAATGTGATTAGAATTTTTAAAAATGGAAATACATTATTGTAATCCATAATATTTTTTCTAACTATATCGGCTAAATTTTTCACCAAAATGATTAGTGAATGAGATTAAAATTAATTATGTTGACTAAGGTAAGACTAAATATTATAAGGGACTAAACCAAAATCTTAAGGACCAAATTGACATGGAAACATGTCCAAAAGTAATTTTAATCCAATAATAATATCATATCTTCAATTGGATAAAATTATATGGGTTATTTGGATATTATTAAATGGAAGTTCCCTATATAAAAGGTTAGGTTATGAAAAATAAAAAAAGGGAACTCACTTTACCTTTAACATTTATAAATATTTCATGTCTATAAATATTATAATAAAATATATTATAAATATATTTTTGAAATCAAAAATGTTTATTTATCATGATTTTTGTCAATAATTTTCTGAATGGTTTATTTACATGAATTTGATTAATAAATTCCAACGTAATTATTATTTAGTTAATAACACACTAAAATAAATATTAATAACATTACTAAAAGAAATGTGAAATGATTGAATTGTTGACTTTATATATATATATATATATATATATATATTAGGTGAATATATCATGTTACTAAACTTTAAACTTAATGGATTTGAATTATAATTTTTTTATGTTTGGAAATTAAAATTAGATAGATTATATTATAATTGACCTTATTATAATTTTACACAGAAATGATATTTTATTAAATGATTTACAATTAATAAAACTAAAATATAAATCTAAGTGACTTATATTTGTTAATAAATATTAAATATACTGTATTAATGGACAAAATTTTATTTTATATTTAACATATGTACTGATATATTGTAAAAAATTGTTAGCATGGTCCAAGATTAAGTAGTGTTTTACTACGTCAAATGATTTTTTTTGAAATCAATTTTAAAAAAAATGGTTTATTATTTTATAAATTATATATCATATTTATAACTAAGTGGATAAATATTTTATATTAAATATAACTTTTGTTTTTTCTGGAAGGTTCAATTACATAATATAGAAAACTAGATGCTATAATAAAAACTAAAATGATATAATAGTGGAATTGTTGAAGTTACGGGAAAAAATATTAAAATGCATATCTTCTTGTGTAGTGTTGATTTTAATCAACAATGATTCCCAATTAATTAATTATTTATACATTTTTAGGCACTTTATGTATGGTATTCATCCCATTAATGATAAAAGTTTTGTATTTACAAGAGTGCCACTCCCCATCCCCTATAAAAAAGAAAACACACTACTGATAACTAACACAACACTTTCCACATTGGATTCTCTGTGATCTACCCAAATGTATACCCAAAATACATCCCCTCTTTATATTATACTACCCTTGGGATTAAAACCATAGAAGGTTTCCTTTGGGTAAAAACAAAAAGAAGTTCCCCAATTAAGAGGTAACATCTTCTCAAAATATCTATTTATATTCATTTCCATTGTCCAGACCCCAAAATATCCATATTCTATTGTTATGTAACCTCAATATTATCCTAAATATACTTGGATACATTAATGTGATGGTTTTTTTCAACAATAACACACACTTCCATCAAATGGATGACAAACATATTGTTTACGTGTATGTTGAACTAACACCCCAAGAAATGATAATTGTTTATTTTTTCTCTGCCACCTCCAATACTGGAAATTGTGATGGAAAATAAAAATATATATGATATATATGATATTTATAAATTAATTATGAATTTTGAAATATTTTATAACACATTCCTCTATAAATTTTGTTTTTTTTAACTAATATAACATCATTTATGGAAGTGTGTACTACATCCCCCTCAAAGTGATGTCAGTTGTTCATATTAATCATGGAATGTATAAATGATGGTTTAAATATACCTATGTAACATATATAAAATATATATGATACTATAATTATAATATATAAAGTTATCAGTCACATTTCATTTTTTTGTTCAACAATGAAATGAAAGTAGCGTTCATGCGTACGTACGACCTACCGTCTCAATGAACGATGCACTTTATTTCATATCTCCAAATATTTTGGACTACACTAAATATATATTTGCTGAATATATAAGATAATTTAGTCTTTTTTTATGTGATGGATATGATGAAATCATAATTAATGTTATAGTAAAAATAAGTGACAAGTAAATATATACTTGAAAAATCTAGTAATTTAACACTTATAATAGTTAAAATAATGGATGACATTTAAGAAACAGGTAATAAAATATTTTTAGAAGTTTATATATCATATTATAAAAATGATTATTGTTCTGGTATATGAATTTGAAATAATTCAAACCACTATAAAGGATGATAATTACAAAATGACAAAAAGAAGTTTAATGTTATGGATTGATGTCTCACTTTTCTATACGTAAGGCATACGCCATTAACACCACTAGCTTCATTTGTGTAGTGTACCTACTAACCATATTGACATGATAAATCAGGAATTAATTTATTTTACTTAATTTAAATATTTAATTTCATGATCATTATTTTGGGTATTCCAACTCATCTGTTACCACTATTTTAATAGAATTTCATTTCAATTTACATTTCATTATGAATTATTTGTTAGTATGCACCATACAACATTATTTCGTGTATATAATGCCTTCTTAAATGTTACACAATAAATATAATTACTCTTTTGATATTCTATGTTTCATTTAATATTATTTCTTAATGAGGATTTTGATTTTAATGTTTTAAAATTGTATGGGAAATTTGGAATGATTAAAGATTATTATGCAATGGAATGTTCTTAATAATTTTAATTGTAATATCACATCCATTTTTTATTGATGTATTTATATCAAAAAACACACACCATTTTAATCAATTTTCATAGTAAATTTACCTTAATATCCATATTATAATACAATAGATGTTATTATTATTCTAAACTATATACCGTTTTTTATAAGGTGTTCACTTTTACCCTATTAGATTCATGGAAGGAAGCCTTGATATTATTAGATTATTTGCATGAACCATTAAAAGTATTAGAATCTTGGAATGGAGCCATGATAGTAAAAGATTCTTGGCTTAACACCATGAAATATTCTCTTCATTAAATGAATTTTTTAAATTATTATTTTCTTGGAATGAATCCATGAAAGTATTAGATCCTCAGCATGAATCCTTGGTGGTATGTTATAGATATCCATAATTATACATTTCCTTCATATATATTTCAGTTACTATTCATCGATGATGTTTCTTTGTCGATATATATATGGATACATTTAATTTTCAGTTCATTGATTTATTGGCATGTGTTTCAGTTTTTTACCATTCCACGTTGAATATGCCTTATCTAGTTATATAAATGGAATTTGTTATCTATTTTTTATATTTCCATGTAAATGTAATTTTATTGATTCATTTTTTATTCCACATTTCATACCATTACTGAGAATTTGAGATCACCATTGTAATGTTTTCATTCCCTAGGATATGAAGAATAAGTCATTTTATATGTGTCCAAGGATTCATTTTATTATGTATCATGTTTATAATTTCTATTTATCAATTTATTATGAGTATAATTTATCTAATTTAGCATTCTATGACAGCTATACTGATCAGTCCAACAATATTTGAATCCTTGTAATCATTCCAATGAAATTAAATAATTCATCGGCTCTGGGATTTTCGGGTCAAGGAATTACATTATTAATTTTTTATATAACAACATAATAGACATAAATATCAAAAAATATCCATCCAAATGAGATTTTCTTCCTCTATAAAAATCCCACTAATGGTTCCATTGTGGTGTTATTTGTGAAACGTTTACAATAAAATCCTTCTCATTTCCTTTCACTTTCTTTTATTATATTTTTTATTATGAAAAACAAAATCATTTCCAAATATTATATGGTGAGACAATCATCATAAATGTTACTAGGATTGTCACAAATTCAATAAAAATCATTCAAAAGATGGATCTTGATCTCAACATTCAATCTAGAGATTTCAAGATTCCTTTTAACATTTCTTCATTGAGAATGCTGATTACCCCTCAAACATAGACACTTATAACATATAAGTATCTAGTATATTTAAAAACTAATCCTACATATTCTTTATATATTTTAAAGGCCTCTATAATAAAATAAATATCAATAAATGACATACATTCCAATGAAAATATCTTGTTATCTAGATATTGAATCCTATTTTTCATTCACTTATTAACCATCAACATTGGAACCTTTTTTACAATGAATAGTTTTATTCTACTCACTAAATATTATCCTTCACTCGTAACTAATTCCCATCCCTTTTATATACTATATTTTATGTAGTTTTCACATTCAAATTAGTTTTCCTATAATTTATGGATTTTTGAGATTCATCATTTTTTCAATGAAATTTTTTTTCCTCAACCTCTGACACTGATTCAGACATTAAATAAACATTTAAGATATATTTGAAATGTAAAATGTGATCGTTGTTGGGTAAACAATTTTCATTATTTTTTGAGGCTTTAACTTATTTCATTGACATTTTTTATCTTTCCAAAAAAAATTGTATCATTTTTGGAATGTTTTATTTTCCAATAACAATTTTTTATTTTTTTATGAATCAATTTATTTTTCAAAAATATCACACCCTTAATTTTTTAATTGAATTTTATTTTAATTAATATATTCAAATCCATATCTTCATCATGAAATATATTAAATCATACAATTTCATTTTTAACGTTCAATATTTTTCATATGATTAGATTCCTATATTAGTTATGGGGAAATATACCTCTAAAACATTATTATATATATCCAATAAAGAAATCTTAACAAAACACACATTATGTTTCCCATCTAACAAGAACTACAACTCATTCTCTTCCTTGTTTTCATAATTTATTCTCTCATCACTTTATCAATCTTATTTATATATCATTTCAATTATAATTCTATCACCATATTTAATGGATCATTCCTTAACTTCATAGTCCACACTATAATAACTATCTTTTCACATATATGAGAAGTTTATACTCATATATTCAATTAAATGATAACCTATCCCAACCAAATATTATATTATTAATATTCTCTTCATGTAACTTATCAACATATAACCATAATAATCACTGAATTAATCGTCATCCATCTTCAAAATATTAAATATTAAATTTGAAATCATCCCACTAATAAAATTGTTCAACGGTACCATAACATGAAATTTAACCATTTACCAATGTAAACTTATTAAAATAATTGACATAGTATTTTCAAGTTTCACATTAACATTGTTATATATAAATGTTTATTTCTCTAAGTCTTCTCTTTCTAAAAATATTTTAAGGATATCTTCCTATAAACAATATAATTATTCCTGAAAACATGTCCCCATCACATTTCGTAGGAAATTAGTATTATATGACGATCATCTTATAGCATGATAACTGGATCTCATTATTCAAGTTTTGAAACCTTATTGTCAATAAGTTCTAAGAGAATATATAGTATATACTAAATAACCGTATAATCTTCAAACATGTCAAAAAATTTAATAGTTGTTCTATTTAGTTCATTAACACAATGGAATAATTCATACATTATTTCATCATCATTTATATTAATGTCATCATATTTAAAGAAATCTTATTTCTTATATTCATTCAAATTCTTATTGAATAATTTTTCTTCTAATTTATTCCATATAATATTTATGTTTTTATCCTTTTAACCTTAAATTATTTATATTATGATTGATTTAAAAAAACAGAATTTTTAGAATGACTATCATTACCCAGAATATTTTTTTTTCAATTGTAGTTATATTTTTACATTCAACATGAGGAGAAAATCCATTTTTTGATATCCCAGGTACGATATTACTACTAAATAAAATATATGGAACCATTTAATCACTAAAAATATAATAATTGTTTCCATTAAATGTTAGATTCCCATTATTAGTCATAATTTCGATTTCTCAATGTTAACATAAAAATATTTTTAGAATTATTATTAAATAGTAGAGAAAAAAATTCTTAAAAACACAAACAATAACTAAAATCAAAACCTTCATAGAAAAAAAAACATAACTTTTTGATCCTCATATTGAAACATGGACTATTTGAATACAAATTTTGGTGTCCCAATAGAAGATGATGTTCACTAAGAGGGGGAGATAAATTAGTGAACAATAATCTATCTTTTTTTAGATTTCTTACAATATCATCCCCTATCACTCTTTAGAGTGAGCTATTTCACTTCTTGTAATGATTTAAAAATCATTCTATAGTTAAAATAACTCACATTTTTTAGTTATTATTTACTATTTTCACATTTTATGAAGTTATATGGACTATTGAATTTAATAAGAAAATTTAAAAATTATGAAATAATATTTATAATAATATCTATGTGTTGTACCAGGAGAGAACTGAAAATGTGTAACATAAACATCAATGTAAACTCTATAGGATCAAGTACTCCCATTATGGTCACCCCTTCCATAAATACTATAAAATAAAAGAGAATAAATAGTAATATGATAGATGGTATTCTAGGAAGTGTAGAACATTAGAATTCGATGTTGTGAATAATGATATAGGATAACACTGGAGTATATATAGGGTGTAAATAGAAATGTTTCAATTAGGATCTGTCCGTTAACATACTATGGCTATGTTACCATTATATGACCATTGTAATATTATCAATAACTATTTGAATAGTTAAAAAACAATATAATAGTAAATAAAAAACATATTATAATTATACTTTAAATATGCTATCATATGAACACATACTACATCAAAAAAACACAAATGATATTTTAAAATTAAAAGTACATTTCTAGGAATAAATAATGTGTTTTCCTTTAAAAAATGTTTAATAAAAAATATGTATTTTAATTTACAAGAATTTTATCTTATATTTGAGAATTTATTTGATTAAAACATTATAATTGTAATTGGAACATCTAAATAAGGTAAGGGATAATATTTGGAAATAATAAAAAATTTATTTTTTAGTCCAAGTTAATAAGCATAACTTTTATTTTGGTGTGTTTCACAACAACATTTCAATGAAATAATTATAAAACCTCATAACTCTAAAGGAATAACATTTTATTTAATAGCTTATGTGACACAAATCACCAAGTACTGAAGGGAATATAACATATTGTACTATGTGATATATTTAATTATTTAAATCAATACATTAAATATATTTTGATACACAAAACCCTGAATTGTCTTATGTTACACATAACAATGACTTTCTTCAATAGATTTCATTGCACGTAAGACATTTTTTTACAGAATACCTTTAAAATTATTATTTTCAATGAAAATTATAACCTAGATGTTAAATTTTAAGTTGACAATTGGATTAAATAATATAATAAAATATTTTTTTGAATTCATTTTTAATGAATAATTTTAAAATAAAATAAAATCCAATGGAATACAAATAAAAGTTTGTGTATAAAAATAATTTTTATATACACCAGTGGATTTTATCGTAATAAATTATACTAATTAAAATTAGTGATTGATCATAATGAACATTGAATATTATATATTCTATAAAAATTTTTTACATTAAAACAATTGATGTTATAGGTATAATTAAAAACAGATCCAATTTAATGCATAAAAAGCTATATTTTTTCAAAATGTTGTTTTACAATCTTGTAGTGGCACATTTGTTTTGAAAATAAACTTCTTCTTTTTGAAAATTTATGTGAAGAAAATTTAATATTAGAAAACATAATAGAAACTGTATCGTAGGGATAAATTTTATTTTTATCAGACGTTATTTTTTTAATGAATATTGAAAAATACTGATTTTTAATTGAAAACTAACATTTCTTGTGAAAAAAGTATAATGAGAAAGCGTATTTAAATTTTTTTTTTGAAATAAAATTTAATCAATTTTAAATATTATAATCTTATTTCAGTCTTTTAAATGTTATTTATATATAATATAGATATAAATACATAATAAAATCTTCAACATTTTCACGTCAAAAATATCATTATTATCCCATATATGATATTAATTTCAATATAAATTGTTCCACTTTTTGAAATTGAAATTGGAAAAATTGATTCCAAATTTCAAATAAATAATGATTATAATTTATAATATTGCCAAAATATAGTTTCACAAGTTTGATTCAAAAAATTAGTAATATTAATTATAAGGATTAAGGGGAATATTAGTTTACTAAATATTTAAACATTAAAAATAAGGTGTAAAAAGGACCCGATTTTTTTTCCAAAATCCATTGGATAGAATTATATTTTAATCTAATACATTATAATATACTTTTATGATAATTTGGGTAGTCTTACATGAAATTTACATAAATAATAAGATAATAAATTAAAAATACAAAAAATACACTTTTCTTCCCGCCAATAAATATAATACTTTGGGAAAGGGTAAAACTACATAGGTTTGGTTATAAATAGTACATTTAAAAAAATATTTGTCCACATCAAAATAATTTATAATTACTATTTATTCAATAAAAAGTATCTTAAAATTTTTATGAAACGTCAACACTAAAATAATTTATTTAATTAGAAAATAAAATAAATGTGAAAAAAATATTAAAAGTAATGTAAATTTAATGAATTATTTTTCCCAGTTATTATTATTATTTAATATATAATTTTATAGATATGTGAATTTAATTTACTTTAATTACAACACTTTATTGATATTTTTGAATTAAATGAAATTAATAATTTAAAAATTTACATTAATGGAGTTCTAAAAAATTATATTTTATTAATTGATTTATAATAACTACAAATCCAGTATTTTGTTACTGGATTTGTATCTATTAGAAAATACAAAAAAATGGACAATTATAGAACAATTATACTATTATAATGACTATATTTAACATCAAATAATAAAAACCTCTTTTAGCTTGATTATTATATCATCAATGTTTTTTCTTGTTAATTATGCTTCTGTTATACATAATTTCCTACACACATATGATTTTTATATTATAAATTGGATATAATATTAAGACTATTTCATTTAAAAACATATATCATTTATCATTTTGTTTATGTATTAAAGGATAGAATACATAGGATATAAAACTAGTAATCAAAAATGAAAAACAACCATGATAAAATCCAAAAATGTTGTATTTAAGGGAAAAATATTTAAAAAATTTGTTATATTGTGTGAATTAGGAGTGGATAATTTATATGGTCCATCCAACCAATTCATTATCTTTCCTAGTGTCACTACCCACCCCCTAAGGCCCGAGCCTTGACAAAACTAAGCCCACCTCTTAAAGGATAGGGGCTGGCGACTAGCGCTAAAGGCGTAAACCACCAAGTGGGAGGCATTTTCCTAGATACCTATATGCACACGCAAACCCAACCAAGTACCAACTCAAAAAAAAAGATTGTATACCACGGAGAGAAAACAGACTACGATCACAGCTGAATGTAAGTGGGCCAGAATACAAACCCCAAAAGAAAGTAATGAAAATAGTAATGTAAAAGAGTTCTCTAATGGACATCCATAGAAAACCCCACCTGATCATAGGAGTAGTGTGGATACTGGAATCCAAGGGAGTATGTCTAATATTTTGGATCTCACGATGGCATACATTTTCCAACGCCACCATGTTTGTCCTAGAAGCGTTGATCTTCTCAATGGGACATGACACACATGTCGGTAAGGCCCGTGTAGGGTGTGAGTAACACTAAACTCTTTAGGGACCCCCAAAACAACATTGAAAGACCACACATCAAACAATGAGTATAACACGAAGAAAAAGTACAAAACATAAGTCATATCACACTAGGTATCACTTTAGGTGAAGGATTGAAGGGTCATCACATCATTGAACTCCTCTGCTAATGACAAATTCCTCCACTTATGAGAATTGTGGGCATGCCAAGTCATAAAGAGCCGCCTCCCACAAACTATGGATTATTGTGGTACTCAACCCTTATGGGTACCATGGGCCTGTCAGGTAACAAAGAGCCACTTCCCACCATGGGACTTTAGGGTCACATTAAACTTCTTCCCACTGACCTTGGATTGTTGTGGTACTCATCCCTTATGTGTATCGTGGGCATGTCGGGACACACAAAGACGCTTCCCACCGTGGGCTTTTTGGGTCACATTGAGTCACTTCCCACCGTGGATGGACTAAGGTACGCATCCCTGATGGGTACCATGGGAATTCTGGATCACAGAGAGTCGCTTCCACCCATGGGAATGCTGGGTCACATAGAGCGGCTTCCCACTGGGCCAGTTTCGAGTAGTAAGGAGTCTAAGGTCAACAGTCTTCAGGTCCTAGTCAGCCGTAAGGGTCTGTACAGAGTCATCTTGGGTGAACTAACCCTCAATCCACTCACCACATCCTGATATAGTTGGAAGTCAACAAAAATTATTCCAAAAGATCTATCTCCTCAATAGAGTCCCCATCTTCAAAACGTCTCATCAATCAGATGCATGATTTGAAAGATACATATGTTTTAGTGTCTAGGGCCATGTTTGATTCATGGGTGATCCTACCTTGCCATACTCCAACAGTATCCAAAACTCATGTGTAGTATCTAAGAAGGACCTTCGTGTCCTTTGGGTCCTGACTCCATAGAAGGTTCCTCAAACGGACGTCCTGTTTAGAAGTAAGGGATCATTTTGTGTAATTGGTCAGTACTGGGCCCGTGTCTGGTCCGCCTAGTTCAGACCGGCTAGACCCGGTTTGGCATGGGCCAACCTGGATCGATTTGAGTCGACCCAACCCGACTCGGGTCTAACTCGACTTGGGTGAACCTGGCAGGCTTGGTCTGGCCCGACTCAATTGGGTCGTGGGATGGGGCCCATGCCCACGGTTTGGGCCACTGGGTGGCATGTCGGTCCACTGGGCCGGATCGCTGGTGCCACCTACCTAGTGGCGCAGGCTGCCAGGGTCACCAGGGCGTGGTGCATCCGGGTAGGGATGATGTGGCATAGAGCCGTGTTAGCGGGTTAAACTAGGGTGGTTGACCCAACCTGGCACCAGATGGGGCCGCGGGTCCCTCCATCGTGTGGCCAACGGGCCGCGGCGTCGCCGCTGGTTGCGCCACTGGTGCGCAACCTATCCTCTGTCTTACAGTCAAACCGGTAGCCCTTGCTCCTTCCGCGACCAATGTAGGGGGCACGACCCACCCATGTGTTACTTCCACCCAGGGAGGAAGCTGGTTCTTCCCCTAAGAACGCAGCCGGTGCCGGTGGCAGTGTGTTCGTCGGGCCACTAGTTACGCACCGGAGGCCTTTTCTAGCACAGTCTGCGCCTACAGCCTCCTAGGATTGCATTCTTCAATGCAATAGGCCCAAACATGGCATATCACCATCTTCAAATTGTGATATCATAATCAACTCACAAGAGGGGGGCTCTGGCCTTATTTGTGACAGCCCACGCCCTCTGCGTTAGAGATAAATCCGGGGGATTTGGGGAAAGGTTGTTCAACCAGATTTCATGCCATAATTTCAGTCCCAATCCCAAAAATTAATAACACCCTCCCGAATATATATATATATATATATATATATATATATATATATATATCGAATAAGGGATCAATGTGTTCATTAGTTGACTTGTTCTTATCATTTTGGAATAAATTGCAGGGAGAAAAAAACAATCAACACCACTGCTACCTCAAATCATTAGAGAGTGCTCATGATTGAGGCTGTCTTGTTGTTCATCATCCCCAAAACTAGCTTCCCCCATCACCTCTCAAACACCAATATCCTATTTGGTATTTCGGTGTCGCATGTCACTGCTTTCCAGAACTGGAAACTACCTTGATTAGTTTGGAATCTCAGTACTCCATCATCACTTTACTACCTGGTGAAGTTATTCCTTCTCCCCCCAAGCTCCATATAAATAAGTGAGGGTGAAGGTATGTGATGATGTGGGGATTAATGGGGGATAATTAATTAAGAAAATTCCTAATTCCCCAACGATGTCATTACTTAGGATTGGAATGCCAATCCATTTATTACCTTAAAATATTTCTTGTCCCACACTGTTCTTATCCATTGGTGGAGGAGAAAGAAAATAAAATAATAAAACTATTATTTTATCATTTCTTTTAAAGTTCACAAAACATAAATTTTTATCCAGGCCTATAGTGGTCAATGAAATGTCTCCCTTAAGAGAATGCTAGTGTTTTAGAGTCAATGGTGTCCTTGTTTTTTTAATCCGAGCACTGGTTCAAAAGTTAGAAAATGCCTCCCACATTTTTTAGTAAACATACCTTAAAAAAGTTCTGTAATTAATTCCATTCACACCGGTCCTCAGAATCATGTGTTTTCAATTTTTCAGGCTCATAAAATTTCCATATAATTAAAAATATATTACACGGTAAATCCTATTCTTTACCATATCACCACCTTAGATATCTTCATCCTTGAAAGCCACAATATAGAATACGAAAAAATGGGATTATTGTGCATGAATCTGAGCCTCCCACTCCCAAGTTCTCTCTTGGAGGTTACCGTGTTGCAATCAAATGTGCACCAGAGGTATTGACCACCCACAAAGGACTCACTCCGGTCAATCCTCAATCTCTACTGGATCATCCGTAAACGTCTCCCAATCATCCTAGTCTTGCTCCCTATGGTCGATGTCGTGATATGGATCACGCACGTATCTCCTTTTCTAGGATAATTGGAAGAAGTTGTTCACCCTCTCCTACTGTGGTGGAAGTGCCTTGTTATATGGCACCTCTCTTATCCTCTGAAGTATCAGAAATGGTCCAATAAACCATGATGATAACTTGTCATCTTAGAAAAATATTTGCAGTCCATGCCGAGGATAGACACGCTAGAATACATGGTCCCCCACTTAGAACTCCAAAGGTCTCTGTCTTCTGTCATCATTGGACTTCAGTCTGCTCTGTGCAGTCTTCATACAATCCTTGATGATCTACACCTTCTCAGTGGTAGCACTTACCAACTCTGGACCATTAGTGTTGACTCCCCTGGGTCTGTCTAGCATAGTGCTAAGCTGTAAGGTCAAACGTATAATGAATCGAATGGTGCCATACTGATGGTGGAGTGATAACTATTATTGTAGGAATTCTCCACCTAAGGAATGTGATCCTCCAAGCTACGGCCAAAATCTAGGATGCATGCATGAAGCATTTCCCCCAGCGTCTAAAAGGTCTGCTCCGTCTGACCATCCGTCTAAGGATGAAATGCGGTGCTCAAATGTAGTTGAGTCCCAAACGCCTCCTGCAATCCCTTCCACAACTGGGATGTAAAACATGTGTCCCATTCATAGAAGATCGTCGATGGAACCACATGAAGTCACACAATCTATTCTATGTAGAGGCGTCCCAATACCTCTACTGATCCCTGATCTCGAAAAGGTATGAAGTTGGCCGACTTGGTGAGTCAGTCAACGATAACCCTGATAGAATCATGTTCCTTGGACATACATGGATGCCTTGTCACAATGTTCATGGATATCCCATACCACTTCAACTCAGACACCTCCAGTGGATGAGCTATGACAACTAGAACATGATGCTCAGATTTCACTTACAGGCAACTAAGGAATTGTGAAACAAAATTTTCCACTTCCTTCTTCATCCCTGGACACCAATGCTGACACTGAATGTCCTAGTATATCCTTACCAAACTAGTATGTTCCCCCATAAGGGACGTATGGAACTCCTTCAACACCTCCTCTCGTAGTACCACCAGAACCATGGTACATCCTTTGATGAGGATGATGTGCTCCCAACCTTCAGAAAATCCATCAGGTGCCTATCCTGAGGATATCAGAGCACGTCATGCCTCGAAGTCAAAGTCCCCAAGCTGCACCACCCTAACTTTCTGATGGATTTGGGGAGTGAATGTCATAGACTGGCGGTAATATGCTTCATCGCAATCTACGAAGGATATATGTAATGTGCCTAGCTAATATGTCGTCTCACTTAGCAATTGTAGTCCATAACTCCATATGAGTTCATCTACTACCTCATTACCCTTCCCAAGAGTATAAAATATCTCAAACTCAGATTCCATGAGTAAATCTATCCATCACTACTATCTCAGGTTCAGGTCATTTTGAGATAATATATTCCAGAGGATTTTGGGACCAGATTAGACTATAAAATGTTCGCCCAATATGTAATGTCACCACATCTTCTTGGAGAAGACCACAACTACTTACACCAGGTCATGGGTAGCATAGTTCTTCTCATTATTTCTTAGCTGTCGCAAGCCATAGGGGATCACTACTTTCTCCTGCCTTCGGACACACCCAAGTCTGGTCCCTGATGATTCATAGTAGACTACATACCCAACACCCTCTTCTATTATCCTCAAGATGGGGGCACTCGTTAGTCTCTGCCTCAGCACATAAAAAATTTTTTGGCATATCTCTGTCCACACTAAGGGATGCCCCTTCTTCATCAATGTTGACCAGGGTGCCGAAGCTCTGGAAACGTTAGGCAAGAATCTCTGGTAGTATCAAACCAACCCCAAGAAACTCTGCACCTCGGTCACACTCTATGGTGTCTCCGAATCAAACACATCCTATATCTTCTCTAGATCCACTATAACTCCATCCTCTAAGATAACATGTCCTAGAAAGTGGTCCTCTCGTATCCAGAACTAGCACATCGAGAGCATACCATAATGATGGTGCTCTCGATATGTATCTAGAACTATCTACAGATGATAGGAATGCTCCTCCCCCATCACAGAGTTTATCAAGATGTCATCGATGAAAACCACCAAAAAGAGATCAATGAATGGATGAAAGATCATGTTCATGAGTCCCATGGACACTTATCGGGTATTGGTCATGCCGAACTACATAACCAAGAACACATAGTGGTAATACCGACACCTAAAAGTCGTCTTCTGCACATCCTAATTTCATATCCTCAGCTGATTATAGCCTAATTTGAGGTCTATATTTTAAAACCATTGAGCTCTCTTCAGATGATCGAAAATATCACCAATCCATGGATGTGGATACTTTTTTTCAATGGTCACCACATTTAGGTGCTAATAGTCCACATAGATTCTCAAACTCCCATCTACCATATTGGCGAACAAAATCGGTGCTGCCCATGAATAAAAATTGGGCCTTATGAACCCATTTCCCTGTAATTCCTCCAACTGTACCTATAATTCATGAAGATCCACGGGAGCCACCCAATATGCTGGTGTAGATATTGGTGTCATACTGAGGTATATTTCGATGTAAAAGTCTACCTTTCTTCATGGAGGTAGTCCCAAAACATCATTAGGAAAGACATCACTATATCAGTCCACCTCTACAGGATAGCTTGGACTCTCAACATGAACTGCCCTGAGGGTAAGGCTACCCAACTGATGTGTGATCGGCTGCACCCTTCTCTAGGTAACTCCGTCTTGTGCTGAAAAGGTCCCCTTCTCATCGGCGAAGAAAAATCTGGTCCCATATGTGCAGACACTCCTCACTATGAGAATAATACATTCAATCTGGAAATAAACTGTGGACAACTAGTCCATACACAAAATGACGTCCTAAGGCCTCGATGGTGCTACAAATAGATCCCAGCTGAAGCCCTTGCCACCTAGAGTATGGTCACACAGCCAAAACTAGTGTGTAATCATCCAGCCATCTCTTTTAGTTGGATATAGATGTATGGATAGAGCCAAAGACTCCGTAGGAATCTCCGAGTTCAGAATGAGGGTCATGGAAATAAAATTTTGACTGGAACCTATGTCTATAATTATTGCATCTATGGTGGAATAGGCATTGATTTTACCTCTAATCATCTCCGGGGGCCGTGATCATAGGCCTCAACTACCAGAAGCTGAGCTCTTCCCTGTCCTCCTACTCCCTGTGGTGATGGTGGACCACTTGGGGGTGGTGGTAGTAGAACCCTAAACTACCACCCACTGCCTGCTTCACAACCAGAAACTCTGCTTCATCTTCCACTATGTGGACCTCCCTCCTAAACTTTTTCCTCGGCCACGGAGGTCCCTCAACCATCTATTGGTCGTCCGTATGGTGGGTCGGGTAGTCGCGAGCAATGTGACCCTGCCCGCCACACGTATAGCGTTGTCTGTCTCCCAATAGAATCCATATGGACTGGGATCCATGTACGGCTGACTCGGAGTCATGGGGTCTCCCTATGAAGGATCTGGCCCACTTGGGCCCAAGATCCTACTGCCTACTACATACCGAAGACTCCTCTGTCTGGTGTATGTTGGCAGATTTGGATTTAGGTGCCTGCTCCGTCAGGACGCTCTTCATATGAAGGGCCTGCTCCAGCACCACAGCCCTAGTGGGGAAGCTGAGGGTCACCATTGAAGCCCTAATCTCCCTCCTGGGCCCATGATCTGAGGATAAATCCCTGAAGGAAGGGTCTCTTACCATATCCGTACATTATCGGGAAAAAACTGTGAACCTTTCCGTTTACTTGTCCACTATCATGTTTCCCCACTAAAGGTGAAGCAGATCCTGAATGCGCATAGAGCACAACATTGTGGGGGAAAACAACTCCTAAAAAATGCCTTTGGAATTAAACCCAATTAAGGGTCACCTAACAGTGGACCTGGATGGTCAAACTCTACCATCTCCCACCTTATCCCTGGAGATGCCTCACCACCAAGATCGCCATGTGGAAGGGTGGTGACCTCACTAAGTGGAAGACCCGCATCCCGACCTCTAGCCGGTCCTCAACAACTCAAGGATTTGTCTCTTCCCTAAACATGGGAGGTATCTACCTCTGAAAGTCATATAAGGAGTTTATCCTATGAACGACCTCTACCATAACCACTGGTAGTGGGGGCTGACCATCGGGTTGTGGTAGCATATGGGAATCACCTGGTGGGGCCATCTCAAACCCTGGTCCCTGGACAGATGCCTCGTTGCTGGTAGGGATGTCCTCACACCTCTAGATCATGGATGGTATCCTCATGGAGGCATCTTGAGTTAAATCAAGATGTGCCACAGTTAGGGCATTATACATGGTGAGCTGACTTTTATTCAAAATCACAAAACAAAAATGCAACAAGTATTTTCATTCATTGAGCCCAAAAACATGACTCAAGGTTCCAGTTTATGGTTACGTTGGCTACCACACCAACCATGGATTCCCCAAACCTGATGGATGGACTCGCCACACTCAACACTGTCACATTAAAAAAATACACCGGATCCTAGTCTTTCAGGTAGAAACGACAACCTATAATACCACTCTATCAAGTCCCGCCCCCCAGGGCTCGAGCCATGACTATCCCAAGCCCGCCTCCCAATGCCTAGGTGCTGGTGACTAGATCTGAAGGTGTAAACATTCATGTGGGAAGAATTTACCTGGATACCTGTACAAACACACAAACCCAACCATGTATCAACTCAAAAGAAAAGAGATAATATGCCTCTGAGAGAAAACTACGTACATTCACAACTGAAAGTAAGTTGGTCAAAATACAAACCCCAAAATAATGTACTAAAAACAGTAAAGTACGAGAGTGCTCCAATGGCCATCTGCAAGAAAACCCCACCCGATCGTAGAAGTATTGTGGCTAATGGAAGATAAGGGATTATGTCTTGACAGTCGGATCTCACTGTGGCCCACCTGTTCTAACACCACCAAGTCCGTTGTTGAAGCATCGATCGTCTAAATGGGACTTCACACAAATGTAGGCAAGGCCCGTGCAGGGGGTGAGTAACACTAAACTCAGTAGGGACCCCCAAAACAACAAGGAAATACCACACATAAACCATGAAGTATAAAACGATGCAAAATTACACAACACAAGTCAAATCACAATAGGTATCACATTAGGTCAAAGATAGAAGGTTCATCATATCATTGAACTCTTCGACCACTGGAGAATTCTACGTCTGATGAGCATCATGGGCCTACTGGGTCACATAGAGCGGCCTCCCACTTACCTTGGACTGCAGTGGAACTCATCCCTAATGGGTACCGTGGGCATGCTGGGTCACACATAGCCGCTTCCCTTCATGGGCCTACTGGGTCGCACAGAGCCACATCCCACTAACTACGGATTGTTGTGGTACTCATCCCTGATGGGTATCGTGGGAATGCTGGGTCACACTGAGCTACTTCCCATCGTGAGCCTACTAGGTCACACATAGCTACTTCCCACCATATTCAGACTGAGGTACGCATCCCTGATGGGTAGCATGGGTGTCCTAGGTCACACATAGTAACTTTCTACTTTGGGCTTTCTGAGGCACACAGACCCACTTCCTACTGGGCCAATTGTCGAGTCGTAAGGAGTTCAATGTCAACAGTCTTCAGGTCTGAGTTAGCTGTAGGGTCCCATACATAGTATACATGGGAGAACTACCCCACAACCCACATGCGGCATCCTGATATTCATGGAAATCACCACAACATATGCCAAAAAAACATTCTCTTCAAGAGAGTCCCATCATTGCAAATGACTCATCAATCAGATGCACGGTTTGAAAGATACATATGTTTTAGTACCGAGGGCCCGGTTGGATTCATGTGTGATCCAACCGGGTTATACCACAAAATTCTCCAAATCTCATGTGGTGTATCTCAAAAGGGATTCCTTGTCCTAAGTTCCCTAACTTCATATAAAGTTTTTCAAACGGATGTCTGGTTGAGATGTTAGGGCCCATTTTGTTTAACTGGTCGGTAATGGGTCCAGGTCTTGTCTGGCTCGGTCAGACCGACCCAACACTATTTGTCTTGGGCCAACCCGGATTGATCTGGGTCAATCCGGCCCAACTCGGGTCTAACCCGACTCAGGTCAACCTAGCCCGAGTCAACCCGACCATACTCGGCTAGGCTGCAGGTTGGCCCGTTGGGTGGCTGGGGGTCTGCTGGGTTAGCCTAGTGGTTCCACCCACCAAGTAGTATGGACTGTGGGGGTCACCTGGATGCGGTGCATTCGGGTAGTGAAGACGTGGCACGAAGCCGCATCAGCGGGTCAACCCATGGGGGTTGACCCAACATGGGGCCATATGGAGGCACATGTCCCTTTGTGCCGCGACCAACGGGCCACGACTTTTCCACTGGGTGCGCAGCTAGTGCGCGCACCATCTTCCCATAGCCGGTCGAATGGGCGGCCCTTGCTGCTACCACAGGTGTCGCAGGCCGCGGCCCCGCTACCACATGGGCGTGCTACCGTGGGCACGCCCACCCATGTTCCTCTGCCGCCCAGGGCAGTGACCGGTTCATCCGCTGAGCATGCTACCAGTGCTACCTCGTTCCACCTCCATGCTGTCGTGCACCACCAATGTGCACCGCCGCTGGCTCCAGTGTTGACGAAAGGGTGTTTGTCACACCACTGGTCGCGCACCGGTGGCCCGTTCTTGCACTGTCTGCGCCTGTCACCTCTGGGGATCGCGTTATTCAATGTGGTATGTCGAAACTCATCTTGTCACCATCTTCAAATTGGGAAATCATAATCAACGCACATGCGGAGGGGCTTGGGTCTTGTTCGTTTCATCCCACACCCTCCGCATTAGAGATAATCTCAGCGGCTTTGGGGAAAGGTTGTTCAATCAGATTTCTTTCCATATTTTCAATCTCAATCCCAATAATAAAGCACACCCTCCCACACACACACACACATATATATATATATATATATATTGAACAACAGATCTACTTGTTCAAGTGTTGATCCATTCTTATCATTTTTTAATGAATTGCGGGGAGAACAAAAACAATCAACACCACACCTAACTTGAAACGTTATAGAGCACTCGTGATTGAGGATTTCTCATTGTTCATCATCCCCCCAAATAGTCACCCATGTCACCACTCAAACGTCAATCTTCAGTTTGGGATTTCAGTGTTGCATGCCACCGCTCTCTAGAACGGGCTCCTTCCTTCACGAGTTATGCGTCTTAGTACTCCATTATCACTTCACAGATTGGTAAAGTTGTGCCATATCCTCCCCCAAAAACCATATAAATAGGGCAGGGGAGGGTACGTAACAACATGGGGAATTAATGGGGGCTCAATATTTTAGAACCTTCCTATTTCCCCAACTACGTTGTTACACAAGATTGGAATGTCAAGATATTTATTGGCTTGATTCATCATGGGTCTCACACTCCTATTGTCCGTTGGTGTAGGAGAAAGAAAATGAAATAATAAATTTATTTTATTTAATTTCTTTTAAATGTCCCAAAAATTAACTTCTTCTTCGGGCCTACTGCTTCCAAAGCAATGTCTCTCTTAAGCGAATCATTGTGTTGTGGATTCAACAGTTCCCTCAAATTTTTAATCTGACAACCGGTTTAATAAATTGAAAAATGCTGCATACACATTTACTGAACATACATTAAAAAAAGTTCAAGAATTAATTCTAGGCACACTGGACCTCGGAATCCCGCTCCGTCAATTTTTGCAGACTCGTAAAAATTCAATATAAATAAAAACAATTACACAGAAAATAAGGGTCACTACACCTAGAGACACATGATATAATATTTATCATCCAAGAGTGATTAATTTTGAGTAATTAAACGGCTTCCACTCATCAATAACTATAAAATAGCACCCACTCCCAACATTTTTTCACACCTATAAATCCATTTTGGTAGACCAATACCATTCCAAATTACTCCCCAAATAACATCCCCTAATCTAATATTACGTAATTTGTAATAAAGAAATCAATTCATGGTTTTAGTACTAAACTAACAATGAAAACCGAAGAAGAGGTAAATTTATTCTAAAATAAACATTTTTAATTTATATCTACACATCCTTATATTATTATAAAATAATTATATAAAAACATCATTATCATAAAAATATTTTGATGTATCTCTCTTATGGGTAAAATCTATGAATTCACACACTTTTATCAAATTGTTTAATAAATCATCATTCTTATGTAAGGAGGACTACCGCATCGCGAACCGATATCATTCATTTTTCCATTACTAGTGTTTTTCATTTGAATAAAGATGTATTTATAGTTTCTATATGATATTTTTTATATTAATGATTTTTTGGCTTTTAGATTCTTATTTCATACATACCTTAATTATTTCATTTTTGGAATACGATAATGTGGCTCTTGTGTATGGTGGACTGCCGCCTCACAAAGCTATATGATTATATAACGATTTACAAGGAATTTATTATGGATGGGTTTAATGAAATATGTGACATATAGGGAATTAAACTTAGTATGAAATGATACAATATATATATGTATTCATTTAATTACATTTAACATGGAAACAAAATGGATACAATATTCATTCATACATACGGTCTATTGACTTCATGAATAGTTTATTTCATTTCCTATAACCAAATTTGATGGATTTGTCCAAATAAAAACATACTAAGTATATATTGTCACACCCAGTTTTTTTTGTCTTTTTATTGATCAGGTCCATTGGAAATCCTGTTCCTTTTCATGGGTATTTGGTGAGATGAATCGTGAGTTTTCAAGTTTCATATATGTCTAACCACCCTAATTTGGGATCCGCATTACTTGTTTAGGAGTTTTTGAGGAAAGGGTGGTTACTTCATGATTTGGGCCAACTGGGAGCCAATTTCCAATTTTAAAAACCGAATTTTTTCTTTTATAAATCTTTTGTTTTTCATCCATTTTCACCCATTCAACTTCACACATGTCCTATACTGACATATTAAAACTTAAATAGCATTTTTAACCCCATATTAATTCATAATCATGGGTAATTGGGGTTACTTATTTTGGTATTGGGGCAGCCCATGGGCCCATTTACTGTTTAAAAAAATATTTTTATCTTTTATATATAATTCAAATTTTAATATTTTTCGGTGATTCTACCTCTCCATAGAATCCAGTACCACAATTCTCACCCTCATAATCTATTTATCCTCTTCAGAGATCATATGGGTCGCAGATTAGGGCGAAAGTTCTCAAGATATCTCAAATCTCCCAGAATTGATAAGGTACATCGTTTTACACATAACTCATTGAATCCATGCTATTTTTCAAAAAACATATTCTTTAACTGTTTCTTACAGAACTTTATAGACACTCCATGATGTTTCATCCCATTCCCTTTTCTCTAGGGGTGCAGATCTAATGGAATATGAAAAGTTTTCTTTTGGAAAAGGTGAGATCCCATCTTTTTTATCCTCGCTCTTCTTCTTCCTTTCATTATTTCAAGGTTTTATAATCTCTCCTTGTAACGACCAACATAAGGATCTATTATAACATGGTTTTTGATGGATTTTATATTCTTTTAGGTCTGTTCTTCAATGTTT
This sequence comes from Viscum album, assembly GCA_963277665.1. Lineage (NCBI taxonomy): Eukaryota > Viridiplantae > Streptophyta > Magnoliopsida > Santalales > Viscaceae > Viscum > Viscum album. The sequence continues at coordinate 621,350,211 of OY728131.1, read as the reverse complement.
TAGGGTTTATAAACACGTGACGGGTGATTTTGTGTGTGCGTTTCCATTACGCCATGGATTTGAGGTAGGATACCCCTTGCACAAACCATTATCATTTAAGTTTCATCCTTTTAATTATATTATATCCTTATTTATATGATATTTTATGATGTGAAATTTTGGATCTAAAGGATTTGTTTTCAAATTATGTTTTATGGATTATTTTGTTAAAAATATAACTGTTTTGCTGTAAATGTGAACTCTACTTGTTTGATAAATTATTCCATGAGCTTTCGCACTTTTTTTATGGTATTTTGAATATTTCTCTGTATATTTAATAACATCATCGCATGAAAGTGGTGTTTTATCCCTTTTTAAGTTCTTAACATAAGTTGTTTTGTTAAAGAGCGCATGCCACGTGTTTGGTAAATTACCCGGTTCGATTTTATGTGTCTAGTGAAAATTATAATAATTTTTTTGGATTTTAAAATATATTTTCATCATGTAAAGAAATTATTTTGGGGTCCTTTTATGGCTTTAAAATTTGGATTTTTTTTACAAACAGTTGGTTTTTTGTTTACAACATGTTTTGGCCTGAGTTACCGAAAAATGGCCCATTTCACATTCTTATAAATATGTTTCTGTTTTGAATATGTCACCTAAGTGTTTTAAGGGATTAATGAATTTGGATTTATTATATAAATGGTATTTACACACCTCCTTAATAAAATTGACATTCATAACTTCGTCAAATGTTAGTTTTGAGAAAATGTTTAAAGGCCCGTTTGGCATTTCCTAAAAACGAAGGAGTGTTTTACTTGTATATACCAATTTGTGCAATTGGGATTGTTTTATGGTCCATGAAATGATTTTATTAAATGTCTTTAGGGCTCAAAAATATTATTTGGTATGATTTTGAAGTGTGTTTATTATTTAAATAGTTTTTTTGAATGAGTTTTATTTGCAAAGCCTCAATACACTTCATGAAATTGTTTTATGAAAATATTTAGCAGTTTGTTGATTCATGTAAGAAATGTGAAGAAAGTTTATGTGATGTTTGTGTTTTTATGATTTGGGGATGGAATTTGGATGTGAAATGTGCATTTGATAATATGTGTAACTTGATTGAGCACTAAAGGGAATCCCGAGTATCTAGGTGGGCGGACGTGTACTAGTATGCTAGTGATTTTGTGGGGTTTGGCCCCTGTTTCACGTAGCAAGTTTGACAATGACAACACTCAATAAACTATGATGATGATGATGATTGGGGAACACTAGGTTATGGGTATATTCCATACTAGTGGTTCGTGCTTGAGAACCGATATTTATTATGGTTACCTTCATCAAGATAGAAGGTACCCGGGGCTCTCAACTGACTAGTACCTAGGGGTGTTCCCATGAATTGTGCTCATTGGATCTTTGGTAGTCACCATTAGCATACGGTGTGTTTGGTTTGTAAATTAAGTAGTTTTTGTTATTTATTTAAAAGATAAAATTCTTTAAATCAGCCCCCTTGAAAACTATTTTCATTATGAAGTTGAACCTCTTTAAAAAAAATTGTTACTTGCATTTTTATTTATTAAACATGCATGTTTTTGTCTGATAATTATTATAGCATGGAACCTCATTTGAAAACCATAATTTCATATATTTAATTTAAAACTATAAATTGATGTTTATTTTATCTTAAAGGAATGTGGATTGGGAATAGAATATCAGGCTAACCTACTGAGTTTTAATACTCACACCTATAGTCTTATGTTATTAGCCCTTGTGCGGGTTTCATCTTGAGTTTGATCACCTTGGGCGATGTGTGATCATTTTGTTGGAGAGTGACTAATGAGGTCACATGGAGTTATTTGGTTATTGGGTTTGGTCAGTTGAGTTTTTGGCTTAGTTTTACATTCAGTTTCTTGTACAAATAATGTTCAGTTCAATTTTTATATAAATGTATTTTGGGTTGTACTTTTCTTTCCGCTGTTCATTTGATTTTTCATATATGGGTGTAATCGTTCCCTTGTGTACTCTATTGATTCCCTTGGTGCTTTTCACCATCCTAGGAGGATTGTGAACGCTTTTCGGTACTTTTCACGGGCTGGCCTGGGTGACCGGTTCAGGGTCGACTCATACCGGTTCATGACAAAATGGTATTACAGGAGGTCGGATCTTAGAAAACCTTTCTTTTTAGAGCACCCTTGTTATTTTGAGGATGTCAAGGTAGATGGAATATGATTTTGGGGACTTTAGGGGTAAGGGAAAGAAAAACGTCCCAAACTCTTTTTCGTTCTAATCCTCGGGTTTCTATGGGAAGTCTGGTTTTATTAGTGTCCATTGTTCTTGTTGATTGTTTGGTGTTGGGATAATACAGGGGAGTCTGACTAATGACCCACATGAGCTTGTAGGGCCTGGAAAGCTAGGTGGATCTGGGTAATGGTCCAAATAAGTCTCTCCGTGTTGGTGTTGTGTTTGACATATGACCGCCAACCATATGGTCACATCACCCACCGACAGTAGTTCCTTTTTTTGGGTCTCTTGAACCATTCTTGAATTATGAATTTTTGTTTTTAAAATTATTGTGTGAGAATTGTAGAAATTGTTTTTAAAGTAAGGATTAGATTTTGAAAAGTTAAAAGGGGTGTTTTCAAAAATTAAATATAATAATGATTTTTGAAGGTTGTGTTTTTGTGAAAAAAATGGCGGGAAGTGGAAATGATTTAAAGGGACTGGATTATCCATAATCTAAACTTGTGATTTGTTGAAATAAAATGTTTTGAAATTGTGAATCATTTTAAGGTGATTTTGTATCTTTGTGTAAAATGGAGTATTTTTGGATGTTAATTTTTTTTGAATCGGATAAATTAGTTTTTGAAATTGGTTTTGATCAGTTGGTGTTTTCCTAGAAAGGGTATTGGTCTCACTGGAACTTAGATTATGAAAATATACCTTGCTGAATTTTTTACAAAATGGGAAGGGGTTGTTTGGACTGACTTGGTTATTTTAAAAGTTGTTAAAAATGAAAGGGGTAGGTTTTTAAGAAAATGGTTCTTAATGAATTTTTGTTTTTTTTTCTGAAATATGAAAAGGGTTTTTGACTTGGTGGTTGGTGTTCCTTTTGAGGGTAATTTTTTTTGGAATAATGTTGTTTTGTTTTAGCCTTTGGTGTTTTGATGGGTGCTCACATGCATGGTTGTATGGTGGTTGGGTGCTTGGGGTGGCATGGAAATGTGCATATGGGTGAGACTTGATGAAACACCATTGGTGAATGTGGAAACCCACCATGTTAGTTTGTTTTTCAAAAGTTTGTTTAGATGAAAAATTGTGGCCTTTTTTTAAAAACAATGGTTATGTTGATTTATTATTCTTTGTATTAAAAGAGTTGTTTATTCATTAAGCTTCTTTGTGATCTAGAATTCATACTCTTGTTGTATCTTGAGATGAGATCTTGTTGGTGGATCAGTTTTGGAGTAATTTTTATTGGGATTCTAAAGATGTGTTTGATGTTGTGATGTGTCCATGGATAGTTCTCCGTTGGAAATCATTCCGGCTGATAGACCTAAGGATTCATTTCAAATGTTAAATCCACCTCTTTTAATGATTCCTCAAACTGTTTGTTGGAATAGAGAGCTGTTTCGGATCTATTAAAAGTGCTTCTAGGTCGTGATAAATCTTTTGGACAGAGCAGTTGTGTTCAGTGATGTTGATGTGTTTCATTGTATTCCTTGTCCATTCTGACCCTCGTTCGGAGTGAGATGGAATTTTTATATGTATCTATGAGTTCCTATATAGATGAAGATTTTTTTGGTGATCATGTTAGGTTTTGTTGAGTGGTTTGATCCTTATCACTTGACTGCGGTGCGGAAAATGCTTCAAGAATCAGGGCACTAGCCATAGGCCTCAGAATGAAGCTTTTCACGTAGTCAGGAAATCGAAAGAGGTGTGGATTGCATGATTAGGATCCTTCCTACTCTATTCTGGTATGTTAGTTTCTATGTCAATGTTTTGGTTCTTCATTTCTGTGAATTTCCATTTGTCGCAACAAGCATGGTGGACTTACCCCTCACATAGTGTCTATGGTTATGCCTTCATGGATGAGGGTTTTCAATCAATGTCCCTGTGAGGACCTCCTGTGAAAATCAGGTGTGGTATTGGTGTTACCTATTCATATGTGGAGAGTGTTGAGTTGTTATGTTATTTCTTTTATTATTTCAATGGACTAATTATCGGGTCCCCTTCCCTCCCCTCCCTGAGTGGTGGGGATCCAGATCCGTGCTGAAAGTCTTGGCCCAGTTCTTGTGCCCTCCATTCGGGAGTGGGTGGTTTAGATGTCCATGTTGCAACACTCTTAACTTGGTATTTTAGTTTTTTGTACGAGTGTTTTTTTGGTCTTGTGTGAGTGAGGCCCAATTTTAGCTCATGTTGAATTCTTGTCTGTTCGTTGCTAGTTGGTTTCTAATGGTGGGGAGACCCACCATGGGTCTCATGGATTTTCATCCTAAGAACTTTTCTAGTGCTAGTTATTTCTTAATAGTGGGTCGTCCATTATGGAATCTCCTAGAATATTTGGTTTTTGTGAGTGATATTTGGTTTGGGTGATGGTTGGGTTCATTGGGAGAAGTATCAACAATCGGTTTCTTGGCTTGGTTGCGGAGGTGGTGGATTCATCATTCCGTTGATTCTCCAGACGTGGTTGTGAGTTTTGTTTTGTGTGGGAAAGAGTTTTAAGTTGCATTGTTGTTGATTGATATCTCTTTATCTTTAGAGGATGGATTATGTTGTTAAGGAATCCTTAGGTGTTGAATTTTTCAGCCGAAAAGTGTTATGGCTTTCCGGGGGTGAAAAGCTTTAATGGTGGGGAGAATTGGCACACCATGTTTTTTTGTCTTTGTATTGATCTGGTCTATTGGAAATACTGATCCTTTTCATGGGTATTTTCTGATATGAATCATGAGTTTTGAAGTTTCATATATGTCTAACCACCCTAATTTTTGATCCCCATTGATTTTTTAGATGTTTTTGAAGAAAGCGTGGTTACTTCATGATTTGGGCCAACCGTGATCCCATTTCCAGTTTTAAAAACCAAATTCGTTTATTTTATAACTCCTTTTTTCATCCTTTTTCTCCCATTCATCTTTACACTTGTCCTATATTGACATATTAAAACTTACGTAGCCTTTTTTACCCCATATAAATTCATAAGCATGGGGAATTGGGGTTAATTATTTTGGTATTGGGCCAACCCATGGGCCGATTTCCATCTTTAAAAAAAATATTTGTTTCTTTTATATCTAATTCAATTTTTAATATTTTTCGGTGAGTCTAAATCTCCATCAATGCCAATACCCCTATTCTCACCCGCATAATATATTTACCCTCTTTGGAGCTCATATGGATCGCAGATTTGGGAGAATGTTCTCAAGATATCTCAAATCTCCTAGAATTGATAAGGTAAATAGTTTTACACATAACTCATTCAATCCGTGCTATTTTTCAGAAAATATTCTTCACCTAGTTCTTCCTGACCTTAAGAGACTCTCCAAGATGTTTTATCCCATTCCCTTTTCTATAGGGGTGCAGATCAAATGGAATACGAAAAGTTTTCTCGTGGAAAAGGTGAGATTACATCTACTTTATCCTCACTCTTCTTCCTCCTTTTGTTATTTCATGGTTTTATAGTCTCCCCTAGTCATGATCAACCTTGGGATCTATTATACCATGGTTTTTGATGGAGTTTATATTCTATTATGTCTGGTCTTCAATGTTTTAGGGTTTATAAACCCGCGACGGGTGATTTCCGGTGAGCGTTTCCATTACGCCATGGATTTAAGGTAGGATACCCCTTGAAAAAACCTTTCTCATTTATGTTTCATCATTTTAATTCTATAAAATACTTATTTATATGATATGTTCTTCTTGTGAAACTTTATTTCTAAAGGTTTTGTTTTTAAATTATGTTTTATGACTTATTTTATTTAAAATATAGTTGTTTTGGTATAATTGTGGACTCTTCTTGTTTGATAAATAATTCCATGATATATTACACTTTTTATGGTATTTTGAATATGTATCAGTATATTGAATAAAATTATTTCATGAAAGTGTTGTTTTATCCCTTTTTAAGTGCTTAACATAAGTTGTTTTGTTAAAGAGTGCGTGCAATGTTTTCGGTAAATTACCCGGTTGGATTTTATGTGTCTAGTGAAATTTAAAATATTTTGTTTGGATTTTTAAATATATTTTCAGCATGTAAGAAAATTATTTTGGGGTCCTTTTATGGATTTAAAATTTGGATTTTGTTTTACAAACAATTGGTTTTTTGTTTACAACATGTTTTGGCCCGAGTTGCCAAAAAATGGCCCGTTTCACATTCTTATAAAAATGTTTGTGTTTTGAATATGTCACCTAAGTGTTTTAAGAGATTTATGAATGTGGTTTTATTCTGTAAATGGTGTTTACACACCTCCTTAATAAATTTGAAATGCATAACTTCGTGAAATGTTAGTTTTGAGACAATGATTAAATGCCCGTTTTGCATTTCCTAAAAATAAAGGAGTGTTTTAATTGCATACACCATGTTCTGCAATTGGGATTATTTTATGGTCCATGAAATGATTTTATTAAATTTTTTATGGAAGCCAAATAATATTTGGTATTATTTTGAAGTGAGTTTATAATTTAAAGAGTGTTTTTGAAATATTTTTATGTGCAAAGCCTCAATACACTTTATGAAATTGTTTTATGAAAATATTTAGCAGTTTGTTGATTCGTGTAAGAAATGTAAAGAATTTTTATAGGGATTTTTTTGTTTTTATGGTTTTGGAATGGAATTTAGATGTGAATTTTTTTTGATAATATGTGTAACTTTATGGAGCACTAAAGGGAATCCCAGGTATCTTGGTGGGAGGATGTGTACTAGTATGCTAGTGATTCTGTGGGGTTTGGCCCCTGTTTCACGTAGCAAGTTTGACGATGACAACACTGACTAAACTATGATGATCATGATGATTGGGGACCACTAAGGAGTGTGTATGTTCCCTACTAGTGGCGCATGCACGAGAACAAATATTTATTATGGTTACTTTCACAGAGATACGAGGTACCTGGGGCTCACAACTGATTAGTACCTAGGGGTGTTCCCATGACTTGTGCTCATTGGAAATTTTGTAGTCACCATCGGAATACGGTGAGTGTGGTTGGTAAAATTAGCAGTGTGTGTTATTTATATTAAAGGAAAAATTCTTCAAAGTATCCCTCTTGAAAAATATTTTCATTTTGAAGTAGCACCTCTTAAAAAAAATTGTTACTTGCATTTTTGTTTATTAAACATCCATGTTTTTGTCTAATAATTATTATAGCATGGAACCTCATTTGAAAACCATAAATTCATATATATAATTTAAAACTATAAATTTATGTTTCCTTTCTTTTAAAGGAATGTTTATTGGGAATAAAATATCGGGCTAACCTACTGTGTTTTAATAATCACGCCTATAGTCTTCTTTTTTAGCCCTTGTGCAGGTTTCAGCTTGAGTTCGATCACCTTGGGTGATGTGTGATCATTTTTTGGAGAGTGACCAGCGAGGTCACATGGAGTTAGTTGGTTATTGGTTTTGGTTAGTTGAGTTGTTGGGTTAGTTGTAGTTTTATTTTCTTGTACAAATAATGTTCAGTTCAATTTTTATATAAATGTATTTTGGGTTGTCCCTTTCATTCCGTTGTTCGTTTGATTTTTCATATATGGAAAAAATCATTCCCGTGTGTACTCTATTGATGCCCTTGGTGCTTGTAACCATCCCCAGAGGATCGGGAAGGCCTCTCGGGACTTGTCGCGGGTTGGCCTGGGTGACCGGTTCAGGGTCGACTCGGACCGGTTCGTGACAAAATGGTATCAGAGGATGTTAACTCTTAGCAAACCTTTATTTTTAGAGCACCTTTGTTATTTTGGGGATGTCCAGGTAGATGGAGTAGGATTTTTGGTACTTGAGAGGTAAGGGGAAGAAGAGTGTCACTAACTCTTTCTCGTTCTAATTCGCGGGTTTCCATGGGAAGTCCGGTTTTATTAGTGTCCTTTGTTCTTGTTGATTGTTTGGTGTTGGGATATGGCAAGGGGAGTCTCACTAATGGCCTCCATGAGCTCGCAAGGCAAGGTAATCCATGTGGAGCTATGGAATGGTATTAATAAGACCTTCTGTGTTGGTGTTGTGTTTGACATATGACCGCCAACCATATGGTTAAGTCACCCATCGACATTAGTTCCTTTTTTGGGTCTCTTGAACCTTTCTTGAATTATGAATTTTTGTTTTTAAAATCCTTGTGTCAGAATTGTGGAAATTGGTTCTAAAGTAAGGATTATATTTTGAAAAGTTAAAAATTGGGGTTTCAAAAAATAAATATAATAATGGTTTTGGAAGGTTGTGTTTTTGTGAAAAAAAATTAGGGAAGTGGAAATGATTTAAAGGGATTGGATTATCCATAATCTAAACTTTTGGTTTTTTGAAATAAAATGTTTTGAAATTGTGAATCATTTTAAGGTGATTCTGTACCTTTTTTTTAAATGGAGTACTTTCGGATGTTAAAAAGTTATTCAATCAGATAAATTAGTTTTAGAAATTGGTTTTGATAGGTTGGTGTTTTCCTAGAAAGGGTATTGGTCTCAATGGAACTTGGATTATAAAAATATACCTTGATGAATGTTTAATTAAATGGGAAGGGGTTGTTTGGAGTAACTTGGTTATTTTAAAAGTTGTTAAAAATTAAAAGGGGATGGTTTTTAAGAAAATGGTTCTTAATGAATTGTGGATTTTATGTGAAATATGAAAAGGTTTTTTGACTTGGTGGTTGGTGTTCCTTTTGAGGGAAATTCTTTTTGAAATGATGTTGTTTTGTTTTAGCCTTTGGTGTTTTCATGGGTGCCCACATGCACTGTTTTATTTATATCTGGAAGGATGGCCTATATGGTATGGTGGTTGGGTTCCTGGGGTGGCATGGAAATGTGCATATGGGTGAGACTTGATGAAACACCATTGGTGAATGTGGAAACCCACCAAGTTAGTTTGTTTTTCAAAAATGTTTTAGCAGAAAAATTGAGGCCTTTTTTTAAAACCAATGGTTATGTGGCTTGATTTTTCTGTCTTAGAAGAGTTTTTTTCCAGTAAGCTTCCTTGTGATCTATAATTCATACTCTTGTTGTATCTTGATATGAGATTTTGTTTGTGGCTCGGTTTTGGAGTAATTTTCATTGGGTTTCTAAAGATGTGTTTGATGTTGTGATGTGGCCATGGTTAGTTCTCTGTTGGAAATATTTCCTGATACTTAACCTAAGGATTCATTTAAAATGTTAAATCCTCCTATTTTGATGATTACTCAACCTGTTTGTTAGAATAGAGAGCTGTTTGGGATCTATTAGAAGTGATTCTTGGTCGTGATAATTCTTTTGGACAGAGCAGTTGTGTTTGGTGATTTTGATGTGTTTCATCGTATTCTTTGTCCATTCTGACCCTTGTTCGGAGTGAGATAGAATTTTGATATGTATATATGAGTTCATATTTAGATGAATGTTTTTTTTTGTGATCATGTGAGGTTTTTTTGAGTGGTGTGATCCTTATCACATGACTGCGGTGCCGAAAATGCTTCAAGAATCAGGGCTCCAGCCATAGGCCTTGGAGTGAATCTTTTCACGCAGTCAGGAAATTGAAAGAGGTGTGGAGTGCTCGATTAGGATACTTCCTCCTTTGTTTTGGTATGTTAATTTCTATGTCAATTATTTGGTTCCTCATTTTTGTGAATTTCCCTTTGTCACAACAAGCGTGGTGGACTTACCCCTCACAAAGTGTCTATGGTTATGCCTTCATGGATGCGGGTTTTCAATCAATGTCCCTGTGTGGACCTCCAGTGAAAATCGGGTGCGGTGTTGGTGTTAACTATTCATAGTTGGGGATTGTTGGGTAGATACTTTATTTCTTTTTTAGTTTCAATGGCCTAATTATCGGGTCCCTTTCCCTCCCCTCTGAGAGTGGTGGGGATCCAGATTCGTGTTGAAAGTCTTGGCCCAGTTCTTGTGCGCTCCATTTGGGAGTGGGTGGTTTAGATTTCCATGTCGTAACACTATTAACTTAGTATTTAAAGTTTTTTAGGAGAGTTTTTTTTGGTCTTGTGTGAGTGAGACCCAATTCTAGCTCATGTTGAATTTTTTTTTGTTCGTTGCTAGTTGGTTTCTAATGGTGGGGAGACCCACCATGGGTCTCATGGATTTTCATCCTAAGAAATTTTCTAGTGAAAGTTGTTTCTTAATGGTGGGGATTACATTCTAGAATTCCCTGGAATATTTGGTTTTTGTGGGTTCTTTTTGGTTTGGGAGATTGTTGGGTTCATTGGGGGAAGGCCCAACAATCGGGTTCTTGGCTTGGTTGTGGAGGTGGTGGCTTCATCTTTCAATTGATTCTCCAAACGTGGTTGTGAGTTGTGTTTTGTGTGGGAGAGTGTTTTAAGTTGCATTGTTGGTGATTGATATCTCCTTATATCTAAATGCTGGATTATGTTGTTAAGGAATCCTTAGGTGTTTATTTTTTCAGACGGAAAGTGTTATGGCTTTCTGGGGGCGGAAAGCTTTAATTGTGGGGAGAATTGTCACACCCGGTTTTTGTATTTGTATTGATCCAGTCCATTGGAAATCCCGATACTTTTCATGGGTATTTGGTGAGATTAATCTTATGTTTTGAAGTTTCATATATGTCTAACCACCCTAATTTTGGATCCCCATTTCTTGTTTAGGAGTTTTTGAAGAAAGGGTGGTTACTTTATGATTTGGGCCAACCGTGAGCCTATTTCCAGTTTTAAAAACCGAATCTATTTCTTTTATAACTCTTTTTTTTCATCATTTTTCACCCATTCAACTTCACACTTTTTGTATACTGACATATTAAAACTATCATAGCCTTTTGTACCCCATATGAATTCATAAGCATGGGTAATTGGGGTTACTTATTTTGGTATTGGGCCATCCCATGGGCCCATTTCCTGCTTTAAAAAACAAATATTTGATTCTTTAATATCTAATTAAAATTTTAATATTTTTCGGGCATTCCACCTCTATATCGAATAAAATACCTCTATTATTACCCTCATAATCTATTTACCCTTTTTGGAGCTCATAAGGGTCACGGATTAGGGAAAAATTTCTCAAGATATCTCAAATCTCCCAGAATTGATAAGGTAAATCGTTTTACATATAACTCATTCAATCCGTGATATTTTTCAAAAAACTATTCTTTACCTGGTTCTTCCTGACCTTAATATACTCTCCATTAAGTTTCATCCCATTCCCTTTTTTCTAGGGGTGCAGATCTAATGGAATATGAAAATTGTTCTTGTGGAAAAGGTGAGATTCCATCTCCTTTATCCTCGCTCTTCTTCCTCCATTCGTTATTTCCTGGTTTTATAATCTCCACTATTAAATATATACCTAGGGATCTGTTATACCATGGTTTTTTAAGGAGTTTATATTCATTTAGGTCTGGTCTTCATAGTTTTAGGGTGTATAAACCCGCGCAGGGTGATTTCGGGTGTGCGTTTCCATTACGCCATGGATTTGAGGTAGGATACCCCTTGAACAAACCTTTATCATTTAAGTTTAATTATTTTAATTCTATTATATCCTTATTTGTATGATATGTTCTGATGTGAAATTTTGGTACTAAAGTTTTTGTTTTCAAATTATGTTTTATGACTTATTTTGTTAAAAATATAGCTGTTTTGGTATAAATTTGCACTCTTCTTGTTTGATAAATTATTCCATGATCTTTAGCACTTGTTTTATGGTATTTTGAATATGTCTCAGTATCTTGAATAACATTATGACATGAAAGTGGTGTTTTAACCTTTTTAAGTGCTTAACATAAGTTTTCTTGTTAAATAGTGCATGCCATGTGTTCGGTCAAATAACCAGTTGGCTTTTATGTGTCTAGTGCAATTTAAAATAATTTTTTTTTTGATTTTTAAATATATTTGAAGCATGTAAGAAAATTATTTTTGTGTCCTTTTATGGATTTAAAATTTGGATTTTGTTTTACAAAAAATTGGTTTTTTTACAACATGTTTTGGCCCGAGTTGCCAAAAAATGGCCCGTTTCACATTCTTATAAAAATGTTTGTGTTTTGAATATGTCACCTAAGTGTATTAACAGGATTTATGAATGTAGTTTTATTCTATAAATGGTATTTACACACCTCCTTAATAAAATTTAAATTCGTAACTTTTTCAAACGTTAGTTTTGAGAAAATGTTTAAAGGCCCATTAGGCATTTCCTAAAAATGAAGGAGTGTTTTACTTGTATATACCAAGTTGTGCAATTGGGATTATTTTATGGTCCATGAAATGATTTTATTAAATGTTTTTAGGGCTGAAAAATGTTATTTGGTATGGTTTTGAAGTGTTTTTATAATAGAAAGAGTGTTTTTGAATGAGTTTTATGTGCAAAGCCTCAATATACTTCATGAAATTGTTTTACGAAAATATTTAGCGGTTTGTTGATTCGTGTAAGAAATGTGAAGAAAGTTTATGGGATTTTTGTGTTTTTATAGTTTGGGAATGGAATTTGGATGTAAAATGTGTATTTGATCATACGTGTAACTTGATTGAGCACTAAAGGGAATCCCGAGTATCTTGGTGGGGGGACGTATACTAGTATGCTAGTGATTCTGTGGGGTTTGGCCTCTATTTCACATAGCAAGATTGACGATGAAAACACTAACTAATCTATGATGATGATGATGATTGGGGACTACTAGGTTATATATATATTCCCTACTAGTGGCTCGTGAACGAGAATAGTTATTTATTATGGTTACTTTCATCGAGATACGAGGTACTTAGGGATCACAATAGACTAGTACCTAGGGGTGTTCCCATGACTGGTGCTTATTGGATCTTTTGTAGTCACCGTCGGCATATGGTGTGTTTGGTTTGGTTGGTAAATTTATTAGTGTGTGTGATTTATTTACAAGATAAAAATCTTTAAAGCAGCACTCTTGAAAACTATTTTCATCTTGAAGTTTCTCCTCTTTAAAAAAAATTATTACTTTCATTTTTGTTTATTAAACATGCATGTTTTTGTCTAATAATTATTATAGAATGGAACCTAATTTGAAAACCATACTTTCATATATTTAATTTAAAACTATAAATTGATGATTCTTTTATTTTAATGGAATGTGCATTAGGAATAGAATATCGGGCTGACCTACTAAGTTTTAATACTCACGCCTATAGTATTCTGTATTTATCCATTGTTCAGGTTTCGGCTTGAGTTCGATCACCTTGGGCGATGTGTGATAATTTTGTTCGTTTGATTTTTCATATATGGGATAAATCATTCCCTTGTGTACTTTATTGATGCCCTTGGTTCTTGTGGCCATCCCGAGAGGATCGGGAACGCCTCTCGGGACTTGTCACGGGCTGGACTGGGTGACCAATTCAGGGTCAACTTGGACCGGTTTGTGACATATATTATATTAAATTTATTTTTTTTAATTCTTGATATTATTAAAGCGTGAATTATATAAGTGGAAAAAAATAATTTGTGAAATCATTCTAAAATGACATGGAAACTAACACCTATAACAAATAAAATAATGAATGGTTGTGATAAAAGGAGTGAAATGTTGTTATAATAAGGATAATATAATATTTCATAAATATTTTTTATAGTATAAGTTAATATAATCCTTAAAAACATTATAAATGATGATAAATAGAATTCTACAAAAAACAAGACTCTGGTATGTGATTTCTTCGAAATATAAATTCCATTGAGAATTATTTTTTATTATATGCCACTTCTCTTTTATGTGGTGTATATACTACAAATTTGATGTATAATATCATTAATAAATAATTAATCATGGTATTTTTTCAATTTTAATTATTTCATCCATGGGTATTTTATTTCAAAATAACAAAGTGATCATGTTTATTGTAAAATATCACTATCTATTTTTTATTATATCTATATTTACAAAACAATTTATTGTTATAATTTTTAATTTATAAATTATCTTTATAATTAATAAAAAATATTTTTGTGTGATAAATGTGATTATTTTATAAAATTTATTCCTATTTATCATTTGGTATTTACATTGAAGTTTGTTTCATTAATTGTAAAAATATTGACAAATCTGTATCCTTTAGTCAAAAAAATTGATGATATAGGGCATTGATCATGCATAAAATAAATTTCTACATATATGAGTAATTATTTTGACATGTAGTGATGGGTGGGGCCTATAACTTATTTATCCCATATATACATCGATATGTATCATATGAAAAATTATTAGGAAAAATTTAATTGTTTTATCGGTTTTATTTTAAACTGTATCGATGATAGATATTGACCGTTGATGTTTTCATGTTCCTGAGACAAGATATACAGTAGTTATGTATATATTATATTGTTTGTTAATTTATTGTTATTATCGATAATTTTATTCTTGTACATTATCTATGGATTCATTTCATTCTCAATTTGTTTATTAAATATAATGTGTTTAAATTATTTACCTTTACATATTGATAATTTCATATATTTTTATTGAAATGAAATATGTTTTTAGTGGTTCACCATTATATGTTGATTATTAATTACTCATTTATGATATCTTCTATTGTACTTATCCTTTACTAAATATTTGAGCTCACCATTTTTTGATTACTTTCCCCATTTTATCAAGAAGATATATTTGAATGGATTTAAAATGATGTAGTATATTATGTTTTAATAGTTATTATGATTTATTTTCCATTTCAAATGTAAAATTGTTACTAAGTATGAATCTGTTTCTCTAAAACATCTACACTAATCAGTCTGTTTGGATTATAACTTCTGTATCTATAATAATTTATTAAATTAGGGAACTAGCACCTCACTACTGGGGCAAGGTTTACAACAATTAGTTTTCGAAAAATATTATTATAATCATTGGAGATAGATTTAGAAATAATTGTATTGTTGAATAAAACCCTTTGACAGTCTTTAAGGATAAGTATTGAAGAATATAAAAAAGAATCGGTATTGTTGTGATAGTGTGGGTCTTCCCAAAAATTCATATCATTCTATATACTACAAGCATATGTGGTTCTAGAACATATGTACTAAGAGGGAACAACTCAAAAAATAGAATGTCGGGAATGTCTCTAGCATAACCCATTACACAAAAACTGGACTTATGACACACCTGGTCTAACACTTCAGGTGGGTATTCCAAGGATAATTAAAATTTTCATTAAAAACAATTATGAATTAATTTAATGATAAGATATTTCCAAAAAACCATATTTTTGATGTTATATCATGTTAATAATTTCCCTAGTTTTTGGATTGTAAATAATGTTTCATAAATATATGATTAAATATAATGTATGCCATCATTTATAAATAGATCATAGAATAAGGAAGAGAACTACCTCAATTCACATAATCCAAAGGGTAATGATAATCATTTCATTTATGGTTTTAATCCATTCTATCAAAGGGAATTAAGATCTAAATTAATCTCCTCACATGGGGATATAGTATTTTATTCTAACAAGATAGAGAAATATTTGTCAATGACATATGTATTCTTAGGGATATTATATAATAAGATTAATTAACAAAAAATAATGATAAGGTGGATATGGGAAGGTAGAATATTTGCACATGTGATACTTGTTGATGGAAACACCTTCAGATATTCTTAAGAGTAAAATGTGTTTGGTCCATGTGTGGATGGAAAATGCCACCATTTTCACTATTTTAAGGGAAAAAAATAATTTTTCATTGATTAAGGATTCAACTTTATATATACAGGTTACTATGAAAATTAATTCTCGAAGCATCAATAGAATATACATAAAAAGATACTAATGGATCATGGTCATGATTATTATAACACAATAAATGAAGAGAAATGATTATTGGAATTTTATTTAGATCGAATAAATATGTAATTTTTGTATTTTATCAATGATTTAATGATGGTAATAATTATGAAATTTATATGGAATATAAAATACTATGACTTCAGTAAGTATTTGACAGAATATATTGAATAGTACATTGAAAACATAATTATTATCATGTTTATCATTGTTGAACATACAAGGTTTAGGGATATAAAACTCTTAGTATGTTCATAATGCTGAGAGAATGATTTTTTTGTGATGACGCACCATCTTCAAGATGAGGAAAGGGACAAAAAAGTGCCACTCCATTTTTTGTTCATGATGATGAAGATATAATGACCCCTGAGTCCTGCCTTTTATAGGCCCCAGAGTAGAATCTAGCACCAATGGTATATAATCTCAGTCGAAATTAAAGGAATTTCCCTTTTTAATGAAAACAAAATTGGGAGATAAGTTTGTAATAGTCTCAAACAAAACAAAAAATTTATATAAAGGAAAAAAAATCCATCCCATGCCTGATTTAAATGTAAACTGTAAAAAATATACAATAAATTCACCAAAGGACGTACCAAAAGAAATATAATGAGAAGTATCACAACAACTATATCGATTCCTGAGCTAGTAAAGTCCAAAACGATCCTTAACATCCTCCTGGAAACATGAAAATAGTTTTACAATGTACTGGGACAATAAAAGTATACATACTAGGAAGACCAAATTCCCTCACGAAAAATTTGGGGAAGCATAATAATGACTATGTGAAGATGAAAGAAACCAACTGCACCTACCAAGGAATAATAATAACCATAAAAACCTCAACAATTCATGCTCACCAAATAACACAAGTCAAAAAAGGTAATAATATATGAATATCGATGATTTCTCTACCCACACAACTTTTCCCACTAGTTTACAACTCAATCCTAAGGGATAACGTCTTGATTCTACCACCATTCCACAAATGTAGTCCCACATCACAACATCCCACACACACCAAGGCCAAAAACCACACAGATCCCTCCTGCAAACACCTATGTTACAATAACCAAACCTCTCACCCAAAAACATTTGGATCAATTCATGAAGACACCTTGAAAATAATCCTGGCCCACAGAAACATGGCACCCTCATCCATAACACAACATGACCGAATGATATGGGATATAGTGAACCTCAAGGAATTATAGCCTGCCCAGATATTCTCGAGCAGGAATAACCTCGATGGGGGTACAAGGGAGAAAGTCAGTAACCAACCATCTATCTTCCCACTAGGATGTTGGAAAAAACACCCTCCCCATGAAATAGGTGTGTTTGGAACATAATTCTCATCAAGGGTTGGGTGTATATTTAAAATCAAAACAAACGTCAATTTATACATAATGTCAATCAAGAACTCATCCCAACCTATGGGTTTCAAACAAATAACCATTCTACACACAACCACCTTTCATGCTACCCCTATATGCACAACCACAGAACATGTACAACAAAATAAAAAACCCACCACCTTTTCATTTAATCATTAGTCATTCTTTATTAATTATTTCATTGTAATTAATTCCAATAATACCTAGGAAACCACTATCTACAACCATTCTAATCAAAACAAGCATGTCAAGCTATAGTCCCTGGGCACAAATAACACCTAATGAAATTTCATTCCCACTCCATAACATCACTCATAAACCACATCACAGACAAAGGCAGTCCCACTACATACAAATTCATCCATTAAAAAAATTAAACAATATCTCAACTTGAGATACCTCCAAACCTCCAGTACCACCCCATACCCAAATTCATTCCCTCTGTCCACCCCTATACCCATATCATGATTACCAACAACAACATCACAAAACCCCCACTAAGTAAATAACCAAACGAATCATATTACACAACCACAATATTAATATCATAATTTTCATATTTATAAAGAGGGGTTCATTAGTTCCACATTAAACAATAGTAATGATCACTGAACACGTTTGATCCTGTGGAATCCATTTATTTATACATGTGTACCCGATTAAAAGGATTTTATTTTCGATTATTCATAGAGTCTCAATAGAAAGAACAAGAACATCACCAGTCACAAGCAATGGCCACCAATGACCACGATTTTCATAATTATTTATAGCCAGAGAAATATAGAACAAGAAAAAATGGATAATAAAATAAATCTATTCTAAAAATTCATCCATCTTCAATACCCTTCCCATTATCATAACAGATCCCATTAACTTTTAGTCGTTATCTCTCCCTTAATTTATAATATTTTTAAAAAAATTATTGTGTTGTTCTCCCCCAAAGAGTATTAATACACCCACCCTACATGATACACAATTAATGATTGATGAAGCAAAGTTTATACATGGAATAATATATGACCATAACTCATCCTTGCGCTACACAGGGGGTCATGTGAGTAGTATGAAACTCCAAGGAAAAATGAACAAGATATGTCTCTAGAATATGCACACGACTTTTTTGTAGAGGAAGGCCATATATGCACCATGGGAAACCAAAAGGAAGAAGAAAATGTGAGATATCTGTTTATGGAAAGGGTATGATATTTATATCTAGGGAGACGATTTAAATGTGCATGAATATCAGATCATTGTATGGCCATGCGGCTAGGATGTTACAAGGTTTTGAGGGATGATATTGATATTTAGAATTCAATTATTCTCCACAGAGATGGTTGAAAATGAATTAAAAGGGATAATAGTTTATAGTTTCTCATTTCATGATGGAAAACACATAAGAGGGGTGAAACTAAAAAAAACCTAAGAAAACTGGAAATGAAGCTGACGCTGTTGCTGAAGACAATGCTGACGCTGATACTGATGATAACAACAATGTATACTTCGATGCTGATGTAGACACTGACATCGATAGTACAAAAATGACTCACCGAAATTGACTATAAAAAATGACTCATTGAGACTAATAGTGAAAAATGACACGCTGAAAACAAACATGTAAAATGACCGGCTGACACTAACAGTTCAAAATCAAACACCAACACCGACAGTTCAATATGAAATGCAGACACCGATATTTCAAAATGACTCACAGACACTGACAATACAATTGAATCACCAGTACCGACAGTACAAAATGAAATGCTGACACCGACTGTTCACAATGGATTGTCGATACCAATATTTTAAACTGGCACGTCGACACCAACTATTCAAAATGACACAGTAACACAGATAATTCAAAATTACATGTCGACACCGGTAATTCAAAATGACATGCCATCACCGATATTCCAAAATGACATGCTGACAGAAAAACTATAATTTTTTGGTAAACTTCTAGGAATGAGTCACTAATACCCTCCAAAACACCCCCAAACACTTTATTTTCAAAATGGAATGGACTAGAGATGTCTGAGCCATTATATTATATTCCTCTCAAAACATTCTTGACCTCATGAATATAAAACCAAACAATGGAAAAAATATGGGTTTGAACAACCACCATGTATGATACCTCTCATGGAAAAAACACCATGTGTTCTTCGAAAATAGGAGTGAAAAAATTCACATACAAGAACACCTCCATGAAATCACCTTCCCCAAATATCTACACAGACACTATGAGACACATGGTCACGACACATGAATTATGGTATTTATTCCCCCATGCCATTATATTGTCCAATTTTGGCAGAACTGACTCACTCAGACATGTTTAATCATATCTGTATTAATGATTCTCTATTTGGGATCAGGTCGACCCTACCCTTTTGTTCAAGACTTCTCTCACATCACATAAAAGCAAATAACTCAATTCATTGAAACAAGGTCATGAGTTACAACATCAGAAAAGAATAAAGAAAAACACAAGAGAAAAATTCAAAACAACTCCGGGTATTAGGCACACATATGTGCCTCCAGCTCCCAAGTACATTCCTTAAGGCCAACCCCCCTCCACACAAATGAATCAAATGAATGATCCATCCATGAAAAACCTTCTCCTTACCATCTGGGATATCCCTCAACCACTCCATGACAATCACGTCTTACTTGATATCAAAATCTCCCCAGTCAATGACATGGTATTCAATGTGTAGATACCGATGAATATGAGAGACGTTAAAGACGTAGTGGATCTTACCGAATTGTGGTGTAAATGCCAACTAATATAACACCTCACAAAATTGTTCCAACCCCTTGAAATGTATGATGAACCTAGGAGAAAACATTCTTACCCTACTGAACCACCATAGTCCACATCAAGGAAAAATATTCATGAACACATGGTCACTAAACATGAAATCCAAAAGGCCTCCTCCAATGATCAGAATACGAATTCTTCCAGTCCAGAGACTCCTTCGTCCTATCACACACAAGAGGATCCTTCACTATAATGATCCACATTACCTTTGTTCTCAGAAGGGTAGTTTCCCAATCCCCTATCCAACACAAGGATTAACAAAAAAACCTTCCATACAAGGCCTTGAACATTTCCATGACAATGGTAGTGTGATAACTATTATTGTAGGAAGAATATATGAGAGGCATGTTTCTCACCCATAATTCTTTGATGTCTTTATAATACACCCAAAGCATATCCTATAATACGTAGATAGTCCTCTCCATATTCTATTCTGTATGAGGATGAAAAACATTTCTAAGGAATATCAGGGTGCCGAAGTAATTCTATAATACCCTCTATAGTCATGATGTAAACCTTGTGTCCTGATTTGAGACGATGGACCTAGGAAGCCCGTGAAACCGAACCAAAATTTCTGAAAAAATCCTTTAAAAATCATCCATTGTGTTTAACTATGTGATCACTAGTAAGTGAGAAGATTCTGTTAGCTTGCCCCCCACTACCAAGAAAACATCACAACCTCCATGAGACTTGGTTATTACTTTGAGTAATTGCATCAACATTTCATCCCACATCCACTAGGGTACATCTAAGGGTTACAACAGACCACCAGGAACACAGTTCTAAAACTACACCTACTAACACACTCAGAACATCTCCATAGCCGGCTTCACCTCAGAACATGAGAATTATTCCCTATGTCCTCAGTACATGTTGAAAACACATTTTTGTAACACTAGGGGTGATCTATGGAAGTAATGGAGAAACACCTCATGCGTCACAACTGGGACAAAAAAATGTTCGATGGAACACCATCCAATTTTGATTATCTTATGAACATCCTTCTGAAGCATCACCTTAAGCAACGCAATCATTCTACACATAATCCTATGAGTCTCCCCACTAAGACTCCACCTTCTACACCAGAGAATATTGGTCTATCATATGAAATAGGAATCCTCTTTCTCTATTCACTCTCGCATCCAGACACATGGTGGCCAACTGCTCCATTTCAATCTATGCATAAGTGGATTCCCAAACTCCTTCCTTATGCAACATCCGGATTAAGGAATAATCAATCATGTTACCCTTTAATGAGATATAGGATATACCAATATCATAATACTAATGGAACATCACACACCTCTGTTGCTGCAAGTTTAGCTCTCACTGGGATACAATACACCTTATGATCTTGTGATCTGTAAATACAAAAAAACTCTATACATGAGGCATTACCACCACAACCTGAATTAAAACAAAAACACTTCAAGCTCCAGATCGTTGGTGGAATAATTATGTTCTTGGGGGACATAACTTTCTAGACCCAAAAGAGATCACTCCTCACTAATGCATCAACACACACCCCAAACATATGCAGAAGGCATCACATGACACCTCAAATACCACCCCTTCCTTTGGAATCATGAGAACCAGAGCACTGCACAACCCCCCCTTCAGAGAGTTGAAAGCTTTGTCACACCTTTATCATCACAAAAAAGACATTTTATTTCATATTCAAGGTTATCAATAGAGTTGAAAATCATGATAAGTCGGGTACAAACCTTTTGTAATATCCCTCTAGACCGAAGAATCTTCGAACCTCCTCCACAAACTTTAGTGATTCCCATTAAACAACCATTTTGAGGATTGATGGGTCCACTAATATCCCCCGCTAATACATATTTTTTTTTCAAGATGTGCACCTCTCACCACCATAACATTCACTTGGAAAAATCCCAAAGGGATGGTGTTATTATAGGACCTCTAAGACATTTCTCAGATATTCGGTGTGCTTCTCCTCTAACCTTGAGTATACAAGGATGTCATCGATGATAATGATGATGAACTGGTCTAGGAACTCATGGAAAATAGAGTTCATGTGCCCCATGAACTCATCTGGTGAATTCGTGACACAGAACTACATGACCAGAAACTCAATGTGCTCATACCTGAAACTGAAAGAAATATTAGGGACATCACCCTACTTCACCAGACAAATTCTGATATCCAGACCGTAGATTGATATTAGAGATCCAACATGATCCCCTCATCTAGTTGAAAAGATCATCTATTATCAAGAGAGTATAATTGTTCTTGATCGTTACTTGATTCAGTCTCCAGTAGTCTATACACAACCTGAGATAACCCTTTTCCTTCTTCACGAAAAATATTGGGTCACCCCATAGAGACATAATAGGTTGGATGAATCCATTCCACATCAACTCATTGATCTGAATCCAAAAACTCATAAATCAAAAGGCACCAACTGATAGAGATCCACCATAATCAGATGGGCACCGAGTTTCAAATCTATCCCAAACTCGTTGTCACGTTGATTGTGTAGGTCTAAAACCATAAATGGGAAAACATCCAATAATTACTGTACATCTCCCAAAACCACCACCATATCGACATCCACTGATTCCAATCACCACTTAGCCAACATGGAAAGGAGGGGCTCGACATTCCGGTTGTCCACCTGAAAACTCCACTCACCAACAAAAGCTACAAGATAATAACCCATGTTTATGAAGAAATTTGTCCTCCAGATGCAGTCGATAACGACATGCATAGAGAATAACTTGTTGATTATGATGATTACATCATATAGCTACATATGTACTAGAAAAAGATATTTACTAGATCGATGTTTCCACAACATCAATCTACATCCATGAAAAACATCAATAAGATAGGCCGGACTTCCATCTAGCGTTCTGAACACTAGGAGAACGAAATGATTCTATACATATAGTCCAAAATAATGAGTTTGATTGGGTGAAATGAAAAAGTTCAAAGCCCCTAAATCAATAAAAACAATAGAAAGGGTGATAAATAGAATAGTCATACCTCGAAGAACCTCCTCCCTTTCTAGAACCGCTACCTTGACGACATGAAGATGCACATGCTCGACTCATCAACCCCTCGGTTCTCAGTTGCCTCCCTGACTACACCATAGTTAATTTCCTTGAGGATCTATTTCTGGTCGGACCCCTCCTATATCGTCTTCCATTAGTAGAACAAAAACACAGTGTCCCTGCTGCAGAAAATCTATGGCCGAAAACTATTGCGGATGTGCATGATGATCCTTACCACCTCCAACATACTATGCTCAAATGGGGCATTGGGTTTGAAAATGTCCAAAGCCTACACAGACAAAGCACCTCACTCCTGGTTCTATGGGGAAAGGTAGAGGACCTAGAGATGACAACTGGAACAGTTGAGGCCTACTCCCCATTGGTTGAAACAGGTAAGGCCCAATCACTGGAGACTTGTAACTAACTATATTCCCCTTTGATAAACTCAACAGTGACCCTGTCATAGTAATGCTCACCCCAAGGGAATCATATCAACTACATCATCCTTATTATGAACCTCTATGAATTTCAGTAGAGTAAAGGGGGTAACATCATACGGAAGAGAAGGTAGAAGGGACTCCTCTAAGAATCATGGTTCAAAATCTTCATCCAGAAAGATGTCCAGAGAACAAAGGAGGATATTTTTGAACTTGATCCCTAGTTCCATTACTAACATACTCTTTACCTAGAGGGATAGATGCTCCAATCACTTCTTAGCCTTTATCTTTGTAGAGAGAAACTCCACCCGAAAATATATTTCAATATCATCCCACAAATCATCAATCTACTTCCTATCCCCTAAGGTAGAGCGTCCACCACTGATGCACTGCTCCACACATCTTTCTGGCCATTAGAGGTACCATGTACACCCTGAGTGAATAGATCAATGTAAAAGTTATCTACATCTCCTTAGGGCATCCCTCAATGTCTATGTCTGAAACCCTTCCTCAATACATTCTCAAGGTCTGTGGCTAGAAAGCACGAAGGGCCTTCTGCCATAATTTGTCTTCCTCTTCATGATCAACCCTCTTCTGATCAACCAATTTGGCTTGTTGGGCCCGGACAGCATGAGCCACTCATGTACAACTTCCATGTTCCATAGATGAAAATTAAACAATGAACTCCTATGACAGGGTAGTATGGAATCTCACATATAATTTTATTTTAACTCTTTATTTATTTTAATTTCAAAAAATTCCCCAAGTTATGAAAGAACGAAAGTCATTATAATTCATTTAAATTTTATACTGTCTCTACCCCCTGATAAAAATGTCCTCACTTTGTCATTCAAATGGACGTGGTTCCTTGCATTTGATCACATGGCCCCTAAAATCTTATGTCCTAAACATTCTTCCCTAGCCTATATCACACCCCAAGATCACCTATCACTATTTCTCGACCATCCCTTCCTATACTCACTGTGCCTAACTATGAACTCCATATTATATCTCAACCATTATAATACAATCCTATCACTGCGCCTCTAATACCATTCTATCATGACTCGCCTTCTTCAAGATGAGGGAAGGGACAAAAAAGTTTCATACCCTTCTATATTCCAGACTAATGAGAGATAATTACTCATGATTCTTGACTTTAATAGGCACCAGAGTGGAAACCAGAACCAATGGTATAAGATCTCACAAAAAATGGAAGGCATTACCCTTTTTAATTAAAACATGTATAGGATATAAGATGGTAAAAATACCAAAAAACACATAACATTTATATAAAGGAAACAAAAATCCAACCAATGCATGATTTAAATGTAAACTATGACAAAAGTATATCCATAGTACCAAATAAAATACCAAAGGGATGAGACTACGAAATAGTATAACAACTATCTCGATTCCTGATCCAGTAAAGTACAGAGTGGTCCATAATGTCTTCCTAAATACATGAATATAGTATTATAATGGATGGTGAGAATACCACTATACTCAGTAGTGAGACCAAAGACACTAGTGTAGAAGTGGGAGAAGTATAATAATACCCCTATGAAAACGAAAGAAACCAACCACACATACCATGGAAAAATACTAACCACCCCAAACTCAGCAAGGAAGGCTCACCAAATGAATCAAGCAAATTATGGTAATAATATAATCACATCGATAATTTGGGAAACCCACAACATGTTTCCCACTAGTTAAAAACTAATTCATAATGGATAACGTCTTGTTGCTACCACCCTCCCAAAAGCAGTCCAACTACACAACTTCCCATAGACACCTAGGATACCACCCACACATATCCCACCCATATACACCTAGGTCACAATAACCACATCTCTCACCATAAAACACTGGGGACTCATCGCGAAGACACCAATGAAACAAACCTAGCCAGCAGACACCTGAGCCACTCATCAACAGCAATACATGCATGAATGATCATGGTCTATAGTAAATCATAATCCATTATAGCCTTCCCAAATGAGAATGAGAGGTATGAACACATAAGGGTGTGTGAGGAAGAATGTTTTTTACCAACCATCCATCATACCACCAAGATGATGGGACATACACCCTCCCTCATGAAAACGGGTATTTTGGCATGTACTACTCAATACGGGTGGGGTGAATATTGAAAATAAAAAGGAACTACAATTTATAGATATAGGTAAATAAGAACCTGGACTGACCTATGGGATAAAAAAACAACTACCCCACAAAGAACCACCTTTTCTTCTACCCTTATATGAACATCCACACAATAGCCACAACCAAAGCATTAACCCAACCCAATTTTCATTCAACCACTGGTTATTCATTATTAATGAGTTCAATGTAATTAATTCCAACACTACCCAGGAAACCACTATCTGCAACCATTAAAAACACAACAAGAAATTCAATATGCAATCCCACCACACAAACAAAACATAACCACATTGCAATCCGACTGTACTGTGTTGCTCAATGACCACATCAGATACAAAGGAAGTCCCACTGCCTACAAGTTCATCCATTACAAAATAAAAAACAAATCTCTCAACCTATGATTCCATCACACATCCTATACCACCCTATACAAACGTAAATTCCCTCTTTCAACCCTCGTACCTATAACAAGGAAACCAATAGAAACTTAAAACAACCCCCAAGAAGTATAAAACCCATTAAAACACATCACACTACCGCACCATTAAGCCAATCATATTAAGAATTAACATGAGGTTATATTTAATTCCATATTAAATAACAGAAGTGATCATTGAACATGTTTGATCCTGAGAAATCTATTTATTTAACCACCTATACAAGAATAAATGGATTTATATTTTCATTTATTCATATAGTATATATAGAATGAACAAAACATCACCAGTGCACATAAAAAGGCCACCAATGGCCATGATATTTTGAAGGCCTTACATCCACACAAAAAATTATAGTAAAACAAGGATAAAAATATAAAACAACCCTCAACATTCATCCATCTTAAATCCCCTACCAGTTATCCAAACAATTCATTTTATTTTTTACTATCATCTTCACCTATAATTTATTACTCTTTTTAAAGAAAAAATTCAGTTGGTATTTCCCAAGAATAATTATAACACCCACCCCACATGATACACGATTAATGAAAGATGATGGAAACCCCACTACTTAGAACAATATAAAACCAAAACTCCTCCTTTTTCCAAACATGGGGTCGCATGAGAAACATGAAACATAATTTAAAACTAAACAGGAGAGGGCTTTAGCATAGGCTAATGATTCTTTTAGGGTTGAAGTCTCAAGGTGAACCACGGGAAATGAAAATGAAGAAGTGAATGGGATATATTGTTTTAAGAAAAGAGTGAGATCCTAATAACCAGTGAGATGATTTGAAAGTTCATGAAAATCATATATTTGTATGACCAGGTTGATAGGTTGTTACAATGTTTTTCAAGACATTTCATATATAAATTATTTAATTATTCTCTTCAAATATCATTAAATGTTAAATAAAATGTCTTATAGATGATAGGTAATAATTTAATGATGAAAAACAAGTAAGAGGGGGGAAACTAAAAAAACGTGAGGAATCCCGAAATGAAGCTGATACCGACGTCGATGCTAACGATAACACCAATGCTAAAACTGATGCTGAAACTGACACTAAGATGTCGATAATACAAAAAATTCTCGCTGAAACCGATATTAAAAAAAGACTTTCCAACACAGATAGTAAATAACAACACTCCGTCCCCAATAGTTCAAAATTAAAATCCGACACTAATAGTTCAAAAATAACACACTGACAATGACAGTTTATAATGACACACCCATAATAAAAGTTCATTATGACATTCTAACTCTAATAGTAAATAATGACTTACTGACATCGAGAGTACAAACTGAGACACCGACAACGAAATTTTAGAACGACACGCTGAGACTGATATTTAAAAATGACACGCTGACACTAACAGTTCGAAATGACACACCAACACCGATGGTTCAAAATAAAACACGGACAGAAAAATTGTACTTTTTGGGTAAACATCTTGGAATTAGTAACTAATAGCCCCCAGAACACCACAAACACAAGATTTTCACAAAGGAATTGACCATATCGGTCTAGGAAATTACATCTTTGGAACAAATTTTGATTGATATTGATAAATTAAATACGATAGTGATTACTACCTTTCATGTGATTAATGATTCATTTATAATGTGTTTGTGCTATCATTGATGGAATTTATTTCATTTTTGGATTTATATAATAGATATAATAACCTATTTTTTACATAAGTAATAAAGAATCATGCATGTATTCAATAATATTTTACATATATACATGTTTTTACCATGTTCTAAGAGTATAGATGCATAATGTATTCACATTTTTGTATATAATGTTTAATACCTAATACATGTTATTTGGGGAATTTTTAATTATATATATATTTGAAATTAAATGAATTTATATCTAAATTTTTTTATGATATTATATTTAAGGTTCATAAAGATAACCATTTATGAAATGGCATGAGTTGAAATTTTTATGAGTTTTTAGTGATTATTTCATTACTTCCCTATATGAATATTTATTTATATTGTATAGTGATTTCTAACCATATTGATTTTGGAAAATAGTTCGACATAGACTATAAGAGTCCTCACTATTTTTTAGGTCCTATGATCTGTTAAACGTTGATTTTAATGCTTATGGATTATAAAAATTATTTTCATATATTTATTTCCAAGAGTATGGGAAGAATTAGAAAATTTTCAATGAAAACCCAAATGATTATATTATGTATATAAAATTGAATTAAATAAATCAATTATAAATTTTCAGGAAATTTCATCAACCATAGATAAATGATATTGAAAACATATGTTTTCATAGTAACAACTTTTATAATGATATCAATTAACACATTTCACACCAATTTGTTTAAATGTTTTTTGGTCCTAAACTATATATAGATCACCCACATTGTTTGGATCTGTTGTCTCCATCACTCTACATCTGTATTTGGGGGATAGTTTTCTCTTAATCTTCATATTTCATTTCCACCAAAATTTTACCTAATCTAAAATCTAGTTATGTTATTATTCCAGATGACCTGTGTACTTCCCTTTATCACTAATGAATAGAGTGTTTTATTAAACCTTTAATGATTTGGTTATTTTACCAGTTGTAATTTAAAATTTTAACCCATTAATTTTATAGTTAAATTTTAAATTTTGAAGAGTCTGTTTATTTATGTTGTAGAGAATGTAACACCCCAAATTTCTAAAAGGATGATATTTTATTTAATATAATATGTGACCCAAAACACCAAAAATAGAATGGAATATAACAGACTATGTCAATAATATATATTTACTATATTAAATAAGTAAATTCCATAACATTTTGTGAAAAAAGACTATGTAATGTTGTGTAACACACAATAACGACTCTCTTCGATAACTTGCATTACATGCAAAACTGAGTTTTACTGAATATTAGTAACATTATTATTTAAAATGAAAAATAATACACTAGTCATCAAATTGGTAGTTATGAATATGATTGAGTAACTTATGAAAATATATTATTGAAATAATTGAGAAAATAATAATTTTAAATGACTATAAAATAAATTGAATACATAAGAAATTTTTTTAATAAAAAACTATTTTTATGCCCTAATGGAGTTTTATTGTAATTAATTAAATAATTTTTATTAGTGAATAATAATAGTGAAAATTTTAAATTAGATATTAAATAATTTTTTTAATATTCATAAAATAGATTTTATAGTAATAATAAAGGAACAAATCAAATTAATCATATAAAATGCTTTATTTCTCAAAAGGTAGCTTTGCCACTTTTTAATGGTGCACATATTTTAAAACTAAGTTATTATATTTTTATATCCTTTATTTGATAAATTAAACATAATATTTTATTGAATAACTTCAAATTTATCTTATGTTGAATTTTTGATATTCTTTAGATGTTTCATTTTTGATAAATAATGAAAAATATTTTATTTTAAATGAAAAATTACATAAATTCTAAATAAATGATAATGGTAAATTATTTTTTAAATAATGTTTCATGTAGAATTTGATAAATTATACATATATTAATAAAATTTTGTAAATTTTATTCTTTTTTATACTTAATTTAAATAAAAAATATTCTAATCTTTTGAAATGTTTAACATTAAAACAGAGAGTTCTCATCCTATCTACGAGATTATTATTAAATTAATTTTGCCACTTATTTTAATTGAATTTATGAAAAATTATTCTACATTTTTAATAATAATTCTTTACAAATTCTTATAATCCAATAATAGTATTTTTACTACATGATTACCAGAAAATGTTATATTTAATTACTACGATTAAGGGGAAACTTGTTTACTTTTTGGTTGAACATATAATATATGGTGTAAAAATGAACCAAAACATGTCCAAAACCCATTTTCTATCCATATTTACACCCTTATGACATTTTTATCTAATGTTATGTGTTTGAGGAAACTTTTACATAATAGTGAACTATATAATAAGTTATATAATGAAATAGGAAAAAAATATGATTTTCTTCATTTTAATATATATAATGATTTATGGGGGACAAAATCTACATAGGTTTAGTTAGAAAAATTATTTTCGAAGTTAAATATGTTTTTTACATAATAATAATTTATCTTAAATGTTTATTGATGAATTAGTTACATTAAATGCTTATGAAATTTCAAAATAGTAATTATTTCGTTAATAATTACATAAAATAAATGACTCTATGAATATTAGAATTGATGTAAATTGAATGAATTGTTGAGAATTCATTTATAGATTAAAATATTTTCTAATTTTTTATATTTTAATTCCATAATTTTCTTGATATTTATAAATTTAAATATGATTATTAATGTTATAATTTATATTATTGCTATTTTATATTAAATAATATTTTATTAATTGATTTTAAATTACCAAAAATTCTATGTTCTAAAAATAATTTTTAAATAATAGTAAATATCAAATATGGTCCATTCCTCGATGAATTTTTCTATTATAATTACTATATTGACCGTTAAATCGTAAAAAAAACTATGTCAGCACTGTTCGGATTTAAGTGGTATTTTTGCATGTTACACGTTCATGTTTTAGAATTAATATCCAACACATTTAGGATTTTTATTTTATAAATTAAATATCATATTTGTAATCATTGGGTACAATTTATATATTCTGGATCATTTTGACTTAGTCTTTATGAAAAATATACTTATGTTTAAAATACTTGTTAATATAATGAAAATACAAAATGATAAATTAAGGATACTTAGGGGTAAATGGAAAAAGGATTAAATTATTTTAAATATTTTGTGGTTGAGTTGTGGATAGAAAATATAATCTCTTGAACCCTATAATTATAAATCATTGGAGCCTCATGATGTATGATTTACCCCTCAATAGTGAATTGATGTAAATTGAATGAATTGTTTTTTTATTTCCATATCCACCTCTATCAATTCATATAATACCATTATTTTATATAAAAAAAATTTCTTCCCTATTTTGAGATGTTTTTATGATAATGTTATACAAAAACTCCACATAGTTCCATCGTGTTGGTTATGAAATAATTATTCGTGTTAATTAAGGACTACCACCTCACAAACTAGTGTCATTAGTTTTTTACATTAACACTCTTAATGGGTTGGAGTACTGATGGATTTGTATTTTTATATGATATTTATGATTTTATGATTTTATTATACTTATTTAATTTTTATATCACACTTACATTCATTCAATCTATTTTTTGAGAATAAGATAATGTTACCCGTGTATACTGCGGACTACCTCCATGCAAAGTTATGTTATTATTTCAAAATATACACGTAATGTTTTCAAGATGGGGTAAATAAACATATGTGATATATATTATATAAAAATTTTACTAAAATATCAATATATATATATATATTAATTTTCTCTCATACGAAATGGAATGAAAATGTAAACAACATTTATTCCTAGGTATGGATTACCGTCTCTATAAATCATGCATTTCATTTTTAATTACCAAACATTATGGACTACTCGAAAATCATGTATAATGAATATACATGATATTTAAAGAATTTTTTAAATTATTATTTTTATGAAATAAGTGTGTACATAAGAGGGAAAAATACGATGTCAAATATTTCTAAAAAACATGGAAACTAACACCTGAAACAATGTTAATAACAAACGATTATTAAAAAACGGGTTATAAGATGATATTAAAAGTTCATATATTTATTATAAATATTTTTTTGTTTTTTTATAATTTAATAACAAAATCCAAATCATTAAAAACTGTTTTCAAGAGTGTGCAACAAAAAAAATAAACATGAAGTAAATAATTGCACCTCAATTTACATTCCCTTATAAATTATTTTTTATTATGCACCATCTCACTTTATGTAGGGAATATACCACCTATTTGAAAATTAATATCACGAATACATAATTATTAATAGTATTTTTTGGTTCCAATTTGAATTATTTCATCCAAGTGGATTGGACATTAAAATTACTTTGTGAAAAAAAATTATTGTAAAATACCACTTTATTTTTGAATTGTAATACTTATCTTCAAACAATCACTTTTCTAAAATAATTTTTTATTAGAAATTAATTTTATCTTAAATATATTTTTTATCGTGAGATTGAAATTATAATTTCTAAAACCCTAATCTATTTATATATATGTAGTTTAAAATAAATGTTATTTTATTAACTTGGGAAATATTGGAAAATATATACCCATTACTCAATATAGGTATTTGATGATAAGGAATATTTATCTGGAATAAAATTAATTAATCAACATTTAATGAATTATATGTACAGGTAGTGATGGGAGACAAGAACTTTATATAACCCCTTTTTGAATCTAAATATCTTAGGAGAAAAATTATTTGTAAAATTAAATGGGATTCAACAAGTATTTTTAATCAAAATGGTATACATATCATGAAAATAAAGGTTTTTATGTTCTTGAGACATGAATTCCAGTATTTAAGAAATTTGTTTATTTTAAATTTAGATATTAATATTATCAATGACATTATTTTCTTTGATATTATATATGACTTCTTTCCATTCACTATTTATTACTTAAATGGCATATGATTGAGTTATTTAACTTCCCATATTTATTATTCCTTCTCCAATTATTTAAATGGAATTTTTATTATGTTATTTACATTGACATATGGATTCTTCACTATTGAATCATTATATCATCCTTTGTACTTAACCATATCGGAGCTATAACAGACCAACCCTTGTGAAATAGGTCAGTCACCCAAGATAGCATATTATGGGATAGTTTAAAAAAGGAAAATAAAACATGTTTTCTATATAAAAAAATTGTGCATACAACAGTAGTACAATGATGAAACAAACAAAAGATAAAACTCATCCAAAATGGATGAACATTGAAAACATGATTAATCCAAACAACAAGTCTCTATGTGACTAAACACCACCTCCAATCAATCCCAAAATGAACTATGGAGTAAATAAAAGACCTACATCTCTTTTGAATGCACATTCAATTATCCTAATCCCATAAAAAATTATATATCCTCTCATATGTATAAGTAAGGTGTGAGAAATAATGACCTCCCTGATACCACCAATGAATCTATAACAGTTATAATAAAAATAATAAACAATGATTAACTTTAGAATGAAATAGTTTTACTAAAATTTATATAAATAAATCAATTTGAAATATTTTTTCATAAAAACATTGAGTTATAACAAATTTAATTCTATTTATTCTAATTAGTGAAATATATCTGGTATAGATACCGAAATGTATATATAATTGTGCAAAAAATTCTTGGAATAAACTTATTATTAAACATACAACTAAAAATAAAAATTCACCTACCATTGAGGCTCTAGTTTATGGGACAATACAATCTATACACCCTCATGATAACACATCGTGTAAATCTGGATCTGAATTAACACCTTCGTCTCCCATATACTATATACATATAAGAGGTTACCCTTTGCATTATCAAACAAATTAAGGAAACCTATGTCTATATATCATCAAACCCAAGGATCCTATTTTGTAGTGTGAGTAAATTTCTCTTTTAATAAAAAATTATCAAATTTTAATAAGATAAATTTTAAATCGAAGAAAATTCTGATTGTTGGGTTGAATTGCCATTTTCCATTTCAAATCATGTAAATTCAATTTTGAATGAAAAATAATCTTTTAAATATGAACTCATACCCTCTTCAATTGCAACACATTAAATCCCATTTCAAATCTCAATGAATTAATATGAACAAATAACAATTCACTAAAATATTATAATTGAACATATCCACCAATGTAAAGAACATTGAAAACATAACCTCCTTGGACAAAAGTGACTGGAACTTCATTATATTATTTCAGATTACAAGGCATGATGAGAGCATGAAAATTAATATGATGATGCTCCAACCAATCACCAATCCCTATAAAAACAGGTGTTGAAACCACCAATGAGAGAGAAACGAAGAAGAAAGGATTAACTGTAATGGAGAAGTCCATAAACCTTCTAAATAATTTCAAAATTAATCAATTTGGATGGATGTAAGACACAAAAAATATACTAGGGCATGACTGGGTCCATTTGGAGTAGGCTACAAGAACAAATGATCCCCAAAATTCTCTCAAAGATCCCTAAAAATGGAACTCTAGGAATAAAAGAGAATCTAATTTATGACATGTCACAATTCCATTTAATTTTATGATAAGACGAGAAAAATGTCACCTTCTTAATTAAAAAGTAAATATCACAATACATGATTTTTAACCATTACACAACATGTAAAAACTCCCATAATGAAATCAACTCATGGGATGTGTCTAGATATCATTATATGTTAGTTATTACTACTAAACATCATGTAACTGATCAAAGAACAATAGAAAATACCACGGAAAATTAAAAGATAAAAATATGAATTTTCCATTAAAGGGAATCCTCATTATTCAGGATCGAAAATACTCACCCAACAAAATGGAAAACACAAACAATGAACAGAAACTTCTTGACTGATAGGTAATGGGGTGTTACAATCACCCCATCAAAAAATATTTATATCCCCAAAATTTGATGATGATCGTAGATCTGTAAAAAGTGTATCCCACTTCTTCATTATGAATGACTCATGCTCCTAGGTCTCATGGAGATTCTATCGAGATTGTAGCAGTACCCTCAACAGGGGGATCATTTTACCATAGAGTAACACATCTTGGATATCCATAATCTTAATTGTATTCTCACCCAAAGGTTTTTTATGATCATGAATGAAATCCCCACATATAATCACACATTAATTTTTTGGTATGTACCTCCTCAATAGGAAAACAACACTCCATTAATTAATGTCAACATAGATGGTATCAGCAACCGATAGGTTACGCTCCCAAATCGCATACCACAAACCATGGTGAAAAGATACTCTGCCTACCCCAATGATGATGTCCCAATTGAGGTGAAACTTTGAGAAATTCCTAATCACCAACTTCAAACTCTAGTGGCCAATAAATACGGTCCACATAGAATATATAAAAACTCTATTCCATGATAAAATGCCTTTAGATCCACTACACCATATCTATCATCCCCAAAAAACAATAAGGAATACTAAAGACCACTATACCAACATTTCCCAACACAAGGAATATCGACATGGGTGACCATATTAATTCATAAAGGGAGTTATCCCGATTGATTCCATATATTTATTGTGATAGTAAAATTGAAAAAAGTAAAATTCATTTCCCCCAATCCACTAAAATCATGAACACAATCCCATAGCATATCCTCAAGAACATGTACTTCTTTTTAGTTTTTTTATTTTTCTATTGATGATATGATAGGATCAATTTCAACTCAGAACCCATACCACTTGCCAAAATTTCTACAATCTATATTTTGGACACACGCCCATGTCATAATCATGTTTAGAGAGAACCCCATGAATATTCACAATTTCATAGACATATAATTCTGATGTTTTCTCTAATTTCTTCATCTCTGTTATTTGTATGAAATGTGATGATTTAGTATGTCTATTGAAAATATACCAAATTACATTCTTACCACTAGTATATTTTGGTAAATTAAGGATGAGATTCATATAAATATTATCTGAAATCCATACTGGAATGGGTAAAGTCAGAAAAAATATTTTAGTTTTCTGGTCTTCTCCCTGAACTCTTTGTCAAGTGAGACTCCATGATACAAAATCTTAAAATAACCTCCAATTCTGACCTCTGAAATTGTGGTACATCTTTTTATCCTCATGGAAAATAGAACAACAAGATCATATTCCAATATATAGTTACTCTAGACTCATGAAATACAAATCAACCATTCTAATACATAAGCACAATAGACCACTAGATGTCCAAATCAACATGAATGAAGTCTCCCCAACATTTTAGATTTATCCTAAGAATCATCTCTAAGATTTTGTCACATTATTAAGTCAAAATCACTCATCCAAAGGTGATTCAACCATTATCGATGACATGACCACATTTCCAAGAACCAACTATAATCCCTTGGTCATCTCAGTAATCAAACAAATCTGATACCATAATTAAACTATTTCCTTCATTAATGGTAGTGGTAATTTTCCTCTCAACTCATCAAAAACCACATTCCCTTTATGTAGGGTATGTACTATATCAAAATCAAGGGTATGAAGATACATTATCCAATGTATCTATCTCTTGTTCATATATCTTTGAGTGAAAATATACATCATTAATCTTTAAAAATAATATTCTACAATTTAATCACTAAAGATATAGTGAAAACATCTTTTGAGATCATATATAATAGAAGTCAAATAAATAAACAATGGTAGGTTGTTTATTCTCATGATGTAATAACTACAGTGTTACATAAGCAACAACCTATTTTCCATTCATTAAGAAACATATCAAACCCTAATAGAATCATCACATAAAACAAAATAGCCCAAACCTGAATCTAGATAAATTTAAAATGATGAAAAAATTCAAAATGATCTTTCGATCATTAAAAGATCTCACACACTTTTCACAACAACCATACATTAAACCCTTATGGATTATATCTATCATAAAAGAAGAGATCATATACAAAACCCCAAAAATGACTATAGTAACTTCCCAATCCCTATTATATTCATATCTCAAACATGTTTTAGGTGTTCTCCCAAGAAATTACTATCTACCCCTTTTGGGATCAGCTTATATTCCCCTATTAGATATCACATTATATAGATACATCAATTCCAGTATCCAAAAGTCACAAATGGAAATAATACCATATAGACAATGGTCCCTCAAACATTGGAGAATGATAGCCGAATATTGTTTGTGCTCTTCCTATAACATAGACTAAAACAATTTATCATTCAAGAAAATGACAACAATAGAGTCCATGAACTAATGAATTATTTGATTCATTAAATGATCAACACTGTAGGAGCGTTAGTGATTCTGAATTGTATAACTAGAAAATAAAAATTCCTATGTTGAATCTAAAATGATATCTAGGCTATATCCTCTCCTTTGACTCCCAACTAGTGGTACCCCTACTTCAATTCAATCTCCAAAAACCAAATGATCCCCGATAAACTAATATAAGACACCATCAATACTAGGTATATGATAAAATTTTATAAGGGTCACCGGATTAATCATCCAATAGTCAATATAAATATTAAAACTTTTTTTTAATCATAGGAAGCATAAAAATATCCCACAATGACATGATAGGCAAAATAAATCCTATCACTTCTAGGTCCTCGATATTGTATATATGTTTCACCGACATGGAATGTTTCATTTGATTATATGTTATAGTAATGGGAATTTTTCTAGGTAATGAATTAATAAAAAATCATCTTATTTCTATGGTATAAATACATAAAAATAATTCATAAAAAACTCATGGTAGACACACAGAAATAAAATGTAACAAACTACCCATGAAAATTTCAACTACATCATGAAACATTTATGAAAACATTCATGATATCAAACAAGAATAAAGAACAAAATTACCTTCCCTTCCCGATCTATCATCTCAATCACCCAGGAAAACATGAGTGACCCCTTCCATAGATATGAATTGTACCTAATAATGATAAAAATCTATATGGGCCTTTATGGTAAACCTATATTAATTGTCGAGGAATAAGACAAAGGTGTCACTATCAAAAACTCTGAAGTCCCAAACCACATATAATTCAATGATCACTAGAAAACATTCCTGAAATTTGAAACCTTATTTGGACATATTTCCAAAAGGCATGGAATGATTAAAAAATAATGACATAATATCTTATCATAAACATGAAACGTCCACCAAATTTTATGATATGAATGACTGAGAAACAACTATGTAAATAATTTCTTGCACCATAGAAGATGAAAATAAACATTGTACCTATAATTTTAGATTGTGATACTTTATATTCCTCTAATGCACACTCAACATCATAAATCCATCTGGACATAGCCAATTTGAATACCCCTTATCTTGAGAATGATACCCACTACCCCAAAAATAATCAATGTGAACCTAAGAACACTTGGTTAATTTGTATCCCACCCTTCTTCCTTGGGAAATCATAAGACAAAACAAATTAGATAGACAGATCACCCATACTAATGACAACATCATAAAACCTCAGTACATCGAGGCATTGATTGACCATACATACCAAACATGTAGAAAATAACTTGTTTCTGCCTTATAGAATCCCCAAAAAACCAATCTTATTGAAAATTGATCAGTATAACTCTTTCCTTTATTTCCTCATGAAGCACTATGTCTAAATTCATCACCCAATTAATCTCTTCCCATGCTTGTTCTCCAAAATATGTCAGACTCATCCAATGAAGATTTATCCACTACACCCACAATGGTTGGAAAACACAATAGAATAATAATTGACAAAACATCGGGCCTCTGTACCATCTCAAACCTATGATATTTCTTGTAATTATTTGTGGCATGTTCCTATTCCAAATGAACAAATTCAGAAAAGTGGATGGAGTACTCCAGAATGATGTTCTCCCCTTTGTCTAATGTTATAAACTTTAGGGTATTATCCACACATAATTTATTAGTATAAAATTATTTATTAAATATATTCTTGATTGAGGCCTAAGTGTGGACATTATACAACATTCCTTTTCCTATTGAGTCCATCAATCTACTTCATGGTCCTTCGAGCATATATGTTGTGAGACCCAAATTAGGATCCACATGATTCATTAAAATGTTTCAGATCATTTCAATCCATTGAAGTGGATCCTTGGACTCACGAGGTTCATTGTCACTACGAAAGACATTTAATGATGCTTAGTAAATTCTAAACTATAATCCAACGCTCATCCTGGGATTACTTTGTCAACTAACCCAATACACTGAATGCTATAGATTACTTCTTCTACTAAATAAGGGCATACTAGAGTATCTTCCTACGAAACAGGTGTCAAAGCTTCCCCTCTTGTAATTTGATGATCTCTTGATGGATGCATTTTAAATTGAACAAAAGACACAAAAAAATAATTTATGAGAGAATTAAAATCCCACCAAACTGAAAAAAAAGGCTTCATAACGATTAATAAAACAACAATAATACAATTCAGTTAATAATCATATAAAAAATGAAACTCTATTCTAAGAGATAATATCATTTAAATAAAATCCCCACCTAGTTTATTAAAATGACATCACACACACCATATCTTCATGAATTAGAGATAACCTAGTTCAAATAATAATCCCATACATTTCCTTCAATTGAGACAGTAGTCATGTTATTTGACTTCGAATATATTTTATAAAAAACTATAGGAACTGAAATTCAGTAATAGTAGTCAATTGGTCAAAACCGTTTTATGCACAAATTGTCTGAATTTTGATGATAATACTTCTATCTACCCAAGACACATTAACAACTCGGGAAGTTCTAACACACATCGGGATGATTTAGGCTCCAAATCCAAATTGTAATAGACCAACATGTGACAACCAGAGTAGTCACCCGAGCCAGCCCATTATGGGGTGGGTTAAAATAGATAGAACAAATAAAGTCTTCTATATTAGAAAAAAGGACCTAAAACTAGATTATATTGTTGTAAAAACTAATGATACAACTTATCCAGAATTTCTAAACCATAAAGACACCATAAGTCAATAAAAAAAGTCCTTATGTTACCATCTGTCACCTCCAAGCTTTCATGAAACAAAGAATGAACTGCAAGAAAAAAATGAATCAAAAATGATTTCCCATTCCATTACATAAATCCTGAAAAATAAATTATATAGCTTCCCACCAGAAGAAGTAGGTTTTTAGTTGTAAGGTGAAATAGGATACCACCAAGGAATCTATAAAAGTTATAATAACATGAATCCTTATGTAATATATTTAAATCAAAATAATATTATATGAATATATATATATATATATCAATTTGAAATACTTTTCAAAAAAACCTTGATTTTTCACAATTTTTAGGATATATATTCTAAATCTAGATACTTTGAAGGTATAAATAATGAAATATACATATACATGTGAGATAACATCCATAAAATAAACTACCACTAAAAAAACAACCTGAAAAAACAGAGAACCAAATAGTCAGACTCTATCATATGGGAAACTATATACTAGATACTCACTAACACAAAAAAGAATAATTTTAGATCTAAAATAACATTATGTACCTCCACAAACCATCAAAATATACAAGTTTTCCTCCTATTAGTGTCATGCACACTAAGGCTACCAGTATTTCTATCTCGATGTACATAATTGAATTGATTTTCAATGTCTGTCATCTACTTATTTAAAAAACATGATCGCATTTTTCTAAATTTTTAAAAAAATACAATCATCTTTAGGGTTTCAAATTCCATTTTCTATTTAAAATATACGAAATTTTTTTTTGAAAGAATTTTTTTTTCAAACACAAATCTATGCCCTTTTTTATTTCAACAAATGAAATACCATTTCAAAACTCAATTAATCAATATCAAAAACATGAAATTAAAGAAATTATAACAATTAAACATATCAACCAACCTCACTAGTGTAGAAAACCTATCCTATTTTAACAACAAGGATTGGAAACCACAAAGTCCACCATCAAAAGTCAAGAAACAACCAAAGACTAATATATATTGATGTAAAAAAACTAACCAATCACCCTTCCCTAAAAACTATTGTCAT
This sequence comes from Viscum album, assembly GCA_963277665.1. NCBI lineage: Eukaryota > Viridiplantae > Streptophyta > Magnoliopsida > Santalales > Viscaceae > Viscum > Viscum album. The sequence goes on along the minus strand of OY728131.1, from coordinate 621,309,311 downwards.
AATTACTAATGATAGAGGAGCAAATATGAAATACTTTCCATGAGATACAAAGGGCCTAATTGTACTGATCAATTACTAATAAAATCGATACAGACAGAATGCTGACACCCAAAATAACCCAGGGTAAGAACTCTGGCTATGTTAAGAAATATTCATGATCAAATGATCCCAAAAAAACCTACATGGGAATCTAAAAATTATAACTCAGGTAATTACATATCATATAATTAGTTACACATCGTGAGTCCCTCTAATTTTGAAGTACTCTAAATATTTGTCACCTTTCTAACTACAAACTGAAATTTACATTAAATGTTGTGAAAAAATTGATTCTCCAAAATAAACTAATAGGATGTGTTCGACATGAATCACACATTGTGAAATCCTACTACATTTCAAGGAATATCACATCAAATAGATTAAATGATTAGGGAAAATATTAAAATCGAAAAAAACTATGACATCACAATTATACATATCCTTCAAAATTAGGGCTAAAAATACTCTCCCATCAAAAAGGGAAACCATAGAAACATATCATAACATACAAGATATAAATTTAATTTGGGTGTAACATGAGAATTTGAGATCCCCCTTATTTTTCCCATTTTCCTCTGTTATGAAGAAGATTTCATCGAATGATTTTTAATGATGTAGTTTATTTGATTCTTTTATGTATTTGGAATTATTTTTTATTCATAATGTAAAATGGGTACCGACTAGGTATATCATCCTCCAAAAATTATGAACTAATTAGACCTTTGGGATTCAAACTATCATATTTATGACAACATAATAAATCACATCATTGGAATTGGGATACTAGAGTTGGGGTAACTACAATAGAGATATAATAATTAATATAAGTGAATATATGGGGACAAAAAGTTATTTGTCTAATATAATGTGTCTCATTGAATTTTAAGGATTTTAATAAACTCTAAAATTTCATTACATTGTATAAAAAAATTAGGTTTTGCAAAAATCATTTTATAGAAAATTTATATTTACATGACCAAAGTAAAATTTAAAATTATATTTCATTTATCTAATTTGTAAATGTCATCCAAAAATCATTAAATGTTTAAAATAAATAAATAAATAATTTTATTTATAATGGTTTTTCTATTTCACTAAAATTGATTTCAAATGATTATATTTATGAATTAATAAAAATTTGTCCTAATATTCTATAAATACCCACTTATCCACCCTATTTTATAATTTATTGATATAATTATCAAATCTATCCATCAATTAGTCACACATTAATCATTTTATATAAGTCTAAAATATCTCAATGAATCACTTTACTAAGACTAGGTTGTGATATTTAACATAAGGTATTTTCTTCTCTTTCTTAGTCATTATGGTACTTCTTTTGTAGTAATATTTCTAATATTAAATATACTATGTTTCCATAAAATTAAAATAATAAAATTAATATACTTATTTTGTACTATAAATTGTATACCACCATTATCTCCAATTAACCCCATTATATGAACAATTTTCTGAACCCATTATACTGAAAAAATAATTCATTTATTATCAATGTCATCATTTTTAGCGATTATTCTATTCTATTTTCTTTTATGGGTATTCATATAAATATAATTTTACGTTATTTATCTTAGATTTAAAAGTATTAAACTAAAATTCCATTATTGTGGGTTTAAAATATTTAAAATATAATTCATTTAAGCAATAATGAACTCAATGTTATTATATAATAAATGTTGTCATTATACACAGGGTAACAATGAAATGATTTTCCATTAGATGTTACATATATGGAACTAATAAAATTAGAACATTTAAAGTTTTCCTATGATATAAATCTAATGAATATGGTAATGTTTTTAACTCATAATATATGAGGTATGGTTCCCATGTGGTTATCCTTGCATGTTTTGTTATGATGTCTTAGTAGTGAGCCATGAATTATTGTTATATCGCTGTATTATATGCTTTTCTTGGTTTCCTTTGATGATATGATCATTAATGCTATTATATTTTCCATGTTAATTTTCCATGTTAGGAATATGTTTTATGAGGTCATGATAATACCTTTTTCTCTTATATAGCATTCTTACCTTGAATATTAACTTATTGGGCCTATTAGATCACTCTTTTTCATTTTTTCCTTAAGATATCATTTACAGTAATAGAATATCAATATGATAATATATAATTTAATAGGTTTTAATTTATAATAATGTTATTTTTTTTATTTTTTTTGTATTTAGGAAACTAATATTCCAAATAAATTACACTTCATGACTTTCATTTTTGTGTTTTTTATATATTTATGATAATAATTATATCATAAGTTGTTTAATAAAATTTTGGTTTTTAAACCATTTAAATATAAAACACCACAGACAGTAATTATCAAAGAAACGTTGATATACATGGTTCACTACTCAACATGAGTAGTTATTAAATCGCATGATCGAGACACAATTGTGACTATTTTATCAACTTAAATCACTATGGTGGACAAGTATGATTATGTTATATCCCTTTCAAGGGTGAAAAGATAGGAACATTATTTTCTCCAGACAAGAATCTAAAAAAATGCCACATTTTAATATTATATGTAGGAAAAGACTAACTTATCCCTTTATATATTATTTTGATAACATATAAATGTTCTCCAATAACTTTCTACAATGACCATTTTTTAATATATTTTCATTTAAATGCATATTTTGATGATAACTTGTATTCAATAAATAAATGAATTTATATTACTAAGGAATTGTTATTCATTTTATAATTTTTAAAGGTTAATTCATTTATAGTTATAAGGTATGGGTTTGACACATACATATACATATATACAAAAATTATAGTATTAACCATCCAATGAAATCATATAAATATTACATATAAATAAATAGTTTTTTCCCAAATATACATTTTAAAAAATTTGGTATTTATTTTATTAAACCCTATGTATCTAATTAAGAATCAATTATTATAATATTATAAAAATTAATTTATAGTGATATTTCCTTTAAAATTTAAAATTAATGATAAAAAATCACTAGTAAGAAATATAAATTTAATAGTAATAGAATTTTAAGAGAATGATAATAATAATCATGTCTTTATTATGAAGTTAATATATGTGTGTGTGTGTGTGTAAATTCATAACCCTGATTCCATAGACTGGGGAACCGAGTTGGACTTCTATGTGACCTCTGGCTTGCCTCTCCAAATGACAAAGGCTACTGATTAGCAATGAGGGTGTAATATCACTCATGGGGAGACTGAACCCTCACCATTAGAGTAATACACCAGTGGAAATAAATACAAAATAGAAAAATGATATAACCATAACCATAACTATACCAGAACCACTTGATGATCAAAACAATAAATACAATATCCATACTAAACAATATATATGTTTCGTCAATATGGGACATTTTTCAATATCCAAAACAGAAAAATAAATACAGAGACTATAAACTGACAACTGGTTCCTCAATCGCATATGGTTACCTCAACCATGTTTCATTTCATATGTTCCATATATCATTGGGCATTTGCTATTATCACATCCCTAAATCATGAAGTCTTTTTATGTAAGGACCAAGTATCCGGAGAATGTTGTTAGTACAACCGATTAGTTGACCAAAAATGGTGCCTAAATCAACATAAAGTCAATATAGTGTATACAGTTATATACAGTATAAATTATGATGAATAATTACATAGTCATCACAATTATTATTCATATAATTTACTAAAAAAACCCCCGGGCTCCAGATGAAACCTGAACCACAATACATTCATTTGTTCGTGAGGGAGTATGACCATGATAGATAATCAATTCACAATTCATTATAACACGTAGTATATAATTATCCATTCCATCTAAATTCATTACAATGACCAATTGGGACTATAATCTAATGCCAATATCATGAGTGTAGAATGATGTGTCTAGCATCCAGTTGGTATTTAGATCATCAGTCTCTATGACACACACCATTGGTATTTATGGACCATCGGTCCATGTCCACTACAATAATACTTGAATGCATGCACTTGGAACTCAATGGGTTCTTAGATCCTCTGTCTGTGTCCCACACTATTATAAAAATAAATACCATATTTGTATTTAGAGAATCATTATATGGTCCATAGTTGTATTTAAATAAATAACATATATCACATGTATCAGAATATCACATGTATCATGATATCAAAAAAAATTAATTCAACAATTCCTTAATCCAATTATAACATTTCATTTTCTAAGAATTAAATAAATTATTTCAATAATTAATTATTCACATAAATTCTATTAATTGATCCAAAAATTAATTAATCACATAAATTACATTAGTTAACACAATATTTAAATAATCACATTAATTCAACTAATCTATTTAATAAAAAATTCATCACATCAATCATTTTATAATCATAATAATTTACATTTATTAACTCAAGAAACAGTTAATACAAATTATTAATTCCATAATCAAAATACATAGAAAATTAAGTAAAAACATTATGATCCTAATTTTACTATTGTAATATCACAATTATTAATAATTTAATTAGTTATTTCAATTAAAAAATAAAAATATCACGATAATTAACTCAACAATTAATTACACCAATACATCAATTCTAATATACCATATTTACCAAGCCCCTAATTAATTAATTAATTGAATATAAGAAACCAAAATTAATTATAATTCAAAAAAAATTATACAATTACTTTGAGGTAAATGAAATCTAGACATTGGGATTTGAATAATAGACCGACTACATCAATTTAATGAAGAACACTCACAAATGGATATCCCTAATTTCAAAAGAAATAACCCTAATCATGATGAAGAATGGGATCTTGATTTATTTACTAGAAAATATTTTTAAACAGATTATAAATGTATAATCCTAAATATATATTCCTCGCAGAAAGAGGAATGTGTCCCTTCATGTATGAGAGAATAATTAGATTGAGACATGAAACTAATCGAGATATAATTCCCTTACCAGGAGAGGTGCAGATCTTCAATCCAGACATTGAATCATGATGAACAGAGTTGGTGAGCCCTAGGAATTCACTTTGGATCCTCCAAAATCAATAGGAATAGGTTATGTCTTATTTGAAGTCAATTTTAGGTATATATTGGGGGTTTGGTAATATAAAAATACTTTTATGTTTAATAAAAGAATCATGCATCGTTTCCTTAGTATGGGTGAATTTTATTCCATAAAATGAGCCTTATATGTGTGCCTCTTATAGTGAGTGAAATGTTTCTCCTAAGATGGATCATGGTTTGACAACCGATGCTCAAGATGTGTGAATCCCCTATGTTGGGGTTCATACTTTTTTCTAGGATGGGAGCATGGTTTTGGAAAACCATGTGCCCATCATGCACTACCACTCATCCTTCAATTTTATCAAATTTTTACCTAAACAGACCAAAAATTAATCCCAAAAAAAATTAATCAAAATAAATAAAAATGAGTAATGGAAAACAAGACTAAGACCTCTCTAGAAGAGGTTGGTAATCTCCACACATTATTACATCGCGTCCTCAAGATGTACTCTAAAGAATATATAAGACACTAAATCAAAAATTTCTTGTAACTAATCCCACTTCACTAATTTTCTTTCTCATGTTTCCTCATTAACATGCCCATGATGACAGAATACAAAAACTACATGCACGATCTTTCCACACAACTTATTCTCAATATAAACCAACACATGTATTGGATTCTCCCAAAAGGATGCATCAGTCTCAAATAAAATATCATGTACATCAATCTCAATATAATGGTTAGGGTGATACCAATGATGTTGTGACACATGAAAAATTTAATTCATATCTCGATATCTTTATGGAATATCCATTCGGTATGTCACTGACCAATTCACTACTCACCCTCAAACAGCCTGAGAAACTTGGGTACAAATTTTTCATGCCTCCATATCCTAAGGTGAAAAATCCATGGTGGAACATGAAATAATAATTTATCAACATAAGTAAACTATAGGGGACATCATCATCTCTTAACATATGTCTTCTTTTTACCCTGAGTCATATTAAATTTCTCTCAAATCAACTGAACCATCTCTGATGAGTCCTCCACAAGAAATGGTCCCATCTATTCTAACTCACTTGCCTCCGTCCATATCTGAGTTGTTCTGAATTGACTACCATAAAGTGTCTCATATGGTTCCATAATAATAGTTTCCAAATTACTTTTAATATAGGCGAAATCCAAAAAATATAGGTTTTATTCCCACGTCCCACCAAAGTCAATGACATGCAACCTAAGCATTTCTCAAGAACCATCATAGTACTGTTTGACTTCCCATCATTCCATTGGTGTAATTTCATACTCAATAACAAATGTGTACCATGTTCTCCATAAAATAATTATTGAAGTGTGAATTGAAATGTGAGTCATGGGATAAAAAATTATTTTGTGGAACCTTGTGTAGATAAAATATATTTGGATTATACATATCCACCAACTGCGCCACTAATAATGTCTTCCATGATTTATATAAATGTGAAGATTTTTTTAAACAGTATTAAATAACCAAAATATGATTATTATTTTAATGAATCCTTGGGAGAAAGACCAAAATATACATGGTAATTTTATCACACTGTCATTTTAGAATGGTTAACGAATGTAGTAAACCTCCACGTCATTAATACTCAGACATTACTTTTTGTTAGGTGTATCATCATGTTACGAAACCTACTATCTCTTTTTTCATTCCTGACCACAAAATCTATCAATGTAGGTCATGGTGAATTTTGGTCACACCTCGATAAACCACCCACATGAAAGAATGAAACTCATGCTTCAGGTCCTCCTACACTATTTTATGCAGAACATCCCAAATCATCAAATAAATGCTCTATTCCTCTTCTATTGAACAATCTTATATCGACTCCCCACCATCAAGTATTTCTCTAAAACACAAACATTCCATATCATTATAAAGTTTGTCTCTGCTCCATCCCATATGTGTTGACTCTTTTGAAACTAATATAAGAGTCATCTATTCGGGACTATCCTAATACAAAACATGAAACTCATCTTGAAAAGTCACCATCATACACTCCACATTAGACTCATAATGTACCTAAGTCTAAATTTTCTTACTTAGTGCATTAGCTACACGGTTTCCAATCTCGGTCATATATGCTAGCTCAAAATGAAAAGTCTACATATACTCAAACGATATCTATTGTAAATGATTAAAATCACACTAAATAAATACATAATTCAAGATCTTGTGATTTATATATATAGTAATCTTTCCTCTAAAATAGATAATTCAACTATCACTTCAATGGATAAACCACTACTTCAAACTATGTGTCGTGCGTAGGCATTTCCATTCTTGTGGACTCAAATGCTAAGACCCATACACCACAAATTTATTTCCCTAAATTTACAATACTCCAAGTATAATCTTATAAGAATCACATAACAGCAAATAATCATCACGTGGGTTGGGTACTATCAAGATTGGTTTTTTGGTTAGGTGCTTCATCAACTCCTAAAAGTCACTCTTTTGTGATTACAAAAATTAATTATTTATCCCCTCCTTACTCATGACTCAAAGTTGTTATTCCAAATGATAAATTCATGGATTAACCATTGAAGATATATTTTTAACCTCATAAATATACAGAAATCAAAAATTATCTTGGGATTCCCTCATGATACAGTAACATGAACATTCTCCTTGTCCACTAACACAACTGTCTTTGATTTTATGTTACCCATGATGTGTACCAAATCAATCCAAAACAAAAAGTTACATTTCCCGGTGTATAGATAATACTCTCTGAGTGTAATAAAGATGATTCCAATGTGTTGGGAATGATAATCATGAGTCTTGAAGTACACCAAAAAGGAATCCAAAATCACTACCACAAATTGATCAAGTTTCAAATGGAGGATTTGGTTCATAAAATCCAAAAACACTGCTAGATCATATGTCAGCCATAACGGCACCACAAAAAAACTCGTGTAGGAGATAAATGAATATTAAAGTCATCCTAATTATATCATAAGGTATAACTCTCAATGGATGATACCCCAATATCAAGTAAATCACTAAGAAAACATAGGCATCCCTCGACTGGTCTAATATATATTTGATACGCATAATAAGATATTGGTTCTTTAGAATCATCCAGATAAACTTTTGATAATCAGAACACAAGCACATAGTTCTGTCATAAGTAATTTTAGAAAATAACAGAGAACCCTAGAGTGACGTACTTGGATGGAAAAATAAATTACCCTCCAACTCTACCAACCAAGTCATGAGCACTTGAATCTCTATCTGTTCCATTATGTATTTTGGAATAGAAATTGTATTAGCCCTTGAAAGGAGATCAATAATATACTCCACTTATCTATTAGGTGTAAGCCCTTAGAATTCGTTAGGAAATATAGTCTAGATCATGTCTACCACATGTTAAAAGAAACCATATATCACACTCCACCATCAAAAAATAGACTATAAAACTATATGGAAATCTCCCCATGTTTTTGAGAAACTGGACTATCATAGACCTCCTACATATCTCATTCTCTATAATTATTTCACTCATCACCCTTAAGATGCATAATGGTCACTCTTTCGTGGTGACAATCTATGTGGGGTCAGTATTCTACCAACTAGTCATTAACAAAAAGTATATCAAATCCTGACATGTCATTGATACATATATCCAAAAAAATCAATACTCATCATCCTCGATAGAACTCCCCTTTCATAAACATATTCCCATATAAAGTTCTCTCAATGGTGTATCTGTCATCATAAAACCTCTTAAAAACTACACCACCATGCTCAAAAAATTAAGAAGTTGTGAAGATATTAAAAAAAGAGAGAAACTAGTATTATATCAGGCACTAGATATCATATATTCTATAAGAATAATTCCTCTCAATATCGATGCTAAAACCTCTGTATTCAATAATGTAAAAAGAAATACATTCAACTTTCCCTCCCATATTAGATGTGATACAGTCTGATTACCATGAGATTCACCACTCTACTTATAAAGATTCTATTTTCCCAAACCACCTTATACACTACCTCTAGTGCCAAAGAATGATGAACTCTAGTTACTTGACAGATTTGGGGTTAAATACGCCTATCTAGTACTATAATTATACAATGATTCACCATCATTACCCATCTATCATGGGTTCCTAAATCTCATTTATAGATGATCTATCCTCTTGGTGGCACATAATTCTATCAGTGGTTAGGGAAAATATTTATGCAAGTGTCACGACCAAACACAATAATAGAAATGAACATAGATAATATCCTCAATAAATGATCCCTCTTTAGAGGGAATCTCAATTCCACTGCCCTATCTTGAATTCTACTAATGATGATTCCTGATCCATGAAGTCATACCTCCTGATCATCCATCATAAACCACCTGTACAAAATAGGAAGCCTGATTTTCTACTTCTGAAAACATCTTCTTACTAAAGATATTCACCTAGGGATTAATTTAGCATTTAAAAATTTATTAATGCCTATTTTCTACAGTATCCTCTTATACATATAATAATGGACTAAATAACTACAAATATATAATCCATCCAGCAGAGTCCATCACATGTATACTCCCCTGAGTAAATTTAATAAACTCAGATTCCCACTCCTGCCTCACCATATCAGGATAAAGGTTACCAAATAACATCTCATGAATGTATTTTCACTCCATGGTCTACGTCTACCCTTCCCTAGACTAGAAGGCCCACCATCACTTCACTTGACCATGTAACATGTATGCATCTAATTTTAATCTTTTTATAATATGAGTCTCTATGTTGTCAAGTATTTTCTTAAATGACTCAATCAAGAATTCATTTTCCCCAAGTAAACCCTCTTTGGTATAATTCAGAGGGTTCTATAACTAGAAATCTCTCATTATATCATAAATTATTTTCAAATCGTATACTAGGTCTCTTTTAGAGAATTGAATTAACTGTAAAATTTTCTTTATGAAATGATCTCTGAATTCCTCACCCAAACTACCAGTTTGTCTGGTTCAACTTCTAGAGAATAATCTACTTCCATGTAATATTATTATACCCTCAACATGTATTTTCAAATTTATTATTAAAAGATAATTTAATGAGGCCTTAGTTGATTCATCAAAGGTTAATAAAATCAGTTATAATTTTCAAATCATTACTTTTAATATAAATGATGATTTTAATACAAATTAAATTTTGAATATATAAGAAATTATTTTCATAAAATAGATTATAGTTTTCAATTCATAAAATTTAACTATTTTTACGTTAAATTTTTTGGGTTTTCCTAAAATAGTATATTTTTTGGGAATAGTGAAATAATGTAGTTTACAATATTTGACATTATTAGTAAATAAAATAATTGTTCAGTAATTTTTGAGTCTTGTATGTTTTTAGATTGCATTAAATTGAAATAAAACTTTTAGTAACATAATTTATTCACTATACCCAATAATATTGATAATCTTGAGAGAAAATAATAAACTAATAAATAAAATAATAAAAAACACCCCCACTCCACCACTCTAAATACCGCCCCTTATCCTCACACCTTCTAACCCTGGGATATTGATAATATTTTCCCTAATTCCTATCCCAAACATTTTACCCATGTTTTGGTCTTGATTTAGTCATCAAAATTCCATTTCAAAGCCTATTAAGGATTTTCTCAGGGATATGACACTAAAGAGTTAAATCCTTCGCTCTCTATTAGTCAGTTTATTTTATTATCCTTTCATTGACTCCCCATTACAAAGTAACATGGTATCTATAAAATAATATATGTACTATAATTTTATTATATTCATGGTATATACATAATAAATGCTCTTATCTACCAATTTTGTTCTAAAAATGAAAACATCGTCTGTGAAGTGCCAATATACCACCTAGATGGAGGATGATATTTTGTTTTCTAATACCCACAGCAAGACAGAATATAAAACCATTTTTATCATTAAAAATAATTATTATATGTGTATTAAATATTATTTATTTTTCTAGAAAAAAAATATGTTCATAACATTAATTGATAATGCAAAACTAGTCTGTGATAATAAAAAAACACCAAAATAATCTAACAATTATATCAAACATTGTATCCTTTAAATCATCTTCACATATGATAAAATTGATATTTAAGACCATTTAATCTTATCGATGTTCATTAATAATATATATTTTCAATTTTATATAACTATTCTCATTTTATATGATTTTTTACACATGTATACATGTGAATCAATCATGAAAAAAAAGGAAATGAACACTATAGAACGACAAAGATTAATGTTATAACTCATAAAAAGTCCATAAATAAATTAAATAAAACTATAATAAATCCAATAATTTTTGAAGTGGTTATTATTTAAATTATAAACGTATCTACATTAATTTTCTAGGATATTAGGGACAAGTTCATTATGGTTTCAGACAAAATGTAAGGGATTATTTTTTAAACCCAATTTTCATTCGGGTTATTATTTCTTTCTCATTAGACCAATTTTATTCGTAATTATTATTATGGATTCTTGTTAAATTATTTTTTTATTTTTCAAACATATGTACATATATCAAAATAATTTATGGGGAAATAAATGTTTTATAAGGTCAAATATTCAGTTACTATGAATATGAAAGCCCAATTAAAGGGAATTCCTAATTTAATGCCATTATCAAGTACACATATTTATTTACTTTATCCCAGAAATATTTTTCAAAAATATCTAATTTTATCATGGAAAAATTTCATAGATAATGTACTGTATTATGAAAACAATTATTCTTTTGTCTTCATTAAATACTTTTTTATATTTTCCCTTAGTCCACATAGATGTGGCTCATTTCAAATGATTCTTAAACACACTTTTTACATGTTATCACTTTAGCTGGACATAAATTATCCTGAAATATGTCTATAATTCCTTATTAATGTCTATCTACGATTTTAATTTCTTCCTCAACCAAATCCATCATGACACAAAATTTTTTTATTCCATATTACACGATTATGATACCCATTTCCGTCCATGAGTAATTCTTTTGTTAATTTATTATTCTTAATTGAGGTTATTTTGTTACAATTCCATATATTATATATTATTAACTTATTTTGATAATTTTTATTGTGGATATACTATCATGATACCATTATCTATATTATGTTGGATAGTATATTATTTTGTATACTCATTGGGGAAATTATTTACATTTAAAATGATAGTTTAAAAATTAATGTATATGTAGTTTATATTACATGAAATTTATTTGAGGAATGAATTGAAAATACGATGTGTCAGGGGGGGCCTCTATGGCCCCATGATGAATTAGCTGGCCTAATGAGATAAACTAGACCAAGTTTTGGATAAGTCATTACCCATTTATGTATATATTTTAGTCGAGGCCTTCAGGGAATGTTTCTCATGTCCTGCATAATGAATTCCATCGTTATGAAATTTGTTATCAATAATCAATGAGATTATTAAACTAGATAAAAATTTATAGTTAAGTATCATTATAATGTGATTATTTCTATGGAATCAATTTATCATCTTTTATTTATAACATATATTTATCTATATTATGTTTTAATGTCATTTGTTTTTAGTTATTCCCCTTAGTGTAGTGTTTATGTATATTTATGATAGATTCTGCTATATTTAATACCATTAATGAGAATATAATCACACCAATTTCTTATGTTTTAATTTTACCCACTATTAAAAAATTTATATTATGATTGAAATGTAGGGAAAATCTAGATGAATATAGGTGTATTCAAAATATTTTATATATATTATTTAATGTTCATGTTTTAAGGTAATAATTATATTTGTATCTGGTTTTCCAATGCTACTAAATTATTCAGTCATTGAGGGTGTAGTTTCATATTCATAGTATCAATGAATTAAATAAAGGAACATGGTGTGTGGTACTTGGTTCTGGGTTCTTTAATATTTTCATGATGTGATTTTTTAAGAACATATGTTCAAATTTCAAAACAATGAATATCAAGATCAATTTTAAAATCATAGGCTACAATTTATTTGAGGTTAGGAGATTGTAACACACGTAATACTAAATTATAGAAATCATGTATGATAGTGTATATAAGATGAAATTCCAACCATATAAAATAATATAAAATCCTAATATTTACTATGTGTTAATTAATAAATAAATTGCATCTCTTCGATAGTGTTTTGTGTACTCAACATCGAGTTTAAACAAAATACAGAGCTATGATTAAATATTAATATTGTAAAACAAATAATTATAAAAAAATATATTTAAATGATGGGTATGGTTAATAATAACATATGTATGGAAAATATATATTATAAAAATTTATATTCTTTATATATTTATTATAAATAATTATAACAACCATTTGGAAAAAAATGAAATGTATTCTGAAAATCCATATTTTCAAAATGTGTTTTCTTCACACTTTGAGCACATAATTTTTTTAGAAATTAAAAAATATATTTAAGAAAATTAACTTCATTATTTAAATTATTATATGAATATTATCATAAGGTCATGATTTTTTGATTTTTTGAAATGTTTTATTTTTTTAATGAATAGTGAAAAATAGAAAATTATTATTAAAAAATTCTAATTAATTTAAAATATAAATATATTTAAATTATATCTTCAATTGGTTTAAAAGTAAAATTATTAAAATTTTATATAAATAAATATAGTTGACTTTATTGAAATAATTTTCATATAAATATTTGAGAAAAACATTGTAAACTTTTGATTATTTTTTGTTCAAAACCCCGCATTATCGTCACGTGTGCATGATTTATTTTATGATACATTTTCATCATTGGAAAATTTAAATTAGAAAATTTTATTCCATAATTAGAATCAATATTATTTATAATTTATAAAAATTTCAAATTAATTTTTTACTGAATTTAATTGTGGAAAAAGTAAATACTAATTACCACACTAAAGGTAAAAATAGGTTTACTATGGGTTAGACAATAATGATAAGGGGTTAAATGACATATAAACAAGAATAAAATATATTTTCTAGATATATTTATTCCTTATTCCATCTAGTATCAATGATGTTTCATTATTTTATCCTTGATAAAAGAAACACACAATGTAATGATTCACTATTTTCAAAAATTTCAAGATTGCCAATAACCTCACTTATAAAATGCCACTCCCACTCCTCCCTTCATCATAGATTAAAATCATTTTAGATAGAAAAATAACATAAAAATAACATCCCAATTTTTTAATACCATCTCGTATTCCTATTTTGGGATGAAACCCAACCTAAGAAGGATTCAGTGAAAACCTCTTGAGGATACCTGAAGTAGATGCAATGTTCATTAATGAGTGTTTTTATTTTATTTCATACTAAAACTTATTTAATTAATAATAATATATTATTATCTAATAACCTTTGTAAATTATATATATTTATGTGTATATATGTTATTATTATTACCCAAAACCATAAAAACTCTTTTAAATGCGTTATGAAATCATTTTTCATGTGTATAGGGGAGTATAACTTCATGAACCTGGGTCATTTGTATTAACACTACAACCTATCATGATTGGGTATGATTATATATTTATAGAATAAATATGATATTTATTACATAATTATACCACTTTATTAAATATATCATATAATCAATTTTTTCAATTCATTAGGAGATATGAAAATGTCACTTGTCGGTACGGCAGATTACCTACTCGCAACATGATGTGATTTGTCTTTCAATACATTCTAACATTTGAATGTGAAAAAAGAAATTTAATGATTTTATTTGATGTAAATTAAATAATAATTATCTTCATGACATATCTATCATTATTAAATTAAAATATAGTTCATTTTTTCATACATGTTTACTCAAGGAATGATTATTACGATCTCCGTGTGCGTGTGGAATACCGCCATCATGAAATGATGTGACTCACTTTTCATCACAAAACCACAGGGATGATATTCATAATTATATTTAAATAAATTATATTGTATATATTATGTTATTATAAAATTTTTCAGGATAATATATTTCACACTTTATTTCTATAATGTTATTTTGAAAATGAAAGTGTTACTCATTCGTAAGTATGACATACTGTCTCCATGATCATAACATTTTTAATCCCTCATAACCATCCTCCATTATTGGGATTAAAAGATTATTTTTTGTAAAAATATGTTAGTAATTAAAATATTTTTACTTTTAATATGATGATACTATGCAATATGTTCAATAACCATATCTTTAATGATGATCGATGCATGACAAGACTTGCCAATTTTCAAATGAAACAATGAAAATAACGAAATATTATTAACAAACAGTTGATATGATGTCATAAAACAATCATATAATATAAAAAAATATAATTTTTTTTGTATTTTAATTTAATAACAAGTTTAGAATAATTGTACATGAGATTAAAGAATGTTTAATAAAAATGAACAGCAAGTTGAGGGATTTCATCTCAATTTACATTCCAATGTGTATTATTTATTGTAATGAAACAAATAACTTTTATGTTGTGTATAGTAAACCCCTTTGAAATGTTATATCATTATACTTTCATACGTCATGGAATTTTGTGTTTTTTCAATTATTTCATTTAAGGGTATTTGACTTGAACACTTCCAAATGATTAATGTTATGGTAAAATCTCGATTTATATTTTGATTGTTAAATTATCATGAAACAATGTCTTTTATATGATCATTTATCATTTTTCATTACATTTCTCTTAAATATTCAAATTATTTAAAGATTTATATGATCATATCCTAAAAAATATACATTTTTTTCATATAGTATTTAGTTAGAATGTTATTTCATTGATATTGACATATTGTTAAATTTTTTTCATTTATTCAATACATATATTTGTTAAAAAGGAATATTAATTATTTAATTAATTAAATTATTAGATATATTAGAAATTATTTGGACATAAAGTCATGGTTGTGTCCTGTTATAGTGATCCCTAGGATGCATCGACATGTCTCATGAGATAAATCATTCCCCCAAACCTAACACGGTTATACATAGTAGTTTCAAACTCTCATGGGAATGGCCATGATAGTAGAGTTATAGTTGGTCAAACTAGATATTTTTTACCATGTAGAATTGAAATTTACATAGGATAGATCATGAAAGAATAATTATCATCTTCCTAATACATGACATCTTATAATTAGTCATTTTCATCATTGATAATACATTAATCTCATTATTCCAGATATTTTCACCATGATATTATCTGTAAATGCATTTCATTTTATGTTTATTAATTTAATGACAATTTTATATTTTTCTAATTTTCCATATTGATTATTCCATATCTTATAATTTTATTGACATTATTTATATGTAATTTTTAATCTATTTATAGTTCCATATTGATTAAACATATTAATTATTAACTAGTCTCATTGTATATAACCCATACTGAGAATTTGATCTCATACTTATTTTTTTCAATTCCCAATGAAATGAATAATATTTATGGGAATGATTTTTAATTATGTTTATATCTTAATTTCTTATGTATTATGAATCAATATCTATTCCTAGTGTGAAATTTGTATCTTGTATGTATCTAATTTACTGAATCTACTAAAATAATCCATCGATCAAGATTTAACCATTTGTATCTATGTCTATGTAATAAGTCATAAGTAGTTTTAAGATACTGGGGTCCGGGTCGTCAAACGTGATGAATTTATATAGTGTCACCTTCACCCTCACCATGGTTACCATCATTGTAAGAACATTTGTGTTCGAATAGGGGATTTAGAACTGAATTGGAAAACTAGTCATATTTGTGGTTCATGATAGTTAAGGGGTTTTATATTGTGTGGTGATGTGTGTTCGTATGACCTGTTCAGGGGGATTATCATCATCATCCCTATCACACAACAAACTATGTTAAAATTTCTGGTTATATAAATAAATAAATAATTATATATATACATACCTATATAAATTCATACACACACACACACACACACATTTATATATATCAATGCATTCAGGCCTCTATGGGGATATAAGACACCTGAGTAGATGGTAAATTCGGTCTTAATTTCTTTTAAATCATGTAAATTTATGGGAAGTATGTATATACATCGTTCTTGATGACCATAAAATGAAAACATTACCATTTTTCATAAACATGAAGAGATTGATGTTGTAAAAAAATATTGCACTAGTACCTAATAATGACTAAAAAAATAATCCATGTTTGAGGGTGACTACCAACAATGTCATGATAGATACTTAGTTTTAAGACATTTTCATATATAAAGAATAACTCCTCCAATCATATATATTTGAATGAAAATAAATTTTTTGGATATATACATTTAGGTTTTATGTGTTACCTATGAGAGGGTGAGATGCTAAGGGGAGATAAATAAGCATTGGTAAAAAAAGGTAAAGTATAAAAATATTTTTATGAGATGATATTTTATATTATTCAAAATACATATCATAAGAGGAAGAACCCTATGTAATTATAATTTTATGTATATAGTATTTTTATTTTGAAATCAATGCATTATGGAAAATTACATTCATAATTTCATTTATAATAATTTTTATACCCTCATTGTTAAGAAGAAAAAAAAATAATTTTATCAGTTTTTGATTTCGTGAACTCTCCATCCAATATATATATATATATATAATCAATTTTTAGTTTTAGAGTTTCATTTTATGTCATCAGAAATATTTTTAAAACAATTTGTTTAAATTTTTTTTTAAAAATATCTGTATTTTATAATAGAATAATTTTGAATCTTTTATTTGGAAAACAATGTTTTTTTATCACCATTTTTAATATATCTCTTTTTGGGTTTTAAAATATTTATTTTCTCGGTTAATAATTTTATATGATTATCATGGATGTTTTCTATGTAAATATTATTTTAGTTCCCTTATAACAATTATTAGTTTCTAATACATGAATATTTAAATAGCTGTATGTTTGAGTGTTTTCATTTAATAAACGAATGGGTAATTATTTATAAAAATTACTTTATTAATGGAAAACCTCAATAAAAAAATGGTAGTAAGATTTTTTTTTAAAATTAGAACTAATATTTTCAAAATCTATAAGGATTGTAGATTGAGTCCAATACATAAGGTACATTATTGAATATATAAATGGTAGGCCATGTATTGTCTTCCATGTTGCATGCCACCTAATAGTTTTTTTAATATTGCAATGTTTTATCTTAAAACAAAATGATTTATCTTCATTTTTTTCAGTTGTATAAATTTTTATTTCTTGTAATAAAATTATTTTCCATGTGTTACACATTTAAAATTTATTTTATTGGTAATCTTATAAATTAAATTACAATTCATTTATCTGGGACTAACATTAAATAAATTAATATTCTATTCATGTGGGTTTAAAATGTTAAAAATATCATTCAATAAAAATATTATGTTTTCCTAGATTTTTATATAAATCATGTTCACATTCTGCATGGGTTAATGACGAATTTTTTTCAAGTTATATATAACATATTTGGAACACATAAATTTATGACTATTAATGGTGTTCTATGATAAAACCCTAATTAATTGAGTGTTGTTTTTATCTCCTATAATAACTAGTCTTCTACATGGTTTATTAGACTTGAAAACTATTTTATGATGTCTTTTTAGTGTGCCTTGTATTATGGTTATGTTATCATATTTGATATTGTTCTTTCATTCCATTAATGATACGATCTTTCTGTATTTTATTTTCTATGATATTTTTTAATGTTAATAATCCCTGTTCTGATTTTTTGGATATATCCATTGACTCACATGTTGCATGATTACTCTGGATATTCCTATATTGGGATTCTTATTTAACCATTTAAATTATGTTTTCCGATTTATATCATATAAAATTTTCATGATCAATTGGATATAAGATAAAGTGATGAAATTTATATAATAAGGATGTATTTTTGTTCACATTTTTTTATTTAAGAATATAATATTCTGAATATATTAATCCCCTTAAATCTTTACTTAGGTATTTTATGGATATTTGGGATAAAAATAATGTTAAAAATATGGAAGGAGGGTTTAGTTTTTATACTAAAAAACTCACACACCCTGAGGAATGTATTAAACAAAAAAAAATTTATATATATGGATTAAACCTCCAATGGTAAGTTAATGAATATCCTTATCCATCCAAAATTATAACTATTTGATTTACTAGAATCATAGTGGTGGTAAAAACCTATAATGTTCTATCAATTATGAGGTTACGAGAGAATATCTATCTTTTCTCTTATGTAGTATATCATAATATGCACCATGTGATAATCATATTTATAAAGGGAACATCCTTCTTACGTTATTAATTATTTCTATAAAATATTAATGTTCTCCAACACTAACTCATTAATGACCCAAGTTTTTAATAAATTTTCCAATAAATAGGTAATAATTGCTTATTTGCAATAAAATCACAGTCCACCTATATTATAAATGAATTATAATTTTTTTCTAGTATTTAAATGATAATTAATTTTTTAAAATAATATATGGAATATATTCACATACAGACACAAATATACACTATAGAAGTTATCATCTAATGAAATTATATAAGGAATACCAAAAAATTTAATAAAATTTTCCTCGAAAATTTACCTTTTGACAACATAGATATTTATTTTATTAGATACTATGTATTTAAATAGAAATCTATGATTATTATATTAATAAATGTAATTCATAATTACATTTCACAATAACTAATAATTAATGATAAAAATATTAATATGAAATTTAAATCTTATAAAATATAAATTTTAAATTAATTATGATAACGATCCAGTATTAATTAAACAAATATATATATATATATGGTAATACTAATTCTTAGAGAATTATAATAATTTTATATATTAATTTTTTAAATTTCAATGGTGATGGTATGTCAAAAATCGTAACATTATATTTATTTTTATTGGAAACTAAGTCAAATATAATAAAAATAGTATTAGTATTTATTATGGGATATACTATTTTATGTATATTGAATTATAGGAAAATAAAAACATATATAATTTTAAATAAAATAATAATATGAGGGAAAAATTAATATAATTCAATTTGAAGAGTATTTAAATATTTATATATAATGTAGAAAATGATTATAAATAAAAATAATAATTGGTTATTATTTCATTTATAAAAGGGAAAAATGAAGGAAAATAAAAAAAGGCTTATTTGATTCCATATTCTTCATCTTTCCGCTCATGAGGTGGACCATCCCTCATCACTCCACAGAAATCATTACAAATTTTTCATCATCCACTAACCATTATCGTTCTTGTTCATGTGGGCTTTTACATAGTTGTGTGTATACAAGTGTTAAAATAATTTCCCTTGTTGTTATGATGTAAAGCCCCAAAATACTAAAATAAGAAAATTATGTTCGATAGATTATGTGTAATTAAAAAAATATTATAATATAATATAAAACATAGTTTCTTAGATATTTATTTATTTTTAAATAGATTCAGTCTCTTCGATAGCATGTGGTACATGAAACACTGAGTTTAAATGAAACATGATACTCTATGAAAATATTATTTTTTAAAAACTAAATAATAAAACATATCCATTATGTTAGTGGATATTAATATTTCTAACTAAATTACAAAAGATATATAGTTTCAAGATGTAAATTTATTATAAATTGAATACAACTAAAAGTAAAAATCATATGCAAGATAAAATAATATTTTTTTTGGAAAAATATATTTTTCTAAAAGACTCTTTACCGACGATTTTCATTTAAAATTGAAAATTAATTATTTAGAATATTAAAAATTTCACATTTGAAAATTAAAAAAATATATGAAATCAACATATCAAAATTATCTTATGCTGAATTATTGGAATTTTTCATAAAAGTTACATTTTTGGATGACTTCTGAAAAATTATGAATATTTATATAATTTTTTTAAAAATAATTTATATTTTAGAATAATATTTTTAATTTTTATAATTAATATTTGTTCATTTTTAATTGAATTAAAACAATTTGGTCCTTTTAATAATTTTTAAATTTAATTTCTATAATATAACTTTGTAAATTTTAGATCATTTTCTCTTTAAAACCATGCATTATGATCACATCTCTGATATTTATTTTGAATTTAATTTTTACAATAAAGAGTGTTTAATTTAGAATAATAGATTATCTACTTTTAATCTTCTTAAATTATAATATGGAATAGGTTGAAATTATGTTATTACACATAGTAATAATAAAAAAAGTAATATTTAATTACCATTGTTATGGTGAAATTGGTTTACCAGGGTGTAAATAAATAATGGTTTAAATGAACTAGAAACTTATAGAAAATAAAATTTAATTAAATAAATATATATTATAACTTATAGTATCAATAATGGATCATTATGGTAACCTTGTGACATAAAAACGTCTGGGGAATCCATTATTTTCAAAACAATCAATTGTGTCACTAATCCCACATATAATAGGCCACCCACTCTCCACTATTCATAAAACCATCAACAAAAAGTTCAGAAAATAAATAAAATTTACATTCGAACTTCCCTCATCCAATTGAGAATAATTTTTTTTTAAAAAAATAAAACCATGGAAGGCTTTTGTGTTCACATATGAAGGATACCAGAAAAAGAGGTAATGTTTTCCAATGAGATTTTTTTACTTTGCCTTTCACCTACTTAATTGATTTTTAAAACATTATGACATAATTACTATAGTATATTCCATAATACTAGGTGTTTTTATGTTATTTTAATTACCTATAATCACTACTATTTTGTATCAAATGTGTTGTGAAATAATTATTTGTGTGTACAGATGTTACTACATCACGATTTGATATCATACAATTTTTCCATCACCATATCTCATGGTTGGGAATGATGAATGATATAATGTTTATATATAAAATTAATAACATAATAATTCGGTAGAATAAATATATCATATATACCGTTTCTATTTTTTATTCTGTAAGAGATAAGATAACATCGCCCCTGTGTATTGTGGGCTACCACCTCGCGAAGCGATTGGATTTTTTATATCGCTAATGCTTTAAATATACGGTTATATAGAAAATTAAAATAATTATATGATATATATATGACTTAATTCTTAAATTATGGAAATAAATTTCATTTTAAATGATAGAATGTATTATATTTTCTATGTACCTTTTATAGCATCCCGCCTTTTCATCACATAAACTTTCATTACATTTTACAAAACCTTGGATCTTTAAGGTTTAGTGTCTTGGATACCAGGAACTTAAAACATGAAAACATAAAACATTTTTCTTAAAAACATTAAAGGCTTCTCCTTATGTTCATCCTAGGTTCATTATTTCATCTCCTAACCTGGGGACATACATCAAAAGGAAGGGTGAGTAGAAGGCCCAGTAAGGGAAATAAGGGAAATCATTTAAATGTGAACTTGAGATACATCAACAATGTCATGAAAAAGAACTTTAAGGCATGATAAATAAATCACGAGGCATATCATAATAAAAATAACATTTTTCATAACATGAAGATGTGGCTACAACATTTAATATGGAAAATCATTTTTGTTTCACCAAGGTCCATCCCCAAGGTGTCATTAAAAATTACCAAGGTTATTCACCAAGGCATCGTTAAAATATTCTTCTCTAGAGATTAAGTATTTACCCAATGCATTGGAGCGCTATCCGGGCGCACCGTTGACATGTCTTTATTATCATGTGATCCACATATATCATCATCAATAATTTCATAAACAACCCATATATCATAAAAGTAATGGGTTTCATTTCATAATCATAACGTTTTAAAAAAACTGCTTTAAAGATATGATCTTTGTGTCACTTTAAAACCCACAGAAAAGGAAGGTGGGTCTCATGTATGTAAATACCAGAATTTAAAATAGAACATTTTTGTATTTATGTGAATACCACTATAGAAGAGAGAGGTTTTAGTATTCACTTAATAAATTAAAATAACTTTAGAATAAGAGAGAGAGACATTTTGAGATGGGAATTCAGCAGCATAACGACTATGTTTTGGGGTTTTAGAAAACATTGAAAAGAGAGGGGACATGGGTCAAACATTCATAAATGACCCATAAAACATTAGAGGGTCAGAATATGATGGATATATGAATATGGTAATGAAATTTTAAATATATACCTTATGAAATGAAGAACATGAAAGGAAGACAAAAATAAGATTTCTCTTATGAAAATTTGGCAGCCTAACGACGTCCCTTAAACATCAAAAAATGAATTAATGAGATCAAATAGGGTCTCTCATCATATGAAAATAAAATATCTGTATGATAGATATATAGATCATACCCCAACATAATAAAAAGGAACTTGAAAGACTTAAATGAAAGTAGAACTTTGAAAAATGAGAAAGGTGAACAAATCCCTTAAAAATTTGGTAGCCTAACGGCGCCACTTAAAACATCTAAATACTGAATTGAAGAGATCAAATAGTGTATCTCATAATATGAACATAAAAAATCAGTAGGATAGATGTAGATATCATACCCCAACAAAATAAAAATGAACTTGAAATACATGACATTAAAGTAGAACATTGAAAAACGAGAAAGGTGAACGAATCCCTTAAAAATTCGACAGCCTAACGGCACCACTTAAAACATCAAAAATACTAAATTGAAGATATCAAATAGGGTCTCTAATCATATGAAAATAAAAGATCTTTATGATAGATATATATATAATACCCCAAAAATATAAAAAGGAACTTGAAATACTTGACAAGCAAGTAGAACTTTGAAAAATGAGAAAGGTGAACGAATCCTTAAAAAATTCGGCAGCCTAACGGCGCCACTTAAAACGTCAAAATACTGAATTGAAGAGATAAAATAGGATATCTCATCATATGAACATTAAATATCAATTTGATAAATATAGATATCATACCCCATCAAAATAAAAAGTAACATGAAATACTTGGCATGAAAATAGAACTTGAGAAGGTTGAAAGAATCCCTTAAAAATTCAGCAGCCTAACGACGCCACTTTAAAATTCCTAAAATGAAATGATGACAGAAAGAGGGGGTATCTAATAATATGAAAATTAAAAAGATAGTAGGTTGAATATAAAAGAACATCCTCTAACATAAGATCATGTAGCATACAAGAAATGACATAAAAGAGATTACTTGAAAAGAAAGAGGGAGGTATGATCCCTTACCTTAAAACGTAACTTTTAAAACTCAATGGTTGGGACCTTGAGGGCTTGGGGGAACCTTGGAAGGACTCCATGGGAGGTAATGAGACCAGAGTTTCGTTGGGGGAGATTTGGGAGTCGAATGGATGAGAGGATGGCTTGGTATTTATAGGGAAAGTGAGGGGACAATGCATTAATGGCCAAGGGACACCTCATTAGTGGTTTTGGAAAAACCATGGGCTTGCCCATGGTATTGGCCACTTGGGACACCTCGTACCTTATCTTTTTATTCATAAGTCAACCATATTGATTACATACTTAATACATCATTTAATGATGACATTAAACACCCGTAACTTAAAAACTGTATTTTCACTATTCATCGAAAATTCTTCTTTCTCAGAAAAATCCCAAAATTTCAACTTAACCAAATATCAATGCTCTGATTTCAAAAATCAACTCCATTTTATAAAAATAAATTTCAAAATATATTTAATTTAATTATTAAATAAATACACTATTCACCGAAAATTCATTTATTCAGAAAAATCCCCAAAATTTACCTTAACATAATATCGATGCTCTGAGTTCAAAAATGAAATCCATTTTATAAAAATAATTTTCTAAGTAATTTTAATTAATTTTTTAATAAAAAACACTATTCACCCGAAAAAACTAATACTTCACTAATAATTTATGAAACTGTTGTTTAACCATTTTATTGAATCACATTACTTAATAAAGGTGCCTAGATTATATTAATGCTTTATTTAAGTGAGATTACTAATACATTTGGTCACATTACTAATCCTAAACATAAAATCACTATTCATAATTTAATATTCATCAAAAAATTTGTTGATTTCATTAGACTTTAAATTTCGTACTGAACATAATTGTAGAAGACCATTTTTTGAAAATCATTACACATTTTTAATTATTTAAAGTTTACATAAACATTTTTTTAAAATATCCTTTCTCTAAAATTTACCCATAAATATGGATACTAGATTTATCCGGACATTTGAAAATTCATAAACTTCATCATAAGAAGAAAACTAAATTATTATTAAAATCAAAGTATTACACAAGGCAGTTACAGTCTCCTTACATAGCCCATTATCACACCAGCCTAGGACCTAAATGTAAGCTGTGCTAAGGTGAGAGAACCTGAGGGAGGCTCGGCCAACATCGCACGAGTAGTAATTTCTATCAGTTTGAACTTCTCGCCAAAGCGATTCTGTTCTAGCTTCATATGATGAAGTTCGGCTTGGCTTTCGTCCAGAGTAAAGCCCATTGGTGCTACCTCCCTCCCAGGTTCTGTTAGATGGGCTTCGATCGGTCCAAGACTACTAGGTGAGGCCATAAAATCTTCTTTCTATATTAATTAACCAAGATCACTAGTATTTAGAGACAAATATCGAAATGTTTAGTTTCTAGCAGTTATATTGACCAATGGTCATATAACAGTCAAAACCCAACAGTCTCATTTTAATTATACTCATGTTATCCAATGAAACAGTTTTGTTGAGTATAAAATAAAACAAAATAACACACAAAATTAGGAAACAAGATATATTCAAAATTTTTGGTCGTTACAATCTTCCCCCCTTAAGAAATTGCGTCCTCGCAATTTTTAAAATTGTGTTTTGAAATTTCATTGAATGTACCACACCGGAAAAAGAGTCAGTAAAACTATTACTTTAAAAGAAAGAAAGAGAAGTAAAAAGGTCACCCAAGTTAACCCATACTAGGATTCCATGTAGGAAAACATGGACATGGAAGAAAAAACAAAGGGTCACGTTCTAATGGAGAGTGATAGAAAACATGATTAGGAGAAAGTTAACAACAAAAAAATCACAAACTTATGATGGGTCAAACGGTATTTGATTTCCTACTAGGAAACATTAACAGACAACGTTTTTTGTTTTATGTTCCTTTTCATAGTTTTGAGAAATTTATTTACTACATAGAATAAAAACATAAGGAAATATACCTACTTTCAAGTAGAGTTTAATCCTTTAATAAGTTTCTACCAAAAATAATCTTTTCTCCAAACAATGAGAATTCAAAAACACTTGGTCTCATCAAAAAGCACCAGAATAATCTTCTAGAGAATCACGTATTCCACAAAATAAAAACAATCTATCCTTAAACATTTATCCCAAAAACAGAAAGGGTAAGATAAAACAACTCTTCAAAAAGAAAGAATCCCATAGGAAGGGAAACTAATTTTAAATCTTCAAAGATCCATGGTACTACCCATAGTTCATCATAGAACATTCCAAAAATAACTGTCCTTAAAATTCCTCAAAATAACCCAAACTAAGATTGAAACCCAAATACAAGAACGACATGATAACATAGTCTTCTAAGATAAAATTTATCGTTCATCTCCATAGAACATCACCCACTCCTAACATCTTATAACAAAAGTAACTAACCTAAACATATTTTTTCCAAGATAGGTCAATCATTTCCATAAGTAACCTATAATAACATAAGTTTACCTTAAATTCATCGATTCTTAAAAATACAAGTCAGCCATTACTCCTCAAATAAAATACCGTAGTAATCTATTTAGCTCGATCAAATAGGGTTCTCAAAATAGTAAACGTCTCCCAAAATAATAATAATATTTTAATCCCCTAATCATCTCTGTCATATTAATATGGAAATCATCACATTTCCTATCACATTGGTTGTTGGGACATGTTCTTCCATTTCCTTCCATTAACTAAGGAAAGAAAGTAAAATTAGGGGCTTAAATACTTAGCCAATAATCATTAAAAGGAAACGTAATGCATATAAGGATAAACTTGTAGAAGAAAAGTATACCCAAACTTGTGATCCCCTAGGTATCAGTCTTGGTTATCCATGATAATATATTCTTATGTGAATCTTTATTTTATTTTATCATTGTTCTTTTAATAATGGTTCATAATAAGCTTATGAATTTACCACAGCATATCCCTGAGAGTGTCGTAACCAAGAGTGCAGCAAGGCCCGTTGTCGTGTACCAGTTCCCGTGTGAGTCTAGCTCAAAGCTTTGTTTTTGGGTTTTACCCCTATGTACATCTGTTCCAGATCCACCTCTACCTGCACGTATCCAGACAAGGATGTATTTGCTTGGCATCCCCTTACTCAAGACTCACCAAAATACCAGGAAGGTTTCCTATATTTAAACTTTTCTATAGGGTTCTGCCTAAAGTTTTCATATCCTCACATCCAAAAATAACTGAACCATCCTTTGATACCAACTATAGCATCCCGCCTTTTTATCACATAAACATTCTTTACATTTTACAAAACTGAGGATCCTTAAGGTTTAGTGTCTTGGAAACCAGGAACTTAAAACATGAAAACATAAAACATTCTTCTTAAACACTTGAAAGGCTTCTCCTTATGTTCATCCTAGGTTAATTACTGCATCTCATAACTTTGGGACATAAATCAAAAGAATGGGTGAGCAGAAGGCCCAGTATGGGAAACAAGGGAAAACATTTATCATGTGAACTTGAGATAAATCGACAATGTCATGAAAAAGAACATTAAGGCATGAGAAAGAAACAATCAGGCATATCATAATAAAAATAAAATTTTTCATAACTTAAAGATGTGGCTACAACATTTATTATTGACAATCATTTCTGTTTCACCAAGGTCCATCCCCAAGGTGTCATTAAAATTTACCAAGGTTATTCACCAAGGCGTCGTTAAAAATAGTCATCTCCAGAGATTAAGTCTTTACCCAATGAATTGGAGTGCTATCAAGGCACACCCTTGATATGTATTTATTATCATGTGATCCACATATATCATCATCAATCATTTCATAAAAAACCTATATAGAATAAAAGTAATTTGTTTCATTTCATAATCATAACATTTAAAAAAACAGCTTTAAAGGCATGATCTTTGTGTCACATTAAAATCCACAGAAAAGGATGGTGGGCCTCATGTATATAAATCCCAGAATTTAAAATAGAACATTTTGGTTTATATGTGAATAACACTATAGAATATAGATCTTTGAGTATTCACTTAATAAATTAAATGAACTTTAGAATGAGAGAGAGACATTTTGAGATGGAAATTCTGCAGCATAACGACTATGTTTTGGGGTTGTAGAAAACATTGAAAAGAGAGGGGAAATGGGTCAAACATTCATAAATGACCCATAAAACATTATAGGGAATGAATATGAAGAATATATGTACATTGTAATTAAATTTGAAATATATACCATATGAAATGAATAACATGAAAGGAAACAAAATAAGATTTCTCTTATGAAAATTCGGCTGCCTAACGGCGTCACTTGAACATCAAAAAATGAATTGATGAGATAAAATATGGTATCTCACATATGAAAATAAAAGATCAGTATGATAGATATTGAGATCATACTCCAACATAATAAAAAGGAACATGAAATACTTGACATGAAAGTAGAACATTGAAAAATGAGAAAGGTGAATGAATCCCTTAAAAATTCGGCAGCCTAACGGCGCCACTTAAAACTTCAAAATACTGAATTGAAGAGATAAAATAGGGACTCTAATCATATGAATATAAAAGATCAGTATGATAGATATATATATCATATCCCAACAAAATAAAAAGTAATTTTAAATACTTGACATGAATGTAGAACTTTGAAAAATGAGAAAGGTGAACAGATCCCTTAAAAATCGACAGCCTAACGACGCCACTTAATACTTCAAAATAGTGAATTGAAGAGATAAAATAGAGTATCTCATAATATGAAAATAAAAGATAATTATGATAGATATATATTTCATAACCCAACAAAATAAAAAGGATCTTGAAATACTTGACATGAAAGTAGAACATTGAAAAACGAGAAAGGTGAACGAATCCCTTAAAAATTCGGCAGCCTAACGGCGCCACTTAAAACATAAAAATACTGAATTGAAGAGATAAAATAGGGTATCTCATAAAATGAAAATAAAATATAAGTATGATATATATAGAGATCATACCCCAAAAAAATAAAAACGAACTTGAAATACTTGACATGAAAATAGAACTTGAGAAGGGTGAAAGAATCCCTTAAAAATTCGACAGCCTAACGGCACCACTTTAACATTCATAAAATGAAATGATAAGAGAAAGAGGGGGTCTCTCATCATATCAAAATGAAAAATACATTATGATGAATATAAAAGAACATCCTCTAACATAAGAGCATGGAGCATAAAATAAATGACATAAAAGAGATTATTTGAAAAGAAAGAGGGAGGTAGGATCCCTTACCTTAAAACGTAACTCTTAAAACTAAAAATGTTGGCACCTTGAAGGATTGGGGGCACCTTGGAAGGACTCATTGGGAGGTAATGAGACCCGAGCTTCGTTGGGGGAGTGTTTGCAGTCGAATGGATGAAAGGATGACTTGGTATTTATAGGGAAAGTGAGGGGACAAGGCATTAATGGCCAAGGGACACCTCATTAGTGGTTTTGGAAAAACCATGTGCATTCCCATGGTATTTGCCCATGGTATTGGCCACTTGGGACACCTAATACCTTATATTACTATTAATAAGTCGATAATATTGATTACATACTTAATACCTCATTTAATGATGTCATTAAACACCCGTAACTTAAAAACTGTATTTTCACTATTAATCGAAAATTCAACTTTCTCAGAAAAATCCCAAAATATCTCCTTAACCAAATATCGATGCTCTAATTTCAAAAATGAACTCCATTTTATAAAAATAATTTTCTATATATTTTTAATTTAATTTTTAAATAAATACACTATTCACCAAAAATTCAATTTTTTTCAGAAAAATCCCCAAAATTTACCTTAACCTAATATCGATTCTCTGAGTTCAAAAATGAAATCCATTTTATAAAAATAATTTTCTATATATTTTTAATTAATTTTTTAATTAAAAAACAATATTCAACTGAAAACACTAATACTTGACTAATAATTTATGAAAATGTTATTTAACCATTTTATTGAATCACATTACTTAATCAAGGTGCCTAGATTATATTAATTCTTTATTTAAGTGAGATTACTAATCCACATGGTCACATTACTAATCTTAAGAATTAAATCGCTATTCATAATTTACTATTCATCAAAAATTACGTTGATCATATTAGACTCTAAATTTCGTACTGAACATAATTGTTGAAGACCATTTTTTGAAATTCATTACACGTTTTAAATTATTTAAGGTTTACAAAATCATTTTTTTTAAATATAGTTTCTCTAAAAATCACCCAAAAATATGCATAATATATTTATCCGGACATTTGAAAATTCATAAACTTCATCATAAGAAGAAATCAAAATTTTTATTTAAAACAAAGGATTACACAGGGCAATTGCGGTCTACTTACATAGCCCCTTATCACACCAGCATAAGACCTATGTGTAAGGTGTGCTAAGGTGAGAGATTCCGAGAGAGGCTTGGCTAACATCGAACGAGTAGTAATTTCTATCAGTTTGAACTTCTCGCGAAGGTGATTCTGTTCTAGCTTCATACGATAAAGTTCGGCTTGGGTTTGGTCCAGAGAAAAGCCCATTGGTGCTACCTCCTTCCCAAGTTCTGTTAGATGGGCATCAATCGGTCCAAGACTATTGAGTGAGGCCATAAAATATTATTTCTATATTAATTAACAAAGATCAGTTGTATTTAGAGACAAATATCAAAATGTTTAGTTTCCAGTGGCCATATTGACCAATGGTCATATAAAAGTCAATACCCAACCGTCTCATTTTAATTATACTCATGTTATCCAATGAAATAGTTTTGTTGAGTATAAAAAAAATAAAACACAAAATTAGGAAACAAGATTTATTCAAAGTTTCGGGTCGTTACACCTTTCACTCAAACAAAGATGATAAGGTCGTCTATGTATGTGTGAACAATCGTCTTCTTGGAATGATGTGGTTTTATCCTCCCCAACACACCACATGGATGATATACGTATGAATAATTAAAAAATAACATGATATATATGATCTTATTTTAATTCTATAATATTAATTTTTAGAAACCTTCTTTCCATCACGATCATAGAAAAATGGAAATTGTACACCCAAAAACGTACAACCAACCTTCTTAATTACATTAACATGGCACATTTTTTATAACCATAATTCATAAATGGTATTTAATTTAAAATAGATGTATAAATATGATAAATTTAACATTATTATTTTTATGTATATTATTAAACGATTTAAATTTTGCATGAACTAGATCTTCTATGGAAAAAATAGGAAAAAGTCAACAAACACCCGAAATAACAAAAATAATGAAAATTTATTAATCAATGGGCGAGATTATGATACAAGGGGGCAATATATGATATTATAAATATTAATATGGTTCTTTTTATAGTTAATAAAAATTTTAAAAACACTATATAATATTTTAAATAATGTTCATTCAAAATAAAGTGTGATGTATGGAATTTCTCATGAATTTACATTCAATTTATAATTTTTCTTTATTTTCTTCCAATTAAATTTTATGTGGTTTATAAAATAAAAATTTATCATGTAATGTCACGATTAATTCATATATAATTCTATTTTAATATTCTATTTTAATTATTTCATACATAATGATTTTATATGAAAATTACGAAGTGTTAATTTGTTTTGCAAAATCTCAATTTTTGTGTGATTATTAACATTCTCATAAAAAAATAACAATTGTGTTATCAATTTTATTTATTAATTTAATTTTTCTTAAATATAATTACTCTTTCATGATCGAAATGATTATTTCCTACCACATATACCATATTTTTATATGTTGTTTTGTTTTACAATTTTTCGATTAATTGCGATATATTAATAAATTTGTATCCTTTTATCAGTAAATATATTTGTTAAAAAGGCATAGTGATTCAAGATTTATATAAATTATTCAACATATGAGGAATTATTTGGAAATACAAACATTGGTTAGGTCCATTATAGATACCCCTTTAATTCAATGACAAGCCTCAAGAGACAAATCATCTGGCCAAACCTATCAGTTTCATACTAGTAGATTTAAACTATCTTCTGGATGGTGTTGAAAATATAGAATCAATTATCTAAACTAGATTAGTTTTTAATCTATGATATTAAATTATCGAGATTATAGATCTTTATAGTGGTGTTATTCATATTCCAAATAAATTACATCCAATAATTAATCAATTCTTTCACCGATAATTCAATAAACATTCTTATTATCCTATAGATTTTCACTATGTTATTCTATCAAGATAAATTTCATTAAAATTTTTGGATTAAATGGAATGTGTTTTATGTTATATACATTACTTTTCTGACTTGTTAGTATCTTATCATTACAATAATGTTATTTATATTGAATTTTTTAGTCATTTTCTATTCTTTATTTATTAATATAATTTATTTGTGGATGAATTCAATATATTTAACCCTTACTGAGAATTTTAGATCACTGTTATTTATTTACTTTTCCCAAGGGAGATTGATAGGTTCATGATCCCCACCTGGGAATCAGTCACAATACTACACAGAATTCATTATTGATAATTCTTGGTACTCATCCCATTTACTATCTGTTAGCTGATTTTCACCCCTATCATGATAAAACCCTAAAGGCATGACAATTACAAAAAACCATCTTACTAAAAGGATAGAGGAAACATACCATTTGTATTTTAGTGTTTATGAATGTACCCTTCAGTTATGAAAGTGAAGCAACAGTGCTAAACAGATGATAGAGTCTTTTTATGAAATGTAGAAGAATTTTTGGAATGTTTATTAAAATGATATGGTTAATTTTATTTTCTTATGTATAATGTTATATATACTATTCACATTGTAAAATGGGTTTCATGTATGTATCTGGTTCTCTAGAATAACTGAACCCATTATCTATTTGGTATTTGACCATATATATCCATGAAAATGTAATAAATTGGAAAATGGTTTTGGGGTATTGGGGTTGGGGTCATTGCAGTTCCTACCAAGGGATGATTAATAGAATAAATTTTAAAAATATTAAGTAAGAATTGATTAAGGTACATAACTTTAATATAGAAATTTATTATTAGTATAGATGAACATTCAATTTTTTTCATAAAAAATAGATTATGTGGTTTTTTCTAGAAATACGTACCTTCTTGAATGATAAATGTAGATGTGTGTTCTATATAGAATAACCTGGGGTTAATAACTAAAAAAATGGTGCATTAAACATAACTTTATCACCACCTTGTGCGCAAAATGGGTGTTACTAGACCATTTTTTGACAATCCCTGTACATATTCCTGTGAAAATTAAAATTTTCATTACGAACCATAATTCAACCATTGAGAATAATTATATCACAATGAAACTACATTAATGATTAGGAGTGTAACTATGAATAAAGTATTCAATATATTATATGTATTTCACTAGTGTTGGGATTATACATTATGTAACATAAAGGTATGAAATACTATATTTTAATAAATTTTGTAGAAATTAAGCCTATAAAGGTGAAGGGAATCAATACTCCTGGACAATATAGAGATTGAACTGATGATGAAGAAAATAAATCCAGAATTGGAACTCACTAATGTATTGATATTTTTCATCGTTATAAAAATTTTATAAAAATAAACATTTTATGATAGAGAAAACTATTCCACAATAAGAGTGCCTTATATTGGATCACAAAATATATCATAATACAATATCATTTGATAGGAATAATAAAATAATAGCATCAAATAAATATATTAAGTCTCTGTATAAGATATTTTTAGACTTATGATGTGATTTAATGGAAAATGGAAAATGATTAGTGTATTTTATCAAATGATATGTTAATCAGTGGTGGTCATTAGTCGATAATAATTGGGAGGAACATGGAATAGATCTCATAGAATGGATTAGTTTTAAGGAGTAATTAATTGAAAAATATTTCCCCCATGGACAATACACCAAGATGATGTTAAGGTTCCTTATATTAAATAACAATGAATAAAAAATTGTTGTGTTTTATGTAGCTACCATTACATGGAAACCTAGGTAATCAATATATTTAAAACGTAACATGGAGTTTAGGATTTACCCTTTCTAAAATGGATTATAACAAGTCTATGATGTTCAATAGTCCCGCAATCATTTTATTCATATGGTGAGATGGTTTTATTTGTTATCAAGATAAGTTAATAACTCTCTGTGTATTATGGCATTGAAGGGAGTCCAGATTAGAAGAGGAAATTTAGGAAAATATTGGACAACGAGGATAACAGAATTAAGGATTTCTTTATATGTGATAATTGAGGAAATAAATACCCCAATAACTTCTTGAATGGAATTGGACATTTCTATATATTTGGATGAAAAGTCCAGAATTTTAATTATTTATAAGGAATGAAATAAAATTAAAATGGGAAATTATTCTCAATATGAAGATGGGGAATTATGAAAATGAATTCCCAAACAATCGATGAAATATACCTCATAAAAAGATATAGGGTGAATTTTAATATTATTTTATTGATACAATAAAAGTGGAATGATAAATATGATTGTGAATTTCGGATAAACATATATTTTTTAAAATTCTTTTATTGATTATATTCTCATTATAAGGATTATAAAATATATAGAGATCTCACTACAATATTATTTCATTAAGGATTTTATAGGATATATTGAATGGTACCAATAACCATGCAATATTATTCAGTGGAAAGTTAAAAACCCTTAAAAATGTGATTGAGGGAAGCATAACATTTAATATATCATGATGTTGAGACAATTATTTCTTGATAAATAGATGGATGATATTGATAAACAAAATTAGATAGTACTGACTAACTTGGAACTGATTGATTGATTGTAAACTAATTGTTTTCTATTATCAATGACTGAGATGATAAAAATTTTGGATATAAGGAATATATAAAATTATCTATGTTTTTATTAACTAATAGGGAATCATGAATGTTTTTAATTGGGTTTTATGTTTATTCAGGTAATTTATATGTTTTAATAAATATATGATGAAGGTATTCATGTGTTTTTTATGTGATGACTAAGGGAGATATTATTTTTTCTGAGGAATATAATGTTGGTTTAGTTCAATTCTTTCAAAATTTGTTTATGGTTATTTTGGATGAGCATTAAGGATAACTATTTATGAAATATATTTACTTGAACTATAAGTGTTATTGGGATAAAGTTTATAAAAATATTTGTTTTAACATAGACTAAGGTAATATCTATTTACTCTTTTGTGGATCATACTCTCTATTAAAAGGTTATTTTAGGGCTTCAGAAATTTGAAATTTTCATCTTATATATTAATTTATTTTCAAAAAAAATTAAGTCGAAAGTGAATGAAGAAGAACTAAAATATGAAAATTTTCTTATGAAATAATAAAATATGATGTAAGTATATTTTCATATTTTCTCAGTCAAGATGGTAATTTAATTCCTCAAAAATAGAAAAAGATATTCAAAAAATCTTATAACAAAACATTTATTTCTAATGAATCAAATGACCCCTTAACTCATCATAGATTTATGTTTTTGTGGTCATTAACATTCTTTGAATCACCCAGAATATTTTGATCAATGATCTACATCAGTCACTACTAATCCTTGGGTGTCAGTATTTTCATTCATTTTTATCTTTTCATTTTCCAACTATGATCTCTTACTTGGATAACTATTTACGTTATTATTTCAATTGAAATCCATAAAACCATTTATCTATTACCATGAATATGTTCTATTATCATTTTTCATGATTTGAGGTTTTAGGATATTTTTTTTCAAACATCCAAAACAATGATTACTGAGATAATGTATAAATTATAAGGATATACTTTATTTCAGGTGGATGGATTGTAACAACTAATGTACTAAAATGATACCATCATGTTTTATATAATATATTCTATACAATATAAACCATGTAAAAGAATATAAAATCCCAGTCCTAGAAAATGTATTTCTTTTTAAATAATTTCTTTCCTCTTCGATAAGTTTTGGTGCACTAAACACTAAGTTAAAAAAAGTACTCTATTAGTATATTAATATTTTATAGTATACTTTATAACATACATGTTCTGTTTCTAGGATTGAATATTTATAAATATATTATAATAATATATATATTATTTACATCCAAAAATTTTTATCTATGGACATTAAATAAAAATACTAGTTATTTGTAAGAAAAATATATGATTTCTGATAAACTGTATTTTCTGAAATTTTTTTATATCATGATTTGTGAAAATAATTTAAAAATATTTTTTTACACATATTGATAATTTATTTAAAAAAATTAAATTAATTTTTTAAATTATCATTTCAAAACATTCCTAACATTATTTCTCAGTATTTTTCAAAAATGTTTTTTGGATTAAATGTAAAAAATGAAGCATTTTAATTAAAAACCGAATTTTCATTCAAAAAATGTATAGTTTTCTATAATATTATGAATTGGGTTCAAATTAAAAAAATTTCAATTATATAAAAAATAACCCACTTCATTCAATTTTGTCATTTCTATTTTAAATTTTGATAAAAAAAAATTTAATCTTGTGAACATTTTCTCAATAAAACCCTAATTTCTCATCATATTTCTGTGGTAAATTATAAATTAAATTTTTTATATTTTATGAATTGTAATTGAAAAAATGGAATAATTATATTTCATAAATAAAATTTATAATAATAATTAAGTTAAAATTAATAATTTACCATAAAATATAGAGAACTGTAATAACAAATTACTGCACTTTAGGTAAAAATGTGTTTACCATTGGTTAAATAAATATGTGATTAAAGACCTAATAACAATAATAAAATCTATTTATAGATATATTATGACATTTTCTAATAAATTATCGATAAATTTCCATTATTTAATAATTTTTATAAGAAGAAAACAAGGTTGAAATTCATTATCTTAAAAATAAAATTAGGTGTTCCTCAAACCTCACTTATAAAAGGCCACCCCTCTCTTATGTTATACAAAGATTAAAAACATTTTGTATAGGTAGATAAATAAAAAAATAACATCCCAACTTCCCTAATACAATCATAGATTATTTTTTGGTATTAAATTCCACCTATGAAGAAATTTTAATAAACCTAACGAAGATACCCAAATAAGATGTTATATTATCCAATGATCATTTTTATTTTATTAATTCATACACAACCATTAATTATTAGTAAATCATTAGGGTAAAATAACCATATTATCTTCCATATATTTATATTATTTATGCTATGTTCATGACCTAGGTCTACCCCCAGATCTATAAAATAGATTTCAAAATCATCATTCGTGTGTACGGTGGACAACCGCCTTGCGTACCATTGCTATTTTCTTTTGCACTACCACCTCTAACAGTTAATTATGATAATATATATATATAGTATAAATATGACATTTAGAAAAATAATTACACTTAATTAGTCTTTATAACATATATAACTTCTTAAATTTCTATTCGAAATGAGATATGACAATTTTACTCATCTCTTTGGCAAACTACCACCAAGCAAAGTGATACGATTTTTATTTTACTAATGCATTGTATAGAAGGTGATAAAGATAAATTCAATGATAATATTTTGAAATAAATAATATAATAATTATATTATTTAAATGTATATAATTATTAATGAATATTATATTTCATTTTATTCCATAGTTTTTTACTTAATAAAATATGATAATGTCTTTCTTGTATGGGTTGACTTCCACCTTCAAGAAATAATGCGACTCTATTTTCTTCACTAGAACACATGGATGATATATATAAAAATACTTAAAGAGAAAATGTTTTATATATGGTTTTCTAATAATTATTTATTAATAATATTGTACAAACCTTATTTTCATACATATGTTTTAAAAATCCAAGTGTTACTCATGCATACATACAACTAACCATTTCCATGATTATAATATACTAAATTTCATAGAACTGTCATTCCTGATTTCTATGAAATGTATAATTCATGATTAAATATGATAATTATTTCATTTTTATTATTCACTATAGGATTAAACAATGTAATATGTACAATAACATGATATTTAATTATGAAATATAGATGACAAAACAAGTCATTTTACTCCAAAAAAATGGAAATAACAAAATATTTTTAATAAATATTTTATAATATTTTATAATATGATCAAATATGATAATATTAATTTTAATATTGTTTTTTAATATAATTAAATTTTTATGAAATTTATATGGGATGGTTAGGAACATTTAACCCATATGAAGCATGAGGTAACTGTTTTCTTCTAAATATACATTCCAATGAGCCTTATTGGTTATCATGCACCAATTCAAATTAATGTGGTGTATAGAAGACCCAATTGACATGTAATATTATTATTCATTAATTATTCATTTTATTTTATGTTTTTATTGTAAATTTTTCATAAATGTGGATTTGACTTAAAAAATACAAAGTGGTAGAAGTTATAGTACAATATCAAATTAATTTGTTATTATTAAATTCTCTTCAAAAAATAAATTTATTATTCATACTTTTAATTATTCATTACAATTATCTTAAATGTAGAAATTATTTAAATATTGATATAAAAATTTTCTAAAACATATATAATTTTTAAATATGGTTTTTTAGTTTGAATGCTATTTCACTAACTCGGAAATATAGACAAATCTATATCATTTATTCAAAAAAAAATTTGTTAATAAGGAATATTGATTCTTAAATTGAAATGGATAATTTTATATATATGGAGTTATTTATATATTAAGACATGTTTGGGATCTATTATAGATAGACCTTTGATGCATCAAGAAGGTGTCATGAGAAAGAATCATTTGGCCAAACCAAATGGGATTGACCCAATAGTTTTAAACTATCTTGAAAAAGGTCATAATAGAAGAGATATAATTTGAAAAAATAGAATGGCTTGTACTCAGTAGGTTTATAAATTATGGGGGACATATATTGAATGTATATTTTTTCATGTGCCCGAGACATGAAATCTAATAAATAAGAATTTCCTTTATTGAGAATTGAGTAATCTAATTATCCGTGATATTTCAACCTTGATTGTATCTGTTGATTTATTTCATTCATAGTTTTTTGATTAAATGGTAATTGTTTAAAATTGTTTACCTTTTTATATGGATTATTAATTATCTTCTTAAGAATTATATGTCCTTAATATGGATTTAGTTTTGATTTATTTACCTTTCCATATTCATTATCCTTATCGATTAATTATTCTTTTATTGTAAATAACTCATTCAAAGAATTTGATCTCACTGTTATTTTGTTTCCACTCCCAAGGATAGAAAGAATAATTCATGGAATGAGTTTTCATGAATGAAGTTCATTATCAACTATTATGTATTACGTTGTATTTTGTATTCATGGTGTAAAATGGGTATCATGTATGTATGTAGTTCTCCAAAATAACTAAAGATATCATTACTTTAGGATTTGACACTTTATATCTAGGATAATTTATTAGGTTATACATGGGATCTATAATACTAGGTTCATGGACATTACAAGTTATTAATTCTTTCAGGGTCACCTTCAACCTCACCATGGGTAATATAGACAATAAAAAATGTGCATTCTCATTGGGGATTTAGTGAAATGTTGGCCTAATGTTGTAGTTTGTGGTGGGTGACAGTTAAGTGGTTGTTTGTTGTGGGACGTTGTCTGTCCATGTGACCTATTTAGAGGTATTTTCATTTTCATCCCTCTCATAAATAAATATGGCTGAAATTTTAGGATATATATATACACACCTACATAAATACATACTTATATATATATATATATATGTAGTGGGGGCTCTGTAGGGTTAAAAGATTAGATATTATCTTAGAAAAATTTATTTGTTTCTTTCACCATTAGTAACAATTTCAGCAGTATGTAAATTTGTGTTTCATGATTAGAACATGAAGAAAAATTTACAAAGTGTCATTGGCATTACCAAATTGAGGTTTAAAAAATGTATAAGACCAGGACCCAATAGACAATGTAGACAAATATATGTTCTATTTGTAGGAGACTACCAACAATGTGTTAACAAATATATGGTTACAAGGAATGTTCCTATATAAATAACCTCACATGTGATCACCCATTATATCAGTATCTATTTTTTTGATAGAAAAATTTATTTTATAATCATTACTTTTTCTAGGTTGAACTGCTAGTGGGAGATCCATTATCATCATTTAGAAACACCAGCTAAGGGCTAATAATATTTTTAACATATGGTGTTTTAAAATTTTCTAAATCCTCTTCATTAGGTGGTAAGAATTTTCAAATTATAATTTTAAGTATCCAATATTTATATTTTAAATCATAAAAAATATATAAAAATGGTCTCATAATTTATATTCTAATTTATATTAAACCCTGTTTATAATAGAGAAAAAATAATTTTATCTGTATTTTATATCTTTGGAACTCTCCAATAATCAATATATATATATATATACATATATAAATAATTAATTTTCAATTTAATATTTACATTTTATGTTATCTGAGTTGTTTTTTATAAAAAATTAAACTGTTTTAAACAATTCACTATTTCCTAATAAAACATTATTTGAAAAACTATTTTCTAAAAAAATAATTATTTTGATGAATGCTTTAAAAAATTTTGGGAGTTTTAAAATTATTAATTCTTGTTTTAATCATTTTATATAATTATCATGGATTTTTCTTATGTTAATTTTATTTTATGGAATATATTTGAATTATTATTTCTAATGCATGAATATATATATATATATGTGTCTGTATAGATATATATATATAATTGTGTGTGTATTTGTTTGTGTGTATGTGTTTTATGTAAATATATCAATTATTACTAATTATAAAAATTAATTATATTTATGGAAATCCCCAATGAAATGTAAATAGAAATAATTAAATCATTTTGAAAAAATTTGCTATCATGTTTTCTAAAAGGTGAGTATTATGGAATGAAACCCATCCATAAGGGACATTGTCAACCATGTGAGGGTGGGACATATATAGTATTCAATGTTCCAATTCATATAACGGTTTGTCTTTTATTATAATTAAGGGTTTTCAAAAACCATATATTAATTCGAGGAATTTTTTTTTTAAATTATAAAATTTTATTTCTTGTTAAAAAAAGTTATTTCATTAGACATTCAAAATTAAAAGAAATACATTTAAATAAGATTTTATGTATTTTAAGATAATTTCAAATTATGTTAAAATTTTTATTCTCTAAAAAATTATTTTATAATTTCAAAGAGAAATTTAAATTTCATATTTTTTACAAATATTTAATTAAAATCAAAGTTTACATTCCTAAAGAAATTTTTTCCTTGAATATTAAGGTTTTTTCAATGAAATGGATATAATGATTTATAAAAACCCTTATTTAGTTTATATCTGACCCAATGTTTTAAATGTTTTCATAGAGATTTTTGATGAATAAGTATTGTTCTGGAGACACATTTCAAATTCAGATATTTTGTTCCACCTGAGCTGGAGTTATTTTATATGTATTTAGATTAAGAAAGTATATTTTATTAATATTTTTTTGATTAAATTACCATAATACTAAAATTATCTAAATCTAAAATATCCTTGGACATGTATGGAAATTATATTTTTAGTGAGGTTATATATTTTTATTTAGAAAAAATATTTCTCTTTTTAGCACTCAATCTAAGAATATACGTCTGGATATTTTAGTTGGTGTAATATGAATGGTTTAAACAACTACATATATTAGGATGGTTTTGGTAATGTATAATGGTGAATTAGAAATTTTATTTATGGTTTTTTTCAGATTATAATTTTTCATAGATTCTCAAAAATAGTGTTTGTGGAATATAGAGTAACAATATGTCGAATCTTATCGATAATGTATGATATTAATGTTTTGTAACATTAATTAAATATGGTTCGATCATAAGGGAAAAAATATTACACATATTAAATTCTAATGATTTTAATTTAAAAAAAATTATATAATATTAATTAATCTTAACAAGAATGATATGGTATTTCTATAAACATAAATAGGATGTAAAAAAACTATCATAGATAATTAAAAAATTTGAGGGTGAAATTTATTTTATAGAGGTTGAATATATCCATATGTAATTTGAATATCTTTTCCTTGAAATAAGTATTGAAATAAAAACATGTGTTTAAACAAAATAAATTTTTTCTTATATTACTAAGAATTCTTATTCTTTTTCTAGCACTTAAATATCATTAATTAATACTCTTATGATATAGAATGGATTGATATATATATGTATATATATATATTTATATTAATAAAATATATAATTTAACATCAAAATAAATGATATATATTATGCATCAAATTATATATGTTTTTCTTACAAATTTACAATCTCACATTCAGTTATCTAGATATTATGAAATTAATGAGTAAACAAAGAGCATTATATTAATAAAATTATTTCATAGTGATTAAATGATGATAAATAATAATGAATAAAAAAAGGTTTATGATAATAAATATTATATTTTTACATATTAATTTTAAATGAATTCTAATAATCATCTATCATTCATTATAAAATTTCTATATGTATATATATAGTTTAAATAAATTTTTGTTGGAAGATGATAATTATTGGAGAATATATTTAATAATAGATATTTCTAATAAAACATTAAGGAAAATAATTTGTATGAAATTATAATAATATTTATTAATGATATTAAATTTTAAAAAAAAATTAATAATAATAGTTTTATAATTAATAACTGTATTAACTAATTTATATATATAATATTACCTGAGAAAAAAAATTGTTTAATGTGAAATTATTATAATAAATTTTGGTTTATATAAATATAATTAAATTTTAAGTGAATGTAAATTAATACACACTCATATATATGTATTATAGATAAAATATTTAGACATATAATTTATATATTAAGATTATTATTTTAAAATAACTATATAAAAACATTGGGAATAGGTGGGGTCACCTCCTTCCTCCCACCTTTCATGATTTGAACAACCCATCACCACTTAATTGGCATCATGGCTCCCAAGATATCATGATGTCACTATAGATGAGCTTAATTTTGGTTTCTTATTACTCAACTACTGGTATTAGAGTTGTAAAACATAGATCCTAGATTCTGTGATGAATTTCTTCATAGCCCACATCTACCTCAACACAAAATAATAGAAACTAATTTTAAAAGTGCTAGAAAATTCCATCAACATTGCTAAAAATGAAATGTTAATATAAGAACCAATAAAAGGGGGTCCCTCTTATGCACGCTAATAGAAGTGCTAATCAATTCCCCCCCCCCCCCCCCCCCGCCGCATGACAACACTAGTCACACCACTATTAACAGCGCTAGGTACCCCCATTTACCCACCATTATTCTAGGTCCCCCAATGGATTCAAACTAGAGACCTCTCTATTGGTCGGTTCGACCCTTACCACTCCCCTATGTTTCTTTTTTCTTTTTATTATGGTATATATATATGTTACCCATGTATTTATTCATATATATATTTATATTTTTTATATATTAATATATATTTATATGATTATTTTTTATAAAATTTATATAATATGTTTGTGTGTTTCTATTTATAAATACATAAATACATACATAAATATATTAAACATACAAAAATATATCATACATAAATACATACATATATAAATTATTTATGTGTATCTATAAATAAAATTACACATATTTTGGTTTATTTAAATAAATTATATATTATAATTTATGTGCATATATTAGAATATGTAGATAATATGTATTTATTTTCCCATAGATACACACAAATATATGCACATTAACACACACACTCATATTATATAGGTATAAAAATTTTCAATTGTTTTTAACATAAATAATATGAATATTTTTTTAAATATGTTTTATATAGTTATAAAGATATTATTTATGTATCCATGTTTATATATTTATTTTTAAAATTAAATGTTCATGTGTAGATATAAAAAATGTATATATTTTAATATAAATAATAATAAATAATGGTACATTATGAAAAAATATCAAAAATGAACATCATGATATCTTTATGAGTTTAAGACATTAAAAATAATTGAGTCCCGACTAAAAAAGGAAATAATACCCCCCAAAATGAGGTTGGAAAATCATCAAATGTTATAAAATTGGGGAACCTAAACTAACAACCTAGTTATTGGGCCTTCTAGGCCATTTGGATTCACAAAATGGGGCTAGGGATCCCCAAGAAATGAAGGTCGCAGTTCTCAATACAAGCATGGATTTTATATGCAGTTTA
Organism: Viscum album; assembly: GCA_963277665.1. Lineage (NCBI taxonomy): Eukaryota > Viridiplantae > Streptophyta > Magnoliopsida > Santalales > Viscaceae > Viscum > Viscum album. Next base: position 621,264,612 of record OY728131.1, on the reverse strand, counting down.
GTCCAAATGGTCACCCGGGTCAAAAGTTTTGTTTGTTTGAGGTTTGAGTTATGTTTTAAAAATATTTTAGATATTTTTATATCTTTAAATTTTTCTTAAATGACTATTAATTATTAATATTTAGAAAATTATTAATTAAAAATATTTTATTATTATTTTATTATTCATTTTCACTTAATATGTTATATTTTAAGTGTAAGGGCCTATTTAGCCTTGTCCAAAATATTTTTTTATGAAATATATATTGTTTTTTAATAAATATAAATATATTTCTATATTAATATATTATTTTTAATGAAATATAAGTTTTTTAAATATACACATTGTTAGCATTAGAAAAAACTCATTATGGGGGTTCAATATTAGTGGTTCCAAAAAAGCGCTCATGTAGGGAGTACATTTACAATTAATAAAAACTCTTCTGATAAAAGGGGTACTATTATTAGTGTTAAAAAAACAGATAAAGGGTTTCTTTTAATAGTTCCTTTTTAGGGATATTAAAAGTGACTTTTATCAGTGTTCTTAACTCTGATAAATGTTCTCCCTTTATCATCCATTTTTATTCATGTTAATTAGTGGTAATACCTAAAATTGTATTTTTAGTAGTTTCATAAGTTGAATTGATGTGAGAAACTTTGTCGGCTCATAGGGGATTCAATGTGGTTTAGGCTAAAAAAACAGTGACTGTTGTGGATCAAAATGATATGGTTCTGTTATGTGTAGCGATTCATGTTTATGAAACCTATTCTATAGAATTACATTCATTATCCACCTCAAACACATATATGTATATAAAATCTCATGTTATATAAAAAAAATATAAATTTGTGTTTTGTATCAATGTAATGGGCTCTCTATGTAGGTGTAGGATGGACGCTTTTTCTAGGAAAAATAGTATTCATTATTTTCCATTCAATTTTGTTAATTTACACTATTAATATACATCATTTATAAAAATCACAAGATAAAAAATAGACCAAATGGGTATTTTTATATATGTTTATATATAATTTTTTTTAAAAAATAATAATAGATTTTATTTTTTTGAAACATTCTTTGGAAAGATAACAGAAGCCCTTCAGCATTTCCTATTAATTAAAACACGACATAGCCAATACCACCCATTCATATCATCAATAGAATTCAATGACAGGGAAAAGGCTGGAGGAGAGATGTTGTGTTTCTTCTAATGTAATGTGAATGGTGGGTTTCATGATTCCTCTTTTTGGGTAAATAAATTTGAAATGTAGTAGCATTATTTTTTCCTTTCCCGTAAGTGCCTATAAAATGGAAGTACCCCCCCCCCCCTCCCCGTGCTCAGTCTGAATTTTCTTCATAACTAATATTTCAACACCCTATATTACTAAAATAATCACAGTGGTTCTTACTTTGTGCATAGTGGTGTCTATGGCCAACAAGATGTGTCCTATTTTGAGAATAATCATTTTGATTTATTATTTATTATTTATTATTTATTTTATTTATTTATTTATTTAAATATTTTTTATTTACACATAGTTAGTAAAATATAGTTTGGAAATAATAGTTATTATTAGTAATTAATTAGTGTAGATTATCTTATGAATAACGTCGGTTAAAATAATGAATAGATATTTATTAGCCAATACTAATTAACTAGTGAATAACATATAATTAGCTAATGTATAAATAATTATTAATTATAGATTAAGTAATTTTTAAATAATTAATGGAAGATGAATAAATTATGATAAACTAATAATTAAATAATGATTTCTTGGTAATTAATGTTTCATTTACTAATGATTAATGAATGAGTAACAAATGATTAATTAATTATTAACAACGAGTTAATGATTGATTCACTACTAGTTTATTAATGAATTACTGATGATTAAATAATTATTATATAATGATTAAGTAAATATTAAATGATGATTAACTAATGATTAGAGAATGATAACTGAATGTATAACTATTGGTTAAATTTTGGTTGACTTACCATTAAATAATGATCCACTACTAATTAAATAATTATTAATTATTAATCATCTGATGATTAACTAATGATTATAGAATGATTTACTAATTCTTAACATGTAATAATGTAATGATTAATGAATGATTAATAAATGATTAAGGAATGATTTACTAATGATTAACTAATCATTAAAGAATTATTAAATAATTATTAATGGATGTTTGACAACTGATTAATAAATGACTAACAAAGGGTTAAATAAAGATTGAGTAATGATTAAATAATAATTAAATAAACTATATCTAATGGTTAACTAAAGATTATCTAATTATTAGATATGGATGAACTACTAGTTAATAGATTATTATCTAATGATTAAAGAATGATTAAATACTGATTAACAAAGGATTAACAATTGATTAAGAAATGAATAACTCATGACTAAATAATGATTAAATAATGATAAAAAATACCAAAATATGTATTAATTAATGATTAAATAATGATTAAAAAATTAGTAAATAACGATTATTTAATGATTAATGAATTATTAACTACTTAATAAATAATTATTATCAAATTATTAAGTAATTATTAAATAATAATCAACTCGTGATTAACTAATGATTAATGAATTTTTAACTAATATATAATGAATGATAATATAATTAGAATTTTTTTAATTAATGATTACAAAATTATTAAATAATGATTAAAGAATGATGAAAAATGATTACCAAATGATTAAATAATGATTAGAAATGATTAAATAATGATTAAATAATGAGTATTGAGTTTTTACCTAATGATTAACTAATTATTAGACAAATATTAAATCAATATTAAAGAATGATTATAGAATGATTAAATAATGATTAAATAATGATTAAAGGCATTTTATGTCTTACATTATATCAGTAATAACATTCTTTTTACCAAAAAATGATATTTACATTTATCACTAAATACATTTTCAAATTTTTTATAGATATGGATGATACTACACTACTCACATATTAGTGTATGCACATTTCTGGAAACATGATAGAGATATGTGAAGTTCAATATATGAGGAAACATACATAACACCATTATAATCACATTTTTCCACCAACCTCCATTATGACATACCAACTACATATTGGATTCAATGGCGTTATTATTCCTAATTTTACATTAGTTGATCAAAACTTCCTTGTAGATCCTGCATATTAATAGTGACCTGAGATACCCACAGTCCACTTGCAGAAGGGATAGATGAATATCACCCATGATGATGTGTACATTATGCAATGTCTTCATAACCATAGTATTCTGTTATATGACCCATCCATGGAGACAGGCTGGAGCATGTTTAGAGATTTATAGACTTCTAAATTTTGGGATATAACAATGATATAATTGGTGGTTATATATTAATGAGGTTCTTTGAGATGCACAATTCATAGTTACCTACTACTACTAACGATAAAACTATCATTGTTTAGCCTTTGGTGTATATGAAACAACTAATTGGAGATACAGTCAACACTAATCACTATGTTATGTAAGATCAAAAAATATATCTAGGAAAACATGAGGATTTTAAACTAGATGGGAGATACCTATATGGATATTCATTCTTATCTTACACTATCATGGAATTATACATGGTATGTCAATCATATCACTCAGATCTTGGAGGATGTGTCATCATAATTCAGATTTGTTCAGGGGAGCATATCCCTCCCCTCTACATTATTGTTTCTAGTTATGAGATTATTTTAGATGTGATGTATTATTATCATTATAGATTCTAGAGTGATAACTCATATTTATTTTTTTATCATAGTATGAGTCATTAAATTTAATTTATTACTATTCATCACTTTATATATTGTATGTTATAGGTAGAGACAAGAAAAAAAATTAGGATGTTGAGTCACATGTTCGGTGATTGAGTTTTCATGTTGGATGGTCTAGTGCACTCCAATGTAGGTATATATATTCCTTGATTGAGTAATAAATTTCAAAATAATATATATATATATATATATATATATTAGTAACAACATAACTTAACATGTCATTTAACAATGATTGGATTCCATATTGGGAACTATTATATCAGCTGCCTGCATACCTCGCAGATGGGATTCACGATGTCTTGGTTTTAGTGCCCCTCAACTGCTATCACATTGTTGAGTGGCAATAGATTGATAGAGTCATGCAACATTTTTCATTTGTTCATAATATTCCCTTACCATTGATACAGTCGGTAGTGATTCATTCCATAATGTTTACAGGGTATAAGGATGTCCACTACCGTTGATGACATGTACAGTATATGGAAGTCTATAACCAAAAAGAATCCGTTCATATTAAGGGTATGTATACAATGTGATTCTCTCTAGTATAAAATATCGAGTATGGGGCATGGTATAGAACAATGTTAATACTATATCTTTCTGTAGTTGGAAGAGGATTCCAGGATCTGGTATGTTAATAAATTTAAATTAGTTTTCTTTTTTTACTTTTATTAATGCATTTTAAATCAATTTATAGAATAGTTTACTACAACATATTATCACCACGTATTATCCATTGGTGGAGGTGGTTTTTACCATGGGATAGTAATGTTCTGTAGCACAGTGTATGATGTCTGAATATCATGCTTTACATTATAGTAGCATCATTCATCCACAATAGAGAGATAGAGTTTATTCCTTGGGATTCAAGGTTCCTACTCAGAGACCTGATCTAGTAATGGATGTTGCCTTGGAGACAAGACTATGTGGACATAGACTGTGGTGTGCTTTAGGTGAGTCCTTGCCTAGTCCACATGATAGGTTTTCCCATTAGTGGTCTAGAATTAGCAGATTGTTGTTGTGCATCAGGAGTCATTGTATCCATTATCTTTGTTAGGATATCCATACTATTATTTGGGTTCAACTTATCTGTTCTTCTATCTAGTTTCATTTCCTACTCCTTCATCATTCATTCTCAATCCTTCACAAACATTATAGTCATTCCATGAGATGATATTAGTTCCTTCTACTCACATAGTTGGATAAGGATCAGGTGCACATGATGACATCTAGTTGATACCTCTTCTTAATGAGTCATAGCGAGAGCATCTGAAATTCAATGTTCTAGTGACAATGGAAGAGCTATATCTAGCTCATCATACTCCACCCCATCATAGAGGTTGATGATGTCGATATGGTCATCCCATTCACACAATAATGTGTAAGATAATACCACATTATTGATAGTGATTTCAATCATTTTTTATTTATGTCCAACTAAATTAATTTATTTTAATGAAAAATGTATTATATCCTCCATATTATTTTATTTTCACATAAAATGATGAAATTAATTTTACTTTCAACCATGATTGGATGTTTATCCACTCATTCAATATCAATTTATATTTTAAATTCATTTTCAATTTTATAATCTTTCATATTCGACTACTTGAAACATGGGAAAACTTGTTAAATTTAAGGTAGGTAAATTTGAAATCATATAAAATATAAAATATAAAAATGAACTAAATAATACATAAAACATAGCCAAAATATATAACTTTTTTTGAAAGTAAAAAGTTTTTCACCAATACAATATACATTTGAAAAGGAATAGAATATAAATAAATATATAATTAAAAAATAATTGAAATAAAAATATCAAGCCTCTATAAAATTACTTTTTATAATTTACTTCAATGTTTTTTTATTTTCATTTATTTTTTATATGTTCAGTATATGTGTAAAATTTCATTTAGGATTCATTTTTTGTTTATTATTTATAGACATTCACAGCCATGAACTTTGAACATTTTTGTTTTTCCTATATATGAAATTAAAATCATATAACTGATAAAAGAAAAATACCATCAAAATGATATTTGGAAAACTATCTCAACGTATATAAAATAAATGTATGAAAACAAAATTATAAATATAATATGTAAAATATAATATATATTTGAAAAAATATAAAGATATCATTTTCACATTTATATATTAATGAAAAAATTTCTAAACAAAATAAAATTAACAATATATATATATATATATATATTAATATATTCCAACATATATATTTCTAATTTTTACTTTTTTATATTTCTTTGAAATGGATTCATCGACCTTTTTGCCTTTGGACTAAAAATGGGACATGTTCGATGCCACCTTTCTGCTTTAGAAATAAAATTTTTTATATCATAGTATAATTTTTAAAAGAATAATTAAGAAAAACATATATAAAAAACTCTTGACAAAACTATCATAATAATATATTGATGGAGCTATGAAAAATGTTTGGGAATAAGAACAATTTTGATATTTTTTATAAAATAATTTTGTTATGAGTGAATACCAACTATGTGTTGATAAATACATGGTTATTTAATTCATTCTTATGTAAAGAACTATTATTCCAAGAAACCCATTATAATTGAATTGTTGTAGAAGTAGACTGAATTAATTTATTATCTATGAAAAGGCGATCTACTACGAAGAGATATGTAGACAACATCTATTACATCTAGGTGAAAGTGAAAAATATTTTGAAGAGATGGTGTTTTAAAATTTTTCAAATCGTCCTCGTAAAAAGGGATGCCTTTTCAAATTATAATTCTATTAATAAAATATTATTTTTTTATATTCTTATTTTATAGAAAATAAATTATTAATTTATATTCTACTTTTTTCTAAAAATCTCAATTTAAGTGAAAAAGAATATTTGAATTGTTTGCCTCAATTTACTAACATCACATTTGAAAATTATATATAACATTATATATATGAAAAAAATGTAATTTATAGTTTTTAATTTTCATTTAATTTAATGAGAAATTTATTAAAAAAATTAACATAATTTCAAATATCTCTCAGTTTATTTATAAAAATCACTCTTAAAACTCTATTTTCATATATATTGTTTTTTAATTGTTTTTTGAAAAATTTTATTTTTCTATTTTCAAAATTATTATTCTATGAGATAAAAATAAAATCAAATTGAAAATAATATTTAACGTGCAAATACATTTTTTCCATGAATTATTTTACTATGATCATCATTCTATATATATTTTAAAAACAATTACCGATGTATAAAATTTATTGTAGTTTCCTCAATTTTTTATACAGTGTAAAAATATATGTTTGTGTGTGTCAATGTTTCCTATAAATATTTCAATGCATAGTGAGTATAAAAAAATATTTTAATGGAAAACTACAATGGATAAAAATTTAATGATATAAAATGTTTCGATAAAATTATAACTCACTCATTCCAAATAGTTGAGGAAAGAGAATTGAACCCAATACTTAAGGGAAATTTTCCACCATGTGTCGGGTAGACCAAATATAGCCTCTGATGATCCATGTCACCTATTGATCATGTATTATATGATTTTAAAGTATTTTCATAAACCCATACAGTTATTTTATTAATAATTTAAAAAGTATAATATTGTTTTTTTATATAAAAAATAGATATACATGGTAGTGAAAAATTAAAAGGCATATAGTTAAAATATATTTTTAATATTTTGATTTAATTTTAATTAATGTTATTGAAATTTATTTTCTCTAATCTGTTGTAAATCTTAAAAGAAATTTTTAATTTTATGTATATTTGAATGTTTTACTAAAATACTAGTTTATGGTTAAAAAATACATTTTTTTCTATAATAGATTCTTTATATTTTAAATGACATTGATATCAATATTTTTAAAACCCATTGTTGATAATTATACACTACCTAATATTTAAAATTTTATCAATGGATATATTGATGAGAATGATTGATTTTTGAGATAGCTTTTTAATATGAGGACTTAGTCAGAGCAGAGAAAGGGTTATATTAGAAGTATTTATATTATCAAAATATAATTTGAGTGACATATTTTTTGTTTCAATATTTTGAATAGTATAAATATAATGACCTAAATGATCATTTAAAATATATGCACTCTATATTTTTCATCTAAGGCTAATGATTTTATTTAGAAAAAATATATACAATGTTTTTTATACCAGATCCAGCATCCTGGATCTGATGTATTTCATCTTTTTCATACAATGGTTATGATTCCCTTCATTCAAACCAAATGTCATAGTCATGATCACCCCATAAAATAAACAATCATGTTCCTTTTCTCTTCTTCTTAGTATACAAGAATTTCTATAATTAATCTCTATCTTTTCTCTTTCTATATGAGTTTAACATCATACAATCTCACTTCCTTCCCCTAACTGATCTAAATTATTATTAATCCATTAACATGCCTCTAATATGGTATATAATATTTCTTTAATATGGATTAATATAAATCCCTCAATTATTAATCATTTTTGTAAGAACCTATTACATACATCTCATATAATAGCATTATTTTTCTATGAATTTAAATTTTCATTTTAATTTGAAATTCCATCTAATAACTTCAATTACATACTTTGAAATTATTTCATATACTAATAAACATAATTATTTTGTCATGGGAACATTACATGTGGACAATGGAAGACCTTATGGTGTGAATTCATGTGTTGAATCATGATTGAAAAATTATCTTCAACTTCTTTAACCTTCATAGAATGACATTTTTTCTAGGGAGAAATCAATCTTTCTTCCTCAAACATGCAGAATGATCAATACTCATTGCTTCTAATTATGTAAAAAGTAATATATTATGTTATACACAACATCATGATCATAGTGTAATAAAATTAGTATGGTGACAACCATTATTTCTAAAATAAACCATCATAAATTCCCACTTTTTATTTATGGTATAAAATATGAGGGTAGAACCACCTACAAGTGACTCGTGAAAACAATAAAAATGTGGTGAATAAGTCATTTTTCTTTCATATAATTTTGTACTAAAATATAATTCTCCATATATTAATATGAATGTAACACCCAGAGAGTTTTAAAAAATAATAAGTAATATTATTTCATTAATATATTGGGTTACAAGAAAAAGTGAGTTTAGATGAACCACAACATATTATTGAAATATTATATATTCAATATAAATATTCGATTTAAGTGTAATTAATATGTATTGAAAAAAATTAAGAAAAAACTATAATTTTTTAACTAAATTTGATTATTTTTTATAAATAATTACAAAATAATACAATAATTTTTTAGAAAGTCATTTTATTCTTCAAAAAAATTCATTATAATGAAAAAAATATTTTCTTTTTTTATGCGAAGATATGAAATTATTGAAGTTATATAATATATAATTGATAAAACTAATTTCATTTTTTTATTCAAATGCCAAATTTAATATAAATAAATTATATTATTTTTTTGAAAATATTTATTTTATGGGAATATTAGAAGATATTGAATTTTTTAAAACATTTTTTTAAAAGTTTAAACAGTTTGAAATTATTATTATTTTTAAAATATAAATAATAATAAGTTTATTATTAACTAAAATAATACAATTAAGATTTTTAAAATTGAATTTATACATTAATTTACTAAAAAATATATATTTAAAATGGTCATTTTTTCTAAACACTTTTTTCATTCTCTTCTTAAATTTTAATAATAAATTAAATTAGGAAAATCAAATATTATTTATATTTAAAAATGGATCCAATGTTTAATATTTTTCTTTCAAACTTATTCTATAGGTCCCTTTTTTTAGGTAATATGTAATGCAACCATATAAAATATTATTATCAGGGTAAAGGGTAGAAATGATAATTTAGGTTAAAAATAAAATGATAAACACTATTAAGTGATAAAAATAGAAATAAATCCTATTGTATATGTATATTTTGACCATAACAATCCATGGTAGGCATTCATGAATTTTTGGGGCCACATCAATAATATTATGTCCTTTGTACTATTTTATTTAATGAAATGTCAACAATGTCACACTATGGTTTTTCATATATACATTGTATTAAATATTTGTTAATACATAAGTTATATTTTAAAATAAATTGTATTTTGAAACCTAAATTATTTATAATCATGATGGTAATATATTTATAAATTTTAGTAATTATATAATTTTCTTAAATACTTTGATAAGACTCATGATATAAGTATTGAATTAATAAAAAAATTAAATCGATGATGTTACCAATATTGAAAGTTTTATAATTTTAGATAATTAAGATGATTACTAATTTTAATATATGACCATAAAATATCAAACATATTTTAATATAATTTTAATGAATTGTATGTGTTTAATAGTTGTGATAAATTACAATGTAATTAATAGTTTCCAAATTGACAATAATGATATTTTTTGAAAATAATATTATATTTTTTTATTTAAATATAAATAAATATAAAATAAGTACAAAAATGAACCTTTATATTTTTAATTATCATAAATTGGACATTTATTATGCAATTGAAAACTTCTAAGTAAAAATAACAACTATTTAATTTTGAAAAGTTGTTACCATAGTTAAAATTACTGTTGGTATACTAAGGGTTATAAAAAATGATATGGTTTAAAATTACACCAAAACATTTATAAAATATATTATATTATGTGATTAAATATGATTCCAACATTATATTGGAATCCCTTTTCATTTGTGGTCTTTTACTGATATTTGATTTATTTTATATTAGTATTTTGGAAAATTTTAATGGTTCCCCTCACCTCAATTATAAAGGATACCCCATACCTCAATTAATGTAACCACATTGAGGCATATATATGGACCATAAACTTATAAGTTATTTTATCAACATCCCCACAATAATTTTATAGGAAATGGTATTCCCAAATGACAAAACCAAAATCAATTTATAGGAGTCTAATAGAGTAATTTTCAAGAATATGTATTTTCTTGGACCGATTAGTTTCTTATTATATTATTATTTTCCTACTCTATTCCAATGATATCTATAATAAAATAATAACATTAATATCAAAAACATGATTAATGTTATTATTAAGAAAAAATCATTAAACACACTCATTCCCATAAAATAATAAGTGAATGTATCGATCGTGCATACCTATGACTTCCCACCTCCACATAGCAAAAAAAATCATTTTTCATAAACATAATTTATGAATGAGTACAATGTGAGAGTTAATATTTATTTATAATATTTAGGAAATAATTGAATGTATATAATTATAATATAAAATATACATTCACATCATCCAATGTATTGGGATACAATTATTTCTCTTGTGCGTACATATAGTCTGTCATCCCCACGATGCGATATGATTCGTTTTTCATTAATATATGACATGGATTATAATACATATTAATTTGATTAATAAATTTAATATATATTATATTATAATTATTCTTAAAATATTAATTTTTATTCAATATTCTTTAATTATATTCGACTAGATAGGAAATAGTGGCTAGTCATACATACCACCTACCATCTCCATAGAACATGATATTCATTTTTATCTCTCTAATTTTTATGTATGATTATATATATGTATATAATAAATATATATTATTTTAATACTATGATTAAAATTATTGATATTATAGTATGATGATCAATTTATAAGGAATTGGACTACCAAACCAAAACATTCATGGAAAACAATGCAATCATCACCCCAAACATAGATTTTGTTATTAAATTATTTGTTAACTAGTGATAATGTATTATAAATAAATCATAAATCATATAATGGATCTATGGTTATTCAATAAAATTATAATAAATCAATATTTATTATAAATAATGTTTGAATGTAAAATATTAAATGTGATACTAGAGGTAATTGTTATTTTTCTCACCTGTATTTATAAAGGACCCAATTCTTATACACTATATGTGTATTTTGTATGGAGTATATAATTACAATGAATAATTTCTATGAGTATTTTCTTGAAATTTTTTATATTTATAAATACATTTAATTTTTTCTTAATTCATGGGTATTATGATTCAGATAATTCTAAAGTGGTTATGGTTTATTTCCAAATATCATCATTTATTGGGATTGATTATGATTAAGTCTCTGTTGGGGAATATTTATCTTCAAGGTAGATGTTTTATTAAAATTATTTCAAATATTTTATTACTATTATTTTAATTCAATTTTCCAAAAGATTATTAAATAAAAAACGGTTTGAAAGAGATAATTATTCATTTTTTAAACACGATTCTTTGGGACTTAAAAAATAAAAAAAATGAGGTTTTAATATATATGAAATGAGTATCTTTTCCCACGATCATGATTCTTTAATTCACATAAACTTATTTAAATTTTTTTTTTTTTTTTTTTATAATTTTAAAAAAAGGATTTCAAATTGTAAACGTTATTTTCCACATGAACTATTTCAAGTGATCTCCCATAATCATATTTCTTATAAGATAAAATTATTTGGATTTCTATATGATATAATAGTTATCTAATCCAAGGATATGAACATTATTTTTTTGGATGGTTTATATTTATTAAGGATACATATTATGTATACCATTTTTCAATTAGTAATGTTATGATTATATTTTTATAAAATATATTTCTATTTTTGGTTTATGATATGATTAATGATTTCGATCATGGGGAAAATATATGGATAAATTTAACTATGTGATGTGTCATGCCTATATATTATGGTAATTAATTGGTTAATGAATTATATCTCATGAGATAGTTACGGGAGACAAGTCGATGTTCCTGATCCACTATGGGAAACAAGTTGATGGGCTTGATTCATTATGGGAATCATGTCGATGTTCTTGATCTATAATGGAAATCATGTGTTGATTCCTAAAAATTTGACTTTTTAGTTAACCTTTACAAATGAAATTGTATCTATACATATGATGTTGCCAAAAAAGTCAGTCAAATTAATTAATGGCTCATGGTTTATTTATGATGAATTCTCATTCTTACGATTAATTATTTTTGAAATGTTAATGTAGAATGCCATAAATCATTTTTGGGATATTTCTCAAATTTGGAATTAATATTGAATGTTACAGTTAATATCTCACGACCTTATGCTTATCTTATTATTTCTTATGATCCTCAATTGATATTCCCCTTATTTACCCTTACTGATTATTTTTTTATCACCCATTTCTTATGTTTCCTTTCACAAGGATATGAATAATGATATTAGTGGGTTATGAATATGATGATTACTATTTGGGATTATCTTTATGGAAGATTTTTAAGGTCTTTTGTAAAATAATATGATCATATATATAATCTCCAAATCCTCTAAACTCGTATGGTTGTAGGATGGGTTTTATTATAATATATCGAATATTAATTTAAAAATATGTAAAATTAGTCTATAAAAAGTTTGGGTTTTATAATTAATTATTTTTTGTGGTATAGAAACATAAAAACAAATCCCAAAAATATTTACATGTTTCACCTGTCAATATGATAATTCTATTCCATCATCTTTAAACATCTCATTATCCACATTCTGTTATTTCACATCCCTCGTGTCATTTCCCAGAATATTTTGGTGTTTGTTCGGGCTCCAAAAGATAGAAATCGTTTTCTAGAGAAAATTAACTAAGTTTCTGGGTTGTATGATTACATAAATTATTTTAGTTTTATTATAAATGTGTTAATATTAAATCCAAAAGTTCACCGCATGTTCTAAGAACATCCGAGGAGGTTTGAAGTTTTCTGCTGAAAAATAGAAATTTTATTGTCTATTTGAGAAGTTCATACTGTGTAATGGGTTTGGAAAACATTAAATGTATAATGGGGATGTTCTTTTATCCATGTAGATGGTGTGAAATTTTTACACATTGTTAATGGTTTACTCTCCGTGTAATTATAAAAATGGTTATTTTAACCATATGTTTACAATTTATTTAGCATACTTGAGTTTCATGGATTAAAAAACATGAAAAGGGATTACACAAAATGAAATCTTCTTAAGTTACTCTTTTAGGGTGATACATGTATGAATTATTATTTCATTGGGTTAAAGTTACATTTCTATCGACCTAGTAGCTCTCCCGGGTGATTTTTTAGATCTACATTCCTTTTTTGGATTTATTATTACGATGATAAATCTTTTAGGTTATGGTGCTAAATCATTCATGGTAATAATTTCTTTCTTTTATTCATTTAATGTGATAACAAGAATTTTTATGCACTATATTTATAGATCTATTGATCTGTGATGATATATATCATGATTTATTTCTAGATTCATAATGAAACCTTGTTTTGGGGGTTCTATCCTTTGTTCGATGCGGTGTGGTTATTTTTCATTATTCAAGGTATGTTGTTAATTATCTACCATGATCAATATTTTTTTAATCATTTCGGGGAAGTGTGGACTGATTATGGGGCCTGTTTTTTCATTATTGTGTTGTTCTTTATTTTTGGATTCCCTTGAAAATGTGTGTGGCCTGTTATTTGATGTAGGTTGTACCATCTCAATAATATGATGGATGAAATGAATTTATATATATTTAGATAAATTATTTTTTATATTCAATGTAATGATTGAATATGAATTTTAAAGTGATCAAATTGGTTTTTAATAAAATACTATTTTTCCTGGTTTGGAAACGGAAAATGGTATTTTAAAAGCAATGTAAAATTTTTTGAAATGGTTTTTAATGAATGGTTTTGATGAATTTTTTTGATGAAATTATTTAGAAAATAGATCACATTGAAATCATCAGGTACTTAGGGGAATGGTGTACAAATATTTTTGTACATTAATATTATTATGTGGTTTAATCATGGGATGTTCTTTTCATCTATATTACTACTATTCATTGGACATGTTAGACACTATAGGAATGTTCACATTCTGGGGTGTTCTTCTACTTCCATGATTCGATTTATATGTATAGGCTCTTGATGTGTTCACAATTCTATATTTTTGGGGTATGAGTATCCTAGTTATCATAACTTACTTCGATCCATGGATTGTTGATATATATTCTTTTGTTGTTTTATCTTGTATTATTTATTTTTCACTTCCATAGAGTTTATATGAAATGTGATACAAACTTTTCATGGATATATAAAAAATTATTTGAAACTATTTTTCATTGTTTATTTGAAAATGTATAAAAAGGTAAAATTAAATTATTTTTATATAAATATAATTTTAGAATTTATTATTCATTATTTTCTATAAATTTTATCATGATGAGATTATTGTATATAGTCTTTTTATGAAACACCTGGGTGTGGTCCTACAAAGCCTATTTTCTCAAATGATGTGAACCCCTTTAGTACTACATAGACCATTCTATGTCTTTAGATGCTGGGAAAGGAATGGAATCTAAATTAGTTAGTGAGGTTTATATTAGATGTGTTTCGGTGGTTGGTGGTGATATTGCTGGAAATTTAACATGATATAACATGAAGATTCTCAATGTAGCTATTTTTGTTTTGTTTCTCTTTTGCTGGTGGACATTTCTCTTAGTGATTATTTAGATACATTTTCCTTGTTTCATTATGCTATCTTATTTAGTTATTGAGTATTTTTATCTCGTCCACAATTTATATTTGTCATATATATACATATATTTTTTTTACTTCAGGTTTGGTGAAATCATTCCCTCAAGGGGGTTTTCTTTTTCGGTGCAAGCCACCAACCCCAAGGGATTTATAACATCATTTAGTAATGTTGAAAATCATATTTGGGACCTTTTTGAGTGTGTGTCTGGGTTGGTTTCACCAGAGACTATAATAATATTTTTGTATTTCCTCAATTATTCTTGTCATCAGATGATTAGTAGACTAGAGATATGATTTTAAGAAATGAGAGGTAGGTTGTGGTGTGTTCCTGACTATCTCTTACCATGAAGTGACACATGTTACACTGGGATATGGGATGGTGTGTGTCTTATTGTGATTTCTTAATCCCAATATCAATTTTTAATTATGGTTTTCTTATTTTAACTCTAATTATTCTCTTATCTAATCATTTCTGATATTTCATTATGTAGTGGAATTCCTCTTAGGTGTCTTCCATTTGTTCCTCATGGGTTGAATTATATGATCCTCAATAGAGTCCACCTATTGAAAAAATCCTTCTTGAGGCTATCATAGATAAATTTTTGTGGGTGATAAAATGTTACACATTCATAATTTTTTTTGATTTCTATATAGGAGCTATAAGAGATATGGATTAATCAATGGAGTTATTACATGAGAATCCAACTTCAATTTAGAGTAAGAATGTACCTAAAGAGAATAATTACTATCTTAAAAATATCAATCAAATTTTTGACATACTATACACAAATATGAGTATCTAGATAAATATTGATGCATTCAGAATTAAGGTCCCCATCAATAGATGGTGGGATTCCATGGTTTTGGTGGATAAACATGCGGGCATTGGTTGGAAGGGTTTTAGGCCCACCTTTATCTAGTAGTTTTTTATATATTCACTGAAGATGGTGAAGTGTCAATAATTTATATCTCTATAGTATATGGTACATTCGTTGTTGGAGTACAACAATTAGTTTTATGGGATGATTGATCTTTTTCGGATGTAGTAACAATCAAACACCCAAAATATCAAAAGTACGTAATGTTTTTGTGACCATATAATGTATAAATTGTATTAATGCTAGTTATTTAAACCATTTTGAAGATGGTAGATAGATAAATGATGTTATAGATGTATATAATAGTCAAGGTTTTATATTATACCTCTTCACTTCCACCCAATGCAAGCTTCAGTCGTGGATAGTAGAAAATTAAAAAGTGTAAAATCTTCTTAGGATTGTTGGAGGTATTTCTCAATGGAATTCCTCCTATAAACATTTAGTTATAGCCAACAGTGTGCGACAGACATGCTATGAGTGTGGAAATGTCAAACACACCAGTAATTCTTTTCATGTAATTACAATGATTTTTAACAGTGTTGGTTGTTATTTTAATCTACATCATTGCTTGAAGTTCATGTCTACAAAATGATATTTTCAAGGATTGTTGTCTCTAAATGAAACTTTAGTGAGTTCATATATCTCAAATACTATAGGGCTATATCCATAGGCCTCGAGGTTGAATCACCTTTATGTAGTATATGAGTTTCTAGATGACATAGATATAGTTCAAATGACAGTGATAAGTATCATATTTACTGCATCCTCGTTACCGATTTATTTATTTGATAGGGTTTTATCCCACTAGTTTATATATATATATATATATCCATTTTTTATATATATAAAAATAAAATGAAGCTGATATCTATTTTTTTATGGAGTTAGTGACACATTATAAGTAGAAGAAGGTGTAAGGGTTTCTGTGTCCTTATTATTTATTATTGATAGATCATGATGAATTAATGTTGTATTCCCATTATATTGATTTTTATGTGTCTGACATCATCATCATGATGGATTGGCTTGTTGATCAGCAGGCTTAGGTTTATTTTTTTCCTCACCGTGTCTCACATCATTTGGTCGATGAGAGATCACATGTGTTTTTAAAATGAGTGGGATATAATGTTTGGTCACACATGACCTTCCTCCACAGAGAATACGTGTTTGTTTCATGCTATTTCACTTAATACGAATGATGTTTCATCTATTTTTGACCTTCCCATTTTTCCAATTATTTTCCTAAATTTTTATTAAAATATTTGTTTGGTCTTACTCTATAGTGGGTGGTATATTTTTTGATTGATATAGTTCCATGAATGCAGTAAATTTCGAAGCCATTTTATCATATGGAATAAGTGTAGGGGAATGATCTAAATATTCTATTAGAAGAAAAATGGTAAAATGGTTTTTTTCTCTCTAGGGTTTCACCTTGGGCAGCATCAGATCTCCTTTCTAGGAAGAGTGATGCTTCACCCTGAATTTTATTATTTTTGGATTTTTTACTAGGTAATGTTTATTAATAAGTATCGTTTTTCTAATATGGATTATTTTTTTGATAAGATAATGTGGGAAAATTAGTTTTAAATTATTGATATTTGGTCAGGTTATTATCATCTCATATTTTAAAATTCAATAAACCTAAAGATGTATTTTAAGAGATATCATTCCCATTTTAAATATTTTGTTATTATTTTTGGTCAGACTAATGATCCTACCTTCTTTTGATTATTCATAAATTCCATCAGTATCTTATCACTTTTTTGATAGTGTTCATGGATGATATTTTGTTTGATCGATGTTTGATCATGATAATCGTACCTATCTAGGTTTAGTTCTAGAAACCCCAAGGAGTCAATGCTTATATGTAATGATTTTGACATTCAATTTCTAGATCCCATCAGTGAGGTTCGTGGTGTATTTAATTTATGAGCATGGATTATCAAGAGACACTGAGAAGGTAAAGGTAGTAGTTTCGTAGTATGAGCCACATGACGACATTGAGATTCCAAGAATCACTGGTCTACTAGGATTTTATGGATATTTCATTAATGATTTATACAATTTGGAATAACCATTGACTACTCTTACTAAGATAAGGGATAAATTTAAATGGGATGAAATGTGTCTATCCTACTTCAACGATCTAAAATAACATATGAAATTAGGTCTTATTATGAATTTACCTGATCCCGGTAAGGGGATTGTGGTGTGTTGTGATGCTTCATGAGCTAGTTTGGATTGCATGCTTATGTTTGATGATAATGTGGTGGTTATTTAAGATGTCCACATATACTATATTAGTTGAGTAACCCCACTCATGATTTAGAGCCTGAAATAGATATGCATGAGCATAAATATTGGTGGAACTATTTTTGGGGAGTGGTTCACCATCCTTGATGACCATATTTGTTTGATATATATCTTTACTCAAATGAATTTAATATCAAAATGATATCATGGGTGGAATTATTTCAAACATTTTACATCAACATTGGCTACACCCCGGAGAATGGGAATGTCATTTTAAATGATCTTTGACGGTCAATACCATCATGTGGTATTTTTGAATATAAGGAAGAGTGGAACATAATGGGACACTTCACATAATTTCACCAATATACTCTATAAGATAATTCATGTGTAGTTCTAGGTACTTCTTAGGAATAAAAATGTCACTTGATTCAATTTTATAGATTCATCACCAGGATAATGTTTTCAAGGGATATTCTAGATCTCAATATGGTGGTGAGACCACCTCAAGATGGTGTCTTTTTTCAGATGCTTCTTTGTATTTTTTGGATTAGTTTGTACTCCTAGAATCAATAAGGTTTTCAGATTTTTTATTATAAATTTTCTTCATGTGTCATTCATTCACAAAAATTGAAGTTGTATTGTGGAATGCTATGATGATTATTGTGGCCAATTTTAAATAATTTTACTTTATAATATGGTCCCCACTATTACAATTGTTAACAAATAATGCAAGAGCATACCTATCCATCTAATTTTCACTATAATAATCTGGTTTATTATTTGTAATTGGATAAAGTATCCATAGATTTTATAGTAATATTTCCACATAAACCTAGTGGATGAAATTCTATCTTGATGTTGATTAATAAATTGATAAATTCATGTCATTTAAGATTGATTAGGGACACCACAAAAGTTGAATATCTGGTAAGCTATATGTCAATGTAGAGAATTATGTCACATGGAATTTATTATATTGTTTTTTTATATTTGAATCCTATTAATGCATTAGGGTTCTGGAGGAGTAACCAGGAGATGAAGGGGGATCATGTCTAGTTGATTTCAATGTTTCATCCGGAGACAAAGGGTTATACGTAGCATGTTATTTAGATCAATGGGGATATTCATTTTTCCAATGTATTGGATTTTGGTGGATCGTGGGATATCCATTTGGGACAACATACATTATCATATAAATATTTATAATTCATTAACTAAAATTTATCTTCTAGTGACTCTTACGTCCACCCATGTTGATCACCTATTTATTGTGAATAGGTTAGTGAGGCATCTTTAGTGGGACACAATCTTCCTTTGGAACTATCATCACAGATTTAGGATATACATTCTCATATTGTCATAGGTGACAATAAATATAAAAATTATCTATATTAGTGGTATCATACATTTATATATTTTATTTTTTTACTAGTCTTTAAAAAATATTTCTCGTTCTATGGGTTCCTTTGAGCCTAGAAAAAAGGGAATTTTATGTCCACAAAATGTTGGAAAATTTTCAGTCACTGAGAAAATTGGGATAAATTATTATTGGTTTTCATTTCCATTTCAATTGATATATATTCATTATATTTTCCAAAAATCCAAACCAAAGAATATTCATAATTATCCCTCTAATATTTTCATATGGGAAGAGATGGATTAAGAGCCAGAATTTTCAATTCTAGATAATCTAGTGGGGATCATTGATTCCCATGTAAAATAATTTTATGGGATGTCGGTTCTAGTGGTTAGAGTGTCATGGTGATCAGAATTATATTTTCATGATACGTGGGAGCATAATTCAATGATGAAGAATTTTTTGAATCACCTATTTTTGAGACATTATTCTTCCACAGGACTTTATGTGGATGGAAATTAATTTGACAGGAATTTGTTAACACCCCATTACTAACATTCTAATAATTTTCTACTCACATTTCGTTTCCCACATTATTTTTCTGTGTGATTAGGATCACGATGATATTGATAATTGTTTGGAGAAAATAACATAATATTCTAAACTATATGTTTCTATGGATTATTTTATTCCATTGATATATATTATTTTGAATTGATTTGTGGGGTTCTCCCAAAATTCAGAGAACATCCAAGGAGGTTTGACGTTTTCTACTAAAAACTAGAATTTTAAAAATATAAAATAAATTAAATTCCATTTAATGGGTTTACATGCAATGCGATGTTTTATAGATACATTCTATTAATTGGATACATTTCATGAAATTTTCATACAATTTGAATGGTTTCTATGCCGAGTAATGATAAAAAACATGACATTAACCTGAGGCATTACATTTTTTGGTGTACTTGTGTTTTGTGTAATACAAGATGTTCAAATGGATTATATTCCATTTAATTCGTTTGATTTTATATTTTTAGGTTGTTTCAAGGGGGTTTCTTATTTCATTCAGAGATATCCTCTTTTCTCTCAACCTAGGATCCCTCCCTAGTGACATTGTATGTTTTCTCTCCCTTCAGATCACTTATTTTAGAGTAAATAATTAGGGTTGTGGTGATGTGTCCCTCTAGTTAATAACTCATTTTATTTCATCATTTCCCTTGATATATATTGTACCCTTATGCTGCATTTATTTATTTTTTGTTTTATGTTGAGAATTCTCTTTATTAATTTCAAGATTAATCATGTGATATTGCTTTTAGGGCTAATAATTTCTTGGTTTCAATGTGGCCGGTGTGCATTCTTTGAAGTATGTTGTGAATTTTATTCTCCACTGACCATATTATTTGTTGAACCAATTCATACATATGTGGACTGATTATAGGGCCTCTGTTGTCATTTTTTTGTTCTTCCTTGTTAGTGGTTTCTAATTTTGGTCTTCTACATCCTATGTTTTGATGTAGTATTTTCGTCCCTTTTTTAATTTGGATGAACTACATGGATCCAATTTTTGATAAATTATTGTATGAAAATAAATTGAATTATTTAATGATTGTTTTGTGTTTTTGAAAATGGGGTTTTGATATATGATTGTTTTACCATAGTTTGTTAATGGAAATTGATATTTTCAATTCTTTGTGAAATTGATTTCTGAAATGGTTTTCAATGAATGGTGTTAAAGAAAATGTATATTTGATGGTTTGGAAATATATAACATGGTAATCCTTGGGTAGATAAGTGTAAGGTATAGTAATATGCCTCATATTTTGATATTGTAAGAGGGTTCACTAATTAGTGGTTCTTTTTATTCCTAGGGCTGTTATTATATGGGAAATATAAAAACTATTGGGAGGTTCAAATTCTGAGGTGTTATTCTACTACCTATTTTTTATGTTTATTTCAAGGAGAATTATGCATGCATGATTCTCTATGTTAGGGCTACGAGTGTCCTAGATATCCTAACCTAGTGTGATCTTTGGTGTGATTATACATATTTGTTGGATATTTTTCGTTTACTTTTTATTTTGAACATCCATTGATTTTATATGATATATGATACATTTTATTTTAGATATATATGAAATTCATTGAAACTATTTTACTCAGTTTTATAAGAAAGTGTTGAAGAATTGATAATTAAAATTTTTACATTCTTTTGATAAAAAACTATACAACTATTTACCATACCTTATTAAATTTATAGATGAGAATGTTCATATTATTATAATGAGACATTTTATGGAACTACATGGTGGGATCCTACTTATCTAGTTAACTCACACCATGTTCAACCCTTTAGAGGTGTATAAACTATTGTATGTATTTTGTTATAGGGAAAAGAAGGGCTCCACAATGAGGATGTAAGGTTTATATCAGCTGGGTTTGCGTAGTTGTGGGTGATATTGTGTTGTTTTTCCAAAACAATCATGTGGATATTATTGAACGATCTATTTTTTTCATCACTTTCTATTAAACTAATATCTTAGAGATAGTATTGACGATTTTTAATTGTTTCATTCGCATATCCTATTTATTTATATAATACTATTATCTATTATATTTTTTCTCTCTCTTATAAATATAAACACTCTTTATTTTCATCACATTTAGTTGGGTCAAATCATTCCCGTAGTTTTTTATTTGATGCTCTCGTTCCAGTCCGAATCCCCTGTGTAACACCCAGAGATTTTGTTATATATTTTTTAAAATGTTATTAAATACTTTTGATATATTGTTTTACACAAAACAAAAAAAGTATCTTTCATTAAATGAAACTTTTAGTTGTTCATATATATCACACTATATTGAGTTAAATTGAATTACCTAGAACACTATGTTTGGATTGTGTTACACACGATACTGTGTTTTAAAAAAATGTGAATTATTGTTAAAATATCATTGTATAATATTATATATCATGTAAATATTGGAATGGTTGCTCTGAATAAGATTACCATGACCCATCCCCCGGGGCCCGTGTCGTGACTACCCCGAGCCCGCCTTCCACAGGCCAGGGGTTGGCGACTTGCACTAAAGGCGTAAATCCCTAAACTGGGCAGGCAATGCCTTTAAAACTCGAAAACACACAAAAAAGAGTATGATATAGAAGAAAGTCATTAAATAAAATTGTATACAAAGAGTTCTGAAAGTATAGGGGCTGAAATACAAGACCAACATGAAAATAAAAGTACAACTGAAAAAAAGTACAACTGAAAAGGTCAAAAAAGATGAAAGATGAAGAGAAGCTCCTAGACCGTACACCATAGATCCTAACTGAAGGGTAGGTACAGATAGACTCATCAGCATTCCCCGTTTTTCGGTCTCCTCCATGTACCAACATGTCGTATGGTCCGCCTCTGGGTACCGTTCAGTCCTGTTACCCTTAGGCTAAATAATCATTGTCTATCGTCTGCAACCAACACAATGAGGTGAGGGCATAGCCCGTGTAGGGGTGAGTGTAACGATACTCAGTAGGGACCCCGAGTCCCTAAAGTTCTAACAAAATCGAACAAGGATAAACCACAAAGTAGGTAATCAATAGATAACCCCACTAAGGAATATTCCCATACATATACCAATGTTATCAATTAATCCATATCAATCATGAGATAAATACAAAAGTTTATGACTCTGCTCAAACCAGGATTTTTATTATTGAAACTATGGATGTTGGATAACTCCTTCTCAATCGAGTACAGTGGGCCTGCCATGTCACGCATAAGTGCTTCCCACTAACCTTGGACTACTGAGGTACTTCTACTGTCAAGTACAATTGGTTTTTCGTGCTCACATAGTGGCGCTCCCCACCGTGGGTCTTCCGCACTCACACAGAGGCACTCCCTCTCATAGCCTACTGAGGTACTCCTCCTATCGAGTATCATGGGTCTTCCCCGACCCCAAGGTGCTCCCCACTGTGGGTCTGCCGCGACACTAAGGCGCTCCCCATTGGGCTATTCGAAACACTCCAAGTCGAATCAGTCAGCAGTCGTCAGGCCTCACCCAAGTACATGGTCTCCGCACTACGCACGCTCGTCTAAGGAAGGATGCACTACATGAGCTACTAGTCGATAATCCAACTATCACGAAGTACCACGAAGAAGTATCTCAAAGGTAGACCACATCATAGGGGTCTCAACCCAATATATGGCGCATCAATCGGACACCCGGTCTGTGAGTTATTAGCCTTTTATTCCCGGGGCCCTTGTTGGATTCGTGCACGATCCAACCTGACCGCATCTCAAATATTCCTAGAACTCTAGTGGGGTATACTCAATGGGACTTCCATGCACCATGAAAACTAGCACCGCTGATGGTTCGTCGAGCAGTCGTCCGGTGCCAATGATATGGCCAAAGAAAGTAAAGGGTCGGTAGTGGGCCCGGGTCCGGTCCGACCTGGTCTGAAAGACTCAGCCCAACCCAGTCTGGGCCAACCCAGTCTTGGTCAACCCGGTCAGACCTGTTGGGTATGGGCCATCCTATTGGGTGGGCCAGCCTATTAGGTTTTTCCCCACCTGTTGGGACAATCCCAGCCGACGGTGTCGGCTGTTCCGCCCGGGATCGGGGCCGGTTTGGCCCAAACCATTGCGAGGGTGCAGATCGTCCCTGAGGACGCGACGGGGCTGGTTCGTCCAGGATGCCGCAAGGAGGGCCGCGGGCTGGCTCGGGAGGCTGGCGCAGCCATGGCGCCACTTCGGTCGTGTGGCGGCTTGGGTGGCTGGGCGGCCGGGAGGTGGCTAGGTAGGCCGGGAGGCGGGCCGGTGGGTGACAGGGTGGCGGCATAGCCAGCGCGGGCCGGCAGGTTCTGCCGGGGCGCACGAGAGGCATGAAGGCCAAGAGGCCGGGATGACGGGCCTGCGTGGTTTGGTGCGGCACGGGCCGGCCGGCAGCCTTGTAAGGGCGCTATGCGGGCTGGCGGGCGACCATGCAGGGCTCGTCCAGGCGTGCCATCGACTGAGAGTTGGGAAGCATAGGCCAGAGGGGGTACGACCGAGGTGGCTCGGTCAGAGAGCCATGGTTCGGCCCAGAGAACCAGAGCGCCGCGGGGGGTGGTGCAGTTTACAGAGGCTGTGTGCAGCGTGAACTTTGTCATCACTACCTTATTCGTCTTCAACGCTGCTTCGTTGCCATGTCGAGAAACAGTACAAACTAGAACGGCAGAGGGGTCGGGCCATGTTGTTTTGGCAGGAACCCTCCGCATTTAGGTTGGTAACACTTGGATCATAAAAAAGTTATAATTATGAACAAGAACAGTTTTACAACCACACAAAAATTCAATTCTAATCCAAAGTATAGAAAAAGGAATGGAAAGTTACACAAAATAAACCCCCTACAATTTATTGTCGGTCGTCGACGTTGATGTTGTGGGAATAAGAAGAAGGAGTTCATATTTCGTCACATTCACCACGCACTCCCAATCTCAAGATGTGTCGGCTCGTTGATGATGATTCAGAGGTAGGTCAGTTGAAGACGCACCACGCCGGTAGGATCCAAGGGAGGAAGTCGAAGAAGGTCGGTGTTCTTCGTTCTTCATTGTGAGAGTTCTTCGTCAGTGGAGCGTTCTTCATTGGAAGAACTTTTCTCCCAAGCTCTTCTCTTCCCAAGCTCCACCAAATGAGAAATTTCAAGAAAAATAATAATAGATTGAGTTTTCTATAATTTATTTGCTGACACAAAAATCAAATTCGTGAATTAATAACATGGCTCCCCTAATTAATTCATGAGTGTTGGAACATATTAATTAGGGGAGTTGGCACCAATTAATTAAAGGGGATGTCAAGAGGCTCTCATTCATTAATGAGGGAGAGTTGTGAGGGTTTACTCTCCTCCATCTATAGGGGGTTTATCCCCATGTGGTCCCCACATCATAACCTTTCACGTGAGGTTAGGTTCGGGTGGGCCCCACCACCTTAACCTCTCTTGAGAGGTTAAGTTGTGGAGGTCCCACCTTCAACTTCCAGGAGGAGATTTTATCTTTCAAATAAAAATAATCCACAAACATTATTTTTATTTAAATCAATCTTAGAAAACCCCAAAAACTATCTTTTAATCTCGACCCACTACCGTCAAAGTGAAAGTCTCCTTAAGCGAATAACGGCGCTGCGAGTTCAATGGTGCCCTCAAATTTCAATTCCAAGCACCGATTCAAAAGTTATAAAACCCACTCGTACGTTTAATGGATATACCCAAAAAAACATCAGAAATAGATTCTGGGCACACTGGGCCTTAGAATCATGCACTGTTAGATTTCACAGACTTGTAAAATTCTCTTGTATTTAAGAAAAAAAATTCCACATAATTTCCGAGTCTTTAAATTCTCTCCACCTTAGGGCTTTACATCCCCGTAAGCTACAAATGAACTAATGGATCAAGTGGGGGTACTGAGCATGCATCTGAGCCTCCCGCTCCCATGTGCTCTCCTAGAGGTTCTCGTGCTGCCAGCGAACGTGCACCAGAGGTATCGAACATCCAGGTAGGACCCACTTCTATTGACCCTCAATATCCACTGGAACTTTTGTAAATGTCTCCCCATTGTCAACATCCAACTCTCCATGGTCAATGATGTGGGATGGGTCATGCACGTATCTCTTCAACTGAGATACGTGGAAGACTTCATGCTACCAGTGCAACTGAGGTGGAAGATCCAGGCAGTAATCCACCTCTCCTACTCTTATGAGAACCTGTAAAGGTTAGATAAATCTCAGAGATAACTTTCCACCTCAGCCAAATCTCTGTAGTCCTCATTGAGGTGAGACCCATAGGAAGACATGGTCACCATCCTCGAACTCCAAAGGTCTCTGTCTCCTGTCATCATATGACTTCTACCGGATCTGTACAGTCTTCCTCTACTTTTGGAAGATCTCAATCTTCTCAATTGTATCTCATACCATCTCTGGTCCCACTAGTGCTGACTCCCCAAGGTCAGTCCAGCACCTGGGTGATCTATAAGGTCTCCCATATAACTCCTCTAAAGGTGCAATCCCGATAGTGATGTGAAAGTTGTTGTTGTAAGAAAACTCCACCAATGGTAAGTGGTCCTCTTAGATGTGACCGAAGATGAGGATTCATGCATGGATCATGTCCTCAAGAGTCTGAATTGTCCTCTCAGTCTAGCCATCCATCTGAGGACGGAAGGCGGTGCTCAGATGAAGTTGCGTCCCGAAAACCCCCTGCAAACCCTTCCATAGCCGAGAAGTAAACCGTGCATCATGATCAAAGACAGTAGACAAATGTACTCTATATAGCCACACAATCTCCTACACATAGAGGCATCAAAAGATCTCTACTAAACCCTAATCATTGATCGGTAGGAAGTGGGCCGACTTGGTGAGTCGATCAACGATCACCCAAATTAAGTTGTGAACCCTTGATTTATGTGGAATTCCTATCATGAAGTCCTTGGATATCCCAGCCCACTTAGTCTCTAGAACCTCTAAAGGCTGAACTAAGCCTGCTGGTACCTAGTGCTCCGCCTTCATTTGCTGACAAGTGAGGCATCAAGAGACAAATTCTGCAACTGCCTTCTTCATACCTAGACACTAGTGCTATCGTCGAAGGTCCTGGTACATCTTTGCTACTCTTGGATATACCACTAAAGGGGATGTGTGGAACTCCCTCAAAACTTCCACATAAAGTGACCCTGGTACCATAGTACGTCCCTTGAAGAGGATGACATGCTACCCATCTCCAAAATGTCTATCAGGTGTCTAACCTGTGGATATCTGAGCATGTCATGTCTCGCAGTCGGCGTCTCTACGTTGTGCCTCCCTAACTTGCTGAAGAAGTGGGGGAGTGACTGTAAGAGACATTAGAAATATTTCTCTGTCTCTATCCACAATGGATATCTGTAAGGCAGCCAACTACTATGTCACCTCACCTAGCAGCTGTATACCGGATCTCATGCTGAGTGCATCTGCTACAACGTTCCCCTTTCCAGGAGTATAGACTATCTCGGAGACATTTTCCTGGAGGAACTCAAACCATCACCGATGTCTCAGGTTCAGGTTCTTCTGAGAGAAGATATACCTGAGCCTCTTTTGATTTGAGTACACAGTAAAACGTTCCCCCATCAGATAGTGTCGCCATATCTTCAAGGCAAAGACCACTACTGCTAACTCCAGGTCATGGGTAGTGTAGTTCTGCTCATTCTATCTCAGCTTCTGAAAACCATACGTGATCACTGCTCACCCCTGCTTCAGGACACACCCATGTCCGATCCCTGATGGGTCACAATAGACTATGTACCCTACACCTTCCTTTAGAAACCTCAATATGGGGGCACTAGTATGCCTCTTCCTTAGCTCCTAAAGGCTCTGCTGGCATCTCTCCAATGACACGAAGGGTTTCCCCTTCTTCATCAAGGTTGATAGTTGTGATGCATCTCTGGAGAAGTCTGGGATGAACCTCTGGTAGTAACCATAGAAACCCAAGAAACATAGTACCTCCATCACACTCCTAGGTGGCTCCAAAGAAACTACCACCTAAATATTCACTAGATCCACTAGAACTCTGTCCCCCCAAGATGATGTGTCTCAATAAGTGAACCTCTCACATTCAAAACTGGCACTTCGAGAGCTTACCTTAAAGCTGGTGCTCTCAAAGTTTGTCCAGTACTACCTGCGAATTGTAGGTGTGCTCCTCCTCAGCAGTCAAGTAGATTAGTATGTCGTCGATGAAGACTACGATAAGAGATCGAGGTATGGATGGAAGATCCCATTCATGAGTCCCATGAACATTGCTGGAGCATTGGTTATGCCAAATGGAACAACCAAGAAAACATAGTGGCTGTACCAATATCTGAAGTCCATATTCTACACATCCTCCTCTCAAACTCTGAGCTGGTGATAGCCTGATCTGAGGTCTATCTTCGAGAACCACCATGATCCCTTCAGCTGATCAAAGAGGTCATCAATCCTGGGGAGTGGGTACTTATTCTTCATGGTCACCTTGTTTAGGTAACGGTAGTCAACACAAAGCTTCAAGCCCCCATCCGCCTTCTTGGCGAATAGAATCGGGGATGCCCAGGGAGAAACAGTGGGCCGAATGAATCCCTTCTCCTGCAAGTCATCTAGTTGTACCCGCATCTTGCTAAGCTCTGCGGGAGCCATCCGATACGCTGGTGTAGATATCGGCGTCGTCCTGGGGTAAAGGTCAATGTAGAAGTCCGCCTCTATGAGAGGAGGTAGTCCTAGAACATCGTCAGGGAAAACATCCGTGTACTGGTCCACCACTACAGGATAGCTCGTACTCTCCACATCAACTTCTCTGAGGGTAAGGTAAGCCAACTGACTAGTGATCGGCTGCACTCACCTCCGAGTAAGTCTGTCATGTGCTGCAAAGGCTCCCTTCTCGCCAGTGAATGTAAACCTGGTCCCATCAATGCGGACACACCGCACGTTGCGCCTAATAGAATCAATCTGATCATGGACTATAGATAACCAGTTCATACCCAAGATGATGTCTTAAGGCCTCGACACCCTGACAGGGAGATCCTAGCCAAAGCTCTCACCTCCTAGAGTAAGCTCACACTGTTGAAACTAGTTCGTAATCATCGAGTCTGCTCCCGTAGGAGTCTCCAGCTGTAAGGATTGAGCCAGTGGCTCCATCGGAATCACCGAGCTCCGAACGAGGGCAGTGGAAATGAAAGAGTGACTGGCACCACAGTCTATAAGAACTGCAGTTATGGTGTATTAGAAATAGACTGTACCTCAAATCATATCCAGAGTGCCATAATTGTATTCCTAAGCTACCTGGAGCTGAGCTCTCGTATGTCCACCTACTCCCTGCTATCGGGGTGAACGTCCTCAGGGTTGTGGTGGAAGCACCTCAAAACGTCATCCACCACTAGCTACATGGCCAGCTCCTCTAACACGTCTCCCTCCTCCCTACGGATCACCTCGATCAAATCTCTGTCTCTGCCTGGGCGGTCCTTTGACCGTCTTCTAATCATACGAACGGTAGGTCGAACAGTCACATGCAACGTGATCATGCTCGCTGCATGAGTAACACTAGATGATTCTGTAATGTGTGTCTCTGCCCCAGGTGCCCCGCACAACTAATCTTGAGTCATGTGGTCATCCTCCCATGGGTCTGGTCCTCTTGGACTTCTGCAACATCTGTCTACTGCCAGCTACAGAAGAATCCGCTGCATGTCGACTAGTGGTGGGTCACGCTGTCGGAGACTTCTTAGTAAGGAAACTGTCCACTAAGAGGGATCTCTCCAACACCCATGTCTGAGTCAACATGTTTATGGAGATCATCAAAGACCTAATCTCTCACCTGAGACCCTTATTGAAGGTTCGGGCCTAGAAGATGGGGTCCCACACCATATCAGTGGAGTAGCGTGAGAGGTTTTTTAACCTCGCTGAGTACTAAGCTACTGTCATACTGCCCTGCTACAGAAGAAGTAGATCTTGTATGTGCACTATATGATGAGTCACTGGGAAAAACTCTTCCGGAAATAGGCTCTCTAAGTCTACCCAAAGAAGCGTCATCCCACTGTGAACCTGGCAGCAAGGATCACCATAAGGTTGGCTGGTGTCCCTACAAGTCAGAAAACTCTCACCACAGCCTCCAGCCAATCCTCATCCACCTCTGGGTATGTCTCTCCCATGAAGTAGGATGGCCTCTGTCATTGGAACTCGTGAAACAAACTCAAGTGGCGTGCATCGTCTACTACTAGGTCTGGTGGCATCAGTGGCCCAACGGGGAGTGGTACCACTGGTGCCTCCACTGGAAAAGGACCCTGCACCGAGGCCTCATCGCTCGGTGGGCAATCTGTGTGTAAATATCTCAGGACACTCACTGGTCATCTACGGGGAGGCATCTTGAAAGAAATAGATGTGGCACAGTCAAAAGATTATACCTGGTAAGCTAACCTGGTTGATTCGACTTAAAGAAAATTTTTCCAAACACACATGCAATCAATGTTTTTGTGCACTGAGTCAGAAATCAGTAGTCAGGGTCCTGGTGTATGGATACATTAGACACCGCACCAACACTGGACTCCCTGAAATGAAAACCACACTCAGTACCCTTAACACTATTACTTAATAGAAAATAAAGATCACAGTCCTAAGTTATATGGTAGAACCAACTCCTCTGAAACTAATTTCTCATGACCCGTCCCCCGGGGCCCGTGTCGTGACTACTCCAAGCCCACCTTCCATAGGCCAGGGGATGGAGAATAGCACCAAAGGAATAAATCCCTTAAATGGGAAGAGAATGCCTTTAAAACTAGAAAACACACACAACAGAGTATGAGTTAGAAGCCAAACACTATGTAAAACTATATAATAATAGTGCTGAAAGTAGAAGAGTCAGAATACATGCCCAAAAGGAAAATACAAGTACAAATGAAAAAAAGTACAACTCAAAATGACAAAATAGCTAAAAGGTGAAGAGAAACTCCTGGATCATCCACCATGGACCCTACAATACGGGGATGTACAGATATCCTCCTTAGCACTCCATGCATGTCGGTATCCTCTGTGTACCGACATATCGTATGGTCCTCCTCCAGGTACCTTCTAGTCCTGGAACACTCAGCCTCAGTCAGCGTTGTCTGTCATCTGCACCCAACACAAAGAGGTGCAGGCATAGCCCGTGTTGGGGTGAGTATAACGACACTCAGTAGAGACCTCAATACCCTCAATGTCTTACAAAATCCAACAAGGATAAACCAGAAAATATGAAATCAACAGATAAACACACTTAGGTATATGCCCATACATATACCAAAGTTATCAAGTAATCCATCTCAATCATTAGGTAAACACAAAATTTAATGACTCAGCTCAAACCAGGATTTTTATTATCCAGACCATGGATGCTGGAGAACTCCTTCTCAATCAAGTAAAATGGGTCTGACACATCACACAGAGGTTCTTCTCAATAAACATGGATTGATGAGGTACTCCTCTTGTCGAGTACTGTGGGTATTCTGCACTCACATAGAGGCACTTCCCACCGTGGGTCAGCCATGCTCACACAGAGGCACTCACCCTCATAGCCTAGTGAGGTACTCCTCCTGTTGAGTACCGTGGGTTTGCCCTAACAACAAGGAGCTCCCCAGTGTGGGTCTGTCGCGAAAGCAAGGAGCTCCCCATTGGGCTAGTCAAAACACTCTGGGTCGAAATAGTCAGCAGTCGTCAGTTCATAGCAATCTACTATGTCTTTTCACTATACACACTCATCTCCGGGAGGATCCGTTCCACATGCTACTGGTCGATAATCCAACAGTCACGAAGTACCAAGAAGAAGTATCTCAATGGTCGGCCATGTCCTTGGGGTCTCAATGCAATAGAAAACGTGTCATTTGGACACCCAGTCTGTGAGTTAGTAGCCTTTTAGTCCTGAGGGCCTGGTTGGATTCTTGCACGATCCAACCAGACCGCATCTCAACTCTACCCTGAACTCTAGTGGGGTATACTCTATTGGAATGTCACGCTCTAAGAAAACCAGCGCTGCTAACAGTTCATCAAGAGATCTTCTGCTGCCAGAGATATAGCCAAAGAAAGTAAAGGGTCGGTAGTGGGCCGGGTCCGGTCTGATCTGGTCACACCAACTCGGCCCAACCCAGTTGGGGCCGACCTGGTCTAGGTCGACCCGGTCAGACCTACTGGGTTTTGCCCGACCCATTGGGTGGGCTAGCCTCTTAGGTTCAGCCCTGCCCGATGGGCCAAGCCCAGTAGGCCGCGTGTGTTGTTCGGTTTGGGCTTGGGGTAGGTTCGGCCCGGAGCGTCGTGAGGGTGAGGGTCGGCTCAGGAGACCGGCGTGGCCAGGGCGCCGCTTCAGTCGAGTGTGGATCGGGTGGTCGGGCGGCTGGGAGGCGGTCGTGAAGGCAGAGTGGTGGGCATGCGTGCAGGTGGGTGGCGGATCAGCCTGCGCAGGCTGGCGGGTTCAGCCAGGGCGCATAGGAGGCACGATGGTTGGGAGGTCGGGAGGCTGGGCCGATGCGGTTCGTCGTGGCTGGAGCCGGCGGGCGGTCGGGCAGGGCGCTAGGCGGGTGGTCGAGAAGGGCGTGGTCAGGCGAGCCGACGGTCGAGAGCAGGGTGGTGTGGGCCGGCGGCTGTACGGCCACGGTGGCTCGGTCGGTGGGCCGTGGTTCGGCCTGAAAAACCAAAGCATTGTGAGGGAATTGCGGTTTGCAGAGGCCACAAGCTGCACAACCTTTTTCGTCGTCACCTTTGTCATCTTCAATGCCGCTTCGTCGCCATGCCAAGAATCAATACAAACAAGGGGGATGAAGGGGTCAGGCTATGTTGGTTTGGACCGCACCATCTGCGTTTATGTTGGTAACACTTGGCTCATCAATAAGTGAGAAATATAGACAACATTTTTTTATAACCACGAAATGATTCCTTTCCAAACTAAAGAATAAAAAAAGAAAAGGAAATTTACACAAAATAAACCACCTACCTTTGATTTTTTGTCATCGACGTTGAAGTCCCATGAAGAAGACGAAGGAGTTCGTCGTTCATCGCATCCGCCACACACTCCCAATCCCGAGCTGTGTTGGCTCGTTGAAGATGATGTGGAGGTAGTTCGGGTCAAGACTCTCCAAGTCGGTAGGATACGAGGGAGGAAGTCAAAGAAGGTCAGAGTTCATCATTCCTCATTGGGAGATTTCTTCGTTGGTGGAGTGTTCTTCATTAGAAGAACTTTTCCTCCAAGCTCTTCTCTTCTCAAGCTCCACCAAATGAAAAATGTCAAGGAAAATTATAATATATCATGTTTTTCTATTAATTAGTTGCGGACATAAAAATCAAATTGGTGAATTAATAACTTGGCTCCCCTAATAAATTTTTAATTGTTGGCACAAATTAATTAGCAGAGTTGGCATCAATTAATTAAAGGGGAATTTAAGAGGGTCTCCCTCATTATTGACGGATAGTTGAGAGGTTTTACTCTACTCTATCAATAGGGGGTTTAGCCCGATGTGGTCCCCCCATCATAACCTCTAGTGGGAGGTTAGGTTAGGGTGGGCCGCACCACCGTAACCTCTCATGGGAGGTTAAGGTGTGGTTGTCCCACCTCCAAATTCCATGAGGATATATTAACAATCAAATAAAAATTTTCCACACACTTTATTTTTATTTAAATCAATCTCTAAAAATCCCCAAAAACTATCTTTTAAACTCGACCCACTGCTGTCGAAGTGAAAGTCTCCTTAAGAGAATACCAGTGCTGCGAGTTCAATGGTGCCCGATTATTTCAATTCCGAGCACCAGTTGAAATGTCAAAAAAACCTGCTTGTACGTTTATTGAACGTACTAGAAAAAAAATTGAGAAATTGATTCTGGGCCCACTAGACCTCAGAATCATGCGCCGTCAGATTTCACAGACTCGTAAAATTCCCATGTATTTATGAAAAAATATTTCCACGGAATTTCCAGGTCATTACAAAGAGTAACTGAATTATGAAAAAAATTTCAACACACATATATAAAATGAATTCTTTGTTGACCATTTATTTATAAATGAATATAATGGAAATCAATTTTAGATAACCATTTTTTATGAAAACTAATGTGTTCCAACAAAATGAATTAAGTAAAAATTTGATGAATTAAATTAATATATTAAATAAAAATAGTAATATATTAACAAATAATTTAATGTTTTTTTCTAGGCAATATATGCGAATAAATCCAATTTTATGCATAAAACTGTATTTTTCTAAAAAAAACTATTGTCTCTATTTATTTGTGAAAATATTTAGAACAAAAATATTTACACCATTACATTATTAATTTGATAAGATATACATCATTTTTAAATCAGACTATCAAAATTCTATATTGGTGAATGTTTTTTTTTAATATTGTTTTTTATAAATAGTGAGAACTCTCGAATTTATAACAAAACATCCATTTCATTTAATTTATTTATGAATTCATATTATTTATTAAATTTAATGTTTCATTAGAATAATTATACATCGATTAATAAAATTTATTTTATTTTAATCAATTTTACATTGAATTTTTATAAACACACATTGTTTTATTTTGAGCATTTTCTCATTAAAACCCTTCTTTCTCATCATGTCAATGGGGTTAATTTTGAATTGACAATTTTATGTTTTGTTAATTTAATTTTGAAAAATGGATTAAATATTTGAAATTATAATAAATTATATTATCTCATATATTCAAATTAACATTTCACTAATATGAATAATGACTGTGGTAAATTTTCATTTTCATGGATAACATAAAAAGGGGGTTAGCAGATGGATAAACTAAAAAGATAAGGGTGAAAATGAAATATAATTTTTTATAGTAAATATTTTTTATTCCAATTTCTAACTATTAAAATATATTTTTCAATAATGATCAATTTTTTACTCTTTTGACATATAAAAAATATGTGATAACTCAATTCCTTTTAGAAAATGCAATGTGAGCCTTCTCCCCCACTTATAAAAGGGCTCCCCATTTTCAATCTCCTTCACAAATTCACCCCACTATTTATTGGCCATGAATAACCAAAATAACAACCAACATTACAACTTATCATAATATATGAATTATTTTGGATTGAATTTAAACTATGAAAATAATTTTATGCAATCCTATGGAGGATACTCAGTGATGTGGTATTGTTCATCAATGATAGTTGTTATATTATTTATTTCTCTTTCTAATTAAATAATTATTAATCCAATATGATATTATAAAACAAGTATCATATATATAATTTTATGTTTTTATTTTTATTTAAGGACCTCAAAACCTCTCCACTCCCATCAAATAGGTTATAAACTCATTATTTGTGTTTATGAAGGATTACCGCCACATGAACAAATGTCATTAATTTTTGTATTACCTACACTCAATGTACAGTTCTATGATGGATATAAATTATATAAATTCTATTTATAACATAGTTGTTAATATGTATTCATTATATATTATATTCCTTTTTTTCATTCATTTCTTTGTGGAAAACATAACATCGCTCGTGCATATAGTGGAGTACAACATCGCGTAGTGACGTAATTCATTCTCGCTAAACATTTTTTGGAAGACAGTAAGGAAAAATTTAAAGAAGATATGTTATATAAATGAAATAATTATGATATAAATGTCATATTTATCATTATTTATGGATAATAAGTAATTTTTTCATACTTTTTTCTCTCACTGAATAATGATTACACAGTTTGAGTACATGAGGACTACTACATCACGAAGCAATGGAATTTTATTTTCATTACAACACCAAAGGATGATATGTTATGTATATTTTTATAAATATTAACATATTTTTTATATTATTATAATTAAGTAAAAATAATATATTACATACCTCATCTCCATAATGATCATAGAAAAATGGAAAATATACCCATGCTTATGTACGACCTACCATCTACATGATTATAACATACATAATTTTATAAAACACAATTTTCTAAATGTTATTAAATTTTACATGATATATAAATCTGATAATTATTTAATAAGTATAAATGTGGAGGTAATGGAACCATGATCCTAGTAATAGGACCTAAAATGAAAAATAGAAACATATACGAAACAAAGCATTTTTATCTAAAATATTAATTTATCATGAAATTGATAATAAATGCGTAATAGAAGATCTTAAGTAAATAATATATGTTATTATATATATATATATTTATACTTATGTAATAAATTAATAATAAAAAATAATTATTATACTAGGGTATGAATGTGTACGAAGGAATCCAGACTTAATATATAGGATTTCTCTCTCACTTTTTTAATTTTGTGAGACAAATTCCATATTCACAATGTATTTATTTTATGTGGTCTATATACTACAAAAGCGTGTTTATGGTTATAATTCTAATTAAAAATATTTTCTATTTCATATCCATTTTGGATGTCTCTTTCATCGGATTTATTGTTCAACTGTTAAAAAATCTAAATGGGATTCTTGACTCATTTGTTTTCATTGAAAAAAATGTAATGTTTTGAATATATATTATTTTATCATCCACATTATATTTTAAGATCAATTTTATGATGTTACATTATTGGTATTTTGATTCAATGTTATCAATGTGGTAATTATTTAATTTTACAATATCAACGTTAACCAGTATTGATAATGATTATGTTTCCGATTATAATATGTTAAAATACATATCCAAAAAAAATCATGAATTTTATTATCCTATGGTTATGCATGATACTTTAATGAAATATTATAAATTTTCACTTTTTTTAAATTAAGATATTTGAGAAATGATTTTAATTAAACATGGATTTATTTGTCTATTTGATTGAAAATATATTATCATCAAAAAAAATTTTGATAGAAAAATTAAAAAACTTTTTTTTATCCTATGGTTTTAAAATTATTTTTTACCATTTCAATATATTTTTATAAAAAAAATAAAATGAATATTCTTGTCCTCTTCAAAAAAAAATTCATTTGTTTTACTAAAAATGTGAAAAAAATAATTGTTTTTAATCTGCATATAATGAATAGTAATTTCCATTTTCAGGTTAACCCAATGATTTAATTCATTCATTACATGTTTTCAAATTTATTTTTAATAAAAATTCATTATTTAATAATTGATTTATTTTTAGATTTTTTATAAATGAGTTCAAAGAGATATATATTTCTAAATTTTTTTATGTATGGAGTAGAGTTTTTCAAATAAGAGATTATATTTTCATTAAGAAATTTTATATAATGATCTTTAAAAGAACTATTTATATTTTTTTCATGGTAATTTTAATATAAATAGATTTTATTAGTGGTTTATGTTTTAAAAATATATAGACAAAAAAATTGTTTACCTTATGAAAATTACCAAGTAGTATTTAAGAATTATTTTCTATAAAAGATGACATTCAATGAGGTAACTTATTATTTACTGCGGATATAGTAAAAGGATACAAATATTATTATTTCTCTAAATATATTATGATTATGATGAACATATTTTTCTGAAACATTTTTATCTTCCACATGTTATACAATGATAAATATATTCTGAAACCTTCATATTTTCCATGGTTTATTCTTTAATAAAATTATGAATGTATATGGAACCTTCTTATTTTATATAGGTTGACTTATGAGGAAATGATTATAAAATCCATTTTATTTTATGGTCTATAATATGTTGAATATTTTATGATTTTGGGGTTCAAACATATATGATTTTCATTATGTGATGGATTTTATGTAATAACCATAGATAGTGATAATGTTACAACTATAAATGGTGGCTATGCTAAAAAATTGATATTATTTACATTATAAAAAATGGTCGGTGGCACCAATATCCCCCCCCCCCCAATGAATTGAGAAAATATATATTTTTCATGAGATAATAGTGGGAATTAATTATATATGATTTATCTACTATGGGAAATAGTTGTGTCTCGATCCACTAGGAGAATCATCTATGTCCTGATCCACTATGGTACACAAGTGTGTCCTAATCCATTAAGAGGAACTGATGTGTCTTAATATACTATGGGAAATAGGTGTTTCTTGATACACTCTAGGAAGTAGGTGTGTCCTAATACACTATTGTAAAAATGCGAGTCATAGTCCACTATATAAAATTTGTGTGACCCGGTCCATCATTGGAAATTGGTTTTTTCGGGTCCACTATGGAAAAATAGTTTGTTATAGAATCCAATGTTTTTTAACAGATGAAATTCCTAAGTAATTTGAGTTCATCTTTAGATGGAATGTTCTCTTTATAAATATAGTCTTCTTTTGTGAATATGAGTTTGGGAACACCTAATATTATTGTTTTAAGATGTGTTTAAGATCATTAGTGAATTTTTGGGAGGTTTATTGTGTTTTAGGAGAACCAGCCTCTGAAAACACAATGATTCGGTGGATAGGTAAGGGTACAAAGCTTTTACAAAACCATGTATCCCACAAGTGTAAAATTTAGGACCTCTATAGGTGAGTATAATTAAACTACACGGGTTGTGAATGGTCTCCCAAATCATGCTCTTAGCCCACAAGCATAGTTAATTTATGTAGTACATGTTCACTTCGTGCCTCACAGTTGTAACAAATTTTTTCCAAGAAATGTGGAACAAAAAATGTGATCCTCGTGATTAAGAAGTATCATTTACACGATTATAAAATGGTGTAGAAAACCATGCATCCAAAAAGGGTTCCTTATTAAATGGGGTTAAATTACACTTTTTTGTTCTTTTCTTAATTCTTTTTTCCTCCTCATTTATTCTTCCAACTCAACATGTAGAAGATCATTTGTGTGTGAATTTTATCAACCTATAATTATAAGGATATCTCCATCATAAGACCTTCATTTTTAGCACTGTCAGGTAAATTTTACTTATCTCAATAATTATGTAATAATACATTCTTCTTATCATCAATTATCTCATACCTTACTATACTTTTTGTATGTGACATAATTCACCAAATTTCAAGGCCAGATGTTTGTTTCTTTTATTTCCTTCGAATATGAAAAAATCAGTTCATTATATTGGATGAGAGAATGGTATGTGGCCTATGTTTGGTTCTTTAAATATTATCCCTCATGTTTTTTCATTTTATAAAAAAATTGTGTTACACACTGGGGAAATATGATGTCTCATCTAATTTAACAATTGTCTCGTAATGAAATTCCTTGACTATGTTGTTATATATTTCAGAAACCTCTTGATGTGATTGTGGGTTATGAAATCATATTTTACCACCACATAGGGTAGGTCTATATATATATATATATTGTTTGAATTTGTATTCCTTATTAATAAGACACCCCTTTGGGGATCTATTTATTTATATTTTTTATTTGATATCTGACTATTTTAAACCATCATTATAGTGGGTTACATTAAAATTATTGATGAAATATAATTATTTAATTTTAATTAAATGCTATTTTGAGTAAATATTTCATGTTTTATATTAAACCAATCAAATAGGTGTTTTCATATGAATTTAAAAGTGAAATATTAGTAATGCCTTGTTTGGTTTTTAGTTTACTGTGACGAACTTTCAGATTTATTGATTTAAGATGTGATGAAAATTTCCTATGTATACTCATCTTCTTAAATTTTAAAATCAAACGTAAATTTTTTGTGGTCTTACTAATTTTTCATTATTCTGTGTAATTTAATTATCCCTACCTGGAATTTGGTATTTTTTTATTAAACTGAATAAAAAATTGGTAATTGTCGTGTGGGATTATAAGGATTACATCTATGAAATTTCAAGGACACTCATTATTATTGTGAACAGAAACATTTTGTCGATTGTGTATACAATAAGGTTGATATTTCAATGCCCAAATAGGATCACTATGAATTTCACATACATCTTTATGAGTGATTTATGATACATAGGGGAGACCCCTTGGAAGTGACCACTATAGAAATGGTTGTAACAGACCATGAGAGAGACATAGTCGCTAATGTCAGATGAAAAGTACTGGATCATAGGTTGTTGTCTCACATTAGGATGAGAGTGATACTTAAGAGACCATCAATAGATCACAATAGATATAATCCTACGAAAATGTGTGTTGTGGAATTCCAGATGTGATACATGGGTTTCTTGATGTGGTTTATCATGGATGGGACCAAGATGCGATTTATTTAAAATTTAGAGATACCTTTCATTAAAGGATATTTTTATATATTTTTTATCCATGAAATACATCC
The DNA here is from genome assembly GCA_963277665.1 of Viscum album. Classification (NCBI taxonomy): domain Eukaryota; kingdom Viridiplantae; phylum Streptophyta; class Magnoliopsida; order Santalales; family Viscaceae; genus Viscum; species Viscum album. The sequence goes on along the minus strand of OY728131.1, from coordinate 621,223,993 downwards.
TCAATTTAGATGACATTATTTGGGTCTTTGTATTGCATGATCTATATGTCTTTCCATTTACATTATCATTTTCCCATTATGTAATTTGTACATATTGCCTATGGTTTACAAATTTTTGGGTTATTTTGAATGAGGTAGTGTTGGGATAGGTGACATTAATGAACCTAAACTTAAAATTTCTTTTTTATTTATCTCTTATTACAAATTAACTATTGAAATAATTATACACATCATTTGATATATGCTAGAACGGGATTATTCTTTATACACCATTGGTCGTGACCTACTGAGTATATCTCACACCCTATTTAGGATGCCATTTTATTAGGGTAACTAAAAATACCTCCATGGTTATTGGATCATGATCCATAGTTTATTGCAAGTGTTGTAATTCATTCACCTAGGAGTTAGGATCAAATAATTGTGTGGGTTCTCATGATGCTCCTAGAGACCATTCTTACGGATTCAATTTAATCTTTATTTAATTATTTATATTGTATTTACTTATGTGTTTCCGATATCATTATGAAGAATCTTCAATAATTTCATGAATCATTGTGGTATGTATTTTTTTTGTCCTTTTTCCTCATATTCAATCATAACATTTATCTTCCCCTACTTTTTCATTCATTATTATAGCTTCCACTATTGTTTAATATTTATTTTTGGATATACCACTATGGAACTCAGATTTTGAGATTATAGACTTCTCAAAATGCCATCTTTAGACCCTCACTACTAGTTAGAAGCCTCCCACATATGGGGATGTGTGTCTTAGTCCATTTGGTAACTAGTCCATCTGATGGATTAGTGTTCATTTGTTTTGGGATGTAATAAAGTGGTATAAAAGACTTTTTTTCTTTTCCCTTACTATTTTGGGGATGTATACATGAGACTATGAATTAATCCGCACTTGGAAAATAGCGAATCCATGGTATAATAAAACCATGTATGGGGATAAGTCCTAGTGGAAAGGGTTGAAATGTTGTTCATGTTGTTCTCTATTATATATTACTATTATTTCAACTATAGTGTGTGGATTACATTCCACTTCTTACTAATTTATGAGATTTTTAATATTTTCTCATGGACTGGTGAAGCATGGAAATAACATTACATGAATCATCCTAAGAATGTAAGTATTTAGATTCCATGCATATTCCATGTCATGCATATTGCATTTTTAGATTTTTTGAAATTTTATGGTGCACCTTGAATTTTGTTTTAGCATGATTTTTATTTGAAATTTTATAAATTTTAACAAAATTATTATATTTATTCTACTTACGTATTTGATTTGAATGCTTCTATAATTTAAATTATCATGCATTATTAATATTCCATCGTTAAGTGTTCCATTCTCACATAGTATCTCTCCATGATTATTTTATAGGCATATACTTATTTATCATTTCACATTGTTTACCATGTTGTGCGTCTAATTTGTTTTCATCTTCTTCATATTCCATGTTCTATGAATTTTAGTATGGGATGAAAATTTTGGTTGCGATTAAATGGGATTCAATATTCAAATTTTAAGGTCTACATGCACATTATAAATTACAAATTGGAAACCCATATACTCAATCATTTTTATATGTTCTCATTATAATTTATGGCTTATTTGTTAAATTTTAAGGCTATTGGAGTTTATGAGAGTCATATATTAAATGGTTTTGGTTGTATATGATCCGCTAGAAATTAGAAATGTGTTTGTGTTCTTATAAGTTATTTAGTGGTAACCCATATTTTAAAACCATTTTTTATTTTACTTATACTCTAAAAAAGTGTAATTATAATTGTTTCATAGTTTTAACCTTAAATAATTGCTTTCATTATTAATTCTTGAGCCTCTTTTATTTTGGCATGATGACTAATTTGAAAAAAAATTCCTTCTATAAAAAATCATACCAATGTATTCTTGTGGGTGACTGTTATTATGAGATCAACAAGGATTGACCCTAGTAAGTTACTCATGGTACCTTTTGATTATAAAATAGACCAATTGAGTATGTTTTAAAAATATTTTCTTCTTTATGAAAAATGGGTGGAATTTTGATGAACCCCAACTGTCTTCAATGAGACCCCCGTAGGTCTCATGTCCTTTTTATATTCCCTATTTCTTATCCCCAATGAAGGATTATTAATGTTATGTGTTTAGGGACATTTAATGTACCCCTAATTTTCAATATGGGTTTTTTTAAATGTAATGTGGAACCCTTTTTTACCAGTACCCTTTTTATTTATAATGGGAATTTATATATTTTTTAGGTGCATCTATATGATACCTTGGTCAATTAAAATCCCAATTGTTACTTAATGGGTGTATCCTCCTTAATTTTAAATTGATGGTGCCTAAAAATATGTTGTGAATTCTTAAAAATAAGTGATTTTTGTTTTAAATAAGTTGTTATTAAGTAAAAACCCTAATTGTAAAGAGATGTCAACAAATAAAAAATGATTTAAAGTCATTTAATAAGACTTTTATATATACCATATGTTTGTGTTTGAATATGTGCTAATATCATCCATTTTTAAAAGGTTTTTTGTTCTCACTATGGGATGAAAATTGACCTATTTAATTTATTTAAATGAGTTTGGTTTAATTACATAAATTGATCCTTAAGCGATGTTTTGGTATCAACCATCATCTAAGGGTGGTTACAGTTTTTCCCTTGAGATTTCATAAGAATGGGAGCATGAGAATTACCCATATTACCTTCTTCTAGACCTCAAATAGAAATGACAGGACCATAATACTGGTGGCCATTCATATGAATGATCTTGTAGTGGGTAAAAATTTTCATCATTGTTAATGGGCTATCCCATTATTGGTAATTCCCTCATACCATTAAAGTGTTTGTTAGTTGATTACAAGAATATTCTCTTACATGTTACTATTAGAGTTAAATTTGTTCCTCATATGGATATTATCATTTATAAGTGACACCCTTGACATTACAGGTGGTCATTAGTTCTGTTAATCATTACTAAAGGTTTGAGCCTCGGGTAATGCTCAGTTTTTGAGGGTTAGACATGGATTGGGTGTGGTTATCCTCTTAATTGGTCATATGACCTTCCTATTAATCTTCAGTTATGAATGAATTAATAAATCATTAGTGATATTAATATTATTATGGAGTAATATAAATTTAGACTCAATTTTTTAGGACATCAGATACATGAATACATGTGGTCATTTGTTCCAATTGATAGTTTCACAGAACATTCATTCTACTTCTAGAACTCGATATAGTATTTTTTTATAAATTTTATAATTTGCATCATGAAATTATTTGAAGGAACAATTTATGTTTAGTAGAACTTGTTTATACCTAGAGTGATGCTTCATTTATCAGAGGTCTTCCCCATGTTAGGTTGACAAAGATATGAGATGTTGAGGTTTCCCAGTACTTGCGATGGCTTCCGGTGGAGGATTGGGTGTAGATACCTTCATCAGATTAGTAAGGATGTAATGAAATATGTCACATTCCTTATCATATGGGGAATAACATCTGAGGAGTTCTACGTGTAATTGTAGATTAAATCATTCCTAGAAAGCATGATAACATCTATTCTATCTCCTTTTTGATTTAACACTTGAAAAATAGTGATTTCAGATCCCATTTTGGTGAACGATTAAACATAATATCCTTATATGTGAAGTGTTGTACCGGACATGGTGTGGTGTGTCATCCTATTAGATGTGGTTACATCATTGAATTTCTATATTGAATGGTCAACCTCATTTGTAATTCCCGTATGGCTATAAATATTTTTTTTGTTACTGCATGGGAGGTAACATGATAATGAATGGGTTGCATGTGTACGTATCATTTTAAAATATTGTTAATCAGGGTTATACATTAGTGGATTTTCATAGAGATATTATGGGATGCATTGGGAATTAAATTTAATGTGGGTGGTTAGTTGATGCAACGGCAGGTGAATATGAGCTTTTTTCTAGAGGAATTCAACCATTAGTGGTTCAAATATTTTTCCCTTTTTATGTGTCTTTTGGTGGGGTTGGTTCAAACCATAAATAGCACTTCATATTCTTTAAAAAAGAATATTCTCTAGCTTATCAGGTAAATCTACATATCCACTCATAATTCCATGTTACACCCCAAGATTTCATAGTACTTTATATCTTCAAATGAATTCAATAACTTGCGCTACACGCAACACCGAGTACCAGCGCCCCATGACTTACCAAACAAGTCGTTCCAAAAAAGGTTATGAATAGTGTTAACTAAATTTTGAATTTTATATACTCCATATAATTTTATTAGCCATATTATATGTCCATTATACATAATATAAGAATAAATTCATATTTTTTCAAAAAAAGATGTATTTTTCAAAAAAATAAATATTTCCGCCTATTAATGGTAAACCATTTTTAAATCCCATATTTGAAACTTTTATATATTAAATTTGAAAAAATAAACTTCTTCATTATAATTGGGATATAAAAACATATATTTGATAAATTATTGGTTCTTTCCTGATAACTTTCATATTTTGGTGAATAGTAAAAAATACTAAATTTTCATTGAAAACAAATTTTTTAATCAAAATAATTTATAGTGATAAATTATAAATTTGAATGATTTGGATGTATAATTAGAATTAGTTTTATCATTTAATATTATTTAGGTCGTTATAAGAAATTCCACATTTAAATTTGACATAAACAAATGTCAATCTTTTGACAGTTTGTACTGTTTAAAAAACCCCACTTTTTGGTTTTGACAAAGGAAATTGATTTTAATTTAATTATTGAAAATTTTATGTTTTTAATTTGTTAAAATATAATTCATTTTATATTTTTTAATATCAAAATAATCTTAGAGTGACTTTTTTGTATTTTTATGAAAACATTCAATTTTTGATGAATAGTGAAAAACACTACGTTATTGATCAAAAATGACTTATTATTTACAGAATTCATTATTTTATTTAAATTTATTTTAAGTAAAAAGAGAAATATAATACCTATATAATTTAATTATAATTCATTGGAGTCATTTTATAATAAAATTAGATGTATGATATTTTATTGAACTTTTTAACTTCTTTTACCCACCTTATAAGCACATTTTCAAATTTGCATAAAATGTAATATTAATGCTTCTATTATTTGAATTTAAAGAATAAAAAAGAAATGGTTGAAATTAGTATGTAGAAGTTGGTTCAATAAGTTGAAAATAATATTTGTTGAATCATAACTTTTGACTTTTCTTTACCACGATTATAATAAAATTGGGTAATTAAAGGTAAAAATTGAATTTTAAAACCCCAACACATGTCCTAATTCAATTGGATAAATGTATTTTGTCCAAAAACAACCTTAGGAATTAAATATTATCCTTTTATCAACTTGGATTAGATTTGCAAATTTATTATTATTTTATTTAAAGTATAGTTAAAAGTATTAAATTCAATGTTTAATAACTAAATCATTTTTAATATAGAGTTATACATAAGATAAATTAAACTATAAATATTTATTAGTAAGCTAAAAATATATCATACATAGTGGTAATTTATTAACAAATTTTAGAGATAAAATAAATAAATTTATTTTGGACACAATGATAACGCTGTAATTAATTTCTCAATAAATTTTTAAAATAATTGATATTATAAAATAAAAATAATGTATATTGAGACTTTTGATGCCATCCTATACTTTTATAGATTTATATAACATGTTACAGTAGATTGAATGAATTTTTTTCTAAGTAATCATGCTGTTATGACTTCCAAAAGAACCTAATACTAAATTGTGTCAAAATTGACATAATTGGGTTTTTAAAACAAATACTACGTTGTTAAATGATATAATATTAACAAACATAAAACTTTTAGCCAAATGACTTATATAATTATTAATATGTCATTAGTGAACCAGTTGGGGTTCTCATGTCTTTTAATAATATGTTTATTAAATATTTTTTATAATAATACAAGAGGACATGGTAAAAGATAATTTTTTTATAAATATTTAAATCTAAAAGAAAAGGATAATTTGGTTCCCTAAACTTGTATGAAATCTATTATTTCTGACACTTGTGACACATAACCACCATAGGTTTGAAATAAATAAATTTTGATCCATAAAAAATAGAAAATTATTTTATAATAAAATAATATTTCAAACTCTTCCTAAAGTGACACTAACCTCTCTTATAAAAGGGTTCTTCACCTTCTCTCAAAATCACACCTCCAAAGTTATTTGGCTTGGCCTAAACCTATCCCAATCTCCTCCCATATTCCCTACCTTCATCCTAGAGTCCTTCCCCTAAGCCTAAATCCAACCTATGGAACCATTGTTTTAAATTAAAAAGAAACACTCAAATAAGAGGTAATTATTTTATCACCCTTTTCAAAGTTCTTTTCTTCTTCTAGTTTTCTTTCTTTTTTATTTCTATAAGAAAATAATAATTCCAGTTCCTTATACATATTGGGATTTTATAATAATTATGGTACAACCATACTCATTTTTCTATTTATTCTATGAATGATAATGTCACCAAGCATGCTTACGTACAACTTACCATCTCCACAGTGTGGTGTAATTTGTTATTCAGCCCTATGATATTTGGATGGATATAATGATGAGTAATATTTATATAAATAGTGAAAATAGATTTCTATTTTCTCTATACAAATAATACACCATATAATTTCTGAACATTTAATCACTAAGGAAATGATTTCATTTCTCGTGTGTATATACAACTTACTGTCTCCATGAGGTGATGGGATTCAGTTCCAAATTCACCATTCACCGATGATTATAAAAATATATAATATTAATAAGTATTTAATATATGAAATTATAATTCTACAATATATATATATATATATATATATTTACATATATCTTATTCACATAGATCCGTTCAATACGATAGGAAAACAGAAACCGTGTTTATGTGTACGTACGACCTTCCATCTCTATAAATGGTGTTTCTAATTTCATGTAACTATCTATTATACATATTTATATTATAAATATATATGATATATAAACAATTTTTTATATTATGAAAGTATTTAAATCATGATCTAAGTGATACAATCAAGAATAACAAGTTAAAACACATATGATAAAGAAAGCGATTATTACCCGAAAAGTTAATAATATTGAAATACTTATTAAATAGTAAGTATAAAGTCATAAATGAACTAGGTATTATATAATAAATATGAATATAGTTTTTGATGAATTTAATAACAAACTATTGTCATTATACAGGAGGATAAATGTACCCACGTCTAAAGGCAAGTACAAGGTAATGATTAATGCATCAATCTCATTATTATCAAGGATTTTTTATGTGTACGTATATTATAGAACATATTTATTATCAATATTAATGTTTCATAAAGGACATTTCAGAAATATCCTTTTTAAGGATCTCTTTAACTAATTCATCATTTTAAAATTTTTAAATATATTTTTTTATAAATTTTTCTCATTAATGTCCATGTTTTCAATATTGTTTTAAGGATTTATTTATATTGACATGATTGTTTTAAAATTTCAATTCCTTTCAAAAGTTTTAAGTTTTATGGGACACTTTGATTAAAAAATCACTTTTAAATGACTTGTTTTATAAATTTTTTACTTTTTAATGATTTTAAAAAAGGGGTATTTCTCTCGAAAAGTTTTACTATTGTTTTTTAACTATGTAAACATCCTTTACTAGATATTATTCTTGATTAAGGTTGATTTATTATAATAAAATACTCCATATTTTATTAAATGAGTTATGATTTGTTTGAGTGTATATGTTCTATTTTTATACCCTTCATGTTTTTTGGTTGAACTACTGACATTTCGTATTATAGTTTTAATACGAATGCTTATGTTATTTTTCAACATTTCACTATGGGGAATACATTGGACTTAGTAAGTGAAGGGTGGAGCCTAATTTTTATCCTCGATGAATCAATAAGTCTCATGAGAAAAACTAGTGTCTTGTCACAAACCCATGACAAAAAATTTATTAGTAGTCTTGGCACGAGGACTTTACATTATGGTAATGATGTCCGGTGTTAGGAATTCCCTCATTATGGAATTAGTTATTACATGTGATTATTTGACTAGTATAATATCTATTTTCATATTTATAAGGTGATTTTTGATGAATTTCTTTGATATTATGTTCATGAATATGTTTAAAAAGAAATTTGATTTTATTAAAAATATTTCCATAAAATTTTAAAGCTTATGATAAAGTAATTACCCCTTCTGAGCATATGAGATCACCCCTTTGATATTGTTTTTCTCCAAGGATTCCAAGAATTGCATTATGACTGATATGCATGGTTTAGAAAAAATGAATAATGGCGTTATCCAAGAACTATCTATGCTGTATTTTATGTATGAAATTATAATTTAAAGATCATGTATGTAATCTATTTTTCAAGACTACTAAATTGATCGGTCCTTCAAGACTTTATTCATTATAATCATGACAATGTATTAAAATCATGCACTAGATCTGGGCTTCTAGGGTTGAGGTGTTGCAGTTTGTATCTAAGGATGTTTAGAACAAACTTGGTAAACTATATTTTGATAAACTATGATTAGAGAACATTACCCTAAGATAGACATTAAGGATTAGTATAGAAGGGCTTCCTACAATTTTGGTAATGTAGAGATTTTATGAATTTTCCATGCAATATGTCCCTATCTAGATACAAGCAGTTAGAGGCAGCTCTGAAATACATATACCTATGAGTAAAAACTATTACAAGAAGATTTGTGCTTGACTCAGGGTATCCTGCTACATAGAAATAGGACTTGTTGCACTCTTGGTTACGACAATCCTAGGTGATATGTTTATGATAATTCAAATTTTTTTATAAACCATTTTGAATGATTTATGAGAAAATACTTCCTCAAAGAAAACATCATTTGGATTATGGATTACATACATATACATTTCAATTTCAGTTAGGTATTGTAAAATTTTTAAATTATACATCGTGGTTCATAAAATAAACTAGTGTATTTTGTTGTTTTGAAGTCGTGCCTAGTAGAAGGAATGTGAACTTCAGTAATATCCATGATCCAAAGAGTAAGAAGGATTATAACATTCATGATATTAATCCATCATTTATAAGGGAAATAGTCTCCCATATATTCTCATCATATGATGAAATAATATAATGTTTTAATAAGATAAGTAAATAATTCTCCGAGTCCTAAGGCATTTAAGGGAAGAAAGAGAAGAAAATGATGGTAAAGAGAATGATGGATAAAGGGAAGGGGGTAAAGAATGATTTCCCCATATGTTAAAATTGTGGAACGAATCACCATGGTAAATTCATGAAGGGAATTGGAGTTTGTTATATGTTTGGAGAAAAAGGACACCAAGTACGTGATTTCAAGGGTAAGAAAAAGGTTTCAAATGTACAATGCTTCATCTGGAAGGAGTTGGGACATTACACGAACCAAGGTCCAAATCATTAGAGTATACCCCAAATGATGCTATTGGATAATAATCAAATTATGATACTGCAACATATAACGAGTAATCATAAGTGTTTTTATGATGTTATTAAAGAATTATTTTAGGTTATTTCTGTATCAATGATGTACTAGTTATATGAATTGTGGAAATATTTAGGATTCAACTGTAGTACCATCTAATTAAGGATTTGAGATTATATGGTTATAGGAAAATTGACCCAATAGAAAATTAATATTTTTGGAAAATATATGGTTAAAGGAAAGATAACCCTTAATATGGTTCAAATATAGAGGTAGTGACATTTGAATATGATATGACAGATTTGGATAAAATATATTCAATATTCTTGACTACATTGAACCTAATTAATTATTTATTTTATTCTATAATTTTTGGAGTTTACAACATTTTTTGACATAAGAAGTATATCCAATATTCTATAAAGAATAGGGGAGCATTAATGTAATCAATAAGGTTTTATAGCAATTCAGGATGTTACAGTGTTTTAAAAGAATTCATGATAATTTTATTAACATTTTATTACATGGAAAAAAAATCTTCATTTTATTTACCTTCTTTATAAATTTTGGACTATGAGTATGGATAGGGGAATTTTGGAAAAGTCTAAAGGTTGTAATGGAATAATTTGGACATGGGATACTATTTATTAAGGTTAAAACATGTCATAATATTATTTATGGATTATTGTAAAAAGGGAAACCCAGAGGTCAGGTGACAACCCATTGCGTCCGACAAGGCCATGAGACATCAACCCACAACTGAAGGGAGACAAGGGTGAATCACATACCAGTAGACTACATGATGTCTTTGTTTGAATAATGTGGTTTTTTAAAGGGTATGATAGATGAATTATAAATTTATTTTTTTGGTAACCCTATACGATTAGTATAAATAGAACTTTTTATTGATCTATTATCTTGTTGAGTGAAAGATGAGTTTGTGGAAGAAATTTGTTAACATATGGAACATTACATATCAAGTATTCTTTTTTACTTTATATATGAAAAAATTAATTCTTAAAATTTAGGGAAATTATCTTAAAACCAAAAATGTGTTACACTAATACCTTATGTTTTGTTGAATCAATTATATTTTAAATCATCGTTTATTGATAGTTTTGAGACCCTAAATTTTATACTTGTTTGTGATTGATGACATCAATCACTCCCTATAGACATTTTCAATTTTCCACCTATCATGTGTCTCTAACTTATACCAGGGTTATCTTAATAGAGATCCCAATTTGGTGGTGACTTATTTATTTCCCTTTCCCTCTTATTAAGTCTAAATTTTATTGACCCAATTTTTTATGTGGATTTTCCAAAAAGTTACTTTTCAATTTTTAACCTTTTATTTTCGAAAAAAATTAAATATTGAGGATTTAATTTATTGAAAGAGGGGATAATTAACACCCCATGGTTTCATAGTATTTTATCTCTTCGAAGAAATTCAATAACGTGCGCTACACACAACATCGAGTTCTAGTGCACCATGAAAAACCAAACCTACCGCTCAAAAAAAGGTCATGAATAGTATTTGCTAAATTTTTAATTTCATATACTCCATATAATTTTAGAATCCATATTATGTTTTTATTAAACATAATACAAGAACAAATTCTTTTTTTCTGGTAAAAGAAGTATTTTTCAGAAAATTCTATTTACCACCTTTTAATAGAGAACCCTTTTTAAATCCAATATTTGACACATTTATATATTATATTTGATAAAATAAACATCTTCATTATAATTTTGAAATAAAAATTTAGTTTTGATTAATTTTTGCTATTTTTTTTATAGCTTTCGTATTTGGTGAATAATAAAAAATACTAAATTTTAATTAAAAACAACTTATTTAATCAATATAATATATAGAGTTAAATTATAAATTTGAATGGTTTGGAAGTATAATTAGATTATATTTTTATAATTTAATATAATTTAGGCCATTATAAGTAATTTCTCATTTAAATTTGACATAAACACATGCCAATATTTTGATAGTTTTTATTTTTAAAATGCCCACTTTTTAGTTTTGACAATGTGAATTAATTTTAAATTTAATAATCAAAATTCAATTATTTGAATTTGGAAAAATAGAATTCATTTTTGAATTCGGAATATCAAAATGTACTTAGTCTAATTTTTTCGTATTTTTCTGAAAACATTCAATTCTTTAGGAATATTTAAAACAGTGCGTTATTGTTTAAAACTAAATTTTTATTAAATAATTATTTATTTAATTTAATTTTATTAAAAGTAAACATAGATATATAATACCTATATAATTTCTATGTAATTAATTGGAGAGATTTTATAATAAAATTATATGTTTAAAATTTTATTGAACTTTTTAATGTTTTCAACCTACTTTCTAGGCACATTTAAAAATTTGCATAATATGTAATTTTACCGTTTCCGTGAATTGAATTTGAAAAATCCAAGAAACATTGTTGAAATAATTATGTAAAATGTGGTTCAATAAGATTTAAATAAATTTTATTGAATAGTACCTTTTGACTATTATTTACCACAGTTAAAAGTAAATTGGGTAATTATACGTAAAAATAATATTATAATCACCCCAAGACATGTACTAATTAAATTGGATAAGTTTATTTAGACTATAACCAACATTAGGAATAAAAAATTATCCTTTTGGTTCATATGGATTATATTAGGACATTTATTATTAATTAATTTAAAAAGGAGTTAAAATTTTTAAATTCAATGTTTAACAACTAAACTATTTTTCATATAGGGTTATACATAAGAAAAAATTAAATATAAATATTCATTATAAAAATAAAAATATTTCCTACATTATGGTATTTTATTTATAATTTTTAGATAATAAATCATTAAATTTATTTATGACACAATGATGATGTTGTAATTACTTTATCAAATAAATATTAATATAATGGATATTATAATTATAAAATAAATTTAATTTGAGGCTTTTTAGGACGTAAATAAATTTTATTGATTAATATTACATGTTAGATCAGATTAAATTAATTTTTTCTAAGTAATAATGCTATTATGACTTTGAAAAAAACCAAATACAAAATAGTGTCAAAATTGACATAAATGATTTTTAGAACAAATACTATATTATTAAATGATATAACATTCTTAAAAATATAAGGTTCTGCAAAAAGAGTTATGTAATGATAAATATTTCATTAGTGAACCACATGGGGTTTTGATGTCTTTCAATAAGGTGTTTCTGAACCATGTATTATAATAAAAAAATATAATATGGTAAAAGTTAAACTATTTTACTAAGAGTTAAATCTTGATAGATATGGTTAATATAGTGACCTAAACGTGTCTAAAACCTATTTTTTGAGTGTAATTATACCCATCCCCACCTTATATTTGAAATAAATTAATTTGGATCCATTAAAAACCGAAAATAAATTTATAATAAAATAATATTTTGAACATTTCCTAAAGTGACCCTCACCTCTCTAATAAAAAGGTACACTCACTTCTCTCAAAATCACACCTCCAAAGCCATTTGTCTAGGCCAAAACCTTCCCAAATCTCCTCCCAAATTCTCTCACTTCATCTTAGTGGCCTTACCCTGAGCATAAATCCAACTTAATGATCCATTTTGTTCAAATCCAAAGGATACACTTGAAGAAGAGGTAATTATTTTATCACCCCTTTCAATGTTCTTTTCTCCTTCCACATTCTCTTTCTTTGCTATTTCCATAATGAAATAATAATTCTAGTACCTTATACATATTGTGATGTTATTATAAATATGGTATAGCCACACTCATTATTCTATCCATCCTATGAATGATAATGTCCCATGCGTGCGTAGGTACGGCTTGGCATTTCCACGTCGTGGTGTAATTTGTTATTTATCACAATACTATTCGGATAGATATAATGATGAGTAATATTTATATAAATAATAAAAATAACAGAATAATTTCTCTGAATAATTAATATACCATCAAATTCCATACTTTTTAATCTTTAAGGAAATGATATCGTCGCTTGGGTGTATGTACGGCTTACCATCTCCACAATGTGATGATATTCATTTCCACATTCACCATTCAACGATGATTATAAAAATATATTTTTTTAATAAGTATGTAATATATGACATGATAATGCTACTGAATATATATATGTATATATATACATATACATATATCTTATTCTCATAGTTTCGTTCAACATGATATGAAAATGGAATCAACGTTTATGCGTACGTACACCCTACCATCTCCATAAATGATGTTTTCCATTTAAAATATCTATCTATTATACATATTTATATTCTAAATATATATGATATATAAATCATTTTTTATATTCTGGAAGTATTTAATTCATGATTTGAGTGATATGATCAAGAATAAAAAGTTAAAACATGTACAATAAAGAAAGCGATTATTACATAAAATGTTAATTTAACATGGAAATCATTGTTAAATGGGTAGTATATCGTCATAAATGAACCATGTAAGAGATAATAAAAATGAATATGGTTCTAGTATAATTTAATAACATACGATGGTAATTATACAGGAGGTTAATCGTACCCATGAGTAATGGAAATTACAAGGAAAGGTTTAATTCCTCAATCTCATTATTATCAAAGGTTGATTATGTGTAAGTATTTTCTGGGAGATATTTATTATCCAAGTCCATGTTTCATAAAATAAATTTCAAAATTATACATTTAATGTTATAATTAACTAAAACATCATTTTAAATGTTTTAATTTTTTATTCTTCTAAATCATTCTCATTAATGTCCATGTTTTGAAAATGGTTTACAGATTTATTTATATGAACATGATAGTTTTAAAATGCTAATTCCTTTCAAAAGTGTCAATGTGGAATGGGACACATTGATTCAAAAATCACTTTTAAATTACTCATTTTATAAATGTGTGACTTTTAAATGATTTCACAAAAATGGGTATTTCTCTCAAAAATTACTACTAATCGTTTTCAACTATGTCAATATCCTTTACTGGATATTATTCTTGATTAAGGATGATTTATTATAATAAAATATTACATGTTGTATTGAATGAGTTATGATAAGTTTGACTGTGATTGTGCTATTTTTATACCCTTCATTGTTTATGGTTGATATGTTGACATTTCTTATGCTAGTTTTAATACAAATGATTATGTTATGTTTCAACAATTTTATATGCGGAATGCAGCAGACTTAGTATGTGACGGGTGGAGCCCACTGTAGCTCCTCCATGCATTGGTAGGTCTCATGAGACAAACTTGTGTCTTGAAACAAGGCCTTGACAAAAAATATATTCGTAGTCTTTTCACGAGGCTGTTACTACGTTGTAATGATGTCCAGAATTAGACGTTCCCTCATTATGGAAATAGTTTTTCCATGCGATTATTTGACTAGTAGAATATCCATGTGCATGTTTATATGGCGATGTTCGATTTAGTTTTCCTATATTATGTTCAAGATTATGATTTAAAAGGATATTATTTTTACCACACATATTTCCTTAAAACTTTATAGCATCCGCTAAATTATTTACCCTTACTGAGCATTTTTTCTCACCTCTTTCTTAGGTTTTATTTCAATAAGATTCCTAGAGTATTATTTTGATTCATATGCAGGTTTAACCTAAAGGGAATAATGGATTTCTCAAATATCTATCTATGTTGTATTTTTTGTTTGAAATAGTAATTTAATGTTAATGCATGTAATCTAATTTCCAAGACTGCTAAACTGATCGGTCATTTGGGACATTATTCCTTATAATCAAGACTATGTATTAAAATAATGCACCAACTCTAGGTAACTAGGGTCAGGGTGTTACATACCTTGTCTTATTAATGACCATGTTCCTTATCAGGACATCATCAGGTACACTAGGTGTGTTTTTTATACAACAGGATATGTTTTATACGATGTTGTGGTTGATAAGTTGTCATTATCAAATTGTTCTATGAATGTGAGAGTGTATTAGGCATCTGGAAATCTCTTAGAGATACACGGGTTTGCAATATGGATTGAAAAGGTTAGTATAATAGACATCTTTTATTCCTTTCTTTGACTAGATCACTCGGAATTTTCCGATTTAGGTGAAGTTCATTTAATTATTATGTGGATGTTTAACTTTGTATAAACATCTCACTGGTAAACTTCATGTGCATTTACCTGGATGAGAATATTGTACTTCATTAGTGGATTACGACATTACCCTGGAATTCGGCCAGGCTCGGAATGGGTGTTTAATCTGTGATGATACAAATGTTATGGACTGAGATATGTTCTTATGTTCATGATAATGAATTACAATTTTATTAGATTTTTTGGATAGAGACATCACCAGATGTTGTTTATTGGATTCAGTGAGCGTTCTCGTAGAAAATCATGAGTCTATGAATTTCAATTACACTCGCTATCTTTGCCATTATCTTGGAGGGAAATTAACCAATTATGTTTTGAATGTTTATCCCTCTCTCATATAGTATGAGGTTGGTGAGGAACAACTAAATGGAATGATCTCAGATTGGTGAATTTCGACTATGAACTTCCATGAAGATTCAGCTCGACATGGCCTTTGAGGTCAGTTAGGGTATGAAATGGTTGTTTATGGGGAGAATATTTCTAATAGTGTTGTTAGGAATCTAAGGATCACTTCCCAATATATAGTTCTAATGGTTGATGTGTTGTGAATTTGAGATGAATTTCCTTTTTTTTAAACTTTTAGTTTCTAAAGAGACAAAATAGTGATAGTTTAATGGGTTAGATGTGCATGGTTATGCCCTATATCGATGTTTCAGTTTTGAATTCATGATTTGAATCGAGTTTCCATGACATTTGGGTTGTGTGAATAAATTTGGATCCTAGTAGTATGTTGGGAATTGGGAAATGCAATGTGAACATTTGGATGAATATTCCAAACACAGTTAGGTCAATTTTCTTTTTTCATTATACCAATTTAGTCATAGTTAATAAAAGTTTTAATGTGGGGATATTGTTGCCATTAATTTTTTTGGACCTGATGAAATTCCTAGGGAATTTGAATTTTAGCTTTTAGTGGACAGAACACTTTGTAAACTAGGCCTCGTTTTTTAGATATGAGATTAAAAACACATAAAAGTGTTCTTTTTTAGATTTTGTTAAGATACAGAGTGAGGTTTTCAGTGGTTCTTTTAGTTTCATGAGCATCATACTCCAAAAACTAAATATTTAGGTGAACTGGTAAGGGAACACAATTTTTTTGAAACCGTGTGGCCCACCAGTGTAAAATGTGAATCCTATATACAGGTGAGAGGAAGTGATCTTCATTGGCCATGCATGGTTTCCCAATTATGTGCCTATTTCTCATACTCAGTTTCATTTATGTAGTTTGTGTGCACAATTTTTCTCACAGTTGATGCATGATTTGGTCAAATCGTGCAGACAACATCATGTGACCCACATCATTAAGAAGTATACCTTCATGGTTGGAAAATGTAATAAAAAAACTATGAAGCCAGAAATTATGCCTCATTAAAGGGATGAAATTACCATTTTCAATCCTTTTTTATTTTTTCCCTCCTCCTATCTTTTTCTACCTACACATTTAGTTGCTCCTCTCTGGGTCATTTTATCCTACTCCTCGAACAAGGAAATATCCCACATATAGACTCCATTTTCAATGTTGTCATGTCAATTGGATGTGTTTCATCATTCCTATGGTTCCTATTGATTCATTTATTTATTAATCTCTGGTATCATTATGATATTTTTTCTGTGACTTAATTCTCCCTATTTTTGGCTAAGATGTATGTTTCATTTATTTATCATGAATCAAATAAAATCAAATCATGTTATGATATGAGGGAATCATCCATGTCATAATATAGGTAGTCTATCACTTCCCCCCCGTTTCATCATTTTATAAAATATAGTTGTGTTATGCATGCTTATCATACATGGTGTCACATTTAAATTATCAGTTTACTGTTTTTAAAATACATAGACCACTTTGTTATATATTTTGGACCACTGTTGATGTTGTTGGGGGTAACGACCTCATCCTAAAAAACCCCCATATTGTAGGTTCATTTAATTCAACATGTTGAACTTAGTCTACCTTATGCATAATACAACCCTTTAGAAGTGATATTTATTTATATTTGGAATTTATTATCTTCCCACATTATACAAAATTTATACTGGGTTCCATAAATTCTTTTACTGAAATTGACTTACTTAAAAGGTATGAAATTATTTTTTTAATAACAAAGACAAGGTTTCTAATAAAACCACTTTGTGTGGGGTGATGTATCTAATTGAAATATGAAATTTTAGTTAGGCCTTACTCGGATTTTGGTTTAATGGGATGGGCATCATGATTAATTATTTTGAGATGTTATCTATCATACTTATATATATTCAAATTTTAAAATTTTAAAATAAAATTTAAAATGGGAATGGCCATCTTAATCCATTTTTTATGTTATGGCATGTGTACTATATGGGATTTCATTTTGTTTAATTAAATTGATTAAAATAATTATGAGAATCATGAGTGAAAAATGGGATTAATTATATTCAATACAAACTATATAATCATTGTTTTTATGATAAGATACACTATGTGTGTTTTTTATATGCAAGTGGTGAAACTTGTATGAAAGGAGCATCTCATTGTGAATTTCTCTTACCTCATTTTTAGTGATACTAGTTCACTTGGGGGTACCCCCATGGGAGAGATCAATGGATAAATGGTTCTACCACGCCATAAGTGGGACTTTGTATCCTAGTTGAGATACCATGTATGGTATTAAAGGTTGTTTTCTGAAATTATGATAGGAGTGATACATGTGATACCATCCACATATCACATTGGAAAGAGTCCTTTTGCAGTGAGTGTAATGGAATTCCTAGTGTGGTTCATGAGATCCATGATAAGGTTCATCTCAGACTAGAATAGGATGCTACTTATTTAAAATGTGGAGATAATTTTTTAGAAAATGCAGATGGTATATATTATTTTCTAAAGGACAAGTCTGTAAAGCCAAACCACATGCTTGGGTTTGGTCCATCTCATGAGATCTGTTTCTTTCCATTTATATTATAATTTTCTCCTAATTTGATTTTTATAGATATATTATGATTTAGACATTTCCATCTTCATAAAAATGAGGTATCATTAGAACATGTGACCTTATATAACCTGATATCGACTTGTTCATTTATCTATCTCTCATTGCTTCCTTAATTTTGATTTTCATGCAAACTGATTATGTTATATTAATGAACTAGATTATTATTTAGACACCATTGGCGATGGACAGCTAATTATATCTCAAACCTAATTCAGGCCTCCATTTCACTATGGTACCCAAACATACCTCTTTGGTTGGAGGTTCAGGATCTTCGATTTATTTCATGCACTATCATGATTTCCCCTAGAAATTAGGAGCATGTGACTGAGTTGGTTCTCATGATGATCATGGAGACCTCCCACAGTGCTTCTATTATATATTATTTTTATACTATACTTCTTAATATTTTTCCTACATCATTATATAGAATCATCCAGACACTAGTGCATCATTTTAGTATGTGTTATTTTTGTTGCCTTTTATCCATCTATTTATAGATTATATTTATCTTCGAATGCTTTGTCTTTCATTAATAATACTTCCAAAATTATTTATTATTTATTTTATGATATACCATCATGATACTCTTATCATGAGGGTATAATATCTAAATCGTACCATCATTATACCCTCACTTATAGTCTATAGGATATGGAATATGGGGAGGTGGACTTGAGTCCATGTGGTGATGGGTACGACAACCAGATTATTATTTGTTTGGTCATGGGTATTACATGTGTCCTAATACCCAATGGTAAATAGGTGATAAGTTAATGTCCACATTTTTTTAATAGTCTTTGTAGTGAACCCTGACATATGAAACGGTTTTCTATATTTTTGATGGTTTTATGATTTTATGACATGCTATTATGGGTAATAACAACCCCTTATATTTATTACACACTTAGCACAATTTATTACATAAAAACCTCACTTGATACAACATAGAAGATAGAAATGACTAGTGTTTTGGGGAATAGTAGCATCACATAACAACTTAAAACATAAAATGCACCATTAGATTGAAAACTTAATTTACCTGACCACTACATTCCCTCTTACTTAGCATTTCATGGGATAACCCGTGGACATGCATAAGTAATGAGCGAGTTATAAAGCCCAGTAAGGTAATAAAAAAAGCATAACATGAAGATTAGAATACATGTTAGTCAATAGGAATATCAATGGAGTTCAAGAGAAAGATAAACAAAAAGGAATATTAAAGCATGATAATCATAACATGGAGATGTGTCAACAACATTTAACATGATATTAGCATGAGCCAAGGCTCATTTGCTTATGAAGCATGAGTAAACCCCGATTGCACATGAATCACGAGTTACCCTCATTTCAATTGAATTATAATGAGTCAAAACTCATTTCACAAGATGTATCCTGATACTATACCTTACCCAATGCATTGGAGTGCTATTAGGTCGCACCCTTTGTAAAAATTTCATTTCGTGCATAAGTGTGCCACATGGAACATAGATAACATGGATACATAAACATAATCATTTATTCCACAATAAAGGAATGTGGAATTAATACATGAAACTATATAATTAATAATTAAATGTTTATAAATGTGAATATCCTCGATAGATAAATGGGCATGATATTCACTACACAATGATTTTGGATCAGAAAATCGTGGTACAATTTCGGCAGTGTAACTATGTGACATAAAAACTCATAAAAATGGTGGATGAGAGAGAACGAGATGTATGATCATATTTAGATGAAATGGAGAGTATGTTTTTAATATTGTTACATTTTTATACAATTTTAATGTAATTTTGATTCATGATATGAAATAATTAATTGAATGTAAATGAGGAGAGAGAAATTCTTTATGGAGTTTTGTCATGGTAATAGGTAAACATGGTTGGAATCGATGAGAGAGAAAGGGATATCTCATCATTCAAAAATATATAAGACATTATTTGGGAGGTTCAAAATCATACCCCAAAATTTATAATTGAAAACAAGAAAGGCATAACAATATTAATAAACTCGGATAAAAAGAGAAAGGAAGGAATCCCTTACATGGAAGTGTGATCCCAAAGGCTTGGGAGGGGCTTGAGAGAGGCTTAATGGGAGCTTTGGGAACATGGGAGGATTCTAAAGAGAGGAGGGAAATGGTTTGATGGACTCCAAAGGCATTTAGTGAAGAGTTAGTGGGTGCAAGGTTGGGATTATATAGGAAGGAAGAGAGAATTCTTAATTATTTAGGATCAGGACACCCCCCATTAAACTAATCAAAACCACAAACCATATCGTTGTTTTTACACATGGTTATTGCCAAATGGTAGTATAAAACAATATTTTATATGTCCAATGGCCTATATTCTGAAAAATAGGGTTTCTTATGTGGAGTTGAGTCACACTCTCAAGGAAATCAATTTAAAAAGGAAAAAATGTTTTATAAGTCTACGAAGGTCCATTAAAGCTATTTAAAATAAATCAAACAAACCTAAAATCACCTTATTTTAATGGTAAAACATATATTGGTCGAACATAATTATTATAGTATTTCATTACATCATTATTGAGTCTTTATGATGTTATAAATCACATTTTATATTAAAACTATATTTATTTTTATCCAAAACATTCGACTGTCAGAAAATTATGAATAATTCACTATTGGATAATTTTGATGTCCTAATTCTAAAAATAATATTAATTTTATATAAAAAATTATCTAAATATTTGAATTTTCACTTTTAAAATAATAACCGTCATTTATGGAAAAATCAATGTTTTTGACAAAAACAACATTCAAATATTAATAAAAATTACAATTGCATTCCTAAAATTATATGATCATTTATATTTTATAAAATGGAATTTAATAATAATAAAAATTTATTAAAGTAATATTTAATTCAAAAATCCATTAATTTATCAAAATAGATTTCTTAGTTGAATATTAACTAAAAATACTATTAGCTTTTTAAAAACTGTTTACAATGTAACAATAATAAAATGAATGTATATTTATTATTATATAAAAAAATAATGCACATAATCATAGTGTTGGGGTCTTGTTACATAACCACTTTTCTCACCCGCATAAGACAGAAGGGTAGGGTGTGCAATGGTGATAGACTCTTGGGGTGGCTTGGATAACATTGCTCAGGTGGTAATCTCTATCAACTTCTACATCTCATATAGGTGGTTTCTCTTGAGCTTATCATATACAAGATCAGCTTGGGATTGGTCAAGAATGATGCCCAATGACCCCACATCCTTTCCGAGCTCCTAATGATGGTCTTCAAATGGGGCAAGTCTACTAGATGTGGATATCTCTTCCTGTGTCTGAGTAAATTGGATTTGTTAAAGCCCTATATTAATACTAATCAAGTGATCACTGTTCAAAAGATATATTAGCAATGGTAACAATTTTTAATGGTATTTTAAAATCCAAAATCATAATACAAAAGAAGTTTATACATTGTATAACAATTTTACATAATTATACATTTAATCAGATAAAAATTAATTTTCATTAGTGAATGTTTCGGTCGTTACAATCACCCCCATTAAGAAATTTTACCCTCAAAATATATTTTTCTCATACAAGAACTGATATTGTTTACTTTTCTTCATCACTTCCTCTGGTTCCCACGTCGTTTCTTCAAACTTGTGGTTTCACTACCAAACCTTGATGAGGGGCATTGCCTTATTTCGTAGAACTTTTTCTCTACGATCTAAGATCTTCACTGGTTTTTCCTCATAAGAATGAACATCCTCTAGTCGTACTACCTCTGAAGATAGTACATTTGAAGTGTTCAGTATGTACTTTCATAAGAGTGATACATGAAATAAATCATGTACATTGGATATGGTAGTTGTAAGTGCTAATCTATGGGCCACATCCCTGACACGACCATGAATACTGAATGGGTTGATGTACCTAGGACTTAACTTCCCTTCCCTTCCATACCACATGACCTTCCTCCATGGATATATGTGTAGAAATACCATATCTCCAACTTTGAACTCAAGGTCTATTCGACAGTTATCTATAAAACTCTTTTGTTGAATTTGGGATTCATTGATATGATGCTGATTGTTTTTAACCTTATCCACCATTTATTCGATCAATATTGATCCTAGAATCTTATTCTCACAAACTTCATACCAACATGCTAGTGTTCTTCACCTTTTCCCATAAAGAGATTTATATGGTTCCATTCAGATGCTCGAGTGGAAAAAATTATTTTAGGAGAATTAACCAAGTGGAAGATATTGGTCATGACCTCCTTTTAAGTCCATAGAACACGATATTAACATATCTTCTAGTGTACGAATAGTTCGCTCAGATTGGCCATCAGTTTGAGGTCGATAGGTTGTACTAATGATCAGTTCAGTGCATAGAGCATGCTAGAGACATTTCCAGAACATCGAGCTAAATCTTAGATCATGATCGGATACAATAGATAGTGGTACTCCATGAATCCTTACAAAATATTTGATATAAATCCGTGCATGTTCATCCAATTATAAGTCCTCTCGAATTTCTATAAAGTGAGATGTCTTTGTAAGATGATCCACAATGACCCATATATCATTTTTTCCTTTGGATGTCCTTGGAAGTCTAGTGAAAATGTCTATGGTAATGTTGTCCCACATCCATGTTGGTATGGGTAGTGGTTTCATCATCCCCTTATTCTTTTTCCTCTCATCCTTCACTTTCCGACGTACTATGCACTTTGATGTATATTCATAAATCTCCCTTTTCATATTGTCCCACCAAATTTTTTCTCAGAGATCTCGATACAACATTGTGCTCCTCGTCTGAATAAAGAACGATGAGTGATTTTTGTCATTTAGAAGACCCTTTTTATCTCTTGATCAGCTTGTACACATAGTCATGACCCAAATATAACAATTCCATCCTTGTCCACAATTAACTATGGGGATTTCCCATTTCTAATAGCTCCCATTTTTTTCATAATTTCTACATCCTTCCATTGAGAATCCTTTATTTTATCCACGAGGGATGGATGGGAAATAATTTGAGAAAGGATTGATGATTTTACTCCCTAAATGATTCCCATGTACATCCTCTACAAATCATCTAAGATTGGATCTTTTTCAATTCTCATAAATGACAAAATTGCTCGATCCTTTTTACTTAGAGAATCTTCCACCTTGTTCGCATTCCCAGGGTGGTAATGGATTGAGCAGTGATAATCATTGATGAGTTCTATACATCTACATTGGTATATATTATGCACTTTCTGTGTTAATATATATTTGAGGCTCTTGTATTCATTATATTTCTCACACTTCTCCCCATAGAGATAATGCCACAAGATTTTCAATTCAAAGATCACAACCTCCAACTCTAGATCATGGGTGGGATTGTTTTTCTCATGAATTTTCACCTTCCCTGAGGCATATAATATAACTTTCTCATCCTAAATCAACACAAAACCTAACCCTTCTTCAAATCTTTTCTAAATACCACAAAAATTTCTCCACTCCTGGGTAATGTGAGCACATGCATAGTGATAAGCCTTCTTTTCAACTCCTTGACGCACTATTCTCATTCATCACTCCACGAAAACATTTCTCCCTTCTGAGTTAGCTTGGTAAGAGTGTTGGAAAATCATGAGAAATTTCACACAAATCAGAGATAATAACCAACTAACCCCAAAAATCTACAGAT
This sequence comes from Viscum album, assembly GCA_963277665.1. Classification (NCBI taxonomy): domain Eukaryota; kingdom Viridiplantae; phylum Streptophyta; class Magnoliopsida; order Santalales; family Viscaceae; genus Viscum; species Viscum album. Next base: position 621,199,674 of record OY728131.1, on the reverse strand, counting down.
ATCTGTTTCGGATATTGTCCTCATACATCCATCAATTGTAGCTTTCAAGGAGGGATCCACTGATATCCCATTTCTTGTGATGATATAACCCATGAATGAGACCTCCTTCAAACAAAACTCTCACTTTTTATACTTTTCATAGAGTTTCTTCTTCCTCAACATCTCTAATACAGTTCTTAGTTGACCCTCATGATCCTCCTTGGATTTGGAGTATATTACAATATCATCTATAAATACTACCAAAATTTTTTCTTAATAATCTCTAAATACTCTATTCATCAAGTCCATGAAGATTGATGGAGCATTATTGAGTCTGAAATGCATTAATATGAATTCGTAGTGCCCATATCATGTACAAAAAGCAGTCTTGGGGATATCTACCCTCTTCACCCATACATGATAATAACTCAAACACAAATCTACCTTGGAGAAGTGTTGGAATCCATGTTGTTGATCGAACAATTCATTAATTTGTGGAAGATGAAACTTGTTCTTTATCGTGTTTTGGTTGAGCTCACGATAATCAATGCCAAGGCACAATAACCTCTCCTTCTTCATGATGAAGAGGAAAGGTGCACCCCATGGTGATGCACTTGGGTGTATAAACCATTTATCCATATTATCCTATAGTTGTTTTTTCATCTCCTAAATCACCACAATAACCATTCTATACAATGTCTTGAATATTGTAAATGCCCTAATTATAATTTCAATTGAGAATTAAAAATCTATTCTAGGAGGAAGACTAAGAAATTCCTTGGGAAACAATTCACTGAACTCCCTCACAATAGGCCCGTTTTCAAGGATGGTTGCCTCCTTGGACTCAATCATCTTATCTAGATATGCATGTTGATGGGGTATTAATATCCATGATTGAGATGATATAACTAAATTAGATTCATTATCCTCCTTGAACTTCTACAGAATTGGGGGTCGATTCTCCACATGGAGAGTGATTTCCCTCTCATAGAAATTTATGTTGTCTCTATATAAGGAATGCCAATCCATGTATAGAAATGAATTAAATTCTACCAGAGGGATTATTATGAGGTTCAATGGGAAATTCAATACAAAAAATATGATAGGGAAGGAATTATATTCATCGGAGGCAATGATTTCCCCATTTTCCATACTCACATACATCTTTACACCCATTAATTTTAGTTGGGTTGGGATAGTTCTACTAAACATTCGGGATATAAAATAATGTGTAAAACCAAAATCAAAAAGTCTGTTTTCTATTCATGAATTAATAACAAGCATGCATGTCCCCACTTCATTTTCGGGGTTCACATTAGTGGTAGTGTAAAACAATCACTCCCTTGTTTCCAGGGATGTTTTTGGTTTCCTTCGAAAATCCTTGGCATATGGCATTGATTTTCAAGGTGACATAGTTCTTTGCAGTTGATGAAATGAACAACATGTTGAGATTTGAATGAAGAATTCCTCTCCTCTGTTGAAGCCTCTGGTTTTTCTTGTCCACAGTTAATGGCTAGGTGTCCTTTTCTTCCAAACATAAAGCATTTATTCACCCTCTTTAAGCAATTCGTAGGGTGCTCTATTCCACACCATTGGAAAGTGGGTGCTGGATATTTTTAGCACAATTGGATTTATCCATCAGACCACCAGAATTGAAGTCCACCTTATGCTTCTTATCCACATGATACCGCAAATATATTTTGATCTCCAGTTCGACCTTGAGGGAACATCGTACAATTTCCTCATAGCTGTCCAAGTCACGGATCACCATGACTTTCCGTAGGCTAGGTTTTAACCCACCAAAGAAGCATCCAGCCTTGCATTAGGGGGTAACGACAAAGTAGGAGGAATATTGGGAAAGACTTGTGATTTTTTCCTTATAAGATACGATTAATTCATCGAATTGTTTCTTGAGGGAAAGGAAGTCCATTTCCATCTTATGCTGGAGGGTGCACGGGTAATATTTATCACAAAACATCTTTCAAAAATCCTTCTATTCCCACACATCGATCTCCTCCTCATGCTTTGTTTTTTTTTATCAATATCTACCATTGATAAGCTTCACCCTCTATACAATAAGAATCTAGGAGAACCATATCCTGTTCATAACATGGATGTGTGGAGAATATCCTTTCAATGGAGATGATACATTGTTCAGCGATTGATTGATCAGATGATCCATTAAAATTAGGAGGCCTTTTCATATGAAGTACTTGATAATGAATTTTTATTTCTTTTGGGGGATTTAACGTCCCACTTGACCCATGTTCCAATTCAATGCATGAGGTAACTAAGAGGGTATCATGAAAAAGTTCCCAATTCCCTCTCCCATCGGATTGGGGATCTCATTTGAACAGTCATCGCATTGATCTTCTCATGAGTTGTTAGCCAGAGTCCTCCTATTACTAGACATTTTCATGAATAGAAGAAATGTTAGGGGTAACACATTAAGGTTAATCCAAATACCAAAACAAATGACTTAGAAATTACTGTCATTTCCTTAACTTATGAATCTATAAGCTTCAATCTATGTTATCCTTGATCTTCTTTCTAACTTGTATTCTTGGAAGATTTTTTTTTAAAATACATTAAGAATGGTTCATACTATGATTTTTAATATACCAAATCATATCCCTCAGAGTTTTATAATGAAGAGTGCAGAAAGTCCAATTGTCATGTACCAGGATACCCCGGGTCATGCCTGAAACTCCTTGTCGAATTTTTTACTCCATGGTACATCAGTGCCAAAGCCGTCTATACCTGCTCCTATCCAAACAGGGATGTATTTGCATGATAAAACACTTACTCAATACTCACAAAAATATATGGATGTTTACTAGACATAGTATATTCTCTAAGGCTTCACTAGGGTTTTCTAATCCAAATCTTAAAAATAACAAAACCTATCCTCTAATACAAACAATAACAATCATGCTCTTTATTACACACTTAACATAATTTATTATAAAAAACCATCACTTGATATAAAATAGATATCAATAGGTCTGGTGTATTTGAATCTTAGGAACATCACATAAAAATTTAAAACATAAAACAAAACATCTTATTAAAATTATCATTCACACGACAACTACATTCCCCCAAACTTATCATTGCATGAGATAACCTGAGAACATGAATTAGAAAAGGATGAGCTATAAAGCCCAGTAAGGGAGTAAGAAATTCATAACATGATGATTAAAATACATGTTAGTCAATAGGAATATCAATGGAGTGCAAGAGAAACATAAACATGAAGGCATGATAATGCATAATAATTATAACATGGATATGTGCAAAAACATTTCACATGATATTAGCAAGAGTCAAGGCTCATTGCACATGGACCATGAGTAAACACTACTTGAACATGAAGCATGAGTAAACCCTCATTGGACATGAATTATCCTTATTAAACACTCATTTAACATGACATATCATGATATTATACTTTACCCAATGCATTGTACCACAATTTGGGTGCACCCTTCGTAAACGTTTCATTTAATGCATAAGTGTGCCACATAGATCATATACAATGGATACATAAAATAGAATAATTTATTCCACGATAAAATAATTTTTAAATAATAAATGAAAATATATAATATCTATGTAAATGTACATCAATTTGAAAACACTTGATAGAGAAATGGGCATGGTATTCACTATACAATTATTTTGGCTTGGAAAATCATGGTGTAATTTTGGCAGCGTAATGACGTGACAAAAAAACTCATAAGAATGGTTGATGAAAAATAATGGTTTATCTCGTCATATGTAAATGAAATGGAAAGTAATGGGGTAATATAGATACATTTCACAACAATTTTAATGGAATGTAGATTCATGACACAAAGAATTACTTGAATGTAAATAAGGAGACAAAAATTCCTTACAAAATTTCGGCAAGGTAATAGGTATACAAGAAAGGATTATATGAGAGATAAAGGGGTATATAATCATTAATAAATAAATAAGATAGTATTGGGGAGAAGAAAAATCACACCCCAACATTTATAATTGAAAATAAAAAAAGCATAACAATGTTATGAAACTTGGATAAAAAGAGAAAAGAAGGAATCCCTTACTTGGATGGGAGATCCCAAAGGCTTTGGAGGGGCTTGAGAGATTGTTTTTGGGAGCTTGGGGCATATTGAGAAGATTATATATATATTATGGCAATGGTTGGATGAAATAAAAAGGAGTCGATTCATGAGGAAGTTAGATCATGGGTGGGTTTATATAGGAAAGGAGAGGGAATTCTTTATTATTTTGTTTTGGGACAGAACACGTTAAACTAATCAAAACCACAACCCATAACATTTTATATTCCCATGGTTTTTGACAAAGGGGAGTGGAAAACAATTTTTTATATGTGCAGTGGCCGAAATTCTGAAAATAATATGGTTTCTTATGTGGAGGAGAGTCACAATCTCAAGGAGATAATTCTAAAAGGATAAAATGTTTTATACGTCTTGGAGGGTCTACTAAAGCATTGTAAAATAAATATAACAAATATATAATCACATTATTTTAATGGTAAAAAATTTATTTTCCGAAATTAATGTTTGTATTATTTTATTACTTCACTATTGAGTCCTTTTGATGTCTTAAAACACATTATATATTTAAAAAATATTTGTTTTTTACCCAAACATTCTATTATCTTAGAAAAATATGAAAAAATCACCATTGGATAATTTCGACATCCTGATTCCAAAAATAATATTCATTTTATCTAAATTAATTTTTAAATATGTGAATTTTCACTTTTAAGATAAAAACTAACATTTATAAAAAAATCCTGGGTTTTGGAAAAAACAGCTTTCGAACCTCAACAAAAATTACAATTTCATTCACTAAATTATATGATCATTTATATATTATAAAAATAAATTTAATAATATTAATAATTTATTAAAATATTATTTAATTAAAGAATCCATTAATTTGTTAAATTATATTTCTTTGTTTAATATTAACTAAAAAACTATTAGTTCTTTAAAAAAATATTTACGAAGTAAAACAAAATAAAATGAATGTACATTCATTATTATATACAAATATAATGCACATAATCATAGTGCTAGGGTATGTTTACATAATCTTTTATAACACCCACATAATACTGAAGGGTAAGGTGTTCGATGGTAGCAGACTCTGGGGGTGGTTCAGATAACATTTATCGGGTGGTATCTCTATCAACATCCACTTATATTGTAGGCAGTTTTGCTTGAGCTTAACATATTCATTATCATCATGGGATTGGTTAACAAGGAAACCCAATGAATCCACATCCTTTATAATTTCTGAAAAATGGGCTTCGAATTGGCCAAGTCTACTAGATGGGTCCATCACATCCTTTTTCTGAGTAGATTGGATTTGATAAAGCCTTATATGTATACTAATCATGTAATCACTCTTCAACAGATATATTAGCAACGATAATAATTTTTAATGGTATTTTAAAATAAAAAATCATAAAACCAAAGAAGTGCATACTTTGTATAACCACTTTATATAATGATATATTTAATCAAAATCAAGAGGAATTTTCATTAATGAATGTTTGCGTCATTACATGGGTCATGAGTGATACCAGATTATTTATCTCAATTATGGTTCATGTTTTTTAGAAATGATAATTTTTTATTCCATGAATCATGTTTATGTTATATGAAAGGTTGTTTATGAACATAATAATTAATGCTGATGATCACATACCCTTATTCATTTATTATCCTTTTATATGACCATATATTGATATCTATTATATTTATCCCTAATATGATTTTGAGCTCACAAATTATTATGTTTCCAATCCCATGGTTTTGACGAAAGGTTTTATATACATGGAATATATGAAGAGTAATAAATTGGATGATTGTTATGGGAAACATTGAATATATTTCACCAAATTAGAATATTATTTTTCATTTTTGAAAATTCACTAAAATATTATTGTCATATATAATGTTTTTAAATAATGTAATGAATATTCATATAAAAAATGTAATATCCATATATTAGAATCCTGGGTAGATAGAGTGGGTTTAAATGGAATTTATTAATCAATATTTGGAATCTAGGATGGAAAAATATTAGTGAGATACAAATGTATATTTCTACGTATATCAAATGAGATGTCTACAATGATATGTTTATGTACGTGTGAATGGATAAGAAAAATTCCGTTAATTTTTCTAAAGGATATAGTGAGAGACTTCAATTAAATTACATCCCTGAAAGGATTCAACAAGTGAATGTGGATCATGAAAATATATTCCTAGGGATTAAAACCCCTAACATGCTATATTGGTCTAGATACAATGGGGAACTGATGCATGAAAACAAGCCCTATTGCACACTTGGATTGAAAATCTTGGGGGACATGCTTTTTAAGTACACAAAATATTTATGAACAATCATAATTTTATTAAATAGATGATAACTATGAATGACCTAGTATATACAAAATCAATAGTAGATAAAAAATATGGTGTCATGATTTGGACTTCCATTAAATTGATTCCATGATTATTTTGACTCCCACTATGATTAGTGTTGTTGAAACATTAATTTTTTGTTATATTCAATGTTAAAAACTATAAAGAAATAGGATAATGTTGAGTGTGATGAAAAATTTTCTTTTCACAAGCCAAATGTGATGATAAATGCAGTAAATGATATTTGGATTATGCATAACCTGTTCTCACAGAGCATAATAAAAAGTGTACACATTAACCCACTCTAAGACTCAATAAATAAGAGAAATATGAATTTATTTGAGAGTTCATCAAGTAGAGAGTATGATAAAAATATGATTTATTTTCCAATTATGCAGATATTGTGTCGAAAAGGACTCCTAGGAATGTCACAATGGAACGAGATGATTTGTTGTGTATGGAAAAGGACACGAAGAAGGTAACTATAGATAGAAAATGAAATATTCAGTTAACACAATGGATGATAATAATGGTATCCCTATAAAATAATTCAATGTTGAACTATTTTCATGTGTAATGTATGGTCATTAAGAAAATTTATTTTGTAATGGGAAATCTCCTGAAGGAAATTAGTACGGTTTATGAGAAATGGTTATATTTATGATGATGAAGAAACTATAAATTACATTGGAAATGAATGAGGTATTAAGAAATAATATTATATGGAAAATTAATTGTTCTGAAAAGTAAGGGGGTTTAATAATGTAATTATGTATTGGAATTAACTTATTGTGAATAATGAAATATTTATGTATTGTTTATTATATTTTTTTATTTAATTTTTTAAGGAATTTTTTTAGTGGTGAATATGGTTTAGAAAAGTTATTTAATGGATTCATGATATTATAAATATATTCCTCAATATGTTTCGAATATTGTAGTAATGATGTTTGGATAAAGATATAATTTTTTGATAAAGTTACATGTATAGTACTTATTTAATTTGAATGGATTGCATTTTTGTTGACATTGTGGTTTATGATATAATTGATAGAGTTTACAACATTCTTTGGATTTAATGAATATTTCAATTAATAATTTTTTATGAAATAAATAAAAAAGGAATGTATTTTTTAAGATTAGGTTTTATGGTAATAATTGTTTCAAGAGAATGCACAATGATGGTATTCACATGTTTGGAATATGGAAATTAAGAGACACATTATGGTATATGGGAATTAATGAAATGTTCATTTGGAAAATTCAATAACATTATTCTCAAGTTTTTTATATTAATCATTTGGGTAGATTATATGGTTAAAAATTTATAGAATGGTTTATATTGATCTTTGGATGGGAATTTATAAACTAATTTAATACTTTATCATATAAAGATTTATCCATATTGGATAACCTGTTTTACTATATTCTTGTGATGATAACTAATGATAGATGGAATGATTTATCTTTCACATCATGGATATTATGATCGATTACTGCTTCACGTAAAACTGATCAATGAATGATTGATGGATGCAATTGTACTTATGAAATGGATAGAAATAATGAAAATATATATTCTCTTGAAAATTCATTAACTTTTTGAAGAAGATCTATAAATAAATTTTTTACTGTCATATTCATTTTTGATGATCTTAATGACCTTTTCACGCCTCTTTGGATTATGGTTTCTTGGAAAATAGACTTCTAAAGATCTCCCACATTATTTGTATCAGTGATCTTTATTGGTAACTATAATTATTTATGATTTTCATCCATTTCCAAATCATGACTTCCAACCTATATTTTCATATGGGTATACCCAGTTTTGACTTACTATAAGTAACCATAATGTATTTGATTTTCACATTTTAAGGGATGTTTTATAATTCATATATACGACATGGGTTTATAAGAATGTTTTTTTTAAATACAAAACACTTTATGATCGAGATGATATTTGAGGGAGAAATTAATTCTAAGGGGTGTATAGTGTAACACAAAAATATCTTGTGAAATATTTTTAGAAATATAATTTAATATATTAAATATATTTTTAAATGAAATAATTATTTTAGCGTCGATTATTCACGTCGATGAATTTTTCATAAATGACGTGCAATATCAATTTTATCTTTCATTACATGCAACAGATTGTTTATAATGCATTACATGAAATAAAATGTTCAAATGAAATGTGTTTTAATATTAAAGGTTTATTATTTACTATGAAATCTATCAAATATACATTATAATGTAATTTATTGAAATTATAAACTATATAATGAACATAATGTTTACACATTAATTTTAATTAAAATATGTGGTGTTCATTTATTTAAAAATGAAAATAATGGAAATCTATTTTGGAGAAACAATTTTAAATAAGAAAATATGTTTCACCTAAATAAATAAATAAATAAATTTATAACATCCCAAGTAATTATAAAATAATTTATTTTCACATATATTTTTATTAATTAATTAGAGAAAAAATTTAAATAAAATGGGACTCTATATAAGATAACATACGTGACATGAATCAATGGGTTTCTCCAAAATCTTATGTTTCATACAAGACTGAGTTATACCAAAATATATTACATTATTAGTATTATTATATTAAATGGTAGTTATCGACTAGCCGTGTATTCATAGGAATGAATAAAACAAGCTATATTATTTTTACACGCATTAATTTAATGTATTTACTTTCATCTAATAAATTTTACAGGTTTAAAAAAAGAATAAATCCCATTATAAGCATAAAATACACGACTGTTTTAAATAAAATAGTTTTACCAACTTTTGATGGAGAACCATTTTAAATATTGTTTTATCACATTTATATTTTAAATTTCATAAAATAAACATATTCTTATGAATTGGGGAATCATAATTATCATTGGTTGAAATTTTTGTTTTTTTTATAAAATTCATATTTTAATGAATAATGAAAAATACTACAATTTAATTGAAAACGGAATTTTCATCTAATTTATTTGTGTTGTTATATTATCATTTAATTGGTTATAAATAATATTTAGATTATTTTTTATCATTTAATACAATTTTTCTATTGGAGGTAATTTCACATTGATATTATATATAAACACATGTAAATCTATTGATGGGTTTTACTTTTAAAAATCATGTTTTCTCCATTTGACAACATGATTTAATTTTAAATTAGTTATTACAACTTTTGTAGTTTGAATTTCAAAAAATGGATTCCATATTATGAAATAGAAGGTAAAAATAATTTAAATATGTCCCTTTTATTTCTGGACATGAGGTATAGATTAGAAATTATCATAATTTTCCATAGTTAAAGGGTAAATCTGGTAAATAAAGTTAAAAATAGTATTATAATAAAATAAAACTACCATATCACATATCAAAATCTGATTTTATACATTATAGAAGTCTAATAAAACCCTTGGGATGAAAATTTGTCCTTTTTAATTCACATGGATTTGATTATGACACTAATAACTTTTAATTTAATGTAATGAAAATATGTAATAAACATATATCTTTTTTAAAAAAACAATTTTAATATTGGTTTATATATGTGATATCTTCAACAATAAATATTCCTTAGATATATAATAATACTTCCTATAACAGGGTACATTATTTATATTTATTAAATATTAATAATTTAATTTAATTATGACACGATGATGTTGTAGTGATTTCTTTGTTAATGAAAGAATAAAATAAATGATATTATAAATATAAATATAAATTTTATTTGAAATAATTTATATCATAATATATTTTTATATGGGAATAATACATTTTGGAAGACTATTAAATTTTTTGGATCAATGTTATCTCTCTGTTTAATATGTTATTTAAATTTTATGAAAAGAATATTGTAAAAACTGAAATTATTGATGTTTTTTAAAAATAGTAATTTGTTAAATTATATGAAAATCGTAATGTTGTTTTAAAATATTAATGTTTATATTATATGGTTTAAATGTTCATTATGTTTCTAATTATGGTAAATTTACACTATATAATTAAAATTTATAGCCACATTATATATAAAATATTGATACCAAAATTAATATTAAATTAGAATAATTATGGGAAAATCGAAAAAAAGGATTCAAATAATATAAATATATCTATAAAAAAATTTAGGATGTTATGATTTACATATATCCTTATCTTATATTAGACATATCTAATTCTGGATTCATTTTAATTAAAAACATAATTTATATAGATTTAATAATTTAAGGGTTTCCAATGGTGCTCCTCCCCTCTCATATAAAAGGTACCATATATCCTATAATACTCACACATCCAATGACTTTTTGTTTATCCAATGTCTACAAAACCATCTTCCTATATTCACTCCATAAATTCTTGAGGCCTTAGTTTAGGAATAACACCCATTGTAGAGGTGTTAAGGTGTTCTTCAAAGGTTATCAACCAAAGAAGAGGTATCGTTTTTTAAGAGTTTCTATTTTATTTATTCTTCCTCTTACATTAAATATTCTTCATCCAAGATGAAATATTAAATCTAGAATCCTCAATATACTGAGATGTTGTTAATAAAAATGGGAATGGAAATAATTGTTCATGTGTACGTGTGAAATATCTCCTCAACAAACCGATTTAGTTCATTTTTCATTCACATCTATCAAGATAGGTTATAATGATGTAATTAATATTAATACATGATATTAATGGTATATATATCATTGTAAAAATTAATATTTGAATTATATTTTTCTCTTAAATGAATATAATGAAAATTATCTCCTTGGTGCGTACGCGTGAACTATCATCACCACGAAGCAATGTGAATTGTTTTTATTAACCACATCACTTGTATGATATATATAACCATATTTAAATTATTATGATAATTATAATAATATTTCGATCATTCTAAAAGTCTAAAATTAGTATTACCTTATTTCGATAATGATCAATAAAAAATGAAATTGTTACTCAAGAGTATGTACAACCTACAATCTCCTTGAATATAACATTTTTCATTTTTCATAACTATTGTTAATGGCTTGATTTAAACATAATGATTAATGTTTTATTGTGATTATTATTTCATGAATAATATTTTGAATATGATGGACTTATGACCATATAGACTACTGAAATCAAAACAATCTACATTTTGGACTCAAGTACCGAATATTAAAAAAACATCTCATATGAACATAACTAATTATATAATTTTAATAACACAGTTATAAGTGATATAATAGAATTAATAAATTGGTAAAAGGTACTTAATAAAGTAAAAATTAATCTAAGTTTATTATTCAGGAATATAAAGATTGAATGTGAGATGTTGGACTCACCACTAGGGACTTCGTCCCAATCTCTTTTCATTGTGGGGTAATTTGATATTACCCACCACATTCTTTTATATGATGTCTAATAAATCCCTCTTACTTTTAATTTCATTAATCCATTTTAAAATTGAATCATTTTCTCTAAACCATTTTACTAAATGAAAAAAGGGCTGTTTTTTTTAAATACACGGTGACAATGCCATTCTCCCCCACTACACCCATTATTTGATATTTGGATTCCTAAACAAGCGTAAATGTTTTTAAATGAAAAAAAATTTCATATACACTTTTTCATTTAGTTGGTATTAAATATTATTTCAATAGAGGATTTATTATGTCAATATCTTAAAATGATCTCATGTGATTACAATGTGGAAATTTAATTCTTCTTTTATAGTTGTTTTATGTGTTATGATTATATTCTAGTTCTTGGTCATTGTTTATGTATATGGGTGGTTCTATGATAATCCAAGGGTGAGTGGGCCTGTGATATCTCTCTAATGCATTGGGTAATGAGAAATAGGTAAATTTTAAGGTTTCTCCCAAGAGATTTATGGAGTATACTATTAATGGTATTCCAAACATAACTATGAAGGTTACTCTCCATGTAGTCATGGAAGATAAAATGTATGTATGATATGGATTCCACATGTTACCATTATGATTTATGATTCCTATTAATTTTATTTGGATTCTTATGATTTCATGTATTTATGAAAATTAATGGACCAATATTTTATTTCCTTTATTATACCTTACTGAGATTTTTGTGCTCATACCATGATTTTACAATGTTTTCATAGGGTACAAGGACTGGTAAGAGAATGGAAGCAGTCAAGAAGTTTTTTATCAAGAAAAAGAAATCATGTTTACTTTTAAAAATTAAATATTTTAGATGAAATATATACTATTTTCGTGGTATTCAAGTTGTATAAATTTGAGTCATTATATATTATCTATGTCTTAATTCTCTAAAAATATAAATATGAAAACACAGTCAATGTGAATTCTTGAGATAACTCTATATTATGTAATGTTTAATGTTGGGGACTTATAATTGGTCTCAAAATTAGGTTTAGATAAATTAATGAGTTATGATATTATTGTATAATATCTATAATTTATATTTACTTTATGTTCAAATTAAAATAAAATATAATTTGAATAATATAATGTTTATTATTCTATGATATGTTGGTTCCAAATGGGTTTCCTCCGAGGAAATATGGTAGCTATGCTCGGACAACATCAAGAAATCCAAATCAACAACATGATATTATAGGAATGATAACTAAATAGTTTTTTGTAGATATGACATAGTAGACTCAGGAAATAAATGGTTGTGGTATCAATGAAAGAGATAATCCTTGTCAACCCTAGATGAACATGTCAATAGTATAGAATTTCAGGAAGAAATATCCTACATCAATCATAGGATCAACTAACCCAATGCTAGATGAAGGGTGGATTAAAAAACTAGATAATACTTTTGATGTCAAGGGGAATTCCAAAAATCAAATGTCTATCAATATTGATTACAATTTTGATGGTGAATCTTATCGGTGGTGGTCTATGGTAAATAATATTATTGATAGTGAGGATATTTATTCTCCTCCTTATGAGTAATTCAAAGACATGACTCTTGAGAATTCATTTACTAAGGGGGTTCGACTTTGGATCGGAGAACAATTCATGGAATTGAGGAAGTTAGATGAATCATTATCTATTTACAAAGAAAAATTCACTCAACTGTAATGATATGATTCAAATTTTATCCAACATCCTAATTGTAAATTTTATTATTGTTGCATAGTATTAAATCTAATGTATCCAAGGGAAGTATATTCTAATACTTTGAAATGTTATGAAAATATTGTTCAATGTGAAGAGAGCGTGGAAATGAAGTTTTTTATGACCACGATTTCTTTGAAAAACAACACAATAAAAGGACGAGGTGACTGGGGATATTGAAGAATTCTATGAAAAAGTCCAATGGTAAGAAAAATAAGTTTAAATTTTGTAAAAATTGTAGAAAAAATAACACTTGTGAATATATTTTGAATTATGGATGGTTATTCTGATGTGGTAAGATAATACCTATGGTTCTTAATTCCACTGAAAAAGAAAAGGATTGTGGTATGAAAAAATTTTATTAACAATCATTAAAAAGATTTATGTAAAATGAGGTTGGTCATTATGAAGATGAGTGTCCGATGAAGAAATATTATGAAGGAAAGTATCCGATCTATAAGAAGAATGGTATGTTGAAATCCTTTGAAACTACTTCAGTAGTTGTTGGTCAATCAAATGAGGTGGTATTAGGTACATTGTTTATTTCTTTAGATTATGAAAATGTGTTTTTTGATTCCAGATCTATAAAGTCCCTCATTTATGAGAAATATTTTGGTAAATTTAGAATTCCACCTCATGAAATGAATCCATGACTTATGTAAACACCCCTAGGGGAAATATTGAAGAAAAAATAATTTTTTTAATCTTTATGTTCTTTTATAAGGAAAGAATCTACCTGCACAACTTACTGTTTGGTCTCTTGTAGAGTTTGATATTATTTTGGAAATGGATTGTCTTTCTGTTTACCATGCCAAGATTTATTGTATAGATATGTATGTTTATTTCCAGAAAGAATATTAGTTTGTGTATAAGAATGAACCCTTACCATTCATAACATATCATGTAGCGGGAAAACTATTAAATGATGTAAAAGAATGTTACCCTGAACATGTTGTAGAAAACAAAAGATTTTTTAGAGTAATTATGTTTCAGTAGTAAATGAGTATCATAATTTTTTTTGAAATCTGTTTCTTGGTGTAAAACCTAATCAAGAAGTGAAATTTATTGTTGACTTAGTTCCTATTGCAAAGCTAATTTAAAACCCCCTTATCTAATGTCTCAAATTTAAATTTTAGAGTTAAAGAAAAAATTTGATGAGTTATTAGTTAAATGTTTAATTCGACCTATCACATCATAATGGAATCCTCCTATCTTTTTGGTTTAAAAAGAAAAATTATTTAGTGAGACTTTTCATTGATTATAGAGTCTTGAATAACATCACTGTTAAAAATTCAGTCATTTTTTTCATATTCTGATTATATTTATTGGATCTAGGGTGAAAATATTTTTAGATTTATGAAATGAGGTTGGGGTACAATTAGTTGAATATAAACCAAGAATACCTTCTAAATACCACATCTCATATCAGATATGGCATTTATGAATTTATTGTTTTTTCATTTTGGTTGCCTAATTGTGCTCATGAATTCATGGATTTTATGAATATAATTGTCTGTGACTTTTTGGATAAGTTTGTGGCTATGTTTATTGATTACATTTTGGTATATTCTAAAAGTTAAGAGGAGAATCGAATTGATTTATTTTTTTTTATTTAAAAACTTAAAATAATAGAAAATGTATGGGAAATTCAGCCAAAATGATTTCTAGTTATAACAAATATCATTCATTGGTCACATTGTTTCTAAAGATGGAATAATGATGGATCCTGCAATTTTTTTAAAAAAATTGGACAAGACCCAAAAATATATCTGAGATTCATAAAATTTTTGGTTTACCAGGTTATTACAATAGGATGGTTGTCATTTTTGCAATATTATCTATCCCTTTGACTATGTTAATTAAAAAATGTGTTAAGTTAATATGGAAAAAATATTGTGATGATTGTTTTCATTAATTTAATTGAAGATTGGTGAATGATCCAGTTTCGGTTCTACCTTCTAGAAATAGTGAATTTGATATCTACAATGATGCTTTATTGAAAGGACATGGTTGTATCCTAATGAAGAATTATTTGGTAATTGATTATACTTTATGCCAGTTGAAAAATCATTGGTAAAATTACCCAACACATGATTTGGAATTATCTACTTTTGTTTTTTCTTTAACAATTTTGATTCAACATCTTCCTAGAGTTATATGTGAAATATATACTAACCAAAATATTTTGATGTATACATTTACTTTGAGGAATTGAACATTAGACAAATAAGATGGTTGGAATTAATCATTGATTATGATTACACAATTCAATGCCATATTTGAAAATAAAATAATGTGGATGATTGTTTGACTATGAAAAATAATGCTATATTAACCATGCTATGTTTGGAAAATAAATCCTTTATAATGATTTGATTTTTTTTGGATTGGATGTTATTGGTGGAGGAAATTCCCCATTTTTTCATGATTTAGTGAAGCCATACCTATTAACTAAAATAACGGATTCACAAAAAGAAGACATTGATATATAGAAGAATGTAGAATTGGCTTAGAAGGGAATGTTATCTGAATGAAACATTGATAAAGATTTCATTTTGAGGTTTTCAAATAGATTAATAATGCCTTGTGATTTAAAATTGAGGAAATAGTTGTTATGTAATGATCAATATTCTTCATTTTTAGTTCATCCTGGAAGTACTAAGAAGTATATAGAACCTCAATAGTGTTAATGGTGGGATGGAATGAAATGATATATTACTAACTTTTTTGTGATGTTTTTGAATTTTTATTATGTGAAAGCGTAAAGATTGTTTCCAAAAGGGATGCTTCATCCTTTCTTAGTTCCAGAGTGAAAATGGGAAAAAATATATCCTTGGATTCCATGGTGGGATTACAAAGGACTTCTTGATGTAACATATTGATTTGGGTTATTATTAATTGATTGAAAAAATCTTCTCATTTTCATCCTATTCGAGATAAACTGTATCCAGATCAATATTATCAGTTGTTTCTTAAAGAGATAGTAAAGTTACATGGAGTTCCTATATCCATTGTATTTTATCATGATCTGAAGTTACCTTATAACTTTTGTAAAGTCCTTCAGACATCATTGGGTAATGAATTAAATTTTAGTAAATTTTTTCATCCTCAATATTTTGGGAATTTAGAAAGAACAATTGAGAACGTGGATTCTATTCTACATGATTGGTCAATGGATTACTAGGGAATATAGGAAGAACATAATTATTTGAATGAGTTTTCTTATATTAACATTTTTCATTATAGTATACAGATTACACCATTTGAGGAATTATATATAATTTGTTGTCGAACTCCATATTGTTGGGATGATTAATGTGAAAGGACATTGATGGAACTATAATTGGAAGAATAGATTGAAGACAAAGTTCAGTTGATTTAAGAAATCCATGAGGACTGCTTAGAGCAGGTAGAAAAATTGTGGATAACAGGAGGAAGGATTTTTATTTTGAGGTAGGGGATAATTTCATTCTTAAAGATTCACCATGGAAAAGTGTGATGTGTTTTAGTAATAAGGGAATGTTGAGTATGTGGTTCATTGGACCCTATGAAATATTAGATAATGTTGGATCAGTTGCCTATATAGTCTCTTTACCTCCTTGTTTATCCCAAGAACACAATATTTTTAATGTAACAATGTTGAGAAAGTATTTTCAGATCCATCTCATGTTTTTAAGTCCATAAGTAAGTTCCGTTGGAATAAAATCATTCATATAAGGAACAACCAGTCTAGATTGTTGACCAAAGAGAGCAGGTGTTGCAGAATAATGTGATTTATTTGGATAATGTTTTTTGGGAAACCCATATGGTTGAATATAAAACATGTAAATTTGAAATTTCTATGAGGGATAAATGCCCCCCATGTATTGGACAAGTGAATCAAAATATGGGGACACACTATCAAAAGAGCAGAAAAATAACATCTCATGTAATTATAGAAGAAAAATGTTTATATCTTTTATTATTAATGAATTAGATATTATGTTTACCAAAAAGGGGACACTATGTACCATAACGTACTCAACACAAAATAAATTGTTTCAACAAAATCATATGTTGCACACAAGACTGAGTATTACCGAAAATATTTCATTAATAGAATTATTATTTTAAAAGGTAGTTATCACATAGTATTTTTATTGATGAAAATAAACAGAATTAAATATACAATGGCTACAAATGTTTATTTACTGTTTTTACTTTCATCTAATAAATTTTATCGGCAGAAGATGAAAATAAATCTAATTTTAAGCATAAAATACGTTAATATTTTTAAAACATAGTTTTAATATCTTTTGATGGTGAACCATTTATAAATATATATTTATAATTTTATATGTTCACATTGAAAAAATAAACTTTTTTTTAGAAGTGGGATATAAAATTTACTACTATATAAATTTTAGTATTTTTCTTACAAAATTCATATTTTAATTAACAGTGAAAAATAATGCATTTTATTTCAACACTACCTTATTTTCTAATTTATTTTTTTTTTATATTATCATTTTATTAGGTTTTAAAGTTTATTTATATTATTTTTTTATGATTTAATCCAATTTTGGAAATTATAAGAAATTTTACAGATAAATATTATTTAATTATATGTTATTCTTTTGATGGTTTTTACTTTTAGAGAACATGTTCTTTCTTTTTGACAACAAGAATTATTTTTAAATTAATTAATGAATATTTGGTGTTTTGAATATAAAACATTGGATGCCATATTTTCAATCAGTATGTGCAAATTATATAAATAAGTCCCTTTTAAATTTGGATATGTTGAATAGTATCGTTGGTAAAAAATTTATTTACCGCACTTAAATTTAAAATCTGGTGAATAAGGGTAAAAATAATATTTTAATAATATAAAACCACCCAAAAACATGTCCTAATCCTATTAGATGAGTTATTTACGACCAAGAAAACCCATGCAATCCACTTGTATGTGATTATGACACTTATAAATTTTAAATTAAATTAAACAAACAATAGGTTATAAACATATATCTTCCTACTAAAATAATATTAATATGGATTTAGATATGTGATATATTCGACTATAAATATTCATTATAATTGTAAAAATATTTCATACATCATGGTATTTTATTTATATGTTATATAACTGAAATAATTAAATTAAATTATCAAAAAATGATGATTCAAGGATTCCATTATTGATGAAGGAATCAAATAAATGATATAATAAATATTAGAATAAATATTTACGGACATAATTTCTGCCATAATCTATTTTTATAAGTTAATATTATATGTTATAAGACAATTAAATAGGGTTTCTATGTTATCTCTATTTTTATATTTTATTTATATTTAATGAAATGAATAGTATAAAAATTAACAGAATTGATGTTTTATAAAAATGAAAATTTATTAAATTATTTAAAAAAACATAAAAATATTTTAAAATGTCTATATGATAATGTATATAAAGTCATTATGTATCAAATTATGGGTAATTTAATCCATCCAGGTAAAATTTATATCCTCTTAATATTTAAAATTTTCTACCTTAATTAAAATTTGAAAATAATAATAAAGTGTAAAACAAAAAGATAAGGTTTAAAATAAAATAATTATGTTTCAAAAAATTATAGAATTAAGGAATTTCCAACGAAAATGATATTATATTTTACATATCACATGTTATAGTCATTTTAATTAAATATTCAATTTATATTAATTCAATAATTTAAGATTTTCCAAGGGTTCTCCCCTCACATATATAATGATACTCGCTCTTCAATAATAGTCACAATTCCAAAGCCTTTTGGTTCAATCAATATCTTCCCATAGATTTCCATGTAATCCTTCCCTGTATTCTTGAGACCTTATAACGAGATTTTATTATGTTAATAGCATCCCCTAAATCTGTCTCTACTTTTTTCAAATGGGAAATAAATTAATCTTTCATGTGTACGTGTGAATTATCACCTCCAAAAACAGATATAGATCATTTTCCATTATCATATATCAATATTCGATATAATGATGGAATTAATATTCATATGTGATATTAATGAAAAATTTATCATTTTAAAATAAAAATATTTCAATTATCTTATTATCGACCATGCCCATAGAAAGAATAACGACATTCTTGTGTACGAGTGAACTATCAACTCCTCAAAGCGAGGATGATAATTTTTATTCACCACATCATATATATGTTATATGTAGGTATATTCAAATGATTTTAATGATTCTTCCTCATTTTATAAATATGAAATAATAATTTACTTACTTCTATAATGATCAATGAATAAATAAATTGTTTCCCATGCGTACGTACGACATACCATCTCCAGGAATATAACATTATTAATTATTCATAACCGTAATTAAAGGTTTTATTAAAAAAGTATTATTACTATATAAAAGAGATGATTATGTCATTTATACTATTCTAGAGATTTTGAAATTATGAAAACATGGACAAGCGAGATAATAACCACTTCATTTTCGACTCAAGTACTGAATATCTACAAAACATCCGATATGAAGTTAATGAATTAAATTATTTTTAAAACATGGTAATATTTTATATAAACGAATTTGTAAACATACTAAAGATTAAAAATATATTATTAATTAATCATTGATTAATATTCAGTAATATATATATATTATGTGATGAGTCGGACTCACAATAGGGAAATTCGTCTCAATATCCTTTCATTGAGGCATACTTTGATATTATACACCACTATTTGTATATGGTCTATAATAAATCCCTTGTAATTTTATATACATTCAACCATTTCAAAAAGGAATAATTTTTTACGATGTGTTTTATCAAACCAAAAAATAATGTTTTTAACATTTTCAGTAACTATGACTTTTTCCGCCACCACACCATTTATTTGTTATCTGGATTCCTCTACAAGTCATAGTGTTTTTAGATGAAAAATAAATACAATATTCTCTTTTCTTGTATTTTGGTATTGAAAATGTTTTTTATGAAGGATTTAGTTTTTCAAGATCATGAAATGATCTTTTTTGATTATAATGTGTAAATGTTATTTTTTTCCTTTATTATAGTTTTATGTGTTATGATTATTTTATAGTTAATAGGAATTGTTTAGGTACATGGGTGGTTTTGTGATTAAAAAAGGGTGGGTGAGCCTATGATATATTTCCAATGGGTTGGTTAATGATAAATACGTAAAATTTAATGTCTCCTTGAAGAGATTTAGGGAATATAATGTGATGGGTATTCCAAACGTAACCATTATAGTTTCTCTCTATGAAGTTGTAAAAGAAACAATATAAGTATGATATGGACGCCATAAGTTACCATTATTTTTTATGATTAATATGAAGTTTTTAAGTATTCTTATTATTTCATGTGTTTACCAATACTCATGGCAAAACATTTTTTTAATTCTTTTGTCCCTTAGTGAGTTTTTTGTGCTCATCCCATGTTTTTAAAATGAATTTATACGGTATAAGGATGTGTATGAAAAAGAAAAAAAGTCAACAAGATATTTATGAAGAAATTGAAATCATGTATAAATATAATAGTTTTATATTTTTGATGAAATATATTCAATTTTAGTGGTAACCACTTGGTATAAATAAGATTTTTTGTTCATTAGATATATCCTAATTCTATAAAACTCAAAACCTGAAAAGATCTTCAATTTTAATTTTCTACATAAATCAAGATTATGTATTGTTTAAGGTTGGTTCTATAATGGCCCAGACCATCATGGCCAATTACTTTACAAAATTCCAGATCCCAATATTGGTTCATCAGTGGTAGGGCACCATTTCGGTGTGTGGATGATTGGTGCGACCGATCGGTGTGTCCTCGATCAGAGAAACTGATCAGTGTGTCCTCGATCGGTTTGTAAGCGATCGGTACGACTGATCGGTGTGTCGCCGATCGGTGCAACCGATCAGTGTGTCCTCGATCGGTGTGACTGATCGGTGTCACGCAGTCATGTCGAGTTTTTCATTTGTAGATTTTCCCGTAATGCCACTTTTAAGCACTTTTTACCTTTTGGGAAGTGGTTCAAGTCTGTTTTTATCCCCATAATCAATATTTTAATTCCTAAGAGTGGGGAGACCCTCAACGGACCCAGCTGTGTGTCCGTGTAATGTTTCCCCTTTGTTTATATAAAATCCTTCAACGTCACAGCTGTTACCATCTTTACTCGATGAGGGTTATTAAATAAAAATTAATTCAATCATGTGTAACCACCCAGCCGTGTTGTGAAACCATGATCCAACCTTATAGGCGTTTAAAATTCCATATCCTGTGACAACCAGATCTCATCATTATATTGAACGAGAATTTCTTCTTCTTCTTCCTCTATTCCTCTCCTTTCTTTCAGGTGTGTCTGGAGTTCCCCTTCCCGATGAAAGTGGTGAGCCTGTGCCAAAGCTTTTCTGCTCACCCTTGGAGTCCCTGGCATTCCTCCCCTATAAGTCGTGCATCCCCCGTTCTTGGCGCATTGAGAAGAACTTCGATCCTTGATCATCCAAGTAGGTATTTTCCTTCTTCTCTTTTTATTGTGTATCATGTGGGGTGGTTAGGCTACTGTTCCTATGGTGATGGATGAAACCAGACCCTAACAAATATAATAAACAGATTATTAAAGAATGATGTGAGAGTTTGACAATTCTTCTTTACTCTTTTATAATTTCTATATGTTGTGAACATTATGGGCTATGCTCACTGAAAATCATGGTCGTTGGTGGTCTTTCCTTGAGCACTATGAACCCTTGTCTTCTGTGATAATTGAATGTCTCCAACATGTGAATTTGTTTAATTACATAAACCCAGCCTATTAAATGAATGTCTATTGAACAACAAACCTTGTGTGATCACCCCGGTTAACCAAACAAAAAAGAAAGAAAACTTAGTGAATGATGTGCTTGAACCTAGATGTTTCACTACTATGTTTTGGTAGTAGGTATGTTGTACTGTTCGATGCTTATGGGGTGATGTGGGTGAGGATGGGATCCTCTATTGTGGCACGGTTGTTGGTTGTGAATCTAAAGTGGTGTGGTGCTGTATCTCGAGGTTTGGTTTTGTTCCAGTACTTTGAGGGATCTCACTGATCCCTTTGTTGTTGTGACATTACAAGAGAACCGGGTGTGAATGCTTAAATTGCTGTTTGGATATTTCTCTTTCCTTGACTTGTGGTTATGCCTATTAGTTGCCTAGTAGTGCAGAATTCAATTAAATGGAATCACTTGAACATGAAACTAAGAATGGGTTAAATGGGGAAATGGTTTTGGGAATGAGTTGTGACTTGGTCGTGAGGGTTGTTCCTTCTTTTATGAATAAATAGTAACCAGGGTTCTATGCGTAGGTTGGATTTGGAAACCATAGGCTGGGATGAGTTCTTGTTACTTATACATATATTTTTAGTTTTTATGTTTCTTATTCACGCCCCACCCATGATGAGCACTTAGTGTCGAACACCCCCATCTCATGAGGGAGGGTGTTTTTACCAACACTCCTATGAGTGGCTAGTTATTATCTCCTTTTCTTCTCCCTTTCCCGAATATCCCAATACACTTCAGGGTAGGCTGTGATGGCATGAGGTCCATTAAAGCCTAAGATTCTTCTAGCAGGGTAGTTGTGGTGGTTGCCCAGGTGTGTGTAGGCAGGTTGTTTCCGAAGTGTCTTCGGGATGAGGCCCAGGTGTCTTCGGGCATTGCAGTAGTTGTTCTGGCCCAGGTGTTTGCGGGTATGGTTACGCGTGGTGGTTGTGGCCCAGGTTTTTGCGGGCAGGATGTGTGGTTCAGGCCTAGGTGTTTGCAGGTGGGATGTGTGGTTGTGGACCAAGTGTGTGTGGGTGGGTGTGGTAGTGGGACTACATTGAGAATGGCGGGATTGGTTCTATGTGTAGGATGTATTCAATAACATGTGGGAAAGTGGCGCGGGGTACCCAGACATCGATGATCTATTAATATACAATACTTGACTTGCATTGTTTGGGTAGTGTGCCTTGGTGAGGCTTGGGTGGATAGTTTTCCTTACTAGGTAATTTGGTTATTTCTTTTCTCACATGGAATTAGAATGCCTCCCCACTTGTGCACAAGAGTCTTTGGTTTTCCCTACTGAGTATACTTGTATGCTCACCCTACATATACAAAACTGATTTCAGGTTTCCAAGAGGACTTCCGGGATCGTTCAGGGCCATACTAGCTCAGGAGTTGGGACAATTGAAGTTTTTGTTTTTCATTTCTTTGGTACTTTACCTTTTTAGTCTCCTTGTACATTATGGGATTTAATTTTGTAACATTAATATGGAAATGTTTTTCTTTGGCTTTACTTCTCCCCCCAGTTTTTGTGTTGTTAGGATTTACTATCTTATCTCTTAATCCTAATAATGAAATGGGTAATGCCTTCCATCTTGTGTGTGATTCTATACCCTTGGGGCTAGTCACCACTCTAGGGCCTATCGAAGGAGGGTCTTGGTGGTCATTATCTCTCCATGAACTTGAAGAAGGAAGGTTCTGGAAATCTCTTATCCCTTCCCTCATCTTGGTGAAGGTGGGTCGTGACCGAATGGCATCAGAGGCAGTGGTTGAGAGATAAGATGGGGTCTGGAGTTAGGCATAGTGAGGATTGCATGGGATGGTAGGGGAATAGTGTTGGGTGATCTTAGTGCGTGAATTAGGTCAGGGAAGACCGACTAGGACATGGGATTTTAGCCCCACCCCCACCCCCTCCCCCCACCACGTGATCTGATACAAGGACTCTGGGCCTACCAAACGACAAAGTGAGGCTGCACTGATTGCAGGGTAGAGACCCTAGGGAAGTTACATGCATCATAATGACTTGTTTTCTTGTGTTTAATGGGTATTTTTAGAATTTAGAATGAACAAGAAGTCTAGGAAAAATTTAAGAACAATATTCTACACTACACATGCCTAGGCATTCCTTGTTTACCTTTCAGCGATGGATCCTGAGAGACGACCATAGGTGGTGCGGGCGATCGAGGCCCAGATGGTTGACTTGCCTGATCGAAAAAGGGCTGACCGAGAGGAGGAGGACGATCAGTGGTAGAAGATGCTTAGAGCCTTTCATTGGAAGACCCTTGGTAAGTATGAGGGTAACATCTCATACATAGAGAAATAGGAATGGCTAGAGGAGATGGTTGTAGATTTGAGCTTAATTTGGGCTCTGAAGTATTAATGGGTTAATCTGGCTGTGATCTAGATGTGTGGAGAAACACATCAGTGGTGTATGCTTTATCTTGGGGAGAAGAGGGAGGATGGGGCCACGTGGGCTGACGCCAAGAAGGAGTTCCGGGAAGAATTCCTCTCTTCCATGATGAAGGATGAAAAGAGGAAGGAACTTCTCTCCCTCCAGCAGGGGAGTATGTTATTGAGAATGTTGGGGATCAAGTTCAAGGATCTCCTTCGCTTTGTTCTCGACCTCTTCCTGGATGAGGAGTCTCGGGCGAGATTTTTTGGAGGTGGCACTTCAGTATTCTCTCTAGTTTGTTGTTACTCCCTTTATCTTACCAACCTACTTGGATGTCCTGAAGATAAATAAAGTGGTGGAGAGGATGCACATGCTGGGAGGTGCATCACGAGAGGGAATCCAGTTGGGCTGTCAAAGGGGAAGGTCGTCAGCAGTAGGCCTCAACCGTCAGGGCCCTCTGGGTTTCGACCAGCAGGAAGCAGGCCTCAGTAGTTCCAGTTCTAATATCCCGACCCTCGCCCCTTTCTTTCAGGACCTGGGCCAAGATGCTTCATTTATGGAAGCCATGGGCACCTTCGAAATCAGTTCCCGAACAAAATGTAGTACAACATTGGTGGGAAGGATCAACACCGACCTCAGCAGTAGCAGTTTCCAGTAAGACCCTTTCAGAAGCGGCAGCATGGTCTGCGAGCTCCCGCTCCTCTGAGGGTAGGCATCGCAGGAGGTGGCTGACTTCAGGGTGCTTCTTAGGGACCTCGACCAGGGTGTGGTCCGAGAGGTGGTCGAAAGTCGAGTGGTAGAGGAACTGGGTGCCTGTTGTTGTACTCCGCAGAGGCATCAGTTCCAGTAGGGCTAGAATTGGTTCGAGGTACAATCAACTTGTTTAGTGCTCATGCTTACGCCTAGTTCGATACAAGATATTCAAACTCTTTTGTTGCACCCAGTCTGGCCCGTGCTCTGGGTTTAGACGCTAATATACTTCGAGTGCCCCTGGTGGTGAGCACACCCGTCGTAGGTCAGACTGACTTGTTTTATGTTTTCTGAGGGTGTAAACTGTTGATAGGGTCACTTCAATCTATCATGGATCTTCTACTATTGTAGATACAACCTTACGATCTCATCCTAGGAATTGACTGATTGTTCTCTGGATGTGCCGCCTTTGACTGCTTCTGAGGAAGTTTTGTGTTTTTAGAATTGGGCGGCTGACGTGTAACTTTCATTGGCGAGCGTGGTTGCCCGAAAAGCAGCAGGCGAGAGGAGCCCCTCCTTTCCTTGTTACCTAAGCTATCAGTGGAGTCATTGGATGCAAAAATGGTGGAAGTTACAAGGCTCGTAAGTGAGTTCATGTACATATTCACTGATGAGGTGGTAACTCTACCCCCTTGGCTTGATGTTGAGTTTGGGATAGACTTGCAACTTGGTTCCCATCTAATTTCAATGGATCCCTACCAGATGGATCCTTCTAAGTTACCGGAGTTTTGGATTCAGATTGATGATCTGATGAAGAAGGGTTTTGTTCGGCCAAGCGAGTCGCCATGGGATGCTTCAATATTATTCACAAAGAAGGCAGATGGTGGTCTCAGGCTGTGCACAGACTACCGGAGACTGAATCTGGTAACGATCATGAACTGTTACCCTCTCCCGAGGATAGACAACCCTTTCGACCAATTAAAAGGGGCAGGGTGGTTCTCCAAGATTGGCCTGCGGTTGGGATATCACCATCTGAGGGTGAGAGAGGGTGACATCTCGAAGACTGCCTTCAGATGTAGATATGGGAACTTTGAGTTTGTGGTCATGACTTTCGGCATTACGAAGGGTCCAGCTGTGTTCATGGGGCTCATGAACTCCGTCTTTCGATAATACCTGGATCATTTCATAGTCATGTTTATTGACGACATCCTAATCTACTCAAGATCCGAGGAGGATCACACTGAGAAACTGAGAATGGTTATAGAGGTCCTTTGACTGCAACAACTCTATAGGAAGTTGTCCAAGTGCAAGTTCTGGACGTGAGAAGTGCACTTCCTTGGGCACGTGGTGTCTAATCAGGTAATAGCGGTAGAACCATCAAAGGCCGAGGCGGTTGTTTCTTGGGAATTACCCAAGAACATGGCAGAGATTTGTAGTTTCATTGGACTGGTAGGTTACTATCGGAGGTTCGTGCCCAAATTCTCCCGATTTGCAGCACCTTTGACAGTTTTGACCAAGAAGGACCCAACTTTTGTGTGGAATCGGCAATGCGAGGCAACCGTTATTTATCTGAAGGAGATTTTGGTAAGCTCCCCAGTGATGAGGTTTCGAGAATAAGGGGCGACATATGAATTATTCTGTGATGCTTCAGGACAAGGCCTTAGGTTTGTGTTGATTCAATGACAAGGGGTGTTCTCTTATGGGTCTAGAAAGCCATCCTCAAGAGAATAATTATGTCACCTATGACCTGGAGATTGCGGCGGTCGTTTTTTACTAATGTTGTGGAAAAATTACTTCATTGGGTAGCGCTTTGTGGTCTTCACATATCACAAAAGAATGAAGTATATCTTCTCCCCGCGGGACCTGAAATTATGGCAGTGAAGATGGATTCAGTTCCTTCAAGACTACGACTTCAAGAGTTCCTAAACCTCAGGAAAAGGGAATGTGGTGGCCGATGCCTTGAGCAGGAAGTCGTAGATTGATGCGGTTCGAGAGTCGGCGGATTCTTAGAAGGAGATGGAGGAGTTAGCTGCCCTAAACCTGGATGGTAGGATGGATGGTGGTAGAGGATTTTTGTATCAGATGATAGTGCATTCTTCTTTACTATGGAAGGTGGAGGAGTCTCAGTGGGGAAACATAGAGAGTGAAGTGATGTGTGACCAGGTTAACCAAGGAGATACTCCGGAAGGGTGGTTGGAGGATAGTCGGAATCAGATGCTTTTCTGAGGAAAGTTGGTTGTTCAAGAGGCGATGTGTGAGAGGGTTCTTGGTGTGTTCCAAAAATCACCCCTATAAGTGCACCCGAGAGTTTCCAAAATGTATTGCGGCATGAGGGTTCAGTTCTAGTGGCCCGGGGTAAAGCGAGCGGTGGTAGAGTTCATGGCTAGGTGCCTAGTATGTCCGCAAGTGAAGGCTGAACAATGTGTTCCATGCAGCTTGTTGTAGCCTTTAGACATCCCCGAGTGGAAGTGGGATGAAATCTCGATGTATTTCATCACAGGGATACCCAAGGTTCAAGGAGGTTGAGACACTATCTGGGTAGTGGTGGACCGGTTGACGAAATCGGCTCACTTTCTAGCGATCAATTATTCAGGTGTAGTGGATACCTTAACACAAATATACATGGATGAGGTGGTGCAATTTCATGGAGTTCCAAGGTCCATAGACTCAGATAGGGATGCACAGTTTACCTCAAGATTCTGGAGAGGATTGGAACATTCTTTTGTCACCCACCTACATTTTAGCAGTTATTTCCACCCCCAGACAGATGGACAGACAGAGCGCACCATCCAAATAATGGAGGACATGCTACAGGCATGTATTTTGGATTTTGGGGTATCGTGGGTGCGGCACTTGCCAATGGTAGAGTTTTCCTACAATAATAGCTATCACACTACCATTGGCATGGATCCGTTTGAAGCCTTGTACAGAAGGCTATGTCGCTCACCCATGTGCTGGATCGAGGTTGGGGAAAAAGGTGTTCTTGGCCCGGAATGTGATGCAAAGCACGACGGAGAAGGTTTAGATTATATGGGATAGGATGAAGGTAACTCTGGACCTGTAGATGTCATATGCCGATAATAGGAGGATACCCTTGGAGTTCGGGGTCAGGGACCACATATTCTTGAAGGTCGCCCCTCGGCATGGGAAACAGAGGATCGACAGGGGGAGTAAGCTCTCTCCAAGGTTCATCGAACCATTTGAAGTGTTGTGGAGGGTGGGAGAAGTGGCTTATCAGCTAGCACTACCACTTTCGCTACTGAGAATACATGATGTCTTCCATGTGTCACAACTCCGACGGTATCTACTCGACGATTCACACATCCTCGACTGGGGAAAGATGGACATCGAGACAGACATGAATTTTGTGGAAAGACCAGTAAGGACTGAGGATCATGAGGAAAAGGTGCTCCGTGGAAGGACCATTCCTTTAGTTTGTCTGTTGTGGAGACATGGTGGGCTGGAAGAGAGTACATGTGAACGGGAGGCACAGTTGCGCGCCCAATACCCAGAGCTGTTTTGAGTTTTGTTCTATTATACTTGTTTTTGTTGGAACACATTACCTTGTTAACTATGGAATGTATGGATTTCCTTACTCTCTAGATGTATGTGAAAATTCCTGACTGTGGGGAGGCGATGACCCAATCCCTAATCAAGACCCATTAAGGTGGATGCGATTAAAACGCATACAGGCGAGTCAGTTCCACCCAACCAGATAATATCTTGACATGGAGGAAGAAACTCCCTAACCCATATGACTAGACAGCTTGAACCTTTAATGATTCATGGTTTCCTAAGGGGGAGGGGTTCCTATATGTCGAAGAGGTTCACTCCTGAGAGGTATCTTTCGGGGTGTTTGTTCGGACCTCCTCTTTCCTTTGGGTCTGGTTTTGATTCTAGAGGTTGAGAATAGTTTGAGAGGTATATGATGTAATGGCCTAGACCCTCATGGACCATCCTTTTTCCAAATTCTAGATTCTAATGGTGGCTCCTCGGTGGTAGGACACCATTTCGGTGTGTGGCCGATCTATGCGATCGGTCGATGTGTCTCTGATCGGTGCGACTGATCAGTGTGTCGCTGATCGGTGCAACCGATCGGTGTCTCACAGCCTTGTTGAGTTTGTCATCTGTAGCTTTTCCCAGAACACCACTTTTAAGCCCTTTTTACCTTTTGGTAAGTGGTTCAAAAACGTTTTTAGCCCCATAATCAATATTTGAATTCCTAAGAGTGGGGCGACACTCAACGGACCCAGGTGTGTGTCCGCATAATGTTTCCCCTCTTTTTATATAAAATCCATCAAAGTCATAGCTATTAACACCTTTTCCCGATGAGAGTTATTAAATAAAAATTAATTCAGTCATGTGTAACCACCCAGCCGTGTGGTGAAACCATGATATGACTTTATAGCCGTTCAAAATTCCAAATCCCGTGAAAACCGAATCTCCTCCTTATATCACATTGTAATTTCTTCTTCTTTTTCCTTTTTTCTCTCCTTTCTTCCTGGTGTGTTTGGAGTTCCCCTTCCCGAGGAAAGTGGTGTGCCTATACAGAAGCTTTTCTGTTCACCATTAGAGTCCCTCATGTTCCTCCCCTGTAATTCGTGCATCCCCCGTTCTTGGCGCATGGAGAAGTACTCCGATCATTGTTCATCAAAGTAGGGATTTTCCTTCGTCTCTCCTTACTGTGTATCATGAGGGGTGGGTATGCTACTATTCCTACAGGGATGGACAAAACTAGACCTTAACAAAGATAATAAACAAACTACTAAATAATTATGGGAGTGTTTGGAAATTCTTCTGTAATCTTTTATAATATCTATATGTAGTGAACTGTATGGGCTATGATCACTGAAAATCATGGTCGTTGGTGGTCTTTACTTACGCATTAATGAACCCTTGTATTCTATGATAATTGAATGGCTCCAACATGGTAATTTGGTTAATTACATAAACTTGTCCAGTTAAATGAATGTCTAGTGAACAACAAACCTTGTGTGATCACCCAGGTTAACCAAACAGGAAGAAGAAAACATAGTGAAGGATGTTCTTGATCCTAGAAGTTTCCCTACTATGTTTTGGTAGTAGGTGTGTTGTAATATTTTATGCTTATGGGGTGATGTGGTTGAGGATGGGTTCCTCTATTATGGAACAGTTATTGGTTGTGAATCTAAAGTGGTGTGGGGCTGTATCTCGAGGCTTGGATTGGTTCCAGTGCTTCGAGGGATCTCACTGATCCCTTTGTTTTTGTGACTTTACAAGAGAACCAGGTGTGAATGCTTAAATGTTTTTGGTGGTTTCTCTTTCCCTGGCTTGTGGTTATGACTGTTAGTTACCCAGTAGTGAAGAATTTTCTTAAATGGGATCACTTGAATATGAAAATAATAATGGGTTAAATGGGGAATTTGTTTAGGGTATGAGTTGCGACTTGGTCGTGAGTGATGTGCCTTCTTTTATGAAGATATAGTAACTAGGGTTCTATGCTTAGGATGGCTTTGGAAACCCTAGGTTGGGACGAGTGCTTGTTACTAATACATATATCTGTAGTTTTTATTTTTCTTATTTGCGCCCCACCCAAGTTGAGCACTTAGTGTCGAACACCCCCATTTCATGGGGGAGGGTGTTTTTCCCAACACTCCAATGAGTGGATGGTTATTAGATCCTTTTATGCTCCCTTTCCCGAATAGCCCAAGACTCTTCGGGCAGGTTGTGATGGCCTAAGGTTCATTATAGCGGAAGAGTCTTCGAGCAGGGTTGTTGTGGTGGTTGGCCCAGGTATGTGTGGGCAGCTTGTTTTCCAAGAGTCTTCAGGATGAGGCCTGGGTGTCTTCGAGTGTGGCAGTAGTTGTTCTGGCCTAGTTGTTTGTGAGCATGGTTACTCCTGGGGGTTGTGGCCTAGGTGTTTGCAGGCGGGATGTGTGGTTTTGGCCAAGGTGTTTACGGGCGGGATGTGTGGTTGTGGCCTAGGTGTGTGCGGGAAGGGTGTGGCAGTGGGACTTCAGTGAGAATGGCGGGACTGGATCTATGAGTAGGATGTCTTCAATAATCAGTGGGAAAGTGGTGTGGGGTACCTAGACATCGATGTGATATTACTATACATTACTTGACTTGCGTTATTTGGGGAGTGTTCCTTGGTGAGGCTCGGGTGGATCGTTTTCCTTCTAGGTGCTTTGGTTATTTCTTTTCTCACAAGGCATTAGAATGCCTCCCCACTTGTGCACGAGAGTATTTGGTTATCTCTACTGAGTATTCTTGTATGCTCTCCCTACATATATAAAACTACTTTCAGGTTTCTAGGAGGACTTCAGGGATCGTGCAGGGAAGTATGAGCTCGGGCGTTGGGACAGTTGCTTTTTCTGTTTTTCTTTTCTTTGGTACATTACCTTTGTAGTCTCCTTATACATTGTGGAATTTACTTTTGTAACATGAATATAAGAATTGTTTTCTTTGGCTTTACTTCTACCCCCCCCCCCCCCACCACCAATTTTGGTGTTTTTAGGATTTAATATCTTATCTCTCGATCCTAATATAGAAAACGAGTAATTCCTTCTATTGTGTGTGTGATTCTATACCCTTGTTGCTAGTCGCCACTCCAGGGCCTATCAAAGGCAGGTCTCGGGGGTCATTATCTATCATTCAACTTGAAGAAGGAAGGGTCTGGCAATCTGATGTCCCTTCCCTCATCTTAGTGAAGGCGGGTCGTGATAGGTTCCTCATAATTTTAGATAATTATTTGAATAA
Organism: Viscum album; assembly: GCA_963277665.1. Taxonomy (NCBI): domain Eukaryota; kingdom Viridiplantae; phylum Streptophyta; class Magnoliopsida; order Santalales; family Viscaceae; genus Viscum; species Viscum album. The sequence goes on along the minus strand of OY728131.1, from coordinate 621,167,494 downwards.
ATTATATATATTCAATTAACTATTAAAAATTCATATTAATTTTTTATACAAGAGATTATAATAAACCCAATTTTACGCCTAAAATTTTATTTCTCTAAAAAACAATTTTTTACATATTTTTACAGCACATATTTTATTTATAAAATCATTCAATTTTAAAAAAAATTATCATAAAAAAATAATTCTTTAAATCATAATTTTATATAATTATTTGGGTAATATTTTTCTGGATTTTTTTGAATAGTATCATTTTTTGAATAGTAAAAAGTACTGACATTTAATTGAAATGTGCCTTTTCATCTAATTTACTTATAAAGTTATATTATAATTCAAATTTATTTTAATGATAAAATATTTAAATTATATTAAAATTAATACAATTTATTTCATTTAAATAATTTTTATTTTTATTTTTGATATTAAAAAAGTATATCCTTTGAAAATTTTCTCTTTATGAACTTGATTTCCAGTCGCATTTGAGATGATAATTTTAAACTGAAATTTTCATATTAATTGAATTAAATTTTTGAAAATTTATTCGATAATTTAAATAATATTATTATATAATATAAATAAATTGCAACTGTATACTTCTCTAAAATAAATAGTGAATTATGTAAAAATTATTTTCCACAATAATAGTATAAATGGTTTCATTGAGGGTAATACTAAAAAGATGAGAGTAAATTAACATTTAAACAATCTTAAAACCTATTTGATGTAAATATGTTTCCCATATAACCTATAATGTTATACAATGGTCCATGTTTGACCCTCATTTCACATGAAAAAATATGGGAGTACTCAATTCTTTTCAAAAATACTATGTATGCCCGCTCTCCCACTTGTAAAAGGTGACACCCTCTCCTCTATTATTCACACATTAACAAACATTTCTATTTGAAAATAATTTTTCAAATTACTAACTAACACACCTCATCTCATCCAACAGGTAACTTTTTTATATAAATCCATCCATGGAATCATTTGCTTCCAACCTACAAAGGATACCCGAAGAAGAGGAAACGTTCATCAATGAGAGTTTTTTTTATTTCACGACCTCCTTAAATTATTTATAAACAATTATTATATACTAAAATAATTATGGTAAATAAATTGAAATGTTTTTTTGTTTAACTCATAACCTATATACAGCTCCACATATATTAAATATGTTTCGAAATCGTTGTTTGTCTATACAACGTAGTAGCACCACTTGAGGTAATGTAATTTATATTTCCATTACCACCACTCTATGTTGGGTATGAGAAGGATCTAATGTATATATATTTAATTTATAACATTATTATAACACTTTATTCATTAGATAATATATTAATTTTAACATTCAATTCTCTAGGTTATATGATAACATCACTCGTGTGTATGATGAAATACCGCATTGCAAAGTGATGTGATTCATTCTCACTAACTATATATATAGAGGATAATAGGGATAAGTTTGATTAATATATGTGATATACATGAAACTAATATTAATTTGAAGAAAATATAATCATTTTTAATGATAATATATAACTTTATTTCTTATATTTTTCACCCACTAAAATATAATAATGACATTCCTGTATGTGTGGACTACGATCTTTACACAGTGATGTGACTGTCTTTCCATCACCACAACACATGGAAAATATGAATAAGTATATTTGAATAAATAATATGTTATTTATTATATTATTAAACTTTTTTAATATGTTATATTACATACCACTTTTCCATAAGGATCATTGAAAAATGGAAATGTTACTCATGTATATATATGACCCATAGTCTCTATGATCATAACTTACAAAATTTATCAAAACCATATTGTATTATTAATCCTAAAATTATAATTAATTTATATTATGATAATTATTTCATTATTATTATTCTGGTGGTAATGGATCAATTATCAAGGTGAAAGGACATAAAATATAAAATCAATTCATGTACAAAAAATAAGCAGTTATTACTCGAAAAAGGATATTAACATGAAACTGTTAATAAATGTGTAATATAAGGATATAATTAAATCCTATATGCTATTATATATTTGTAATTTTCTATAATATTTGTATAGTAAAATTATAGTTATTAAATAAGAGGCATTAATTTGAATGAAATAAGTCAATATTTAAGGTAGGAGACTTTTGTCTACCTTTTTACTTCACTAATACACATGTCATATTAACCACCTATTACATTTATATGGTTTATATACTAACTTTTAATTAATATTATTTTTATTATTCTATAAAATATTTTGGTATAAATATATATTTTATTGTCTCTAATTTATAGTTTTTAAGGATCAAAAGTTAAGAAATAGGTATAATATTTTTTATTAAATTTCCATTATTTAAGAAATATGTAATATTATGAACATATATTATTTCATAATATTTTTATAAATAAATCAATCATTTAATATCATGAATCTATTATCCTCGTGATATTTTATATTCAATTTTATTTTATTCATTATCACCTCCCTTTACTTTATTGCACATTAATACATGAATTATTAAATAATATTAAAATTAATTCAACTAACAAGATCGAGAAGTCCGTTGTTTTATTTGAATTAGGTATAAAGTATAACATCATGAACATGGGATGAACCAACATTTTTTATAACTTGTTTAACAAGGTTGTAAAATTTCCTTGTCTTTTAAAACAACACGATATAACTGGTGGAAATAAATAAGAAAGTGGTGAGTTATAATGCCCAGTAAGGGAATCAAAATTGAATAAAATGAGAAGAGAATACATGTTATAAAATATGGATATAAAGGAGTAATAAATGGAGTATGAATCATGAAAACAAATAATTTGACTTGATATAGCATGACAATCATGATGTTTACCGGGAATATGTGTCAACAACTTAAAACAATGAATCATAAACATTGGTCAACGATCAAACATCCAAGACATTATGGTGTAAAAGGTCCCATAAAAGAGTCAGGTAAACTTTATTTCCCAGCATGATGTATAATGATACTAAAAATTTCTCAATGCATTGTAGAGATATCTAGACAAACACATTATATTCATTTCGTTCTCATGATTTAGTGTGCCACATAAATCATAAAACATGGATTCATTGATCATAATAATTTATTACATGATCTAGTGTTGTGGAATAAAAAAATGTAAGTCCCCAATAAATGTTTTATGTGAATAAATTAAAACACAATTGATAAGAAATGGGTATGGTATTCCATACACACTTGTTCTGGAATAGAAAATTGCAGTGAGATTTTGACCACATTACCACATCACATAAAATCATAAAATAGTTTGATGGGAGATAAAGGACCCTCCGAACATTTATAAAATAAATTTAATGTAATAACTAATGTAAATACATGTACCTACATAATGAATTTGAAATATAAGGAATATTATTTTGATGAATATTTAATAAAGAAGAGAACGGAATGAATCCTTACGAAGTTTCTGCATGGAAATGGGAGTACTTCAAGGTAAATAGGAGGGATAAATGAGAGTGAAATGGTATCTAATTATTTAGGCATAACATGGAATTTAAGGAAGATATGGAAGAAAAAATTCCAACCTATTAAAACTGATATTAAAAGACACAGCATAAAAGAGCTTCTTGATATAAGAGGAGAGTGAAGGATCCCTTACTTGAATGTGGGACTCCATATGATTGGGATGTGATTATTATATCATAGGGAACGTTTAGAGTACTCTAGAGAGTGTATGGAATAGTATGGACATTCTTCAAGGAGTTTTTGTGAATTGAAATGAATGATTGGGTTGGATATATATAGGAAATAATGGGAATTTCTTTTTAATTTATGTATTTCACTCCTCATAATCAAATTTCGAAACCACAAACTATATGATATTTTCTTCCATGATTTCTACCAAATTGTGGTATTTTATATTATATTTTATGTAAATGGACTAAATTATTAAAATATTAAACTTGGCGATGTTTAATTCAGTCCCACTCTTAAAGAAATGATTTTATAACCATACAATATTTTATATGTTTTGGAAGATTCATAAGGAATTATAAAATAAATCAAATTAACTTTTAATCACACTATAATAAAATAAAAAAATTGTCTTTAATAAATTTATGTTACTTATTATATCCCCTTTGGGTCATTTTTATGATATAAAACACTTAAAATATTTATATGGTATTAAATTTGTTCCTCAAAATTTTAATGTCATTAAAAATTTGGAAAAAATCACCATTGGGAAAATTTGACATCCGGATTCCAAAAAAATCTATTTTATCTAAATTATTTTATTCAAATTATAATTTAAAATTTTAAAAATAAAAACTGACATTTATTAAGAAAAAATTTTCTTTTGTAAATTTTAGTTTTTCAATCCATTATAAAAATTACATTTGTATTTTTTAAAATTATATGATCACTTATATTTAATCAAAATTATTTAATAATAATAATTTTATAAAATATTATTTATTTATAAAATATATTTTTATCAAAATAAACAAACTCATTGAATTTCAATATTACCATAAAATATTATCAATAAAACATTTATAAAGTAATAATAATATAATAAATATATATTAATTATTTTATACAATATAATGCACATATTTTTATTTTTAGGGTTTTAATACATATTCAATTAATGAACTAGCATTTTACCTAAAGTTATGGGGTAAGATGGTGGGACATGCATGGGGTGGTTCAGAGAACAAGGATTGGGTTGTGATTTTCGTAAACATAAACTACTCCTAAAAATAGTTTTGATCATTTTATTTTATTTTGATCTCATAATGGGCGTGGTTAAGTGTAAATCCTAGAGATTCTACCTCCCTTGGATGCTTAAAATAATGGGATTCATATGGTATTTTCATATAGGTTGAGTTCGTCACAAACATTATCTATGTCCATTGGTCTTGTTTAATCCCTATATTTATACTAATAATGGTATCACCATTCAATAGATATTTTATCGATGTTAATGATTCATTATTTCCAATTATATACTATAGGAAATTATTAAACCAAATAATTTCATGTGTTTTCAATAACAATGTTATATATTAAGGAATTTAAATTAATTTCTTGGGGAATTTTATTTATAAAATCAAGGGTCGTTACAATCTTCAGCCATAAAATATTAAAAAATGAAATATTACTTTTTCCTCACTAAAAATATCGGTGTAACTATATTTTACCTAGTCCAACTGTTCCCACATTGGTTCTTCAAATATGTCGTTCTTCGAAAATGCTTTGAAAATATTCATTTTATTATTTCATAGAACTTTTTCTCTATGACATTAGTTCTCAATCTGTTAATCTTTATAGGAAAAGACATTTTCTAATGGTACAGCCTCAGTATTGAGTAAATGTGATAGTTCTGGTATATACATCCTCAAGAGGGATATATATAATATATCATGTACTTGATATGGATTCAGTGTGATTTTTTGTCGGTAGGGCACCACTCTGATTTTTTCAATGTTATCAAAGGTCCTATGTATCTTTTACTAAGTAATAACTTCTTCCAATATCACATTACCTTCTTCCATACAGATATAATGAAGAACAACATGAATTTAATATAAAGTTGAGGTCTCATCGATGATTAGGAGCATAGAACTTTTTTTACACTCTAGGAATCCAGGATGTGCTTTTGAATAATGTTAACCTTTTCCACCATTTAATTGACCATTCTAGGACCATGTAGTTTCCATTCCCCAACATCATCCCAAGATGCGGGCATTCTGTACCTCTTCAAGAAAGGCTTCATAGGAAGCCACATGAACACTCTATGGGAAGCTATTGTTTTTTGAGAACTCAACCAAACATAGATATTGATTCCATCATCTTATAATGTCAATTTAGCATGACCTCAACATGCCCTCCAGTGTCTGGATATTTTCTATGATTGGACATCAATTTGAGGGTGAAACCTTGTGCTAAAGTTCAAAAAAATATTCAAAGCATGATGGAGACTCTTCCAGAACATATTGGAAAATATTGGGTCTTCTTCCAATACAATCGATAGTGGGACTCCATGCATCCTTAGATCATATGTTTTGTATATTTTTCCATGTTGATCCAATGAGAAAAAATCTATAAATTTGATAAACTGAGGTGTGTTTTTATGTTGATCCACAACAACACATTTAAAATTGGAAGTCCTAGATGTCTTGAGAATACCAAAAAATAATTCAATGTTGTGGTTTTTCTATTTCCATTAAAGAATGGGTAATGTTTGAATCATCCCCTATTATTTTTTTAATTCTTCTTTCCCTTCTTTATAGACAATGCATCTTGATGTATACTAGGTGATCTCCTACTAAATATTTCCACACCAATAGTTTTCATAGAAAACATGATACATATTTATGATACCTAGTTAGATAGAGAATGATGAACTACATTAATCATCTAATAGTTCCTTCATTAACACAAGATTTTATGGAATATATATTCATGACCGACATCTCACAATTCCTTCTTCATCAATATTAAAATATGAGGATTTCCCTTTTCTCATGGCCTCCACCTTCTTCTGAATTTCCACATCATTTTTCTAATCATGATATACTTTCTCTATGAGGGGTGGTTGGGAAATTATTTGAGAACAAAATGATGATATTCCTTCCATAATGATTCCCATGTCCCTTGACTATTGGACTAAGAAGATTTCCACTTTCTTAATTTTCATCATTGATAATTTTACATGATCATTTCAACAAAGATAATCAACCACTTTATTTTCTTTACTATGATTTTTGTGGACTTATCAATAGTAATAATTGATGAGCTCTAACTATCTTCAATGGTTCATATTAATCTCTTTATGTGTCATTATATATTTGATGCTCTTGCTATCAGAATATATCACACACTTCTTACCATAAAGATAATTTCACACGTTTTTCAACTCATAGATCATAACTACAAATTCTATATTAGGAATGGGATAATTTTTCTTATTAATTTTCACCTTCCTTGAATAATGGGTTATCACTTTATCAATTTTCATCATTAACCATCCAAAAATATTATTTAATGCATTGATTCATTCCAAAAATAGTTCCCACTTTTATGTAGTGTGAGCAGTCGAGAATTGAAAATCCTCTTTTGGGTCTCCTTAAATCAGACCTCATATTCTTTCATCCACACAAACATCTTTCCTTTAATAGTTATCCTTTCAAGAGGGTTTGAAAATAATGATAAATTTCACAACAAAATAGAGATAATAACCATATAACCCTTCGAATATGTTGATATATGTCATAGATTTTGGCCTCATCCATCCTTCAATTACTCCTTTTTTTGAAGGGTCCATATATATATCTATATATGTCATTTATTGTTTTGATATGTCCCAAGATAGTTACTAATTTCAACAAGAACACACATTTTATGTACATGGAATCGAGATTCTCTTTTTACAGGGTCTTTAGAACAATACCAAGATTCTTTTCAAGATCCTACTCGGTTTTGGAGTATATAAGAATATCATCTATAAATACTACAAAATATTTTTCAAGGTAATCACTAAATACTCTATTCCTCAAGTCCTTGATTTTTTTAGAGAATTAGGGATTCCAAATAACAGTAACATTATATCATAGTGCCTATACCTTGTATGAAAAGCATTCCTGGGGATACACTTCTTATTTATCATAACATGGTAATATCCCAACCTCGGATCCACCTTTGATATCAATTTTTTACAACATATATAATAAAAAATTCTTCAATCCATAGAATATTATATTTTTTATTTTTCATTATCTTGTTGATCTCATGATAATAAATGAAATGGCACATTGAACAATCCTTTTTCATGATGAAGAGGACTGGTGCATGCCATGGTGGAGGAAATTGTCATATGAGCCCTTATCCTGATTGTCCTGAATTTGTTTATTTTCCTCCAAATGTTTCATAATATCCATTATATATGGGATCTTGGATAATGGTGATTCCCTATGTATAAGCTGGATTGAAAATTCAAAATCCTGACTAGGAGGAAGACTATACAATTCCTTGAGAAAGACATCAAAATATTCACTTACAATAGGCATGTCTTCAAGTTTGGTTGTTACCTTAGAGTTAATAATTTGACGGAAATATTCATTCTCATAGGGAAATAATATCGATTCATGAGATTTTAATGCTAAATAAAATTAATCCACCTCCCTTTACGTGTATATAATTGAAGGAAGATTCACAATACAAAGAGTGATTTCATTATCGTGGAAATTGATGTTAACTCTATATAGGGAAAGCCAATCCATGACCATAATTCCATTATCCTCAAGTAAAGGGAGTATGAAATGTATTTCTGGGAAGTTCATCCCCAAGAATTATTGTAGTCGAGGAGTTATATACTTGGGATGAAAAGATTTCCCTATTTTCCATTTTCAATGAAAACCCTACTTACGTGCATTATGGTAGTGATTGAATAGTTATACTAAATTTTTTTGATATGAATGAAGCATTATAACTATGGATTGTAACTATACCTATCAATGTTTTATTCTAGTTCTAAAGTATCCATTAGATACTTATGGAAAATAAATTTTAAACTATTTTACACATAAATAGGAATCTGCTAGCATTAAAGGGATAATATAAATATTAAATTTATTTCCATAACTTTTGAATTTCTAGGCATCAATTTATTTCATCCGTGATCTTTTTCATCACATGAATTATTATTTTTGTGTTTTTATTCCCTTAATAATGTTTCATAATGGGATTATGAATTTACCTATAAATATCACATGATATTGTCCAACGAGGGGTGCAGTGAGGCTCATTGTCATGTACCAGGTTACCCCAAGACAAACCTGACAAACCTTATAAGAGTTGTTCATCCAAGCTATATCTATGACTGAACAAATTCAAACATTAGTATCCAGGTAAAGGAGTATTTTCTCTATAAACCACTTACTCAATATATACCAATTTTTTTTTATTTTTTCTTATATATAATTTTCTCCCTAAGTCTTTCTCTTGAGTTCTCAATTTCTAATCACAAAAAAACTATGATTTTTCTCTGATACCAACTAAAAAAACCCTTCTCTTTATTATATAATAATATAGGTTTTTTTTAAAAAATTATTTCACAAAATACAATAAAAAAAATCAAGAATATTTGTATAGTATGTAATTTGGTACATAGAATAACATCGTGAATTTAGGATAAAACAACATTATGGATAATGTCTTTAACATGCTTGTAAAATTTTCATAGATTCTAAAACTACAAAAGATAACTTATTGAAATACATAAGAAAGAAGTGAAAAATAAATCCCATTAAGGGAATAAACATGTCAAAACATGAAGAAGATAATAAATTTTTGAAAATAGTAATATCAATGCGGCATAAAAATAGGGGGAATCATGAAAATGAACAATAAGACATTTTATATCATTTATAGACATAAAAAACATGGAAAATATGGAAACAACATAAAAAAATTGAATCACAAACATATGTCAATGTTGAACATACCAAGACAAAATTCTGGAAAATTTATAGTGAAAGAATCGAGTACCCTCCATGTCCCAATATTACATATCATGATACAAATCATTAACCATTTAATTAGAGTTGAATCTGAGTTCACCCATCATATTCATTTCATTCTCTTTCTTATGTGTACCGCCTAGATCATACATCATGGATTCATTCACCCAGATTTTTTATTCCACTAAATTTAATTTTGGAGAAAACTTATGTAAGTCACCAATAAAAATTTATATGTGCATAAATTTGAACATTCTTGATATGTAATCGTTGTAGTATTCACTACACAACTGTTTTGGTATAGATTGTTATGATGAGTTATCGACAGCAAAATAACATCACATAAATATTCCAAAAAATGGTTGATGAGAGACAAATGGTTCTATTGTCATTTATAAATTAAATAGAAAGTATCATGGAAATTTAATTACATATCCTAACTTAATTAATTCTAAATAGGTGGCATGTGATGTTCAATAAGCTTAAATAAGGAACTAAATAGAAAAATCCCTTATAATGTTTCTGCATGGTCACTGGTTTACATCATGTTTTTCAGGAGATATAAATGATAATGAAAGGGGAAATAATTATTTATAAATCAAATGGATAGTAATGGGATATTTTAGAAAATATCCCAACATAATAAAAATGAAATTAAAAAACACAATATAAAATGTGTTCTTCATAAATGAGGATAGTGGATGATCTCTTACCTAAATATGTGACGTCAAAGGATATAGAAGGGACTTATAGATCCTAGGGGTGCCAAGGAAGGAATTTTTAGATTTTATGTCCATGTATGGAACTTATCCATGGAGTAATGGTGTTGATAAATTCGTTCCTGGGTGAGTTTATATAGGAAATGAGAAGGATTTGATTATTATTTAGGTTTTGGAGTCTTTCTAATAAAATATCCCAATCTTGAAAATAGACCATGATTTGTCCCATTATGTCTTTCTAATGGGGGTGGTTAATATTATTTTATAAGTCCAAGAGCCTAATTTATTAAAAATGACACCTTTGCTGATGTGTAGGTGAGTCACACTCTTAATGAAAATAATTTTAAATCATATAAATATATCATAAATTTTGGAGGATTTATAATGGCTTTATATCGAAATAAAATGAAAATTAAAATGCATTATTTTAAAGGGAAAATATTAATTTTTCCTTTGATATGTTTATAATACTTATTAAATCAGTTTGTTCCACATTTTTGTCATAAAACACAATGTATATTTATAAAGTATTTAATTTTTGCACGAAACATCACCTATCTCTGAAAATTATAAAAAACTCATTGCTGGAAAATTTCAACATCCTCATTGCAAAAATATTGTCAATTTTTTCTAAATAATTATATAAATATGTGAATTTTTACGATTATAATAAAAAATAACATTTATTGAGAAATTATTTGTATTTGGACATAATTGTTTTTGTGAACATTTATCTAAATTACATTTCAACTAATAAAGTTATATGATCATTTATATATAATAAAATAATATTTATTTAAAAATTCATTGATTAAGAATAAAAATTTACATAATTGAATATGAATATTACCAAAAAAACTATCAATAAAAACATTTATAATTAAAAAACAATACGATGATAATGTATTCATTATTGTATAGAAAAAAATTTATATACTCATATTTCTAAAGGATTTATACATATTCCATTAATACAATGGAAAATAACCTAATGGTAAGGTGCGCAGTGGTGGGACATTCATGCAATGTTCGAAAAAATGGTCTAGTTTGTGATCTCTATGAGCTTGAACATTTACCCTAAATGGGGTTTCTTATGATTATGTTTTTGGATCTCCAGTTAGGCTTGGTATACGGTGAATCACATAAGTGTTATCTCCCTTGGAAGCTCCGATAAATGGGATTCATATGGTTTGATCCTACAAAATGAGGTTATCACTTACTTTTTATGTGTCAATTGAATTTTTAAAACCCCTATTTTTATTCAATTAATGTGATCACTCTTCTTCATTTTTATTATCAACGACAATTAATCATAACGGTCAATTATAACCAATAAGATATAATTAAACCAAATAAGTGAAAGTATTTTATATATCCATATTACAAAACAATACATTTTAATGAATTGAAATGGGAATTTTATTTATAACTGTATGGGTCATCTCATTCATTTATTAGGATTATTTTTTAATGTTATTAATGTGGTAATGATTTTATTTGACAATCCCACGATGTATCTGGATTGTTTATGATTATTTTTTCTATGATAAAATTCTATGATCCATCTCTCATGAAAATCTAGAATATTATTCTATAATGTTTATTTATGATATTTTCATGTATTATTTTAATTTCTCAACATTTTGGTACTCATTATAATTGAATTGGTTTAAGAAAACATGAATTTAAAGCTACATTCGGTCAAAAATTCATTTCTTTCCAAAAACATGTTTTATAAAATTGATTAAAAAAAGTTAATTATTATCCTATGACTTATAAATAAAAGTTTAAAAAATTTTAATACATTAAAAATTATCTTGGAAGGAATTTTATGTTTTTATCCTAAAAAATTTTCCTCTATAAGTTTTTTCCAAAAAAAATGTGAAAATTATTTCTTTCTTAACATGAACAACATGAATATTTTTTCCCATTGTCATGACTGCTCAATGATTCCAATATACCATTTCATGTTTTAAAATTGATTTTTAAATAATATTATTTCTATAATATTTGTGAGATTTTTATATTTTAAATAATATATTTCCAATTGAAAAGTATTTTGAATGTTCTTTATGTTTTATAATGAATTTTATCGAGGAAATGATATTTTCCTAAAGAATTGTTTTCATTTATTTTAAAAATAATCTTTTATAATATTTCAAGGTTATTTCAAATGAAATTAATTCTGATAATGTTTTATGTTTCAATAATTTATTTTCAATGAAAATATAGTTTCCTACAAAAATTTCCCATATAGTCATTAAAAATTATTATACAGATATAATGAAATTATTTGAGGTTAATTATACAATAATTGGGAAATAAACCAATCATTCCATTATTATTGTTTATTTTAATGATTTATTTTTATGATGATAATATGTTTATGAAACACATTTTTTTTTAATTTGTTATGCAATGAAAAAAATATTATGGAACCCACTACTTTTTCCATAGGTTATGATTTTAGGAAATGATGAAATGATTATGGAACATTCTTATTTTATACATGTTATGTTATTATGAAATCATAATGAAACATTTTTCCATTCATGGAATATGATTTTATGAGTTTTTTATGAAGTTTTGGAATACGAATGTATAATTTTCATTATATGATTGTGGTTATATTACAACCAAGGATAGTGTAACGCCCCAACCCCAGTTACCCAGAGTCGGTGCATTATTACATAACATTGGCATGATCACAAGAAAGATCAAATCTCGAAAGACCGATTGGTTTAGTAGCCTTGGAAACAGTAGATATATTCATAAGTTTTACATTAAATCATAAAATGAAAAACTACTACAACAACATAATGTTTCCACAGTCCACACTATAAACCCCTCATAATATCCCTACAGGTCATTCATAACTTACATCTTCACATCCTGGGAAAAATAAATCATAGAAAAGGGGTGAGCTCAAATGCCCAGTAAGGATAACAATATAGCGGAACATTCAAAAATAAGCATAAACATTTAAGGAAATGAATTACTAAAAAAAATCCTTTCAAAATTGAACTTCAACATAGTATGGCAAAAGTAAAATGAAATAATGCCATTTACTTGTTCACATGGATATTCTACTAATCGAATAATCACATGCAATATCAATAACCACTTTCATAATGTTGGAATGTATAATACCAGACTATCATAACCACATAGCCAAGGCCTCGTGCCAAGACTACAAATAAGATTTTTCCAAGGCCTTGTGCCAAGACACTAGTTTGTCTCATGAGACCTACCGATGCATCGAGGAGCTATAGCGGGCTCCACCCGTCACATATTAAGTCCAATGCATTCCCATATGAAAAGGATTAAACATAACATAAACATTCGTATTAAAATTAGCGTAAGAAATGTCAATAATTTCACCATAAACTATGAATGGTATAAAAATAGCACATCCAAAGTCAAACATATCACAAAACCTTCAATACAATATAGAAGTTTTGTATCATAATAAATCAACTAAGCGTAAAATCCGTCAAAGGATGTTGACATAGATGAAATCAAAACACTTTTTAGAGAAATATCTCTTTCTATTTTTGAAATCATTTAAGATCCATATAAAATAAAACATTTTCTTGAAAATATTCTTATAATCTTGTAAGGGAAGCTTTGATGATTTTATAACCGCGGAAAATAACCGCACCCGCCGTATAAGTTAAAAAAACATTCTTATCTTAATTCTGTCGAAAAGGTTAAAAAGCACCTTGTTTGGAAAACGACGGAAAGATTCCCATATAAACCTCTTATAAAAAGTCAAACAAGGGTATAAATGACTTTAACCCATATTCTTTTAAATATTAAAAATGATTTGAAATACATTTTGAAGAAACATGGACGTGGATGATAACGAGGTCCCAGTAGATAATTCTGTATAAACAACCTCGGATAATGAAGAGATTGTGAAATAAACCCTTAACTTGTACTTTTCCTTTGTTGGGGTAGGTTAACCTCCTGTATAATAGTGAAATAATTGTTATTAAATTATACAATAATCATATACATTAATATGATATCATATATGATCTTTTAACATTGCTTTATTAATAATATCTCAGTATTATCGTCGTTTCGGGTGATAATCGATTCGTTCTTCTTAAATGTTTGGTTACGTAAGACATGTTTTTAATGGATAGATTATATCTTATTCATAATCATAATGATATTAACATTATTTTTAACCCTAAAATGAGAATAAGACTTGAATGGATACGATGGAGAATGAATCTCATCGCGTTCGTGGAGACGGTAGTCCGTACGTACGCACGAACGCTACATCCATTTAATTTTTATTTTAAAAGAATCGAATCCAAATGATACATAGGTATATTACTATTACAGTATAATATAATATATTATATATGTTACTTATGTTCATTAACACCATCCATTATACGTTCCATGTGTGGTATGAACGAGTCATATCATTTTAAGTGGGCGGTAGTCCGCACTTCCTCAAATGAAATTATCGTATGTATATACAACCTGAAACGAATAATGATATGAAATAGAATGGAATTACAGAAGATTATATATAAAATATATATCATTAATATCATATTTAATTACAGTTCCATCATAATGGCCACCATGAGAGGCGGTAAGATGTATTTGAACAATCATCATTTCGTGAGGCGTTAGTTTGCCATCAACAGAAACATTATGTTCATCATCCATTAGATGGAGTTGTGTGTATGTGTAGTTTGAATCCTTCTTATAACAACATCCTAGTATATTGTGGATACTGGTGTTGTTACAAAAGAAAGGAAATAAAAAGATATTGGGGGTTGGAGAAGCAAAATAAATGAAAATAATTTAAGAGAAATCGTTACCTTTAATTTAGGTAACCCACTTTGGATGGAACCAAAGGACTTCGTGAAATGATTTCTGCCTAAGGGGAAGCTTCAAGGAGGAGGAGAGGGATGTGGGGAGATTATTTGGGCAGGGTTTGGATGAGCCAAGTGGCTTGAGAGGTGTGAGGAATGAGTATAAGTGGTCTCCTTTTATAAGGGAGAGGAGGGGCTCTTTAAGAAAGAGTAAAAATATTACTTTATAATATAATTATATTCGGTTTATAATGGTCCAAAAATCAGTGAGGTCGAAGATAAGATGACTCATTTTCTAAATAACATCAACCAATAAGAATTGGACAGGTTTTAGATAATATTTTAATCATTATAATCTTATTTATTTAAATGATTTATTAATGAGGTAAACATTGCATCATTATTGTGTCATTAATAATTTAACTTATTTGATGTCTAAAAATTATAAATAAAATATCATTATGTAGGAAATCTTTTTATCTTTCTAATGAATATTTATAATCGAAAATACAGCTTGTATAACCCTATGTAAAAATTGTTCTTCTAAAAGATGTAAGCTTATGCCATTTTTATTTTTATTTTAACTTTTTTAATATAATGTGTCTCTACCACATACAAGTGGCTCTAAGGGGTCCCCAAATCGACCCAAGGATGCCCATGGTCGGGTATGTGTCCACCAATAAGGTTAGGACACGTTTTAGGGAAATTTTGTATTATTATAATATTATTTTTTAACCATTATTTACCGGATTTACCCTTTAACCATGGTAAATAAAATATTTACCGCAGTAATTATTCAAAATATGTAAAAATAAAAGTTACCTATTTATATAATTTAGAAATCCTGATTACAAATATGTAATCCATTTTTCCAAATTCAAAACACAGAAGTGGAAGAAATTAATTTAAAATTAATTCCCGTTGTGAAAATAAAAAGCGTGTTTTTAAGAGATAATAACTATCAAAAGATTGACAATTGTTTATGTCTGATTTAATTGTGAAATTATGTCCAATGACAAACATTAAATTAAATGGTAAACATATATTCTAAATATACTTTTAAACCACTCAAATTCATAATTTATCAATATTAATTATTTTGATTAAAAAAGTTGTTTTTAATTAAAATTTAGTAATTTTCACTATTCATCAAAATATAAAAGTTATCCGAAAAGTACCAAAATTTCACCCTAGGCTAATTTCAATATTCCGAATCCAAAAATGAAGTCTATTTTGAAATATAAAATATATATGATTTCAAAAATTAGGTATTTCTATTCACAACGGCTAGTTTAATTAGTTGTGGTGTGTGTTAGAACTCGAGGTTGCGTACAACACACGCTATCACATTATTCGAAGGGAAACGTACCGTGGAAGCTTGGGGTGTTACATTCTCCCCTACTTCAAATAATTGCATCCTCGCAATTTCTAGGGTATTACTGCATAAAAAGACTCGGGTGGTTCTTCATCATAAGTTCCTCGGGTTCCCACGTTGCCTCTTCCATCTTATGATTTCTCCACAAAACTTTTACCAGACGCGTCGTCCGGTTTCTCAGTACTTGTTCTCTCGTATCAAGAATCCTGACGAGCTCTTCACAATAGGAAAGATTGGGTTCCAGTTCTAATTCTTCATAGGTGAGTACATGCGTTGGATCAGACATTTATTTCCTCAACAGAGATACGTGGAACACATCGTGAACTTTGGAGAGACTTGGCGGCATTGCCAATCGGTAAGCTACAACCCCAATTTGTTCTAGAATTTCGAAAGGTCCGATGTACCTGGGACTCAATTTACCTTTCTTACCAAAATGTATGACTCCCTTCCACGGAGATACCTTCAGGAAAACATGATCACCGACTTGAAATTCCAAATCCTTCCTTCGATTATCGGCATAGCTCTTCTGCCTACTTTGAGCTGCTTTGATGTGATTTTGGATTACATTCACCTTTTCCACTGTTTCCTCCACCAGTTCTGGGCCTACAAGTTTTATTTCACCAACGTCATCCCAACAGGTTGGTGTACGACATCTCTTTCCGTATAACGCTTCATATGGTGCCATCTGAATACTCGAATGGAAGCTATTGTTATAGGAAAATTCTACCAGAGGTAAATATTGATCCCACATACCCTGAAAGTCAAGTGAGAAAGATCTCAACATGTCTTCTAGGGTTTGAATAGTCCGTTCTGATTGTCCATCTATCTGAGGGTGGTAAGCAGTGCTCAAATGAAGTTCAGTATCCAGAGATTTCTGAAGACTTTTCCAAAATCTTGAAGTAAAACGGGGATCACGATCAGAAACAATCGATAGGGGTACTCCATGAAGTCTCACAACTTCATTAATGTATAGTCTTGCTAGACGTTCCAGGGGTAGATCTTCTCTTATAACAAGAAAATGTGCTGACATGGTAAGACGATCAACAATAACCCATATTTCATCGTTCCTTCTAGGAGTCTTTGGTATCCCCATGACAAATTCCATCGTAATATTGTTCCATTTCCACTTCGGTATGGGAAGAGGTTGCATGACTCCTCCAGGATGTTGCCTTCCAACTTTCACTTGTTGACAAACCATACATCTTGACACAAAATCCGCAATCTCCCTCTTCATGTTGTCCCACCAAAAATTTTCCTTCAAATCTCTATACATTTTGGTGCTCCCAGGGTGTATAGAGAAAGTAGAACTATGAGCATCATCCAGCAATTCCGTTTTCAGATCAGGTAAACCGAGAACACAAAGTCTCTTCCCGAATTTCAAAATTCCATCTTCATACACAAAGTCTCTCAATCTCCCATCATTCACAGCTTTAATCTTCTTCTGAAATTCTTCATCATCAGTCTGAGAACTCTTAATCCTTTCTAGTAAAGATGGTTTGGCAACCATTTGAAAAAGCATTGATGTTTCACCTTCCCTGGTTACTCCCATGTCCATCTTCACTAGATCCATGAAAATTGGATCCCTTTCAATTCTCATCATGTTCAAAACTCCGTGGTCTTTTCTGCTCAAAGCATCTGCCACCTTGTTTGCTTTCCCCGGGTGGTAGAGTCAATATAGGAGCATTGACTAATCATCTCTTCAGTTCTTCGAAACATTCTTCACACTCTTTTGTCCAAACAAATTTTACCCATTTACGTGTGAGCTTCGTTAACGGGTTATCCAATCGGGCAAAATTCTGGACGAAACGTCGATAATAACCTGCCAAACCAATAAAACTACGTACCTCAGTTATACTCGTAGGTGCTGGAAATTCTTAGATTTCCTTGGTCATAGAAGGATCAACATAGATTCCATCTTTAGAGACAATATGGCCAAGAAAAGAAATATCCTGAAGCCAGAATTCACACTTGCTAAACTTCCCATATAATTCATGCCTCCTCAGAGTCTTCAAGATAATGCGCAAGTGATTTTCATGATCTTCGTAGGTTTTGGAGTATACCAAGATATCATCAATAAATACCACCACAAATTCATCGAGATACTCCTTGAAAACTCTATTCATCAGATCCATGAATACAGAGGGTGCATTAGTCAATCCAAACGGCATTACGGTAAACTCGTAATGCCCGTACCTGGTTCGAAATGCTGTCTTCAGAATGTCTTCCTTCTTCACACACAACTGATGGTATCCAGATCGAAGGTCAATCTTTGAAAAGTATTGAGCTCCATGCTGTTGGTCAAATAAATCATCAATACGAGGTAGGGGATACTTGTTCTTTATCGTTATAGCATTGATCTCCCTGTAGTCGATACATAACCTCACAGATCCATCTTTCTTTTTAACAAAAAGAACAGGGGCTCCCCATGGAGAAACACTAGGATGAATAAATCCTTTATTACTCAATTCCTCTAGTTGTTTCTTTAGTTCGACTAACTCTACAGTAGCCATTCTATAATGGGTCTTCGATATAGGCCTTGATACAGGAATCAAATCAATGGAAAACTCAACTTCTCGTTCTGGAGGATGTCCAGATAAATCTTCCGGAAATACATCTACAAATTCATTCACAACAGGTACATCCTCTATTTGAACATTCCTTTCCTCACCGACAGTTATTTCATTCTCTTCCTCCCCAATAATTGAATTAAGTTGAACTACTGGGGTGGATCTAAATAAGAATTAGGTGGTGACGATTCGGCTCTAAAAATAAGGTGTTTCTTATCATTATCATCAAGAATCGTAACCTCTTTCTTCTTACAATAAATCTTCGCATCATAGTCTGATAGCCAGTCCATACCGAGGATTATATCAAACTCAATCATAGGTATGACGATGAGATCGGCAGATAAAGAAAATTTATGTGCTCTAATGGGGACTGATTCACAAAACATTGTTGCAATGATACTTCCCATAGGAGTTTTAACTGACAACTCCCTTATTAAATCAAATTGGAAATATCTACTTTTCTTAGCAAACTGGGAAGATATGAAACAATGCGATGATCCAGAGTCAAATAATGCATTTGCTAAACTTGAGGAAACCATTAAATTACCTGCCACCATGTCTTTCAGAGCTTCTACCTCAGAAGTATTGATAACATAAGCCTAGCCTTGATCCCTTGGCCCTTTCTGATGTAAGTTCTCCTGACGCTTATGACATTCATTTGCATAATGCCCCATCTCCCTGCAATTGTAGCACTGAACGTTGGTAGCTTCCTTCTTCCCCTTGCAATCAGGAGCTTGGTGGCCTTTTTCACCACACTTGAAACAGACTCCCATTCCCTTCAAGCAAGTACCAGGGTGTTTCTTCCCACATTTACCACAAAGTGGATATTCAACCTTTCCCTTCTTCCCCTTATTTCCATTCCCAGATTGATCAGCAGGTCTCTTCTTCTCTTTCTTTTCTTTAACGTCATAACACTTAGAGAATTTTTTTTCAGTCTTGATAGCACATGAGACAATTTCTTCGTACGATGAAAAGGATTGTGAGACTAATGCTCGACGGAGAAATGGTTTTAACCCATCAAAGAAACGATCAATCTTACTTATTTGGTTACATATATAATCACCAGCGTACCTTGCTATCCTTGTAAAGTTAGCCTCATACTTTGCGACATTCTCATCCTCCTTCTGTCTCAGACATAGAAATTGCCTTTCCATATCTGCTCGATGGTCGCGAGGGAATTATTTTTCTAAAAACAAATCTTTGAACTCCCTCCATTCCATATTTGATACTTCACCATCTTCCTTCGTATTTTGAATCAATGACCACCATTGATCAGCATCTCCAGTGAGGCGGTAAACTGCCATGATAACTTTTTCCCTTTCACAGCTCCCCAAAGCCTGAAATATTTCTCTAGGGAAAATATCCATTGCTCAGCTACTAAGGGATTTGTAATCCCATTGAACGTTGGTGGTTGTTGCCTCATGAATCGATCTAACATTGATCCTCCAAGTTGCGGATCAGGGTGCTCCATACGGGTAAGGTTATTATTCATAACCTGAGTAAGTTATCCCAGTATGGTGATTAGCTGATCGGCACCAGTTGCATCACCAGCCCCAATATAATTATCTTGAGCAGGAGGGCAATCCCTACATGGAGTGCATGCATTGATACGGTTTCCATTTCTTCCACTAGGCGCCATTTCTAAATAATGGCATAAACTAGATCAGTTTATGAATCAAAATACATAATCCCATACCTATAAAACACTTAACATAAATTGAACTATTTATGGATATAATCCATAATCATAAAAATGTTTTCTTTGTGGAAGTATATACTCATAAACCCTTCATAATGATTTGTAAAGAAAATGAGAGTTATCCTAAGCATATCCCCCGGGACTGTCGTAACCAAGAGTGCAGCAAGGCCCATTGTCGTGCACCAGTTCTCGTTCGAGTCTAGCTCAAAGCGGTGTTTTCGGGTTTTACCCCTAGGTTCATCTGTGCCAGAGCCGCCTCTACCTGCTCGTATCCAGACAGGGATGTATTGCTCGGAAAACTCACAAAATCTCTCCAATACCAAAATTCTAGGAAGTTCTTCTATACTAATCCTCAAAGTTCATCTTAGGTCTACGTGCTCTAATAAGAGTTTATCTAAATCTAGCTTCCAAGGTTTGTACTAAACTTCCTCTGATACCAACTGTAACGCCCCAACCCCAGTTACCCAGAGTCGGTGCATTATTACATAACATTGGCATGATCACAAGAAAGATCAAATCTCGAAAGACCGATTGGTTTAGTAGCCTTGGAAACACTAGATATATTCATAAGTTTTACATTACATCATAAAATGAAAAACTACTACAACAACATAATGTTTCCACAGTCCACACTATAAACCCCTCATAATATCCATGCAGGTCATTCATAACTTACATCTTCACATCCTGGGAAAAATAAAACATAGAAAAGGGGTGAGCTCAAAT
Organism: Viscum album; assembly: GCA_963277665.1. Lineage (NCBI taxonomy): Eukaryota > Viridiplantae > Streptophyta > Magnoliopsida > Santalales > Viscaceae > Viscum > Viscum album. Next base: position 621,146,041 of record OY728131.1, on the reverse strand, counting down.
GCCCAGTAAGGATAACAATATAGCGGAACATTCAAAAATAAGATTAAACATTTAAGGCAATGAATTACTAAAACAAAAGCCTTTTAAAATTGAACTTCAACATAGTATGGCAAAAGTAAAATGAAATAATTCCATTTACTTGTTCACATGGATATTCTACTAATCGAATAATCAAATGCAATATCAATAACCACTTTCATAATGTTGGAATGCAAAATGCCAGACTATCATAACCACATAGCCAAGGCCTCGTGCCAAGACTACAAATAAGATTTTTCCAAGGCCTTGTGCCAAGACACTAGTTTGTCTCATGAGACCTACCGATGCATTGAGGAGCTATAGCGGGCTCCACCCGTCACATATTAAGTCCAATGCATTCCCATATGAAAAGGTTTAAACATAACATAAACATTCGTATTAAAATTAGCGTACGAAATGTCAATAATTTCACCATAAACTATAAATGGTATAAAAATAGCACATCCACAGTCAAACATATCACAAAACCTTCAATACAATATAGAAGTTTTGTATCACAATAAATCAACTAAGCGTAAAATCCTTCAAAGGATGTTGACATAGATGAAATCAAAACACTTTTTAGAGAAATATCTCTTTCTATTTTTGAAATCATTTAAGAGCCATATAAAATAAAACATTTTCTTGAAAATATTATTATAAGCTTGTAAGGGAAGATTTGACGATTTTATAATGGCGGAAAATAACTGCACCCGCCGTATAAGTTAAAAAAACATTCTTATCTTAACTCTATCGAAAAGGTTAAAAAGCACCTTGTTTGGAAAACGACGGAAAGATTCCCTTATAAAACTCATATAAAAAGTCAAACAAGGGTATAAATGACTTTAACCCATATTCTTTTAAATATTAAAAATGTTTTGAAATACATTTTGAAGAAACATGGACGTGGATGATAACGAGGTCCCAGTAGATAATTATGTATAAACAACCTTGGATAATGAAGAGATCGCGAAATAAACCCTTACCTTGTACTTTTCCTTTGTTAGGGTAGGTTAACCTCCTGTATAATGGTGAAATAATTGTTATTAAATTATACAAGAATCATATACATTAATATGATATCATATATGATCTTTTAACATTTCTTTATTAATAATATCTTAGTATTATCGTCGTTTCGGGTGATAATCGATTCGTTCTTCTTAAATGTTTGGTTACATAAGACATGTTTGTAATGGATAGATTATACCTTATTCATAATCAGAATGATATTAACATTATTTTTAACCCTAAAATGAGAATAATACTTGAATGGATATGATGGAGAATGAATCTCATCGCGTTCGTGGAGATGGTAGTCCGTACGTACGCACGAACGCTACTTCCATTTAATTTTTATTTTAAAAGAATCGAATCCAAATGATACATAGGTATATTACTATTCCAGTATAATATAATATTTTATATATGTTACTTAAGATCATTAACACCATCCTTTATACGTTCCATGTGTGGTATGAACGAGTCATATCATTTTAAGGGGGCGGTAGTCCGCACTTCCTCAAATGAAATTATCGTATGTATATACAACATGAAACGAATAATGATATGAAATAAAATTGAATTAAAGAAGCTTATATATAAAATATATATCATTAATATCATATTTAATTATAGTGCCATCATAATGGCCACCATGAGAGGCGGTAAGATGTATTTGAACAATCATCGTTTCGTGAGGCATTAGTTTTCCATCCACAGAAACATTATGTTCATCATCCATTAGATGGAGTTGTGTGTATGTTTAGTTTGAATCCTTCTTATAACAACATCCTAGTATATTGTGGATACTGGTGTTGTTACAAAAGAAAGGAAATAAAAAGAGTTTGGGTGTTGGAGAAGCAAAATAAATGAAAATAATTTAAGAGAAATCGTTACCTTTAATTTAGGTAACTCACTTTGGTTGGAACCAAAGGACTTCTTGAAATGCTTTCTGCCTAAGGGGAAGCTTCAAGGAGGAGGAGAGGGATGTGGGGAGATTATTTGGTCAGGTTTTGGACGAGCCAAGTGTCTTTAGAGGTGTGAGGAATGAGTAGAAGCGGTCTCCTTTTATAAGGGAGAGGAGGGGCTCTTTAGGAAAGAGTGAAAGTATTACTTTATAAAATAATTATATTCGGTTTATAATGGTCCAAAAATCATTGAGGTCGAATATAAGATGACTCATTTTCTAAATAACATCAACCAATAAGAATTGGACATGTTTTAGATAATATTTTAATCATTATAATCTTATTTATTTAAATGATTTATTAATGAGGTAAACATTTCATCATTATTGTGTCATTAATAATTTAACTTATTTGATGTCTAAAAATTATAAATAAAATATCATTATGTAGGAAATCGTTTTATATTTCTAATGAATATTTATAATCTAAAATCCAACATGTATAACCCTATGTAAAAATTGTTCTTCTAAAAGATGTAAGCTTATGCCATTTTTATTTTTATTTTAACTTTTTAAATATAATGTGTCCCTACCACATACAAGTGGCTCTAAGGGGTCCCCAAATCGACCCAAGGATTCCCATGGTCGGTTATGTGACCACCAATAAGGTTAGGACACGTTTTAGGGTAATTTGGTATTATTATAATATTATTTTTTAACCCTTATTTACCGGATTTACCCTTTAACCATGGTAAATAAAATATTTACCGCAGTAATTATTCAAAATGTGTAAAAATAAAAGTTACCTATTTACATAATTTGGACATCCTGATTCCAAATATGTAATCCATTTTTCCAAATTCAAAACACAGAAGTGTCAGAAATTAATTTAAAATTAATTCCCGTTGTTAAAATAAAAAGCGTGTTTTTAAGAGATAATAACTATCAAAAGATTGACACTTGTTTATGTCTGATTTAATTGTAAAATTATGTCCAATGAAAAAAATTAAATTAAATGGTAAAAATATATTCTAAATATACTTTAAAAACACTCAAATTCATAATTTATCAATAATAATTATTTTGATTAAAAAAGTTGTTTTTAATTAAAATTTAGTAATTTTCACTATTCATCAAAATATAAAAGTTATACGAAAAGTACCAAAATTTCACCCTAGGCAAATTTTAATATTCCGAATCCAAATATGAAGTCCATTTTGAAATATAAAATATATATGATTTCAAAAAGTAGGTATTACTATTCACAACGGCTAGTTTAATTAGTTGTGGTGTGTGTTAGAACTCGAGGTTGCGTACAACACACGCTATCGCATTATTCGAAGGGAAACGTACCGTGGAAGCTTGGGGTGTTACAGATAGTGGTTATGTTATAAAAAAATATTGTGGTAATGTTATAACTGAGGGAATTGGTTATGTTATAACCAATGATGGGTGGAAGAAATATCTCACACTAATGTATTGCATAATGATTTATATCACAAGAGATAATAATTGGAAAAAAGTATGTGGTCTTGATCCATAATGGAAATCACCTGTTTCCTAATCCACAATGGGAATCAGGGGTGTCCTAATCCCCCAAGGGAAACATTTGTTTCATGGTCCATTTTGAGAATCAATTTTCTACTAATCATCTATGGTAAATAATTGTTTCCAATTAAACTATAAGAAACAAGTATATGTTGATCTATCATGGGGAACATTTTTTTCTCGATACCTTGTGGGAAATAGGTGTGTCTTGGTCCACTATAGGAAGCATGTTTGTTCTTCTCCACTATGGGAAATATGTGTATCTTTATTTATAATGGGAAAGATGGGTAAATACCTAATCCAATGTGTTTGTAGTATTGGTAGTTAATATTTCTGTGTGAAATTATTTTTTATATTATTGAAGGTGACAATCATTACTGAAAATATATTATAGTCCATTATTTATTTATCCTGATTTATCACACTTAAGGTACATTTTGACATTAATAATAATGTTTTATTCCAGGAATAATGTTTACGCTATGTATCAGGTTGCATGTGTACTATATAAGTTCTATTCATAATCAGATAACTTATTTATTATAATAAGATTAAATAAGAGATACTATGGATATCACTTATGTTTACTCTTACTGGGATTTTAAGATCATCCATTCTTATGTTTCTTATCACCAGGATATGAATACAAGATTACTGTAAGCTATTTTTATGAGGAGAACTAAATATGAATATATTTTTGAGAAACATTTATAATATTTGAGTAGATTTGAAAATATTGTTCCATGTTTCCGAAGGCACTAAACTAGTGTTGTTCTCGGGTGTTTTTTTGTGTAATTTAGTGAATTTTCATCTAAAAATATGCAATATCCATGTCTAAGAAGTCTGGGTCTCTATATCATGGAGAGCAAGAACTCCCTTTAGGTATGTGGCAATTTGGGTCCAGTATTGATTTTAGATTATAACTAGGTTATGTTATCCAACTTTTGTGATAGGTATTCTTCTAGGATCAATCTACACATAAAGATCATCATATGAGTACAATGAGCTGGGTACAATCTAAAACTCAAATGTTCTTGAAATACCAAAATGTTTATATTCATATCATACAAAAGTGAATCCCTCATTTCATAATGATCTCAACTTAATGTATCTGATGATTATTCAAAAAAACCTTTATCCATGTATTTGATATTTCTAAATTCATCCACTTATTATCTAATTTCACAACGAAAAATATTCTTCAAACATTCACAGAATCAAGATGTGTCTTCTAATTTTGCATATTTAAGATACAAACAATCACTTTAATTTAATCACCATCTTTTGTTAATAAAATTTTTATAATAACAATGATTTATATATTCTCTACATATATAGTACAACTTCCTCGTTACCAATTTTATACTCTCAATTTCATGAATCAAATTTTTACACAACATATCACTTCATATATATATTATGATTTATGTTGTAATTTAAAATATAAATCCTCTTATTAAAATAAATAAAAATCATCATCTTAAATTTAATCAAAACCATATATTTATAATTGTTAATTATAATATGATAAAATAAAAACCAAACATAAGAGATGAATTTAATTCCTCAGGATTTGTTCAATATCCTAGAAAACAACCTATAAACCCCTAATCATGGCACGACCTTCCCCTTTATAGTGAAGGATACCGGATCAAAAAATTAAATTTTATATCATACTTTACACATTGAAACATGATTATGTATAATTTAATTATGGTAGTAAAATGTCTAGTAACCTGGAAAAAATTTCAAACAACCTACGTGTTGTTAGGAACCATTATACTATGGAGGTCTCCAAATCTCTAAACACACCATAATTCAGGAAAATTAACCACAATGAGGTTTAAATATATTTTATATTATCTACTATCATGATATCAACTAGTATAAAATTAATAACTACTTTAATAAATGAGGTTATAAATTCTCCAATCCATATGGAAACAAACCAAACCTCAGTTGCAGCATTTCAATCCTTATTGTGTAGAGGTCACCAAATTTTTAGGGCCCTCATAAATCATCCAAGTCTCTACAGTATCTTATAAAATATTTCATGTTAAATCCTTCTTCCTAAATAAAAATATACAATGTAAAACCAATATCATGATTACAAGACTACATCCATCTACTTCCTTCAATAAATTTTCTTCATTATCAATTTTCATGATTTATATACTTTATAACTACTTTGGAATTTTTTTAATATCTTTTCATCCTATTAACATTACACGAAATTTAAATATGAATATTATTTTTAAATTGAGAAAAAATCAACATAATGAATGACATTCAATCCAGCCTCTTTAACAAACTCCTCATAAAATCATCTTAACACCATGTAGCCTCAACCGTATCTCCATTGGATTTTATTATCAACCACAAAACCGAAGTCTCTACCAATCAATGAATTTTCAAAAATTTATTAACATTAAATAATTTTAAGCCAATATGAGAAAAAAATATGTAGGAAATAATAAAATTTAACAAATAATACAATGTCTTCAAGAATATAACTGTGGTCAAAATTTTATTTTATTTGGGGTTGAATAACTAAACCCTTTTTGATTTTGAGATATTACATAAAAATAAACCCATGGAAAATATTATTCAATAATCATCTACATATTTTTCAAACCAAAAATATTCTAAAAAAATGATATATTCACATTAACAAACATTTTAATTATTTTTCACACATGCACAATGTTGAAATCACAAAATGCCCTTTTATGAAATATCTCAAAATATAGGCTCTCACATTAGATATACATGTATTAATGGATAATCCAACTATGAATATTCAACCCAATATATAACATTTAATTAGATAAATATAAATAAATATTTATGCTTTCTGTTTTATCCCCATTGGACAACAATATTGATGGATATTAATAAGAAGGTGACAGAACACTATAATTAATCATGATAATGAATAAGTATGAATACATCACATCAATATATAATTAATGAATTCTTCTACACATAATTTCTTGGTTAACACATCAGAAATGTTTTTTTAAAATAATCCAACATCAATTCATTTCCCCCCATCATCACTTAAATAAATTCATATTTAATATTAATGTGTTTGATCCTATGATTTTTAACATGTTAATTTGAAAAATTAATAACACGTTCATTATCAAATCCAATAAAAATTAGAAATGACATTACAACTATAAAATCATATAATTGTCTACATATCCACAATAACATAATTGTGTCTTGAGTTGAATATGAATATTCTACATCAGTAAGGATAAATGTAAAAAAACTCTCATTCCTAGTGTTGTAAAAACACATATCACCATGGGAGAAAACTCATTAGAGATATATATTCTTTCATCTAAAAAACCCTCCGAATATCCATTAGCTTGACCATACAGTTCGAAATTCCATTTTCTATAATATTTCAATCCATAATTTTTTATACCTTATATATACCTAAAATTAATTTTCACTATTTTTATATAAGATTATTTAGTTTTACCATGGTTAGTATCATAAAGATTAATATCATATATAAATATATATCATTGAACCTAAAAAGTATGAAATTATTCTAATTAATTTCTTGAATTATCTATGATCAATACCCATACCATTATTGTCATTTTATAGTTTAGTTTCTACATAAATAGGTGTGGAAATAGGATTTTAGTATTACATTAAAAAAACTAATGAGTTATTTATTATAATTCTATTTAGAAATAAAAATACGATATCTCTATTGAGAAATTTAAAATCCAAGATAGTGTAATTTTTCCTAGAATATAAATTTCATATAAATTCTTCATATACTAACCAGTTTTAGTACATTTCATCAATATTAATAATAAATATGATGTTATTTACATAAGAAATTACAATAATAAATACCTTTTTTTGAACTTTTATACAGAGATTAGTGTTCAAACATAATTTTATCATATTTAGCATCTTAAGAACATGTATTGAAAAAATAATAATATGATATTGGGGCTTCTTTCAACACAGATAAATCATTTTTAATCAAAAATACATCTATAATAAATTATCTATGTAATTAATCTTTAGGTTGATCAATGTAGTCTTCCTCTTCCAACTCACCCATTTGGAAGGTATTATTCAAATCCATTTGAAAAATGTTTTAATTGAATTAAGATTTAGTAACAAGAGAATACTAATGGTTTAAATTATATATATTGGGGAAAAGGGCTCATCAAAATCCACTCATTCAATTTTTATTGTATCCTTTTAAAACATATCTTTTATTATTTCTGACCAATTCACCAATCCCATTCAACATCTTCTGAAACATCCACTTTTTCCAACTAACATTATTTTAATTCGTCTTGGGTACTAACTTCAAACAATTACTATTATATATCTATTCTAATTATTTATTCATAACATCAAGCAAGTATTTATCATTATTTATTTCATCCACATATCATTGATTAACTTTATAAGACAACGAGGAATGATCTTTTGTTCTCATAGTTCTCTTATTTCATCTCAATTATCCATATTCCAAAATGATGTTCAGAATGCGTACTTACATTATCATCCTTGGATAGGATATGTTTTAATAACTATTCATCACTTGAAATATCTGAATATTCATCTCTAACTATAACATCTTCAACACATTCATATTTTTATGGTATTTTATCAGTTTGTTCACTAGACTCACTATGAGCATTACACTTGGAACTTGAGTCATTATAAAAAATATAATTTTGTTCTATATTAAAATATTTATATTAATTATATCAAAAGTTTATCTAGTTTTCCTCTTATAGCAACACCATCCTTCTCCATTTGGCAGGTATCTAGGAAATATCCCATCGTAGAATAAATTTTAAATCTTTCCAAAATTCTAACCTTTTACAATGATTACACAAGGGATTCAAAACACATGAATGGATATCCAAAATGGTTATTTTTTATTTTACATATCATAACCTAGAATAAGTAAATTTGGAATATGTAGATACATATTTTCGAATATGAATTTCAACACTAATTACTTTCCTCTAAAAATATCGAGAGTTATAATGATCAATAAGATTTTATTGAGCCATATCAACCCAACATATTTTCTTCAATTCAGCCAAACCATTTTATTTTTGAGAGTATGGATCACCATGTTCATGTAAAATTCAATGTTCTTCAAGACAATATTTATACGTTCCTTCTGAAAACTCAGTTCCACTGTCGTTATAGATCTTCTTGATGGAAAAACTACTCTTTCTATAAACCTCTTCAAAATTATTTAATCATTTTTAATGAATATAATATTTTTTTCATAAAAATGTATTTAATAAGTGTTAAATAATCAAGTAACATAATTAAATACTTATTTCAATTTTGTAGTTTTATATCTTGTTTCCTCATAAATTTTAATGAATAAGATCCATGTGTAAAATATATTCATTGTACACATTTTTATATAAAGTGTTAAAAATATTCCCCTTTTGGTTAATTGATAACAACCCATATATTTTAGTTTTCATCAAATGGAAAATAATTACACATTTTTAAATAATGTTCTTCTTTATTTAGAACATATGGCCATGAATTCTATACCATAACTCATTCTATTCGAACATTTGTAGATATCATGAATTTCCAATATCACCCACCTGAAAAAAACTATATATAATCTATTTTACACTTATTTCCTCTTTTAAAACATCATCACTTTCGACCAGGAAACCATTCATTCTAAAATTAACTACATTTAAATTAATAAAAATATGCGAAACACTTGAAAATTATTTTTCTCCCAATCAAAAAATAGTTTTTTTGATTTCATGTTTTATTTAAAAATAAATACAAAGACAAATTATTTAAACTTCTATAAAAAGCATTACTAAAATTCACTTATCCAGCTTTATAGTTTTCTACTTCATTAAATAAATTCAAGTCTCTATAATATATGACGAGCATAAATTTTCCAATATCCCTAGAAGTCCCCCTTTCGATTCATTAAGATACACATACTAAATAAAGAAATTTCCATCTACTTATTTCTTCTTCCTCTCAGGTTTCTTTAGTAAAAATATTAATTTATTAGTTTGGTAAAATAATAATGAAATCATCAACATGAGGAATAAGCTACTCATACCTCCCAAAAAATTCGTTACAAATATGAACTTTGTTTGGTGATTTCTATGGAGGATTTTTAACTCTTTCTTAATAAATACCACAGTATATGACTATCTCCATATAAATCCATAAAATTCCAATATTATATTTTTATTAGGATATTTATTATTTAACCAAACATAAATTCTTATTCCCAATGAACACATAATACAAATAGAAACCATCAAAATAATATTTACCTTCGAAAAATTTATTTTTCATATAATAAGGATGTTTTTTTCATTCACTTTAAAGTCATTAATATTATATCCTTCTTTTAAACCAACATTATTTTAAACTTTTAAAGTTTTTATATTCATACTGATTTTATTTTACATATTTAATATGTTACCAGATATATAATTTTTCTACCTAATGTATGTATTTGTATAATTTTCATATTTCTGGGATTCAATTCATTTGGAAACAAATTTGGACTTGATGATATGTTTCTTATTAATTTATTATTCACGGTAAGTGTGCAATAAAATTCATTATTACAAGATGCTATTTTTTGATAATTTTTATCCTTAATCCATTTTCAACATTCTCCACTTTTGATGTATAATTTTTTTGTTTTAATCTCCAAATCAAAAATAATTATTCTTTTATGATCATGTTTAATTGTAAATAAGCTAAATAAATTTTTTATCCTTAAAATTCTATTAAAATTGATAATATGTGTATTGTAAGAATCCAATATATTCTTTATGTCATATATATCTAACAGAAATTTTAGAATTCCTTAAATAATATTGATTATTTTTAATTTGAAAACTAATTTTATTTCATTATCATTCATATTTATTTTTTCAATTTAGATATCATCATAAGATAGTGTTTCAATTGTTTCCCTAAAAAGAACTAAATCGAAAACTCTTCTTATTCACTTCAAATTCAGAATATGTAAATTTTTAATCATTTATGTTATTTAATTTTCATATTTTTACTCTCTTCATCTATAGATTAATCGTCTTCTATTTCATTCTCACTATCATCAATTTGTATTAAAAATAGCATTATAAACAAAATAACCCACTTACCCTTATCATAGAAAAAAATCCATTAACATAATTTTTTTAATAATATTAATTTTTATCTCAGTCATCACAATATTATTAAGCTTAGGTATTCGGATAATTTTAGGAAAAAAACCAAATGACTCGACATTTAAAACATTTTTAGGGTAATATTACCTTTTACATCCACTTTACTCTTCTAAATTTTTTTAGATAAATTAAATAAAATCATCAAACATATCTTGCAAATCACCATTAGAATCTAAGACCCATGATTCTCCTTCAACAACATCCTTATTCTTCAACTTATCTTTCTCTATGGATATAAATTAAATTTCCATTTCATATATCACTTTAATCTAGTTAAAATTATATATTATCATTTCATATGATAGTATGATGCTATTAAATTCATCCTAATCAATATAACTTGTATCATTTTCATCTAAATATATTACTTTAGCATCAAACTTATGAAATAATATATGAAAAAACATTTCAAAAATATCAGATTAATCAAACTTTTCAACATAGCCTCTGATTGTGATGACAACCCCATTCACCATTATAAAAAATATTAATTTATTCATCAGCATGCATCTGTATATCTCAATAAAAATTTATCCAAAATAGAATCAAATCCAACTTCAAATTTCACTTTCCTTCATTTTTCTTTTGTTTTTTATCCCAGTTATATTTTTCAGTTATGAATCCGTTAAATTTCATATAGTGACCCTTTGAGGGATAACATATAATGGAATTTTTACACAAATATCATTTTCTAAATTTCTCTTATCTATTTCTATCAAAGAAACACCTTTATTATGATGAACATATCCATTAATAGTATCTTCAAAAAGATCATAACTGATAGATAAAAGATGTGGCATAATTTTCTCTTTCCATATTTGATAAATATTCCCATAAAATTTAGAATCCCCTTAATGTTTAGAAAAATTATATTATCCATTATAGATAATAAAAATCATGATATTATTCAAATATATATAAATAATTAAAAAATAGAACCATTAATTTGGGGTATCAAGTAACTAATACCTCTTGTAGATATACATTTTGGACCCTATATATAACTTTATAAGGGTGAATCAACTATAATTATTATTAATAAATTTATTTTAAAAAAACATTCACTTCCTATTATTATTACATAATAATTTTTTAAACATAAAAATAAAACGCAAATACATAGAAAAAACATATCTTTTTACAAGTTTCATCTGTCAATATTAGAAGTCCAATCCTTAAAATAATAAGGATTCACCCTGGATCACACTACCCACTAGAATCACTGTGTGAGTATTAACATGTTGGTACAACCATTAAGAATAAATTTTAATGTTTTATGACTATATTTTTTTGCATCTCATTCACAAATGAATTTACTCATTAAAATGATATCATTTTTAAAAAACCTGAAGAGTCTTCAATGAAAGGTTGCCCTTATGTTTTTGAATAGGATGAATTCTTCCACTTATTATCTAATTACATTGTATATTTTTTTTAAAAGCAGAAAAATAATTTTTCCACATTATATAAACAAATCGGACACAAAACCACTTAAATTTTATTTTACATCTTTTCTTCAAAATTTTATAATCACATAGTATTTTATATTTTTCACATTTCTTTTCATGGAACTCAATCTTCATGATGAGTTAAGTGAAAGAAAATTTACATAACCTTCCTTCTTCAAGATGAAATAGAGTTAATAACCACTGAGTACCACCTCCAATAGGACATAGGGTGGTGACTAGAACCATGGTAAGGTAAACATTCACACAAATAAGGGAGGAAATACCCTTTTTGAAGAAAAATATCATGATATATGTGGGTCCATTCTAAAAAAATCCAAACATTTTTTATAAAAAAGGAATCCACAATCCATCCCATTATCAGGTTTAAAAAGGATATCGTAATGTACAAGAAAACCCTATTGTAAGGTACCAAAAAAAGGTTGTGTAGTGACATGACAATAATATTGATGCCCAACCTAGTAATTTTTGGCATGATCTATGTAATATTTCTAGAAACATGAAAAAATATTTACATATGTAGGGTCAGTATACATGTTTACTTGGTAGTAAAAGCCAAAGTCACTCTTGAACAAGTAAGATACTAATACAAATTCCCATATATGAAACAAATATAAACCTAAAAGATCATAACATGGTATTCTATACAACCCAAACTCCCCAATAAATGCTCATTAAACAACACAATTCATGTAAATTAAAGTAGCAAGATCATTGATGATTGGGTACCCCACACCATTTCCCACTGTTTAACAGATCATCCCAAATGGTGAACATCCTAATACAACCAATCTCTTCCACAATCCCAACATGACAAAACTAGACGCACACTATTGGGCCACAACCACAACCTCATCCTACCCGCTTACACCCCATTCTCATCTTAAAGGCACCTGGGAATGAACAACAAAAAACATGCCAAAGACACCTCTGAAGCACACCTTTCCCACAAACACCATGGACTCACAACATCCCCACAACCTTCCAAAAGAGTTGTGGGATACCAATGCCTTGAATAGGGTGTAGTGAAGGACAATAACTATTGTATTCTAAGAATAGAACATATTCGATAATTCAGCAATCTATTTTATAAATTTTAAACAACCTTTAATAAGATGGATTATTTTATAATTTGAGCACTAATAATCTTTCTTCACCTTTTTAATTTATTTTCCCATATTATAGATCATTTAAAAATACTCTTTCAATTATTTTCCTACCAAGAACTAATTATCATACTATTATTCTTATATTTTTGAATAACATTCAGAATGTGAAAATTTTTCTTTATTTACTTTTTTTAATTTCCTTTTGTTCACCTTCTTCATCAATACATTACTCATCTTCTTTTTCATTTTCATTTTCTTTAATTTTTATTGAAAAAAATCATATTTTAAAAATAGAAAAAATCCTACCCTTCCCATAGAAAAAACCTTTTTTATTAAAATATTTTTTTAATAATATTATATAAATAAAATATTACTCATCACCCTCTTATTAGGTTTTGGGATTAAGAGAATTTTTGGGGAAACACCGAATGAATCCATAGCTGAAACATTTTTATGGTAACAAAACTATTAATTTTCTTTAATATTCTACAAATTCTTGAGATAATGTAAATCAATTCATAAAAATTATATTTCAAATCACCATTATAATATATGATAAAACATTCTCCTTCAACAACAACTTATTCTTCAACTTCTCTTTCTTTATGTATTTAATATAAATTTCCATTTTAGAAATAACATTAAAATGGATAACATTATAATTTCTCATTCAATAGGATAATAGGATATAATTCAATTAATCATAATGAATGTGAATTGGATCCTTTCCTTATAAAGATATTACATTATCATCGAACATAGAAGGTAAGATATGAAAAACTAATTAAAAACATAATATTAATCCAAATTCTCACCATACACTCTGATTGTGATCACAACTCCATTTACCAATACAAAAAACATTAATAGTATCCTAATCATGAATCCATATATCTCCATACATATTTATCTAAAATTGAAACTAATCCCACTCAATTTTTTTCTTTCCTTCGTACTTATTATGATGTATATTTCAAGTATAGTTTTTAGTTTTGAATCCATTAAATTGCATTTATTCACCCTTTTATGGGTATGATAGATTGAAAATTTTACACAACATCAATTTTCCAAAATTATCTTATCTAGTTATATCAATGAAACACATTATTCATGATGAAATTACCCATTATTAGTAACTTCCAAAATAGAATATCTGATAGATAATAGTTATGACATCATCTTGTCTTTCTAGATAAGATATATCTTCCCATCAAATACAGAATCCCTTTAATGTATATATAATGTAGATTATCCATTATAGATAATAAAAACAACGAAATTATTAAATTAGATATTGAAATAAAATATAAAAATAATTAATAATGGGTATCAAGGCTATAATACATCAGGTAAAACAATATTTTGAACCCTATATATCACTACATGGGGTTGAATAGGCTATCTTTAATCCTTATACACATATTAAAAAAAATTCACTTTATATTATTATTATATAATTATTTTTTTTAGACAAAAAACAAAAATAGAAAAACTATAACTTTTATATGGTTCAACTATAAATATGAGAAGGTTAGTCCTTGCAACAATGTAGATTCCCCTAGATCACACTACCATCTAGAACCATCGTGGGAGTAGAAATATATTAGTATAACCTTAAATTATAAATTTTAATTTTTTATGACTATACCTCAGTGCATCTCATTCAAAAATTTATTTACATGTTAAAATGATATGAATTTAAAACAACTGATGATTATTCAATGAAAGAATCCCTATATTTTTTAAGTGGGGTGAATTCATCCACTAATTCTCTAATTTAATAGTATATTATATTATTTATAAAATAAAAGAAACAAATTTATTCTCAAATTATATAAACAATCCAACCACAGAACCCCATCAATTATATTTTCCATCTTTATTTAAAATTTGGATATTCAAAAAATATTTTATATTTATAACATATATTGGTAAGTCCCTCCTTCTAGATGAGGGAAGGAATAGAAATGTGAAATGGCCTTCCAACTTAAAGATGAAAACAGGATAATGACCCCCGAGTCCCGGCTCCTAGACCCCGAGGTGGTGACTAGAACCAAGGGTAATTAGACATTTTCACAAATATGTGAGGCATTACCCTTTTTAAGAAAATGATACTGAGATAATATAGTCAAACCCAAAAAAATCCAAACATTTTTTATGAAAAAGGAAACTGAAATCCAACCCATATGTATGTTTAAACAAAACTAATATAATGTACATGAAAAATCCAATGTTAGGTAACAAATACAAAGCTATGTAGCAATAAAACAACAATACTGATACCTGATCTAGTAAGGTCTTTCATAATCCTTGTAATCTCCATGGAAACCTGAAGACATATTTATATACCTAAGGTGAGCATACAAGTATAGTTATTAGGAAAATCCAAATTCACTCATGCACATTTGGGTGAAGAATAAAAATTCCCTTATGATAAAATGTCAGAAAAACAAAATTACCATGCAAGGAATAGTATCCACCCTAACCTCACTATTGGTGCCAATGTTTTGAACGAAGAAGAGGCCCCAAGATGGCCCCATCGACTCCCTCACGAAGCCACTTCATGGAGTCCTCCCAGCACCGCGACCTCCATGAAGTAAAGATGGAAGGATGTACCTTGAACGAATTTGACGTTCGTGAACCCGCCGGGAAGCAAAGAATTCAGGATGCTCTGCGACCCCATTTGACGTTTATGAACCCGCCACAAATCAATAATGGAGAGATGCTCTCTGACCCCATTTGATGTTCGCGACCCACAGTGAAGCCACCAAGCCCCTCTTCGCGCCACATGAGCTCCACTCTACGGTGCCTATTCCTATAAATTCCCCCCCCCCCTGAGCTCTTCGCAAAAACAATATGACCTTTCGGCTTCCCAGCTCCCGAATTGCGAAGCAGGCTTCCGTACAGTGAACCATGAGCTTTTCAAGGTACTTCTGCTTTGTGAAGTGCCTCCCCATTTTCTTGTTTTGATCCCCTCTTCCGAGAGGGATTCCCTTCGTGAAGCCTAACGACTTTCATGAAGGAAGGGGATCCCCAAGGGGACCTGATTCGTCGTGGAGTGTTTATGCTTCGCGAAACTCCCTTCGTGTACACATAATCCATATGCTAAGGTAGGGTCACTGTACTTTGTGAAGCTCATTTCTTCTCGACACATTGCTTCACGAGGAACCTTTGCTCCGTGAGGCTTTGCTCCGTGAATTCCCTTCCACTTCGCGAAGCACCTCCCATTTTCACCTCCACCCCATGCTAAGGCTAAGGATTCCCACATCGTGAACTACACCCCTTCGCAAGTTCCCTCCACCACATGGAGCAATAGAGCTCTAAAAAGACCCTACCTATAGACCTCTCTACTTGGAAAATCCTTTTACCATGCAAACCTCTAGGTTTTCACGATGTGACTTCAAAGTCCCCTGGATGATACCGCCCGTTGCGTTTCATCGCCTAATTCTTCTTCACATAGGCACACTAATGTCCATTGAATCTGTGCATATGCATTCTAACGTGGACCCCTTGATGGTTCGCCCCAAAACACCCCCCATTACGGCCTTGCCGATGACTTCCCTCCCAGAAGGAGCATAGGGTACCGGTTATGTATGTCCTAGGGGTGCAGAGTGAACCCCCGTCGTCCGAGCTGCAGGAATTTAAACTATCATGCACCATCATCCTCAGCACATGGCGTTAAACTGTGACCTGGCCATGTGCCTCGCATGCAGGGAACCCCCTCCTTGGGCATTCTCCGCGCCCCTGGTCTCCACAGGGGATGATAACCTCCTTCTTGGAGTGGCGTTTGTCTGTGGGAAAGGGCATCCATTTTGGAGTAAGCCCCTACCTTTTTTTGTAGGAGGTATCACTAATGCACCTTATCACTTCATCAGTGCCAAGGATAGAGGTGGGCGTGATAGGGAATGGGAATCCTACTTTCTTCGGTCCCAAGTCCCTCTCTCGGAGTAAGTCCCAATCTCTCTCTCCCTGGACCGCTCCATATGTAAGCCCCACTCCACGTCTCACAGACACACCTTTTATGATGTAGTACTTAGGCTATTACTGCCTCATGTTTCTCACACCGAGCATTTCTCACATGGGCTTATTGTAAGCATCGACCATGATATCACCTCTATCCCGCATGACGTTAAACTGTACACCTGAACTACGTGGGCATTGATCCATGTCAAGGAAAGGTACGTAGGAATCTTCCATGAGGTTCAATCCCACCACCCGGTTGTTCCGAACATCGGTTCACCGACACCTTGGGAAGCCTTGAGTCTAATCCCCACACCATCATCCCGCATGATGTTAAACTATACACCCGAACTATGTGGACTTTGATCTTTGTCAAAGCATGGTACATAGGAAGCATCCATGAGGTTCAAGCCCACCACTTGGTTGTTCCAACCATCGGTTCACGAATACCTTGTGCAGCCTAGAGTGTAAACCCCACACCCCCTGTCCCGCATGATGTTAATCTGTGCACCCGAACTATGTGCACATTGATCCATTTCAAGGCATGGTACGTAGGAAGCCTCCATGAGGTTCAAGCCCATGATCTAGTTGTGCAGACCATCGATTCACCAACACCTTGGGCAGCCTAGAGTGTAATCCACACCCTCCAACCCATATGACATTAAACATTACTCCCAAACTACGGGGACTTTGATCCATGTCAAAGCATGGTACGTAGGAAGCCTCCCAGAGGTTCAATCCCATCATCCACCTTGACCAAGGTTCATGTTCATGTCGGTTCCCCGACACACCATTTTGAACTACGTGGACTTTGATCCATGTCAAGAAATGGTATGTAAGAATCCTCAACGAGGTTCAAGCCCACCACACATTGGTCGCTCCGACCCCCCTTCACATCCGTTTTCCCCATCCCGCATGATGTTAAACTGTATTCGCCATCTGAACTACGTGGTCTTTGATCCATGTCAAGACATGGTACGTAGGAAGACTCCCAATGGTTCAAGACCACCACCTGGTCGTTCCAACCACCTTGATGTCAGTTTGAACCCATCCAACAGTAAGCCGTTACTACCTCATTCAACAGTGAACCGTTGTGAACCTCATTCGACGATAAGTCGTCGCTAGATGTACTACACAGACTTTGACTCCCTACCACAGGGATACGTAGGAATTATCTTCGAGGATCAAGCCCAAAAACATCATCCATCCTAATTCTTACCTAGGCTACCACATCCTGGTGAGATCATGCCACCTCATTCCCCTCCACAGCATTCAGGAAGCTACCCACGTGCTGGCCCCAATATCGGTGTTCCCTCCAGGGGGTCGTCCGTCTGATCCACTCTAACCAGTGTTCTGATCAGTCAAATCCATCTCTGTTGGATTTTAAACATGCGGCATACCCTATGATAAACACAAGAAGCTGAAGAAAACCTCAGATACATGCCTATTTCATTGGATTCTCCATGTTCGATGTGGGATTCCTCGGGCTTATGCGCCCTCGAGAAGCCCTATAATAACGGAATGAAGAGAGACACACCATTCCCCAGCATCCAGAAACGTCAATGATGCCCCAGTGTGAATACTCCCCTAACCGAAGGTTGCTGCCCTGACTGGACCCCTTGGAATGTCTTGACAGATGCATTGTAATTAACTGGTGTCCATGAAGATATGGCAATAGGAAGAGTTCCGCAAACAACTTTTTAAATCTATGAGGGAGACTCGGACTAGGTGATGAGTTCCAAGGAGGAATCCACGGAAGGAAGAACCGACATCCCATCATCCTGTTTCAATCAAGGAGAAAACGTCCCTGAACAAGGAGTGAATTCCCCCCGCCATTGGAAAGCGGGAATGTGGGGTAACAAAAGTTGCGCTTGTCGCACTCAAGAAGACAGACGCGCGTGCCCCGACGAAAGCGTCGGAAAAAGAAATGGTGAACCTGACATGAATATATTCTCCTCAATATGGATATTAGTAAAACTTGGGGCATCCATAGATTGACACGTCACCAGATCCAGCTATCCGACGTCGGGTCCCGCCAAGCAAATAGTGGGCCTGGCAAGAAACTCACCAGATGTTGGGGCAGTAGAACGTTGGATATCCCATTCTGCAACGTTGTTAGCGTGGATCCTTCTTACCAATCATGGAAGACGGGATGGTGCTAGGGCAGGGGAAATGCTAGCACAGCCACTCTACGTGGCTCCAATAATGCCGCAACGACGTCTGCGTCCACGACTGTGGGGCGCCCATGCCACATCTCCCCATCGGTAGTTATCCAACGCAGGGTAGTTAAAGACCTCGTACGTCGTTATGAGGAGGAGGGAATAATCCCAACACGGGATATGCCCCACCTGGACCTGGAGCCATCCAGGCCCCGCCGTCAACACCACGCCCAAGGGTCGTGCAGGAAGTCGCTGCTCCCCACCACAACATTCAATCGTTTCGGGAGCCTGTCCCCAGAGTGCTTGACGACTCCCTAACTTACGCTGATGAGGTGGGCGAAGTCCAGCCCAGACTGATCAGAGTCTCAATCCAGGGGCTCCCAGTGAGGGCCCCCACCAAACCACATCAGTGTCGTCACCCGACCTTGCTGGAGGAGCAGGTAAGATATGCACTTGCACCACCAGCACTGGCTCGCCTTACCCGACACCAGCGTCGGGCATGAGCTGGGGACACCTGCCAAGGGGCATCAACGTCGATGTCTACTGTAGCCCGAGCCACTGCCGACACATATCATCAAGTAGCTACACACATTGAGTAGGGGATCTCATATTCCCAACCCGGACCGAGGCCGCAACCGCCCCACGGGCAGGCTGGGTCGACTCTCCAGGTCACAGGCATGAGCGGGGGTCGCCGTGAACCAACCCATAGTGATTCCACCCTATACGGAGGTCCTCCCCATACCACTATAATAGAGAGTGTGGGTCTTCCCCACTTCGACGCTTGGCATGGAGGTCTTCCCCGTGCTACCCCCAATCTGAATGAAGGATTTCCCCGCGATAGTTATGTTCGGTACGGAATCCTCCCATGTGCCCATCAAACTGGGTATGGAGTCCTTCCTACTTCCCCTGACCGTTGACATATAGACGTTACCTATCCGGTCTCCCTCCAATGTGGGGATCCTCCCTGCGTTCTCTCGGTAGCTGACGAAGGTCCTCCTCGTCTCGACAACTAGAGGGGTGAAGGCCATCTCCACTCTACCTACACCAAGCATGGAAGTCCTCCCCATGCTCTCACCAGTTCCGGCGGAGGTTTTCCCACTCTGGTGATGTTCATGGAGGTCCTCCCCATGTCCCCATAGACATTTGTCTCGGTGCTCCTCTCACCTCGACTGTCTCAAAGGAAAATCCTATCTGCCCTGGCACTAGTGTGGCTGAAGGACCACATGTCTGAAATTTGCCATGTCCTGAGGAGCAAACCTGGGGAAGAAGGGTGAGTCGTCACCACCACAAGAAGAATCCTAGGAGGACCCGGATGAAGATCAAACTGGTCCGCTTCTTAGACTCTGAAGAAGAGTGAGACTCAACTCATGAACCCTCCCCTCGCTCATCTGAGTCTAGGGTCGGGGAAGGGACGAGGCACATCGGCCTGGTACTCCCAGAATGCGAGGTCTACAATATTCATGCCTCCCTCCACAGGTTTATCAAGGGGGATGAAAATATAGAGACCCCTCAGGTTATGGTTGTGCAATCACCACCATCATTGCTGTAAGTGCACTCTATCTCCAAAAGAGATCAGAGAGAGCCATTCTGGTGACCAATGGTGGGAGAACAACATCACGACCCACCACCAATAGCCCTGGCCCCTGAGCTAGGAACAATGACCGCTAGCCCATCCTATCGTGACATAGTGGCCAGATCGCTACAATCTTCAGAGGACATCCTGAGAATCGGTGGCCAGTCAGCCCGTTCGCCGTATTCCCCACCAGCCAACCTGCCATCCCAGCGATCTTCCTCAGTATCGCTGGTAGTTCCTCAACCACCCCTAGTTAGCGAGTGGGGAATTCAAGGGCCTGGCCCTGAATTTGAGTCAAGGAGCTTCTGTAGAATTCTTGTAGTGGACCACTTCCATGAGACGTTCTAGCCCACAGCAGCACGAGATCTCTGCAGACTCGAGTCCCTCACCCTAGAAAAAGTTGAGTGTCTCTACTACACCCTCTGGGCGATGCATTTTAGTCTCCGTCATCATCGTGCGGTATATCCAAGGATCCAAACGCATTTTGAAGGCATCACCGAGTAGTGTCATCTGCTCGATCTGGCCGCACTCCTTGTGGATCAGCGCCCCGAGTCACCAGGCCATCATGAGGCCCTCCAGCACCAATGCATTCACAGTATTAAGGTACTCCGAAAAATTATCAGGGAGGCTACCCCCCATGTTCATGTTTGTGGTTTGGGGTAGTATGCTGCCCATCTCTTCAGCCCTATCCAACAGCAGCTCGACTCACTATGCGATATTGAGGACATGCCCCAGGGAAGGGTCACGGTCCACATGGCTGACATTGTGGACAAGGTGGATGAGCTGGAGTTTCCTGGTGGATAATTTCCCCCTGAGGGTGTGCCACCACTATTAGACCCATCATGGAGGATTACTCATCTGTAGAAGAACCTCCCAGGTCTCTTTGTGCCCACCGAGGCGTTGGTACTCATCAGGAATTCTGGTAAGGGAAAAGAGCATGTCGGATCTGTCAAGCACTTCGACCCATCTTCCTAAGTGAAGAAGACAGAGGAGGACCCCGAGAAGGTCGTGTTGCAACAGCAACTTACTGAGCAAAAGAGGTTGGTCGACGAACTCCTGGATGAATGCACAGTAGAGCGACATCCCAACTATGGTGATCCTAGGAGGGGGCAGTAGGGGTAGAAACAACTTCCCCCCAGCTAGATGCCTCTGGGAAGCCCTGATTATACCACTCCCACTGACAGGGCTGAAGCTGGAATTCAGGGAAAGAGGGTGTGGCATGTCTCACAGAATCCTCTCGAGCGGCACGACAATCTGAGGAATCTGGCCCGGGATCCCCCAGCTACCCCGCTGGCCATCCCACCAGTCGCTCCACGAGCCACTGAACCTGCTACCATGTCGAAGAGCCCTGTAATGCACTCGTGATTAGGATCTCCGTCAAGACAAGGACCCCCAATTGGATGATCCTATGGCGGCACTCATTTCCCACCTTGAGGCATTGAAGACACGGTATGCGGAAATCCCACCATATGGAAAGCCATACTCGGCCTTGTTGGATGATATGCTGGCACCTCCGGGTTTCAGGAATCCCACCTTCTCCCCATTTAACAAGAAATGGGACCCGTCACAACATCTGTCCCACTTCAACTCGAGGTGTGGGCACATTTTAGGGACCCTAGCGCAGCAGGAGGTGACCAAGCTCTGCTGTTTTGTTCAGACACCGGAGGGGCTGGTGTTCTTCTGGTACAACCAACTCGCCGTCAAATCTGTGACCAGCTGGGAGGACCTCTTCAGGCAGTTCCTATACCAGTTCATCTCTACCACCCAAAAGACTGGCATTCCAGACCTCTTCAAGTGCAAACAAAGGCCTGATGAGCAAGTCGCTGACTTTATCTCCCAGTGGAGGGGGCTCACATACTCCCTCTACATGCCACTGACTCAATAGAAATTACTAATGATGTGCATAGGGAATGTTAAGAAGGAATTGGTTCTGTCCCTAATCACCCAGAACTATCACGGATGGTTCCAAGACTTCTCCAACAAAGCCCAACGCCTTGAGGAAGCCCTGCAACAAGCCAGATAGGCACATCTGCTGCCCCCTGTGATCCCAGAAAAGAGATCTACCAGAGTGGATCCTTCCATGATGTACTAGAAAGAATCCCCCAGGTAGCTATAATTTCTACCAGTAGCACCGGCCCCGTAGGCTCGCAGAGGTCCTCCGCCTTAGGCACAACCTCTGGCTCTGCAGCATCCTCAGAATCGATAAGCGCTCTTGCGTCATATGCCACCACTGCCCAGGTGGGATAATCAGGGTCTGCCTCCTCTACAGGCCCCTCTGGATCCTCATCAAGGATGGGACCCAAGGGCTCCCTATCTGGAAAGAAGACACTAGAGTTACTCTTTCATCGAGAATCAGGTCCCAGGTTACTTCCGTTGTACCCTAGAGTAGGGGATTTTACGCTTGCCTGAGTGCAGAAGGCTGGTAGAGGAGAGTATCACCAATCGCCCTAACTACTGCCCCTATCATTGGATTCTAGGTCACACCCTCAATTAGTGCTATGTGTTTAAGGACTTGCTCCAAGACCAGGTTGATAACAACATAGTCAGGCTGGGCCCGACCCCATCACAGGTGGCAGCTGTCTTTGTGAGGTCAGATTGTACTAGAAACGACAAAGGTGAGTGGCAGAAGGTTCCCAGCCACAGATCCCAGATGTACAATGACTGAATGGCTCATAAAATGGTTTCTCGTACCCATGGCATCATTCGGGCACACATGAATAAGTTGAATCCTTTAGAAGCTATGACCACCACCTCTGCATCATCATCTCAGCTGACATCTTCCTAGAAGAGCAAGCATTGACGGTGCAAGAAGAAGCAATGTGCCTCGCCAATGCTATCGTCGTCCCTCACTCTCAACGACTTCATGCCCCCAGAGATGGGGATCCCTCCCAGAATCTACTCAGTGGTGGATGATTATTTGAGTGATATTCAAGGGTACGCTTTGGTTAACACCGTCGAGTTGGTAAACCCCTATATGTCTCTTGATGAGGGGGAATGCCAGGAAAACCTCCCCAACGTTCCCACCCGACACCAATGTCGACGGAACCATGGATATATGGGTTATCGAGGCGAATAAGTAAGCACCTCTAGAAAAGAAGTGTATTCCACCGAGACCAGACAGAAGTCCTAGCGCAGAGCTCAGAATGTTCAGCCTTTTCATCTGGTGTTGTTAGGACTGCCCTCTCCACCATTTGTGCTAATGGATCAGGCACAACCACTTTGGCCGCACCACGACCAGCTTCGCCCCGCTATAGTCTGACCTCAGCCATCCGGACATCATTCTACAGCTACTATTTAGGCTTCGACTAGTGGACAGCGGAACATGCCCAGCACCAGCCAGTCACCGGTCTTGCTGACAGGGCCCGTCATGCCTCTAATCGCAGAGTGGCCTCTTGTAAGCAGAAGTTAGCTCATGGCGTGGAAGTATGACGTTCTCAAGCATCTTTCCAGCATCCCAACGAGGTTTTACATCCTTGAATCCCTTCTCATTTTGTTTGATATGCGTGAGTCCCTCACTGAGGCTTTATGGAGCCCCCTCCAGTTTGAGACGGAGGTCGCAGCTGCAAATTCCATTGATGCTGAAGCAATTGAGACTGTCGAATGCCAGGACATCATTTCATTCTCTAAAGAGGAATAAGGCTCTACCATATAGGGGCACATCTTCCCTCTGTACATCACCGACTAATTTAATGGGGTGGAGGTTTGTCACTGTCTCTTTAACACCGGCTTTGGGATCAACCTTATCACGACGTGGACGCTGCGAAAGCTGGGTTTATCTTAGGATGACCTTACTCCATCTGATTTAAAGATCTAGGGACATGAAAGGATAGAGTAGACATCGGTCAGTAAGATCTGTTTGAAGACCCAGTTCGTTGGCATAGTTTCTAGTACTGAATTTACGGTCGTCTCCTAGGACACCGCGTATAATGCGTTGATGGGCAGAACATAGCTCCATCTACATGCGGCGATCCACTCATTGTATCACCAATGTCTAAAGTACTCCCTTAATAGTTGAGTAGGTGTAATACTAGGTGATGCATCTCCTTTCACCTCTTGTGAAGTTCATTATCTGGACACTGACTATTACAAGAGCAACGTTAAGCAAATCCTAGCAAGTGAGGTTGAGCCCGCCCCATTCACAAATGACCCTTGGGAAGGTCTGGATGACGCCTACTTCTTCCCAATCAATTAATTGGAGTAAATGACCCCCGACATGGGGAAATTCTTTGTTGTCTATTGTACAACAGGAAGGCATATTCCTCAGTCCAAGCGACAGGGGAAAATCACCTTGTAATCCTACAAAAACCAGGCTCAGGTGATCCCGGAACCTCCTACTCCCGTATGGTATCGGGACATCTACCCCATGGAAACGGCAATACGTCATACGTGTCTATTCCTCCAGGTTGTAATTAACCGGATCAAACCGACGTGCCACTATTTCTTGGATGTCATCATGCATGGCCCCTTGGGCCAAAGGCCAGATGGGATTCGATCGACTACCTTCACCACCATGGTCTCAGCGGCGTGTGAATCTCCTAATGCACTGTCCACCGCTGTCCAGGCTGGTACCGGCCTACTGTCAGGTTCCCCCGATGAAGGGAAAGCCTCTCCTGCTGGGAATCCCACATCCACAAGTGAAGAAGAGGATTTGGAGGATTATACCCCCTCCTTTGAAGAAGGTGTCTCTACCACGGTCAATGAACTGGTACAGGTGAACCTTGGTAGCGAGGCAGATCCGAGAACCACATTGATCAATGCTGCCATGTCCCTCGAGGAGCAACAGCAGTATGTGGAATTCCTTAAATAGCACTGTGATGTGTTTTCCTCGAGTTACAACAATATGCCAGGACTTGATCCTATGGTAGCCATCCACTGCCTCGGTCCCTCGACAAACCGTCGTGGGTTCAAGTAGCCTCCCAGAAAGATGCACCCTTCTCACGGTGCCATGGTTGAGGCCGAAGTTGACAAGCCCCTCAGAGCTAACATCATCAAGGTGGTCTAGTACCCCAAGTGGCTAGCCAACATTATGACATCCAAAAAGTAGAACGTACAAATCAATGTCTGTATCAACTTCCGAGATCTCAACCGTCACTGTCCAAACGATGATTTTCCTCTTCCAGTGACAGAATTGTTGATTGATGCTATGGCCAGGTTTGAATCCCTCTCCTTTATGGATGGTTACTCTGGATATAATCAGATCTAGATGGCTCCTGAGGATGAAGAGTCCATGGATTTCAGGGAACCAGAAGGTACTTTCTATTACCAGGTTATGCCCTATGGCCTGAGGAATGCGGATTCCACCTATCAGCAGTACATGCATCGCATATTCAAGCCAATTCTCTGGACATTGGTGGAGTGCTATGTCAATGATATGGTGGTCAAATCTCTCCAGCGCCAGGACCATCTCAAGGACCTTGAGAAAGTGTTCGGCTTCCTCCGATCCCGCCACTTGAAGATGAACCCGTTGATGTGTGCCTTCAGGGTCACTTCTGGGAAGTTTCATGGATTTATTGTCAGGTACTGAGGCATCGAGATCGACCCAGAGAAGATCAAGGAGATCAGCCAGATGCCTCCCCCGAGCAATATCTGAGAGTTTCGAGGTTTTTGAGGCTACACAGCCTACATAAGCTGATTCATTGTGAATCTGGCTGGAAATTGTAAGCCCTTTTCTCAGCTAATGAAGAAAGGCTCTGCCTATTAATGGGACGAAGATTTCCATGCCTCCATCGAGAAAATCAAGTAGTATCTCCTCAAGCGTCCAGTCCTGATGCCACCCATCTCCAGAAAGCCGCTAATTACTTATGTCACTGCCCTGGACCGATCTCTTGGTGCCCTTATCTCCAAGAAGAACAATGAGGGGATAGAGAACATCCTCTACTACCTTAGCCGCAAGATCCTCGATATGGAGACCAGATATTCCCCCATCGAGACAAGCAGCCTTGCACTCATATTTGTTGTGTAGATGTTGCGACATTACCTGAAACACCATGAGGTATAGCTGTTTTCTAAAATATACCCGCTAGAGTACATTCTGAATCGCCCCATGTTGATCGGCCATCTAGGACGGTGGGAGGTAATACTCCAGCTGTTCGATATCATGTTCGTGGCTCGGAAGGCTATCAAGGGATAGGCATTGGCATACATTCTAGCTGCTCATCCATCCTCTGTGGACCAGTCCCTAGACTTGGATTTCCCTAATGAGGAAATATTCTAAGTCGATAACACCGTCCCATGTTGGCAGATTCACATTGATTGTGCCTCCTGGAGCCCTACTGGTATGAGGCTCAATGATCCTAGGCTCAATAGAGTAGGCCTGTGTATTGTCTTTATTACCCCGACACAAGCCATTCTTCCGTACTCATTCCTGTTGTCGAAAGGCTGTACCAGCAGCGAGGAAGAGTATTAGGATCTTATCACTGGCCTCGAGCTGGCACTCGAGATCAATGAATCCAATTTTCATGTGAAAGGGGATTCTGAGCTAGTCATCAAGCACATCAACGACGACTACATTTTCAGAAATCCAGAGCTCGCACCATTTTTGGAGCACACCCTCCATCTAATGGCCTTGTTCCCCTATCAACTAGAGGTTACCCATGTCCCTCAGTCACATAATGGTCGAGTAGACGCTTTGTCTAGCATAGCTGCATCACTTTCAGAGCCCAAGCAGGATGATCTAATTATACATGTGGAACACTAGAGATTCATTGCCCCCATCACCCTAGAGGATGACTAAGACCTGCGATTAGGCCATATTACTGTCGGATCCTCCGCGATAGGATCACTAGGCTCTTCAGATGCAGTGGTTGAGGCGACTTCCAACTAGAGAGCCCCATTTGTTGAGTATCTCCAAAATGGTTGCCTCCCAGCTAATCCGGCTGAGCGCGAGTGAATCTGACGCCGCGTGCTGCAGTTTACCCCCAGAGTGGTCCCAGTCTTGAGAAGATCCTCTATAAGCATGGTTTCTATGTTTTTATCCCTTGTTGCATCCATGGAGTCGAGATTCTATAGGTCATACAAGAGGCTCACGCCGGTTCCTGTGGTGCCCACCAGGCTGGGCCGAAGCTGTCCCATCAAATCTAGAGACTTGGGTACTTCAGGCCCTCTATGATCGATGATTGTATTGAGTTCGCCAAGGGATATCATGTGTGCCATGTCCATGCTATCTTACTTCATCGACCACTATAACCTCTCCACTCTACCAAGTACTCTTGCCCATTTGCAGTGTGGGACTCGATGTCGTGGGACCATATCCACCGGCAACAGTTCTCCAATGCAGGTTCATCCTGACTACCATGTATTTCTTTTCCAAGTGGGAATAAGAAGTTTCACTCAAGGAGTTCGAGGCTCGTTCCATCATTGACATCGTGACTTCCAATATCATCCACCAGTTTGGAGTCCCTCACACTGTCCATACCGATAACGGCACCAACATCTGAGAAGCCGAGCTGAAGAAATTTTACACCAAGTACAATATCCGTTTGAACCATACCTCCAGCTATCATGCACAAAAAAAATGGGATGATTGAGGCATTAAACAAAAACCGCTCTAAAATTATACAGAAAATGGTTTGTTAGAACAAGAAGAGTTGGCCGGACAAGCTCCCTGATGCCCTCTGGGCCCATCGGACGACGAATCACAATTCCACCAAGGTGACCTTGTATTCCTTAGTGTATGAAGTTGAGTCTGTCCTGCCCATCAAGATCCAGCTAACTTCATTGCACACTGCGGTCTATGACCAGCAGATGCCAGATTAGATAGCCGAAAGCCATCTAGCTGAATTGGAAGCACTTGACGAGAACAGCCTTTGTGCCCTGCGCAGTCTAGAAAGGCACCATAACAAGATGGCTAGAGCCTTCAACAATATGGTTCGCCTCCGCTCTTTTCTACAAGGTGACCTGGTATTGGCCCTCTGAGTTCCAATGATCTCTGGTGGGAAACCCCCCAATTTGGATCCCAAATGGGAATAACCTTACATAGTCCACAAGGTTTACCCAAATAGAGCATACTCCTTGGTGACCATTGATGGTGAGCGTATAAATCCTCCCACTAATGCCAAATTCCTCAAGATATACTTTGCCTGAGCCCCATGGTCATGCAAGACCATAAACTGGATGGTCCCGCATGACCCTAAACTGTAAGACTGTCTCGTATGACCTTAAATTGTTCGGTCCTACACGACTTTAAACTATGCATCATCTTGAAAGACATTAAACTGCATCCTGATAACTTCATATGGCTTGATTCCCTTTCTTATGGGATACTTAGGAATGCTCAGATGCTCATCTTGAGCCCAACCCGAACACTTCTCTTCGTCTATCCCCCCTAGGTATAGCTTTCTCAGTGGATCCTCGCATGATATAGTGTAGGATTTCTTATCCCCATTCATAAGAGGGTTGTAATGGTCGCATCATGTGACCACTCCCGTTATTCTACCCCCACACATCTTTATCGCACGACTTCAAACTGCATGGCCTTTGAGAACTACATATGGCTGGATTCCCATCCTCATGGGATACGTAGGAGCGCCCAGACATTTCGTCCGTTGGCCCATCCAAAAATCCAGAATCATCCCCCGGGGTCAAGAAATATGTCAGGGGTTCAAACATTTTCCCCAATTCATGTCGATCTAACCTTGATCCGGTCGTACATCCCACTCCCTAGAGATGTTCGCCTCTTTTAGTGATGGGTAAAACTATGTTTCACCCACTCCTTGAATGGGATTCCATCACCTTCCCCATCCAAAAGGGCCCCTGAATAGTATGGATTCTAGGCCTAAGGGCCCTCTTACCACCTCGGGCCAACGCCCTCGAGGATGTCGAACAACAAGCCAATACAAGTCCCATGTTTTGAATGTGGTTAGTGGTTGATGATCATTTGTTTCTCCCATTTCAGGTCACTATAGGGACGCTGTGTTTCGAACATGTTCAACAGTTGTCCTGGATCGTTATGGCCACCCCAAGATGTCCCAAACATCGATTGTCATGGTTCATTCTGCCTTGTTGTATCTCTAAGCAACGAAATCCCTCCGGGTGATGCAAACTATCAGGCCCCATTGGACTTTTTGGGCCCCTTACCCAGGTTCTCTCTTATGGGAGTGTACAATGTGGTGCGGGATTAGGTCCTCGTTCACGTCGGGTTATTCGATGCGACATACACCTCCCTTGTTTGGGGTATCCTACTCCCTGCCTTTTCCTCACTGTAAGACTCTAAACTGCATGTTGGTAAGGCCTTTCTAACTGAGGCCCAACCTCAGGCCCCTTGGCCTTCTCGAGCCTCGACCCTCGTCCTCACTACAAGACGCTAAACTGCAAGTTAGTCTGGCCTTCCTGACCGAGGCC
The DNA here is from genome assembly GCA_963277665.1 of Viscum album. Taxonomy (NCBI): domain Eukaryota; kingdom Viridiplantae; phylum Streptophyta; class Magnoliopsida; order Santalales; family Viscaceae; genus Viscum; species Viscum album. The sequence continues at coordinate 621,115,716 of OY728131.1, read as the reverse complement.
CAGCCTCAGGACCCTTGGCCTTCTTGAGCCCCCAAACCTCTTCCTCAATGCAAGATGTTAAACTGCAAACATGTATGGCCTTCTTGACCAAGGCCCAGCCTAAGACGCCTCAGCCTTTTTCTTGGGCCCCGACCCAAGTTCATACCCGGAGTGTACAGTGTGGTGCGAGATTATGTCCTAGTTCACATCTGGTTACTCTCCATGTCGTACACTCACCTAGTTGGGGTATCTAACCCCTAGGTTCTTTTAAGAACTATGTGTGGCTTGATTCCCATTTTTAAGGGATTCGTAGGACCACCCGAATGTCTAGACGTCGATTCTAACCCCATCTCCTAGAAATCTTTATGTCACCTTGGCCCCTTGGCCTACCCTTCCCTGAGGATGGGAGTATATGGCGTGGCATGGGATTGTGTCCTCATTCACATCAGGCTTGTAACAACCGTACCATGTGCTTCTCCCTCATGATCACCCTCACCGAACGTCTTCGATGGTTCACCAATGTGCCTAAGGGTACTCTGGTTTAGTACCTGGACTGTCAGACACTTATCGGACATGCTTCAACCCGATTTTCAGGCTTTGTGTTCCATTTCATTAGGTCATTCATCACCTTTCACACACGAATGGACCCCCCAAAACGGCATGTATACCATGCTTAAGGGATCTTCTACCGTTATAGGCCAATGCCCCCGAGGGTTTCCGACAAAAAATTGATACTATTGCTGCATTGCGAATATGCTCAGCGGTCGATGATCATTTGATGTTCCCACCAGGCTAATGCGATATGGATAATGTGTTTTGAACATGGTCAACAATTATCCTCCATCTCCACACCGACCCCATTAAGCCCAAAATGTTAGTGACCTGACTCACATCCTTCTCTAACTTCTCATGTCCATGTAGATCTTCAAAACTCTTGGTACCATACCTCAGTGTGCATCAACACGCTAGGAGGACCAAAGCCACGATAGGGACGTCATTCGGGGCTCCGCACCGATTTCCCATTGGTCGGTGCCCCAAGTATTGCAAAAGACATCTAACTCCCTTGTTTTTTACACAGAGTTTAACTCACGTGGTCATAGGGATCGGGTTGAGGTCTGCACTTGGAGGGTTTTCACTCCATCCATGGTCCGAGTTCTAAGACCTTAAACTAATATCTTTTAGTATTTACCATTTTCATAACTATAGATGGATTTATTCCCATTCTTATGGGACACATAGGACCACATGGACATCTTGTTTTAGTTCTAGATCATTTGGGAGCTAGTTTCTCCTCCCCCATTGCCCTCTTACCTCTATGTAGGCCCCTTGGCCTGAGGTTCCCCTCTCATAATTGCGTACGATGTGATACGGGACCATGCCCTCATTCACATCGGGGATGTTTTATTGCACTGTACACATTCCCTACCAGGCATTTTCCTTGCTTCATATGTGCTACAAAATTTTAAAATGCAAGCTTGGTCCCATCACATGACCCTAAACTATGATAGTATCATCCTGGCTGCATGACAAAAAACAGCACTGCATTGTGATAACCTCATCATAGAGGACATCATGTTTGGTATCGTTCATTTACCATACTATTTTCAATGCTTGTATATAGCTTGATTATTATGGCGATGCGAGGAGTTTCTACCCTAGGCTGGTCTATCCACAAAAAAACACTCACCATAAAGGAAAAACATGATTTATCAAATACCGCTTCTCTTGGCATGAGGGCCACGCCCGCACGCCCCTTTTTCCCTGGCATGAGTACCTTACCGTGCCACCTCAAGTAGTATGTCCAGCTTGATCCCCATCCTCATGGGGTACGTAGGAATGCCTATGCACTTTTCCTCAGGTCTAGCCTTCTCTTGTTTTTCGTTCCCTTAACCTAAAACATCTCCAAGGAACACATGGGGTTCAGAACCCCTGGTTCCCATTCATGTCGGGTATTTGTAGATACCCCACCACATGCCTCCCATGTTTCCTACAATCTATGGTCCAAATTATATGACCCTAAACTATGATCTCCATATTGGAAGTGCCTCAAACCCCTCTATCTAATATGTCTCTTTGTTGTATTTAGATGTGTTTGACCAAGATCCCGAAGTGTGGAATTATCATGGGGACATTCCCCTCATTTCATGACCAAGTTTCTTGAGCTCACTATTTGGATCCTCATCCTCTTCCACATCCAAAGGGATACCCTAATGGCTTGGTCTCATGCCGCATCATCTCACCTACCATCCTGGGCCAGTGCCCCTATGGATCTCTGACGACATTTGCGACAGGTCCCGTGTCTTGAACATGGTCAACTGTCAACCCTCATTTGTATGTCCCCATTCCAGGATAATGCAATGTGGATGCTACGTTTCCTCCATGGTAAACAGTTACCCTCCGTCATCACGCCACCATCATTGTGGTCCAAATTTCAAGTATCATGATTCAAAAATTTACACTACTTCATGTTCATGTGGAATTCTGACTTACTCGACTTCATCTCATCGTGCGTCTAGGTGCAGTACATGGACGAGTTAGAATCATTGGGCTGGTATTCACCGAGAATCTCTTCTCCCTAACATGTTCCTTCATCTGTCGGAAAATCCCCACCACAACTTCTTGTTTCCCACAGTGAGCACGACTCACGTGGGCTTAGTAGTTTTGGTAGGATGTACACCGGCGCAACCAAGCTTCTCATCGTCCTACATGACGTTAGACTGTGCTTCTAGAACAACATATGCCTTGATTCCCACCCTTATGGGATACGTAGAGACACCTCAGTATTTTTCCCATGGTCTAGGCCCAGGAATCATAAAGTCATGTTCCTCCCCATTTCCGCCCCCCTGGCCTGAACCCTCGTGGGGAACCATGTAACTACAATTTTCCCTGAAAAAGTTTGGGATTACCCATTATGACATTGGGAAATGACAGACCCCCTCGTCAGAGAGGCCCTGTCTTAAAGAAGGAATGATCCATGATCAGACCGATGCGTCCATCTAGTGTTCTTCCACCACGGTGGCGTAATTTCAAGAGTGTGGGATTCTGTTCGAACAAACCCTCACTCAACATTTCAAGCTTTGTGTTCCCCTTATTCATACCCTCATCATGTTTCATGTCCAGAGGAACCCCCTAAAAGTAAGGGTGGTTGGCCTATGGCCCACCTACTATCATGGGCCAATGTTCCGGAAGACTAACAGATGGCATTTGCGATAGGTCCCGTGTTTCGAACATGTTCAATGGTCGACCCTCATTTTCTATCCCCACTTCAGGCTAATACAATAAGAATACACTGTTTTGAATGTGGTCAACAGCCATTCTTTATTGTCACGCCACCCCCACAATGTTCTGAAACCTGGATATCGTCATTCACATCTCTCATTCGCATTTGTTCGGATCTATTTCAGTGCCCCTGGCATTACCACATTCGTGCATAAGGGCACACTAGTAAAACGGTAATTTGGCTGTTCTGAGAACTTCATTCTCCTGCTAGGTCTCTCCCATTTCCTCTGAGAAATATGGACCAATTGTTCAAACCCTGGATGCCTGAAACATGGATTGCACTCCTATGTTTGGATGGGGTGATGAGGTAGCCATCCCTTATTTCTCACATATGGCATGACCCACGTGAGCTTAGGGAATGGTTGCTGGACGCTCCACGAACATCATTAAGATGCAATAAACCAATGTAAACAACAGAACTAGTTCATGCTACGACATTAAAACAATACAAGCATGAAATTACATTTAAGGGTTTTTAATCATTACAGTACCCGAGGGTTGACTCCCCCCATGGATGTATTGACACCGTCTGAGGAATGTTCCAGCTCTTCCACCCTCCGGATGGTGACATCTAGGAGATGCTATCGCTTGTTCACCTCCCACTCCTCCTCGGTGGCAAGAGGTATCAATTCGTTTGATGCAATCTGGGCCCGCTCCACGTCGGCCCGGATATCGATCATCTCCCCAGAAGCTCACCTCAGGCCCTCTTCAGCTTCTGCCAGTTGGTCCTTCAATCATGATATTAGCTCAGATTGCACAATGAGGGAGGTCAAGTGCTCATCCACCAAATTTTGTAGCCGTTGGACCTCATCTTCATCCTTCTAGAGACTCTTGATGTTTATCCCCTTCCTCTGCTACCAGCCCACGCCAAGGCCATGGTCATACTCCTGAATCTTTTCCTCCATATGATCTCAGATGAGCATATAAGGATCGCAGACATCCACTCCTCCAGCACACAGTTCGCGCAGTCGTCGATGAAGTCTATCCATATCATTCAACCATAGCGCTTGGGGTGTCATTGATGAAGTACATGATTAGCTTCCACGATCGGCGATAGACAATTTTGTGGTCCTCCTCGTTAGAGGCCGTCTCGTCCGAGTTGGCGTGATTGGCAGGCTCGTATATAGGGAATGCCCCCAGGAACTCCTCAGACGGGTCCACATATGGTGTTGGATCTGGCGTGGCGGGGCCTTAATCATCTGGTTGATGCTCATCATCAGATCGCCCCTCGATAATTTCAGGCACAGTCCAACTGGCGCCCCCACCGGCGATTAGGAGCGCTGTAGTTCGGTCAGTCTGGATGTTAACCTCCAAGACCATTGGCATGCCCCTTGGAAGGGCGCTACTAGAAGCCCCGACCATCTTTGTTGTAGCAACACAGGACAAATGAAAAACTGTACACACCAAGAAAGGGACGTGAATGTCAGTCAACATGGTCAAGGGATGGTAGTTGTGAATTTGGTAGAGAATACATACAGAGCTAAAATCCATTGTCTCTCTCTTGGGGTGATTTCAATGGAACCCCGTGACGTGGCCCCCCGTATATAGTTGGTATGTTTGGAGACTCCATGGGAGCCGCCTCAACTTTCCCAGCCCCACCAGACACGGATGTTGATGCAGCCACAGGCGTGGATCCTGAAGTTCCCGCGTCGGCACCCGTTGAGGGGTGAGAACGAGGTTTATGCACAAGGTCCTCCTGCACAGTACTGACACTGATAAGGATTCCAGAGTAACCTAAGGGTAGACTCTGATGAAGGAACTTTGGATTTTACCTCGAGAGCCTCCGAAAAATCTTCATGATCTAAGGACTGGTCGCCAACTTCACCCTCCTTCGGCGGACTCTCTCTACCAGCCTCGTCTCCCCAGGAGGACTCGTCCGATTCTTCTGGCAGCGGGAAACACTCCCTCAGATCAGCATCTAATAGCTACAGAGGGACCGTGTGATCCAACAGCACCCTGACTCGGTCTGTCATTGGGTGCAGGGAACCCTTGTAGTGGATGATGTCTTCCATCTCAACTGTGTATTGCTCCACCTCTGCCTGGGATACTGCAAAACCGGCCATAATAGGGTCAATTCCTTGAAAGTCCATCCGAGGAAGTTAAGGTTCTTCCATAACTCGGATGGGCTGAGGAATTTCCAGTTGACATCCAAGATATCCCTGGCCTCCGGGAAGATAGCATTCCTTGGCATGTCAATGTGGCACAACTTTTTTCCCCAGGGCCTGAATGGAAATCCTACAGAATCCCCTCAGTGGCCTCCCCTATGGATGATTTTGTTCTTTTGGGACCATCGGCTCCGCTGCTGATGCCAGATCCACTACCGCTGCTCCCTCCTCAACTGGTGTGGGTGTCTCCGCTACAGGAACCCTGCAACTATGGTATTCCCTTGTCGCCTTCCGGCCTCGGCCCCAAGATCAGGGAAGCTCGCCTTCACTGACCATGATGGTTGGGCGCTTCAGCATCTACCGTGGATAGGACGCCTCCTAGCTCGGAGCATATTATTTCATCATCCCAGGGATGGAGGTCGGTGGAGGAAATACATTCCGCATCTTCCCGTCTTCTCGTGTGAGCATGAGCCACATCGGGATTATCACACACAGGTTCTCCTCATAGCGCACCCCTAGGTAGACCTGCGGGGTCAGCCACTCTAGGCACCAGAATTGCCTGGAGAACCGGTGTGTGGTGTACGGCTCACAGAGATGCTCGTGGTCAACCCTGACCACAAAGACCCCACCTTGAAAGGCCATGAGGTAGGATCGGTGCTCATCCGTTTCCTGGCCATCGTCAGTGAAGGCCCCCGTCCGCAATGGGAACGGGTGAAAATTGAATTCCTCCACCCTCCACAACCGGTTTAGAAGGGATGATGCGGTCATCTTGGTCGGAAAGCTCCCTACAACATTCAAGTTCTAGGGATGAAAGTTTGACCCTGGTGGCGATATGGGGTTCTTATACTCATAAATCCATCTGATGTGGTCCACCATCCATCCATACAAGTGGTGAAATGGCCCACATACCCTCTGTCGCCTTTTCCCCTCACTGATGTTCAACAACATCTTGTACAACATGGTGAGCATCGGGATCCCCAGGTTGACCCGTCCTCCTACCTTCAATTTGGACACCATGATGAATGTGCTCGACCGAACTCCCATGTTTCTATCCCTCACCCACAGGATCCAACCTCAGATGAGAGCTGCAATGAATGTTGCCAGCCTGACTATTTCCCGTTGTTCGACGCTGACACTAAACCCCCAGGTCTTCCACTGCCTATTCTCCAATAGCTGCCAGTATGAGTGTTCTTTTCTCCAAGCCCCCTTCAGGAATGTTTGAGGCATCGCTGGGAACCGCCTATTTTATGGGAAGTTCAGAAACATCTCTAACCAGTTCCTGAAGTGGACATCCCTCACCGCCTCCTTATCCTCCCCAAGCACAGGCTCCATCAGTGTCATCGCCAGAGGTGGAATATGCTCCAGATCCTCCCATGAAACCATAGCCTAGAGGAATTAGTCATACATCACCCCTAGTATCAGAACCCCCAAGATCTGATGCATGTCCCATCGGCTGATGCCGACCTCCCCATAATGTAGGTGGAAGGTATTGGTCCCCAGAGACCACTGGCTCAATATCTCTAGCATTAACTACATCTGCTGGTAGATATGGAACTGGGAAGACTATGATGCCTCACACATTCCCACTCTTCTAAGATCCTCCCCAAACTCCTCACATGAGGTGCCTACCCAGTAGGCCCAAGCCCAATCATCTATAATGTTGTTTCCCTAGCATAGGTCCCATTCCTCGGACCACCGATTCTTCGGGTTCCCCAGCACTACCTTAAGGATGGTTCAGTACAGTGGAGGGGACTTCTCCAGCTGCAATTCCCCCCCCATTGACATTTTTCAGATGATTGTATAGGAAGTCAGAGATGACAGGCGTGAAATCCTCCTGGGCATGACCATCGGGTGCCCTGAACCATCGTTGTTGACATGGCGTGCTCCGGAACCAGTAAACTGGCTCATCCCTACCTGCTTCAGGGATGAAGATGTCATCCCTCAGCTGAAGCAGTACAAGGGAAACCTCCTACACATTAGATAGTTCTTCTGGATCTCCGACAGTAGTACCACCAAAGAACTATGGTCCGAGTGACTCCAGACTAGCTCCCCTAGCCCCAGACTGTATACCATTTTGTCCCTCCGGGTGGCATTCGCAAGGACCCCCAAGGAGCTTCTTGGTTGTACATTCGGTTCTCGAACATTGAAGTTTTGGTTGGATAGTTTGTGAAGGTCATTCGTAAAGAGCGTTTTTGAAGCCCGCTCACGAAGACTGTTCCTAGGGCACTGCCTCAGTGTTCAATGCCAAATCTCAGAGTGCAAGCGCGGAGTCGAGGACTCGCTGTGCGCCGCGAATACTTGATTCGCAGAGAAAATTCATAGATTACATCAAGCTTCGTGAATAGAGAGCGCAAGAAGAAAAAATCGCGGACACGGGAAAGGACAAAAGATAGAACAAACCCCCTATTTAAAGGTGATGACCGGCGGAGCATCGCGGCGCGTCCAGTCCGTTCGGAGCTTCGCGACGCGGTCGGCCCTGGTTTCATGATCCACCTCGCGAGATCTCTTCGAGAGTTAGTATCGCGAACGACCGAGGATTTTGGCGATTTCCCTCAGACTTCAACCCTTGATCTCTCTACAGATCCAAGTCTTATGGTGGCATTTGTTGGTGCCAAAATTTGGAATGAGGAAATGGCCCCAAGATGGCCCCACAGACTGCCTCACGAAGCCATTTCACGGAATCCCCCCAGCACCGTGACCACCGCGAAGTAAAGAAGGTGGGACACTCTATGAATGAATTTGACATTCATGTACACACCACGAATCAATGTAGTCTAGATGATCTGTGACCCCATTTTACGTTCATGACCCCGCCGTGAAGCAACAAAGGCGGGACACTCTGTGACTCCATTTGACGTTCACGACCCACTGTGAAGACACCAGGACACTCTTCGCGCCGCGTGAGCTCTGCTATGTGGCTCCTCTTGCCTATAAATACTGGGCTCCCCTGATCTCTTCTCATGGACAATCCAACCTTTCGGCTTCCCACCTCCAGAATAGCGAAGTAGTCATCCGCTCGGTGAACCATGAGCTACACGAGGTACTTTTGCTTCGCGAAGTGCCTCCCCATTGTCTTTTTTGATCCCATCTTCTGAGAGGGATTCCCTTCGCAAAGTCTATGGGATTTCACAAAGAAAGGGGATCCCCAAGGGGACCTGAGTTGCTGTAGAGAATTTATTCTTCATGAATGTCCCTTCGTGTACACATGATCTACATGCTAATCCAAGGTCACCGTACTTCGCAAATCACATTGCTTCCCCACACCTTGATTTGTGAGGCACCATTGCTCCACGAGGCTATTCTCCGTGAATGCCCTTCCACTTTGTGAAGCACCTCCCATTTGCACCTCTGTCCCATTCTAAGGTTAAGGCACCACACATCGCGAAGTACACCCCTTCGCAAGTGCCCTATGCCATGCGGAGAAACAGAGCTTCACAATGCCCCTGCCTATGGACCTCTCTGCTCAGAAAATACTTTTCCGGTGTGACAATCAAGGTTTACATGATGTGAATTCAATGTCCCCTAGATGATACCACCCGTTGCGTTGCTTTGCCTAATGCTTCTTCGCATAGGCATGCTAATGGCTATTGGTTTTTCTCATAGCCATGCTAACATGGACCCCTCGATGATTCTCCCCACAACACCCCCTCATTATGGCCTTGTCGATGCTTTCCCTCCCAAAAGGAGAATAGGGTACCGGTTATGTAAGTCCTAGGGGTGCGGAGAAAACCCCAGTCGTTCGAGCTGCAGGACGTTAAACTACCAAGCACTATAATCCTCAGCACATGACGTTAAACTGTGACCTGGCTCCATGCCTCACATGCAAGGAACGCTGCCTTGCGCATTCTCCATGCCCCCTGGTCTCCATAGGGGATGATATCCTCCTTCTTAGAGGAGCTTTTTTCCCCAGGGAAGGGAAGCCATCTTGGCGTAAGGCCCTAGCTTTTCTTGCCGGAGGCAGCACCCCTGCTCTTCCTCACTTCCTCAATGCCAAGGCGGGCGGAGGATGTGATAGGGAATGAGGGTCCTCCTTTCTTTGGTCCCAAGTTCCTCTCCCACTGTGCTTTTTCATCCTCGGGCCTATATCTCGAAGTAAGTCCCAATCTCTCTCTCCCTGGGCCGCTCCACGTGTTATCCCCACTCAACATCCCACAGATGCACCTTTCGCGACGTGGTCGTTAGGCCTCTACATCCTCTTATTTCTCACACTGAGCATGACTCATGTGGGCTTAGAGTAAACATCAACCATGACATCACCCCCACCCCGCATGAAGTTAAACTGTACACCCAAACTAGGTGGACTTTGATCCATGTCAATGCATGGTACGTAAAAAGTCTCCTTGAGGTTCAAGACCACCACCCGGTTGTTCCAACCATTGGTTCACCAATACCTTGGGAATCCTAGAATGTAAGCCCCACACCCCCATACTACATGACATTAAACTGTAGACCATAACTACGTGGACTTTGATCCATGTCATGGTATGGTACGTAGGAAGCCTCCATGTGGTTCAAGCCCACCACCCGGTTGTTCCAACCATTAGTTCACCAACACCTTGGGTAGCCTAGAGTTTAAGCCCATCACCCCCATCCCGCATGACTTTAAACTGTACACCTGAACTTCATGGACATTGATCCATGTCAAGTCATGGTACGTAGAAATCCTTCCTGAGGTTCAATCCCACCTCCCGGTTGTTTCGTCCATCAGTTCACCAACACCTTGGGCAGCCTAGAGTGAATGACCCACACCCCCATCCCGCATGACGTTACACTGTACTCCCGAAATACGTGGACTTTGATCCATGTCAAGGAATGGTACGTACAAAGACTCCCTGAGGTTCAATCCCATCATCCACCTGTACCAAGGTCCATCTTCACATCGGTTCCCCAGCACACCATTCTGAACTACGTGGACTTTGATCCATGTCAAGGCATGGTACGTAGGAAGCCTCCCGGAGGTTCAAGCCCAACACCCATTGGTCGATCCTACCCCCCTTCACATCGGTTCTCTCCATCCTGCATGATGTTAAACTGTATTCTCCATCTAAACTATGTGTTATTTGATCCATGTTAAGGCATGGTACGTAGGAGCCTTCCCTGTGGTTCAGGCCCACCACCCGGTCATTCCAACCTTTTGAACATTGGTTTTACCCCATCGAGTGGTAAGCGGTTGCAACATCATTCAAAGGTAAGCCATTGTCAACCTCATTCGACCCTAAGTCGTCGCCGGATGAACTACACGAAATTTGATTCCCTGCCAAGGGGATATGTATGAAATCTCTTCAAGGATCAAGCACAAAACCATCGTCCATCCTGATTCTTACCTGGGCCAATACATCCTGGTGAGATCATACCACCTAATTCTCCTCCACATAATTCGGGAAGCCACCCACGTGCTGGCCCCAATATTGGTGTTTCCTCCAGGGGGTTCCTCCATCTGATCCACTCTAACCAGTGTTCCGATCAGTCTGATCCATCTCTGCTGGACGTTAATCTTGCAGTATACCCTATGTTAAACATAGGAAGCTGAGCAATAACCTCAGATACATGCCTATGGAATAGAATTCCTCACTTTCGATGTGGGATTCCTCAGTCTTCCATGCCCTCGAGAAGCCTTATAATAAGGTATACAAGAGAGACACACCAATCCCCAGCATCCAGACATGTCAGTAATGCTCCAGCGTGATTACTCCCCTAACTGAAGGTCGCTGCCCTGACAGGACCCCTTGGAATGTCTTGATAGAAGTAGTGTAATTGACTGGTATCCATGAAGATATGGAACCATGAAGAGTTTCATGAAAAACTTATTAAATCTATGAGGGAGACCTGGACTAGGTGATGAGTGCCAAGGAGGAATCCCTGGAAGGAAGAACCGACACCCCATCATCCTGTTTCGATCAAGGAGAAAACATCCCTAAACAAGGAGCGAATGCTGCCCGCCTTTGGAAAGCAGGAATGCAGGGTATCAAAAGCCGTGCCTTTCACACTCAAATAGACAGACGTGTGTGACCTGGATAAAGTGTAAGAAACACTAAAAAAGGTACACTCAACAAATAAAACAAGTTAGGTAAATTAAATTATTAAAAACATCGATGATAGGGTACCCTGCATCACATCCCACTGGTTAACAGTATATCCAAAATGGAAAACCTCATGATGCTGCCAAGCTATTCCATAAGCCCCACATCACAGACCCACCTACACACACCTATTCCCTGACTATATCCTCATCCTTACCATAGAATCCTAGGCCTTATCCTGAAGAAACCTGGGAAATCACAACACTAATCATCCCTAAAACACCAAGAATGCACACAATTCCCATAATTCATGGGCATAAAAATCAGACCACAACCTTCATGAAGAGTTTTGGGATTCCAATTCCTAGAAAAGAAAGCTGGGAAGAGCCAATAACTAGTTCACTCAAAGCGTCAAACATACTCTTTAAGTCATCAATCTCTTCCATAAATTTTAAAATTTCTTCAATATGATAGATTCTCTGTAATATTAATAATAATTTATTTTGTTCATAATTCTAATTTATTTTTTAAATTTAAGGTTCTTTTAAAGATACTCTTTTAATTTTTTCCCTACTAAAAACTATGTATCAGTCCCTCATTATTCTCTTGTAAGACAACCATTATAACTTTTAGATTTTTCCCCTTTTAATATATTAAATTTCCATTTTTCACTCTCTTCATCAATAAATGATTTATGTTCCTTTTCATTCTAATTTTCATATATTTATTTTGAAAAAAATTCACTTTCTAAACATAGAAAACTAGATAACCATCTCATATGAAAAACTATTTGACATAAAAAATTTATTCTATAAAAATATGATAATATTAAAATATTACTCATCACCATATTATAAGGTTTTAGGTGTAGGTGAATATTAGAAAAAACACTAAATTACTCCACATATGAAATAGTTCTTGGGTAGTATTACATATCATATTCCTTTTTCTCTTCTAAAGTTTCCTATGATAATGAAAATCACTACATCAAAATTATCCTTCAAAACACCATTATAATTTGAGATATGATATTCTACTTTAACAACAACCTTCTTCTATAAATTATCTTTCTTTATGGATAAAAAATAAATTTCCATTTCAGACATAACATTAAGCTAGATAACATTATATTTTATTGTTTCATCAAATAATAAGATACTATTAAATCCATCATAAAGAATATCACTTGGATCCATTAATTTTAATGATATAACTTTTGCATCGAACATATAAGGTAAATTAGGAAAATCCATTTAAAAAATATAATATTAATTCAACTTCTCTCCAAAGTCCCCTATTAGGATAAAAACTCCATTAATTTTTAAAACGAAAAAATTAATAGTGTCCTCATAATGTATCCATATATCTCCGTACTTTTTTATCATAAACTGAATCTAATACCACAACACTTTTTTGTTTCCTTCAAAGTTATTTTGATGTTTATCAAAAATATATTTTTCAATTTTAAAAACATTAAATTTCAGATACTCACCCATTGAGGGATATGATAGAATCAAGTTGTTACACAACATTATATTTCCAAATTTCCCTTATCTATATATATAAATGAATCAAATTCATCACGATATACGTATCCATTAGTAGTAACATACAAATCATTATAACGTTTACATAAAGGGTATGGAATCATCCTATCTTTCCAGATACGATAAACCAACCAATAAAATGTAAAATCCCCTTAATGATTATTGAATTTAGATTATCCATCATAGAAAATAAATATCATGAAACTATTCAAATATAGATCGAATTAATATATACTTTTACTAATGAGGGGCATCAGGGAACTTATTCCTCTTGTAGAACAACATTTTGGACTAAGAGATCACTACATTAGAGTGAAGCACTTATCTTTGTACCTTATAAATTTATTTCATAAAAAAAATTAATTTTTTATTATTATTGATTAATTATTTTTTAAAACAGAAAAAATAAAACACACATCAACTGAAAAACCATTAAATTTTACAATGTCCATCTCTCAATATGAGAAGGCCAAAACATGCAACAATATGGATTCCGTCTAGATCATACTACCCATTAAAATCATCATTTGAGTAAAAACAGGTTGGTATAATATTTAAGGATGAATTTTAATTTTTTATGACTATACATTGGTGCATCCCATTCAGAAATTCATTTACTCTTTACAATTATATTAGTTTAAAACAATTGAAGAGTCTTTGGTGAAAGACTTCCACTATGATTTTGAGTGGGATTAATTCGTTAACATATTCTCTAATTTCATAGTATATTATATTCATCAGAAACACATAGAAACAATTTTATTATTCACATTATATACATAATTTACCAACAGAACCACTACAATTTAGTTTTCCCTATTTTTGTCAAATTTGGATATTTATAAATTATTTTATATTTTTCACATATGATGTCATGGACCACCATCTTGAAGATGAGGTAAGGGGTATAAAAGTTCCGTAAACTTCCATATTCAAGATGAAAGTTATATGATAACACCTGAGTCCCCCTCTAATAGGCATTGGGATGGTGACTAGAACTAAGGGTAGGTAAACATTCTCACAAATATGGGAGGCATTACATTTTTTTAAGAAAATGTAATCTATATAAGATGGTCCATCCAAAATAAATATAGATGTTTATTATGAAAAAGGAAACTAAAAATCAAACCATATGCATGATTAAACAAAACAACTATAAATTACCTTAAAAAATGTAAGGTAAAAAATTCTATGCACCGACACAACATATATCTAGTTTCCTAAGCTAGTAAGGTCTAGCATGGTCTACGTAATCTACCAAGAATATTGAAAACATATTTATATAAATTTGGTGATAATACATGTATACTAATTTGGAACAACCAAAGTCACTCATGCAAAAGTGGGAGAAGCATAAAAATTACCCTGTGAGAAAATAGAAGAAATATAAAAGAACCTAACAAGGTATATAATCCACCCAAACCTCACCAAGGAACACTCACCATATAAAACAAGACAAGTATGGTATAGTAGTAAGAACAATAATGATACGGTACCCCATACCACTTCCCAATAATTAATATCTTATCTCTAATATTGAACTCCCTAATACTACCATTATATCCCACAAGCCTTGCATCACAAAACTTCCCGCAAAAACCTGGGCCACAACCATAGCTTCATCCGACCCACAAACACTTGGTTGTCAACTCAAAGTCACATAGGAACGAACAACACAACTCATCCTGAAGAAACCTAGGAAAAACATGTTTCTTATTAACACATGGGTCTCATAACTGCACCTAAAACTTCTTGAAGAGTCTTGGGATACCGATTCCTAAAAGAGAGAGTTTAGAATATCTAATAACATGTCGTCCGTCCTCCAACATGGATATTCAGAAAGGACGCACTCCCCTATAAAAATGGGGGTGTTCGGAATGTAGTTATTAATATGAGTTGGGTGTATATAGAAATACCAAGTAACTGAATATATTGGTTTCAAGAACTATAACCACCCTATGGATTTCCAAACAAACAACTAGTCCACACAAAATTACCCTTACTGCTACCCCTACATGCAGGTATTTACACCAGTAACATTCACTTTAGATGTTGATAAATGAAAGATAGTTCATAATGATCCCTTACATAGTACGCATTTAATTCATTGTTATTCAGCATTATATTTTGTTATTCCATCCCTACTATGGAATCTACCAACCACATGTCACCAAAATTAGTGGAATAACACATACACTTTACACTACCTCTTCACCGCAACCATCATTTTTTAAAGAAATTCTACCCAAACCACCCACCATAATAGGAAAACTTCCAACTCATAGTCACACACAACACATCATCAGCACAACCAATATACCACCACTTGCATTACCACTACACAAAAACATCATGCTTAACAAACATAACCCACCCAAATGTAGTACAACTGCACAAAAACATCATCCTTTCAAAAATAAATTAAACTCTCCATCTAATGTTCCATTAATCCACTTGCACCACCCTATACACTAAGCCACACTCCAAGACATATAACCACACAACTTGCTGAAGACAGAAGGGAAAACAAAACTAAACACAACAGACAACCACACTAAATAAGTGATGTGTATTCAGATTTAACCAACAATCATTCCCTAATATCACTTTGTTAATTCTGGGGTGATCACTTAAAATTATATCATGTGGAGTCCATTAATTTATCCATGTATTTGTTATTATACAAATTTTCATATTAGATACCATTCAACATAAGATCAACAACAAGTACAAATCACAACACATGTGAATGAAAATACCACCAACTTCTATGATTTTCAGAAGGATTATATCCCATAAAACTCATGAAATAGATCATGGAAAATAGAAGAAACAATATAAGAATCATCATAATCTTCCTGACACCTCATTTATTACAAAGGTAATGAAAACCATTATCATAACATGCAAGGTTATTTTTGTAATAGGTTCAATTATCTTCGTGACAACCTTTATTAAATTTGGGATTCGAACAGATTCACAAAGTGACAACTACACCCACCTCGCATGATACACAATTAAAGGAAATATGAATGAATTATTAATTGAAATAAAAGTCAATCAGAATCTCACCCTTGTTCCCAAATAAAGGGTCTCACATGAAGAAGGAGACTCTAAGGAAAACTGATTCTAAAGGCTACATCACAACTCATGACTTCACAATGAAGAAAGGCTTTGGGAACACCAAGAGAGAATAGAAACACGTGGTGAAGACAATATCTTTTCTTTGAAGAGATAGATCACATATCAATTAAAGGGCGACAGTTTCAAAGTACATAAAAGTTGGATAATGTTCATGATTACATTGTTTGACTATTTCAATATCCTCCCGAAACATAGGTATTAATGATAGGATTTATAGCCTTTGAAACGGATTTAAAACCAATTAAACATGATTTGTTACTCAGTTAATGTCTAATCAAACAAAAGTGGCGTGAAACTAGAAAAAACATGGAAAACATGAAATGAATCACTGATGGATGATTCACTAATGTGAGTCACCAATGTGAGTCGATGACCCGAGCCACCAATGTAACCTACTAACACCAATCACTGACACCACTCACTGACACAACCAGCCGACACTACTCACCGACGCGAATCAAAAACACCACACGTTGATACAACTCACCAACACAAATGAAACTTATAACTCAATGATTCCCCTCACTAATGCCACCTATGTATATCGAGTCTCCGAAGTGACCCACTTATTACACCTTCAAACAGTAAGTCATCGACGCGACCCATCGACATGTCCTGCAGATAGTAATTCACCGATGTGACCCACCGACACAACCTATCAATGGAGAGTAGCTGACGTGACCAAACAGTGAGACCTAATAATAGTGAGTCCCTAACACGACCTACCATTGGAAGAACATCAAAATTGGAAAACAATTGAATTTAGTTTCCGTGACCACCCTAAAAATGTCAAACATATGACTTTTATTAAGAAATGGACTATAGAGGATGATGTAATTACATCAGATACCCCTCAAACTATTCTCACCCATGAGATTCTAAAATCAAACCCCAAATAAATATAGGACTGAACCAAGGCCTCTTAAGATACATCTCAATGAAAAACCACCATGTTGGTTCCTATTGTGAAGTGAAACCTCAACATCCAAGAAAACCTCTCTCAGCATCCAATGATCTTGACTCCTTAATTACTAATAAGTGAGTCGATTTTATCAGCTGATCCACCACCACCCAGATAAAATCACAGCCTCCCTAAACCCTAGGTAGTACTATGATGAAGTCCTTCGAGATTTCATCCCACTACCACTCAGGGACATCCAACGGAGGCAACAAACCATGGGGAACCCGGTTCTCACCCTTCACCTACTAGCACACTAGAAACATTTCCAAAAATTCCCCCATTATTTGATTCATCCAGGGTCACCAAAACTAATTTTTTAAGCCAAGTTTCATCTTTAAATCTCTATTTTTACATCTAAGGGTGAGCTATGAAACTCATCGAGAACTCCCTTGTGAATTTCCACTGGGACAAAATGATTTCAAATAAACAACTTCTGATTTTGACCATCTGACCACCCATTTAAAAGGTCACCCAGTTATACATGATCACACATCACCTCTACCTATGAGTCTCCCCACAATTTCTCATACAATTTCTTCCTCAGAGATGAATACATCGTATTCTATAATAAAAATCCACTTCATTCATCCCAACATCAAGGTGTTAGATATGAAACTCTTCCCTCTCCTCTCAAGCATTTGCATATTCTTGAACTACCATCTTCTATGCCTTCCTACTCATGGAATCATCCACGATGTTCACCATACATTATGTGTAAGAGACCTCAAAGTCATACCCTTAGTGAAACTCCATCCACCTCTTATATCCCATGTTCTCATCTCATTAGGAGAATCCCATGGTCAAATATCACTGGGAGAAGATATACCTCAACCTCTTGTAATATATGAAGACCACAAAATACTCCCCAATGATGAAATACCCAAACAAATTCAATGAAAAAATTACTACTTCTAGAATTAGGTCATTGGTCTCATAGTTAGATTCAAGGTGAACTAATTTCATAAACCCATATAAGTTCACTCATCATTACTGCATTAGTATGTATCCCAAGACCATACGATAAGAGTCACAAAGCACATTGAACATCATCACAATCTCTAGAAACCATAGCATTGGAGAAATAACTAACATCCCTTTGATATAGTTGAATTCATCCTAACACTTATCAATCTATTCGAAGGACTAGTATCTTTTCGTTAATGATGTCAATGAAGTTGAAACTCAAGAGATATCACGTAAAAATATCCAATAATAGCCCAATAGACCAAGAATGTTGTGATCTTCCAACACATTATTTGGTGAATCCCTATAAATAATTGCCTCATATGTGGACAAGTATAATAATATAATTTGTTGATACCCTACACTTCCATGTATGTGCACCTACCATAACAATAACATACTCTTAGAATACTCCCTATAAATAACATGGTGTCAAAGAACCTATAATATAGTTCTAAGATGCTCTATATGCTCCTCCTCTGACATCATGTAGGAGAATATTTCATCTAGGAACACGATGATGAATGGGTCTAGGAAATCCCAAAGGATAGATTTCATGAGCCACATGAACACTTTTGTTGTGCTTATAACAACTAATGGAATGACCACAAACATGATGTTCCCATAACTACACCAAAAAGAAGTCTTCGGGATGTCACCCAACTTCACCCTCAACTAGTGATATCTAGACCACATATTGATCCTAGAAAACCAATATTATCCCCTAATGTTGTTGAAAATATCATATATTCTGTGAATAGGGTAACTGTTCATAATTTTCACCTCATTATTCCCATGTAGTATATATATATCCTCATCCCACCATCTGACTTCTTGGAAAACAAGACAAGAGCACCCCACGTTGGCACCTTGGTTCTAATAAATCCCTTCATCACCAGCTCAAAAATCTGGATCTGAACCTCTGGAAACTCAGAATACTCCATACAATAAAGAGCCATCGAAATCAGATGAGCAATAGGTTGTACGTCTATCCCAAACTCAAAGTCACACTGAGGGGTAGAGTCACAACCTCCATTGTGTAAACATAAAAGAACACCTTGATAACTCTTGGTACCTCCACCATCTCTGAAACAACTGATTCAACCAACATCTCGACCATCAAGGAAAGAAGAGGCTCTACATGCCAACTACCCACCTAAAAACTCTACTTGATTACAAAACACACTCGTAGTGTATCAACATCTGAAAATACGACTCTCCACTGGAAGTAGTCGATGATGTTGTCCACAGAAAACAACTAGTCGATGCCAAGAATGATATCGTATGACTTCATATATTGTAAGAAGTGATCCCCACTAGATTGATTCTGCCCCAACATTAGTCTACATCCCTGAAAAACATCAAACAATTTGGTTTTAATTATGAATGGAGTACTCAACACTAGGGGAACAAAATAACCCCTTATGTCTAGTCCCAAAACTAGGGCCAGAGCAGGTGCAATGAATGAGTGTGAAGCTCATGAATCAAATAAAGCACAAGATAGAGTACTGAAAAAATTCATTGTATCTTAAATGATATTTGAATAGGATGGAACTACTACCCCTATGGCGTGATACTGACCAAACCAATCTCTTCTACCCCTCTATTTTTATCTTACTCCCCAACCATTCTTGGGTAGAGGTCCCTGAGGAATTACATGATGTTGAACTCCACCTAATCTCTCTCCCCTCAGTGGAGTAGGTGTTTTATGTCCCTGCTGCTGAAGTTTCCTCGCTAGAAACTACTACTGAGGTAGGGGATGAACCTTCCAACCTCCACTATAATTATCTTGAACTATTCTATATCTCTGAAGATTCCCATGGCCTCTACAAGAGAATAACATTGGTCCCAATCCCATGGAAAAATCATGAGGGCCAATTGGGTAGAAAAGAAACTACCGAGGTCGACCCCCTTCTAGATAAAATCTCAAAGACCCTTATTCATGAAACCTACGGCTGGTTTCCTTTTCCCTTCGAGGAAACGTGATGGATAACCTATCATGGTATACCTTCTCTTGATGTAATTCTCTAAACAACTTCATACATTTTCAGGACCTATATGTAGGTTAATATGGTGAGGGAGTAATTTCATATTGGTGAGATAGAAGGAGTTCCTCCTCTACGTGTCTTACCTGAGACTCTTCATCTCAAATGATATCTTGAGCAATGAAAAGGTGATTTGTGAACATGATATCCAACTCCAGTGCTGAGATACTCTCCTACTAGAGGGAGAGTAACGCAAGCCACTTTATGGACTCCATGGTCAATGAAATAAATTTTGTCGGAGACACCTTCTCATAATTGATCCACAGAACAATAGTCTCCTTCCAATCATCCGCCTACAACATCCACCACTGACGCATTGCTCGCCATTTCTGGAAAACATCTAGTGAAACCCAGTACACTGTGGGAGCCTGATTCAAGCTAAAGTATATCACAATCTCTTAAACCCAACTCTTCATCTCTGTAATTGAAATTATGTCTTCGTACTCCACTAGTGTCTTCCAATGAAAATAAAAAATCACATTCTCTCACTAATGATCCTCTTCCATATGATCATCCCCCCACCTATCGATTGGGTCAACCTATTATTCCTTTTCTTCCCACACAACATGCTGACGATGACCAAGTGCCATAGCAGTAAATAAAAAAGGATCTCTGAATACAATGTAGTATATAATTTTATTTATAATTCATCTTAAACAATGATTAATTTTAAATTCCAAAAAAAACCCAAGAAAAATATGAACAGTAATCATTATGATTCATGTACCTTTCCTAGGGTCTCTACACTTCATATGGTGTAGCATCACTTTGTCATTTGGTATGCACAAATTCCTTGCATTAGATCTTGAGGGGACCTAGAATCAAGTGTCCTAGCCTATATTCCAAAATGTATTTCATGAACCAATACCACATAACACATATTTTCTACCATCCTATGAAATCCAAACTATTCCTAACATCTAACTCCATTTTATATCACAACAATCAGCTCTAATACCATTCTATCATGCCTCCCCTTCTTCAAAATGAGGTTAGGGATAAGAAATTGACATGACATTCTTTATTCAACATGATAAATGGATAATGACTCCTGATTCTTGCCTCCAATTAGCCCTGAGTTGGCTACTAGCACCAAGGGTAGTTAAACATTCTCACAAAGATGGGAGGAATTGCACTATTTTGAATAATATCAGGATAATAGATGGGTATTCCAAGAAAAATATAAAAAATTTATATGAAAAAGGGAAAAAACCAACATGTATGCATGTTTAAATAAAAACTCTATAATGTACATGAAAACCACAAAGATAGGTACGAAAAACGTGTCTAAGTATCTACACAGAAACTATCATGACACACGACCTAGTAATGACTATCACAATCCATGTTATCTCTATGGAACATGAAAATAGTTTTATATATATAGGTTGAGAATAAAAGTATACTTAGTAGGAAAATCCAAAGTCCCTCATTCACAAGTGGGAGATGTATACTATTTCACCTCTGAGAAAATAGTTGAAAATCAAAAAGAAACTAACCGTGTACACTATCCACCCTAACCTCACTAATGAAAACTCACCAAATAACACATATCATGTATTGTAATGTAGTACGCATATCGATGATAGGGTACCCCGCACCATTTCCCACTAGTTAAGTACTCATCCCTAACAGTGGACGTCTTGAAAATGCCAAACTGTTCCACATGTCCCACATCCCCAACCCACCTGAAAACACATGGGACATAGCCACAACCTCATCCCTCCAACAATAAACTGAACCTCTTCATGAATACACCTGGAAATTCACAACATGACTCGTCCCAAAGAAATATGGGAAGCACACATCTCACACAAACACCTAGGTCTCACAATTGCACGACAACCTGCCTAAAGTGTCTTGGGATACCAATGCCTTGTAGAGGGAACATGAATGATCCAATAACTGGCCATCCATCGTCTCACCGGGAAGTTTGGAAAGGAAACCCCCTCCCATAATAGTGGGGGTGTTCGGCACGTAGTCCTCACCATGAGTGGGGTGCCTATATGAATCACATGGAATGGCAAGAATAAATATATATTGAGGTATGAAACACTCTGACCAACCTATTGTTTTCAAATAAACAATTTATCAACACAAAACTACCTTTACCGCTACCCATACAATAATGTATTTACACCAGAAATAGCCACTTAAAAATTTGATAAATGAAAGACACTTTATAAAGACACCTTACATAGCACCCATTCAATTCAATGCTATTAAGGTTTAACATCTTTTATTCTATCCATACATTGGAAACTACCAACCACAACACACCACAAGTAACAACGTATCCTAAGAATCTCTCACTAAATCTTTACTATACCATCATTATTCAATGTAATAATTCATAAACAACCCACCATAACAATACTACCTCGAACTCCCAATCACAACCAACACATTAGCCACACAACCAACACACTACTCGATTGTAGTCCCACAACACAAACACATCACACCAAACAATCATAACACACCTATATGAATTCCTACTACAGAAAACCCTACAAAATTCCACAATAAATATTACTCTCTATATGAGATTCCATTACAACACCTACAACACCCCAAACACACAATACACCACACTAAAAATAACCATACATAGAACACAACCACACATAATAATTGAGGTGTATTAAGATTTAACCAACGATCATTCATTAATTTCAATTTTTTATTTCAGTGGTGATCACATAATAGTTCAATACTAGGGAATTCATTGGTTTAACCATGTATACGTGACTAGAAATATTCTCAAATTAGAAGCAATTCAACATAGGATCAATGAAAAGTATAAAGCATGTCCTGTATGTAAGAAATTCCCACAAATGGATGTGATTTTCAGAAGTATTAAATCCTATACCACTCATGATAAGGATAAATGGTTATAGAAAAAACAATACAATCATAATAATCATCTTCCCCTCCCATCATTTAGTACTGAGGTAAGAAAACACTTTATTGTAATAGGCCCAATTATCTATATAATAGTTTGATTATATTTTTAATATAATTTAATAAAATTTATATATGAATGTATTCACAAAGGGAAAAAAATAAACTCAACCGCCATAACACACAGTTAAAAGAGAGTCGAAGGAATTACTACTTGAAAAAACGTCCAATCAACAAGTCCTCCTTGCACCAAAAAAGGGTCATAGAAGTAGTAAGAGACTCCGTGTAAAAATGAATCCAAAGAACATAACACAAAACATGATTCTATGGTGAAGAAATGATCTAGGCGCACCAGTAGAAAACTGAAACCCTTGGGGAAGAGAATATCTCATCTTAGAAGATCGAGATCCTATATCAATAAAAGGGAGACAATTATAAAGTACCTAATAATAGGATCACGATCAATATTATGTGGTTTGATTATTCCAAGTACCCCTAAAATATAGGAATTTAATATATGATTTGTATCCTTTTGAAACAACTTTAAAAGAGCTCAAATATGATATGTAACCAATTTAAAATAAAATAAAACAGATGAGGGGTGAACCTAGAAAAGTTGGGAAAAACTGGAAATAACTCATCGATAGCTCAGATAACGACTTGAGTCACTAATGGCTGAGTCACCAAAAGGATTCTCTTATGTGAGACACTAACATGACTCACAGACTCCACTCGATGACACCACTCACCAACACCACCCATTGACACCACCAACTGATGTCACTCACTAACCTGAATAACTAACACCACTCACTGACGTTAATCACGGACGCAAGTCACCAACACCACTCATTGACACCACCAAATGACAGGGAGTCACTGACATGACCCACATAGACAACCTACTAACACAAACCACCCACGTGACCTATCAACAACAATTCACTGGTGCGGCTCACAGTTGTGACCTACTAATAGAGAGTCGCCGACACATTGGAAAAATCTTGAAATGTGTAACCATGACCACCCTGAACACTTCAAACACTGTATTTTCACAATGTATTGGATTGGAGTTGTTCGGGCCATTACATATCTTGAAATAATTAATTACCACATCTATCTTGTTATGAATTCTAATATACATGATATACACAAAAAATTATTTGTATTATAAATTAATATATTAATTTTAATTTCAAATTAAAATCAAAATATACAAATAAATCACTTGTATATTCATTCAAATAATCGTGACTACAAAATATCAATTAGAAGCATTAATTTGTTGATATAACCAAGGAACATATTATTTGAATCTAATTAAACATGAATTATAGAACTACTATTGAACAATCCATAGTGTTATTATTCCTGAAATGACCCCCCCACTTGGGGAATAAGATAGTTGTTACAAAATTATCGTTGTTATCTACCTAAAAATAGTTCCACATGATTCGGTACTATTGTGTACAAGTCTCCCAATTTTTGGTTATAACATCCCCTAAATGTCACCATATCAACTATATGACTTTAAATTAAAGTAGTATTATAAAATATTTCCATGATATTTTATGATTGGAGTTTTGTATAATTATGTAAAAATAAAACAAAATAATTTTTTGACCAATAGATATTTCAAAAACTATATAAAAAACTACTTAATCAATAATTAGTTTTAATCATCAATCCAAACTTATCTATATAATATATTATTCTAATCATTTCAATAATATATTCCCTTCTTAAACCAGGGAAATGTAAACCTAAAATGGGGTGATTTAAATTTTTAGGAAGGGTATGCATAAAAATAACAATCAATTATCATAAGTGATTGTAATATTTTCGTATAGATATAATAAAGTTAAAAAATATGATTATTAAAAAATTATCATAAAACATGAAAAAATGAATGAAATAACATAATTAGGAATCCTAAAAATGCCACATATCATAAAAAAATGGCATACGAAAATCTAAATTGCCTCATGTATACATGTCTTGTGTGATATTAAAGTTTATCCAACACATTAGAGGTAGATTTAGTACCCAACCAATAAATGATATTTATGTATGTGTGCCACATCAAAACAAGAATTAAACATATAATAAAGGGCATATGGAAAAAAAATTGTTTTAAGTTATCACATCATAATAAACCCAAAAATAATTAACGGGTTTCATATCATATTCAAATATAATCGTATATGGAAAACATTTATAATTCCATAAACAACTAAAACATGATAATATGATAGAAAATAAATGGGTATCCAATTATTATAAGTAAAATTATATATGAAAATACTTTGATGAATAAATTAAAGCATATGGTAATTACATTGGACAAATAGTAGGTATAGAGTTAAGTAATTTATTTCCCCAATCAATTGATGTATTGGTAACTTGGGAGACAACCTTAAATCAAATAAATATAAAATATGGTATTCAATAGGGGAATAAATTATATTAATGTTTATTCCCATTCACAATGGGTGGTTAGGAATTTAAAAGGTAATTATATATTATATATTTCAAATAAAATAACATTACATATGTTATTCATCGAAATATGATGAATTTTTATATTTAAAGAATATCTTAAATAAAACATTATTTAATTCATAAGATAAAAAATTATGTTATGTAATCATTATTGAAGTTATAGTAAATAGAATATTATCAAATTATAAAAATCATTAATCATTTGAGATACTCTTAGAATAAATATGTTTTAAAAATAAGAGAAAAATATTTTCATATACAATGCAAGAAAACATAGAGAGATTGATTTATATAAAATTTTAGTGCTTTTAAAAATATATACTCAAACAAGAACACAAAATAATATTTTTTTATCAAAGATAACCCTTATAAAAATTTTACATTTAATATTTAAGAAAAATAATAATTTCAATATATTTTAATATAAAATTTCTTACTTTTAAAAAAGCATATATGGGAATCTGTAAATTATTAAGTAGAAGATAAAATTTGATTGAAAAATAATTTAATTTTTATTTTCTTGATAAAATATTTATAAAAAACCCATCACTTAATGTCATAATAAAAAATATAAATTAAAAAAATATAAAGTGCAACGAAATATCATCAATGATAAACATAGAAGAAAATTATTATTATATTAGAATACAATAGAGTGAATGAGGTTGGATCATAATATTTCGTTATGTAATAATTATTCTATAATTTATATAAAATTAACTATTCAATTATATCCTTTAACCATAAATGAGAGGTGTTGGCAGAAATGGAAGATGTCAATTCGTGGAGGGGTAGTCCGCATAAAAACGATCAACATTATTTTTGTTTTTATAAGTTCACGGGAAGAAATAAATATTGGTTGTTCCTCTAATATTACAATAATAAAGTTTATTAATTATAATAATGAATTTATATTACTATGATCTCGGTAGTTTTGGAAGTGAAATATTAATAAGAAATGGAAAATTATTAATAATACTTACGTACAAGACTTGAACATACTCTTAATGAACGCCATAGAATTGAAGGACATAGGATAAATTGTAGTAACAATGAGATTTACAAAATCCAATGGAATTATAGTATAGTATTATTTTGTACATTTTAAGGAATAATTTTAATGGAATACGAATCATTGAATGGTTTTATGTGATCCCCCTTTATTAGGGAACAATATGATATTTTTTAATGTTATTTACTTTTCAAAGTAATCATTACAGTATTTATACTTCAATGTATCCAAAAAAAATTATTTAATGTTGTGTGAGGTAATTTTTTTTTATAAATCATCATAAATGTATTCGGAAATATGTTTTAAATTTTTTTTAACTCCTTAACTCTTTGTGTAAATAGACAATACACAAAAAAATATGATTTTATAAACATATAAAATAAAACATATTATTAACTAATAGTGTGATAAAATTAATTTAAATATTCATTTAATATAATTTAAATTATATATGATAAAAAATAACTTTTACATAATAACATTTTTATATAAACATCTATTTTTCATGAAAAAAGATGTTTTAACCATTATGTATTCTTAATTTTTTTATAATTTACTAAAAATTTAATGTGCGGTAATATAATTATATATTTGTTTCAACAACATGAAATAGTAATTATTCAAAATTTATTAAATTAATATAATAGATAAATAGTAAACAATTGTAATAATAAAATCCTTGAAAATAGTTGTTTCACCATTATAAACGTAATTAACATTAATCATTGATGTATGATTTTTTTAGAACATATAATTTTATTTATCATATAACAGTGAATTTTTAGGTCACATATTAAATAAATTTTTTATTTATTTGTAATAAAGATATAATCTATTTTTTATCAAATCATATATAATGAGCTTGTTAGCGTGAAGTTTTATTTAATTTTCCATAGTTTAATAATGCTCCTTAAAATTTTATGATAATATTTTTAAATTATTTATATTAATTATTTAATATATATTTTATTTAATAAAACATACACTTTTATGTCATTCTTGTAATTAAATATTTTCATAAAAGATCATATTTTTAGAAAGATATTAATTTTCAATATCAATCTAAAAACAATTATTTTATAAATATCAAAAAGTTTCATTTTAAATATAATATCGAATTTTTTATTCAAAAAATGATGTTAATTATATTCATTTTCAAATTACATAATTTAAAAAAATTTAATTTAAATGAAAATATAATATATCAACAAAAAAATTATCTTTTAGAAAAATACATTTTTTATACATTTAATATTCTTAATCCTAATACACATGTGATTATAATTAATTAAAATATTTTTATTTACTATAGGTTTTATTACTCTTTAATTTTAT
Source organism: Viscum album (assembly GCA_963277665.1). Classification (NCBI taxonomy): domain Eukaryota; kingdom Viridiplantae; phylum Streptophyta; class Magnoliopsida; order Santalales; family Viscaceae; genus Viscum; species Viscum album. Next base: position 621,087,920 of record OY728131.1, on the reverse strand, counting down.
AAATAATATTTGAATAATATTTTTCATCTTGTTTTCGTTCATTATTAGCTACCAAAAAATCTATCGAACATAGTATTCCTTCAAATAAAACATACAATGGAGCTTTGAGACATTATATTCTCTCCTAATTAAATAAATTATTTCCTGACAATTTTAATTATTCATTAATAATAAAATATTTATGATTTACAATAATAAATACCTGATTGTGAATTTAATTTATAATGAGTTTTTATCCACCACTCTCTTTTTCTCATGTATTGTAGTCATCTTTTCCATCATAAAATTAATGTTTATAATATTGATATTTTTTAACCATTGTGCTAAATACCCATTTTCATGGGTGTAATTTCTTTATTTGGTTTTTCTAGTCATCCTTGTATTAATATGTGGTCATGGGTTCTTATTTAGATATTAATTTTCTATCATGGAAATTTTCACTATCAAGAGAGTCAACCCAGGATTAATATGAAATCATCTTTAACGAAATTGATGGATATTAATATTTTATATGAATCATATTCATATAAATATCATTTAGAGATGTGTAATACTCTAATGATACAATAATCGTATGACTATAAGTTAATAATTAATCATCTAGTTAGGTGATATTATGTTCTAATAAAATATACTATGTATATTGGAATTGGTTGAACAATTTATGAAAAAACACTCGAATTTATTGAGTGAGTGATATGTGATCCTCATTATGTATCATTTTCAATACCCATATATATATTTTTGATTGAATACTCCTTTAATTATCCACAGAAAAAAATTAACATATCATACATGCTAACCCGCATATTTGTAATTAAAAATGATAATGTCTATGTTTTTCACACTTAAGAGACTTATTTATTAATATTACCTCTATAAAAATTAAACTTTCACAAAACATTTACACTGATCTATTAACATGTACCGATAAACTAGTTTCTATATACCCTATTTTTACACAGATAAATCATCTACATATCCATTGAAAAATTTTCATTGGGGATTCTTACAATATTTTTGATACATATTAAATTGAAAATTATTTCTTGCAAAGTATTTGTCTATAGAAAATCAATTAGCCTCCATCCTTTTCATATCCATCCTTCATAAATTATCATCTATGTTAATTTTTTTTTATGATTTTTGATAGTTGTTTTGGTATAGTAATAAATTTTCTCACATTTGTTTATATCCAAATATATTAATTGTTTATATAATTGTTGTAATGTCCTTGAAAACCATTCAAAACCTAGTTCTTTTGGGCTTTAACCACTAAAAATATAACAGGAGTTAATTTATAGTGAAAAAAATTAACACAATAAAATAATTATTATAAGATAGTTATACAACCAATTAAACCTCAAAATGTAACATGCTTTAATATCATTACATTAGAAATATGTTCAACTATAATCACTATTGTTTAAAACATGGTTTCTTTATAATGAGTTCTCTCATATTCCACAACATAATTATTTAATATGAAAATCTATCACAATATATTTATATTCATATAGTGTTATTAACCAAAGAATGTACCCTGGGAATTTCTACCTAGATGTGCATTCTTAGGACCACTCGTTGTGAACCAATGTGAATATTGAGTTTATAACAAAAAATTATTATATATTTAATTAACACCTTAGTGAATATATTCCATATCTAAATCAAATTAACAATATCTAGAATATAATGTGATTCAAAGTATAAAAAAAATATCAACATTACTATCATTTTGGTATTCAAACCATTATTTAAACTTATCCTTTGTCATTATCATAGAGATCCAATTAAATATCTTTAATCATAGTACCTATAATATTCAATATTATCATAACATATCTACAGTTATATATATTTAATTAAAATTATCACCAAACATAACTTCTCAATATTGGATGATATTTATTACTCCAAAATTATCATCTACCAACAACTCCTAATCTCCAAAGATATATAAACAATGATCTAATTGAACATATGGTTGCTAGTAAAATTTGAGCATCAAAATTTGGTGACTTTAAAGTGAATATTTAATTTCACTATATTCCTATGAGAATGAAGGTTTATAGTTTTAGAGAATTATGAAAAACTAAAATCCTTGTATTTTTCAATAAATAAAGATTTTACAATTATATAAAAATCAACATAATCTATGTAATTTCGTAAAAATAAATCATTATCTATCCTTATAAGATACTCTTCTAGGAATTTTACACTTTTCTTATCTTCATAACGAAGGGAAATAGAAATATAATAATGGTGTGATTTTGATTATCAGTAAGTGCAATAAAAAGTGATGACAATCAAATATCATTAGTGAGTATAATAGTATAATATGGATATAATCAGGTTATATAAGAAGGATATACCCAATAATAATATAGTATATATCATGGGATAAGTCATGGAATATTGTAAGAACTTATCAGAAAATTTTCATATATCAATGAAACAATGCATACTTACAAATTGTGGCCCAACCATAAGTACACGGAAAAATTACATTAATGATCCAAAAAATACACCCATTATTATGAGAATATAAATTTTTCCCATGTATACATGTATCATGATATATAAAATTTTAGACAGTGCATTTTACGAGGATTTTGAAACCTATCCATCATTCTTCAATACACGTTTCCCACCTTGAAATCAATCATTCATCATTATATAATTAACTCATGATAAGAATTGTTTTTCATTCATCACATCATAAGGTACCCATGGTATGAAAATGGGTTCTATATCATTTTAAAATGAAATCATACAATTAAAAAATCATTTTCTATCAATAATTATAATACGATTAACCCGCCAAAAATAAATGGTTTTCAAATAAAATAAAGTAAAATTCTACATAAATAATAATTGATAAATATAAATAGTCATATTGTATTTACATAAAAAAAATAAAGGTTATATATATCATCCCATAAATTTCCAATATACTGATTTATAGATATTTAATTTATTATTATTTTATAAAGGAAATGTAAAACGTTTATTAAAAAGGAATGAAATCAAAATAAAGATTTTTATCAGTCATAAGTGATGGTTAGTCAAGATATAGGTAATTATGAATCATATATTCAAGGGAAAATAATAGTACATTATAAATCCACATAAATAATGGGGATATATACATTTGAAGTATTTCATCAATCATGTATAATATATTTCTAAGGAAAATTATATAGAGAAAACAATTTTTGTGATTTTTTGAAAAAAACTGTATGAAAAAAATAAATATCCTTAATATTTTTAAATTATTTTAATTTTGATACTTAAAAATACATAAAAACATAGTGATAGTTTTTTATAAAAATAACAAACATGGTGAAAAGATATATTCCCACAGAAACGTAAAAGGATATTATTTTCTCAAAGAAAGACACTATAGAAAATGATAAAATAATTTTATTTTAAAAAATTTAAATAGTAAGGAATGGTAGTTGAAGATTTACTTTATAAATTTTCAATAAAAGTATCGGGATATCAATAAAATTTTGTGTGAGTGGTAAAATATGGGTGAATAATAATTTTTTGTTTATTTTATAAATATTACATTTACTAAAAATAACATCACTTAAAAAATTATAGAACATCCAATCTAAAAAATTATAAAGGGGAATAAAATATATACAAGTATATCCATTAGATAATAAATTATTGTTATATTAGAAATAAATACCACATAAATTATCCAGAATGATTGTCAAATTTTTTACATCTCAATTTTAAAATGTTGTTGGGGAAAGAAACTTTGGGTACGAGTACCATATTAATAAAAAAACCTTGGTTACAGATCATAAAATTGAACACAAATTGTTGTGTAAGAAAAGATAATTTGAAATATAATATATATAATAATAATAATATAAAATAAATAAAATAATATTGGTGCATAACAAGTAGTACGACTGAAAAAATATAAATTCAGATGAAAAAACCCTTCCATGATATATAATATTTGAGGTATTAAGAATTTGATAACGTTGTTATAAATAAGACTAGAAACCACAAATAAAATTAGGTCAAAATAAAATAATTATTATATTTGATATATCAAACATGGAACAATGGAGTTTGATAAGAAAAATTATAACTCAATGGAACAAAAAAATTAGAAAAAACCCTAATAAAATTATTATTATTTTTTTAAATCCCATTAGAAAAAAAAGGTAAATAAAACATTTAATATCATGAAAATTAATATAATAATTAAAATAAATTATGAACTTTATTTTGATACACCATTCTCAAGAAAAAAATGGCATATAATAAGAAATATGTCTCAAGGGGTGAAAATTGAGATAGAAACTCTTAATTTATACCCGATTCATTATTTTTGTTAACCTAAAATCCTTAATAATGAAGTTTAATGTACATGATACCTTATTATGAACCTTATTAATCTATATTTAATTAAATAATTAGTATTTATTATAATATTTATTCACTTATTATGTTGTTTTTCTATTGTTTCTATTGTGATTGAAGGTGATAATTTAATGATAAGTAAAATAAAAAATAAATAACATTCCAGAACCATAAATCAACATTTGTTTCTTATTAAAATATAATATTATTATTTATGTGTCTATAGTTATCCATGAGAGAGTTTATAGTACCTTTCATATATGTGTAAAAACCGACCCAAACTGAACAGAACATAACTTGATTGTCGATTATTGTTAATGAAATGAATGATACCACCATAATAGAAGAATAATTATATTACTTATATTTTCTTATGTATTTTAATATTGTTTAATGTTCTCCATATAGATATTCAAAATCATAAAACAATCTTAACTTCTTAGAGGAAGTAGTTCTTAAAATATATGATTGCAATTTTCATTTCACGGTGACTGAGAGGGATAAAAGGTGGACATTGATTTTTATCATAATAAAAACAAATATATTAAATATGTTACATTTATTATTAATACACTTATTTATTACCAGAATAAAGAGGTGGTGGTGAATAATATTTGTCTTTAATTAGTGGATGTGGTAGACTACAAAACACACGATCATCGTTCATTTGTTTTTATTAGTGGATGGGAAGGAATAAGTTAGGGTTTTATTATAATATAAAACTAGTTATGTATAATAATGATACACTATTGATTATATTATTTTTGGTAATTTTTGGAGATATAGAATTACAAGAAAATTTAAGATGTAATTAATACTTAAGTTAGGACCTTGAACATCCTCTTGATGAAATTCATAAAATTAAAGGGCATTGGGTATCTTTTTTTGATCAGGCGATTTGCTAAATTCATAGGAATTATATGATATGATAATTGGTATGTGGGTTAAGGGTATTTCAAAGGAAATGTATAGAGTTTAATGGGTAGAATTGATCCTCCATTCGAATTAATGAAAAGTTCAATTTAGTGAATATCCTTCACTTTTCTAGGATACCATTTTACTATTCACAGATCAATGAAACCAAAAAGTAATAAATAATGGTGTTTAGGGAGATATTGATTTGATAAGAACTAAAAAATATTTCTATATACGTTTTAAAAATTTCTAATGCGTTTATTCTTTTATTTTTTTACTTTTAACTTATTTTTATTTGTAAGGGGGTGTCTAGTTTTTACTTGAAGAACATTTTCTTTTGTAAACCTATAAAATATAATATGTGAGTAAATTTGGGTGTGATAAACCTAAATTTAATCTAAATATAATATAATTAAAATTATCAACTAAAAAATTACATTAAAATTTATAAACATTATATATATAAAAATAGTAATTATTATAGAAAATTGAGGTTTTAAATATTACATGTTCTAAATCATATATACAATTAGTTTCATATTGATACTGTTCTAATATAATTATATAGGTTTTGAAAATCATGTTGGAATTATTATATTAAATATATGGAATTATACTATTAGATAAATATTACACCATGTAAATAAGTGAAATATTTGAAAATAATTGCTTCACCATTATCTCTATAATTAAATTTAATCCTTGTAAAATTATTTTTATAATTATATATAAAATCAAATTTTGGAATAAATATTACATATTTATCTAATATATGAATACAGAATTGATATATATATATTTTAAAATTTGTATAATATAATTTTAATAAATTTAATCACATAAATATAATTTTAACTGAAGAATATTATTTTAGTTTTAAAATTTTAAACATGTATCTTATAAAATAAACATAGTATTTTTAATTTTTTTTGTTATAAAATATTTATCTTCTATATAAAAATGTTCATAAAAATTTATGCCATTTTTTGTTAATGTAATGTAAAAAATGTATAGTTTTAAACAAGTCCATTGTTTTAACTATTCAAATAAAAATAATTTAATTGGATAAAAATTAATTAATTAATACTAATAAATATTTATATTAATAATAGAAAAATATAGTTACTTTTTTAAAATTTAAGTTAAAAAATTTAGAATTTACTGTTTTTTTAATTATTGCTTATTACCTAAAACTATTTTTATTGAAAAGTTTCTATTTGTAAAAGTGTTCTAAATAATATTTCATTGAAACTTTAAATTAAATATTTTATTTTCTATAAAAGTTTTTTTTTCTTCTTATATGTTCATAATAATATTCATTTAATATGTAATGATTTTTTAGTTTGTTGTATCATTTGAAATGATCCATAAAGAATATTTCATAAATAAAAATATACAGTGAAATATTTGGTCATTATAGTAGTGACATTACGAGCTGTAATGAGTCCCTTTTAAACATTATAATTAATTATGCAGGGGTGGTATTAAAATGTACAGAAAAACCAAAATATTAGGAAAATATTCATTCTAGTTAGGATAACACTGTTTTGGCGAGGGCTTCTATGATCACAAAATGTTGCAGTTTAGCCACTACAAATAGCATGGAGGTATTGAATTTTATAGGGAAACAAGAAAACGAATGAAGATAATATTTTAGAATAAATAAACCTTATGACATAGAGGTTCTCAAATTTCTAGGTCCACCAAAAATGGACCCATCCTCTTTTATTTCACAGAAACTTTTTGTAGGTAAAAACTTCTTCTTAAATAAACAACATTCCCACAAAACCAATAACAATGGTTATAGGGTACTTATATATACTTCTTTTAATAATCATGCATCTTGGACAATATTAATGATTTATAAACATATGAATACCTTACTAATCATCATAATTATTCTCTAAAATTCTTTACCATAGATGAAATGAACATTTGAAAATGATTTTAGTTTTCAAAATAAAATGCCAAATAATGAATCACATCGACACAAAAACCTTCTAAAAACTCTTCACAAAAACATCACAACACCTATTGGTCTACAAAATGTCCACCTTTGAATTTTTTTTCAACCAAATAATATAAAACACTACCAAACATTAAATTATTATAAAACAGTCATCATTCATTGATTATAAGCTAACATGAGCGAACTCGGTGTATCAAACAAGAACATTGAATAAATAATAACATGATATTAAGAACATAAGAGTGACCTATATTCTATTTTCATCAAAAAAACAAAAAACAAATAAATTCTCAATTATGATATATTACATAGAAATTTATCACTCACGGAAAATCCAGTACAAAATCATCACCATAATTTTCAAAGAAAATACTTTCAAAAAATCATTTATGTACTTTAAAAAACTATAATAATAGTTAACAAACATTCATAGAACTAAAATATGAACATTTCTAGGATAATAAGTCCCTAAAAACATATGTTACTTCATATGAGAAGCACATATCATTCTATACACCACTTTTAAATATCCTCCCCATAAAAAACTAAAAAGATAAATATAAAGAATGATTTATGTAGTCTTTTATCAACCACATTCAAAATAATACCCAAAGATATTAAGTGATAAAAGATATACAAACTTACCTTATTACATCAAATATAGGGGATAAACACCTAACATCAACCCCATAATATAACATTAGTCCTTATACATTGGCATGATGAACACCGTAGAAACCCATTAAATTGTTGAAGATACACCAGCCACAATTCATTTCTCAGCATGAGTTCCTTAATAAGTAATATTTAATAATAGGGTTCTTGATCCCAAAAATTGGAATAGAATTTTATGGAATATTTAAAGAAAACTAATTATCTCATTCAGTTAAAATTGGTCACTTCACTACAATAATTAAATCATCTGCCCATTTCATCATCTATAATCGAATAGACTTCCCTGGTCCCTTACATTGCTAAAATCTGGTGTATAAGGTGTTCTGGGAGGCAATGGTGACTCATTTCATGAGTTTGCAAAAAAAATTCGAATTTTACAATGGTAGGTGGAATCGGTATGTGTATTTAATAGGAGGAATCTAAAGTTGACATCAGTAGGTGGCGTTGGAAGGTTGATTTAGTAAGTGCAATCAGTTAGTTGTGTCGGTAACTCACGTCAGTGACTTACTGATGGTGGGTTGCTTATAGTAACCTGTATCTGTGACTCGCCATCAGTGGCTCACGTTAGTGAATCGTCACCAATAGCTCACATTGTTTACTCACCATTGTTAGATCACATTAGTAACTCCCCATCAGTGACTCGCCTTGATGACTCACCCAATGGTGAGTCATTTTCAGTTGTTTTTTTAATTACTGTTTTCTCTAGTTTTTCTAGAATCTTTCCATTAACATCTTATTTCACGTAAATTGAGTTTAGAACTATTTTTTGTGTTTTTAAGTCTATTTAAATGTATATAAATTATCTATTTAATTTTTCATAACTCCCCACGACTTTAAAGTCAACCCGCATGGTATTGATCATGATTTATATTTAATGGCCTTTTAGACTGTTTCCCCCTATATTTATGATCTAGCCTAACTACTGTAAGGACCATTCCTTTATTATTTGCATTCATATATATTGATATAGAGACACCTGGAAAATTTCATCCAATCGGAGCCATCAGTCTGTGTTTCACCCATGTATCGTGTTTCCCTGGAGCCTTGTGCACCACCTATTTTGGCACGAGGAGGAGTTGTCGATCATATGTTCTTTTAGGTAGGGACCTCCTAGTCTCTTATAATTTTTGTATCATGCGAGGTGGTTGTATGAATTTTCAATTGATAATATAGAATTCATACTAATTATTAATGATAATTATATTTTTTCATATCAATATAAAGGGGTTGAGTAAGAGTGATGCATGCTTATGTTTTATTGGTTTCTGTTATTGTGATCTATATATGCTATATACCTACTAAAAATCATGTTTGTTGGAGGCCTTTTATGCACACCGGTGATGGCCTATGGGTTTTTATTTTTTATCATATGTGAATGAACATAGGAATATGAAAATGGTTAACCATTTATATTAGGTTAAATAAATGGATTCCCTAGAATCAAACATGATCTGTGGTAAACATTGAATTATCAATATGGAATTAATGAACATGTGGTCGTTAATTTTAATAAACCCTTCTTGTTTGGTGTGGTTACGTGTAATTCATTCATTTGTTTCCTTGTGTGGCTGCATGGTGATGGGGTTGAGAGACCGACTATTTTTGGGGTGACACAGGTGGAGTTATGGAATCCCATTTTGAGAGATTGACTAATTGTGGAATGAATGGGAAGTTGGTGAGCATCGGGGCTACTGGTACGTGTTGTAATTTTTACATGTTGTTGGTATGATGGGTGTGGTGTAGTTCTAAATTGGGTTTTTTAAGTTTGGTTGTGATGTGTTTTGTTGTGGGATTTGGATGTGTGTTGGGGGGGGGGGTTATTGTTGACATGATGGATTAAGCGGAATGAATTTTAAGAATTATGGTGGAATTGGGTTAGTTTAATGTGAATTGATTCCCTCTATGTGGTTAATACTGTGTGGATCATTATGTGACTTGGTTGGCAGCTTCAGATGTAGGTTTCTAATGAATAAACTAATTTCCTAGTAAATAATGATAACATGTTAAATTAATTGGTTGGGGGTATGTTTTGAGTTATTTCTTATTGTGAATGGCCTTCATCTACCATCATTATAAGTGACTAATGATGATGTTAAAAAATTTATTTAGAGGTAGAAGAAAAGTTATAAGTATCATATGGTGGTTGATTGATTTATTTCGAACCCATAGGATAGGATGATTGTATGATATCTATATATATGCTGGTACTTCCAAGTGATTTTTAGTAACACCACACCCTAGTTAAGAACTATTTTCCAAACATACCCATTTTTATGGGGGAGGATGTCTTTCCCAAACATCATGGTGGGAGGATGTATTTTTGTCCACCTGCGCTTCCCTACTCCATCATCCAGGAGAGGTTATCTCATGATCCTTTAGATATGTTGTTGTTTGTGAGGCCTAGGGGTGTTTGGTCTATTTGTTCTTCCATGGTGTATTTGGGATGATATGTGTTTTTATTTACTTTGTTTATTTAGGATGAGTTTTGGTTTATGGCCCTAGTGTTGGCAGGTGATATTTGATGTGGTATGTGGCCCAGGTTTATGCGGGTTGGATGTGTTGTGGTTGTGAGGCCCAGGTGTGTACATGAAGGATGTGGTTTGATTTTTTTGAGGAGGTTGGACTCAAAAGATGTTTTTTGTTAGGTTTTGAGAATGGTTTATCAGTGGATAGTCGTGCATGGTACCCTATGAATGATGTGATCAAGATTACAATACATAAAACGCGTTATTCGGTGAGCGTGTCATTAGGGATGTTTGGGTGGCTATTATACCTTGTTAGGTGCAATTTTTTTTTGTTATTTTCTCACATGGGAATTAATATTATTATCCATGTGTGCTTGAGAGACATTAGTTTATACTTAATAATTATACATCTATGGTCACACAACATATATAAAACATCTTTTTGGATTCCAAGGGGACTATGTGGACCGTGTTGGCCAGTACTCGCTCGGACTTTATGGAAAGTTGATGTGCTGCTTACCATTTCTTTTGAAATTAATTTTGGGAACTATTGTTTTGTGTTAGTTCAATTTTAAACTCGGAAGTGGGATAGATTTTGTTTTTCCATTATATATATAGTGTGTTTAGTGTTGTTTTTTAGGTTGATACATTTTATCTCTCGATCTTGATTTCTTATAAAAAGGGTGATGCATCCAAATTTTTGTGAGATTCTAAACCCTTAGTACTGGTCACCACCCTTGGGCCTATCGGAAGAATGAATTGATGGTCATCATTTCCATTTATTCATTTATATCCTATGAGGGTTATCTTTGGATGGAGGGGTCATGATAGAATAATATCTAAGATGATAATGGAGAGATAGGATGATGTTTGATGTAAGGGACATTTAGAATTTCATGGGTTAGTAAGGAAACAATGTTAGGTGATATTGATGCATGACATAGTTTTGGGAATTTTGGTTGTGAAATGGGTTTTTAGGGAATCCCATGATCTGATACAAGGAATAAGAGACTAAAAAAACCAAGGGAAGCTACACTGTTTGTTGGGTAGAGACACTCGGAAAGGTAAATGCATCATAATGAATTTTTTTCATGTTTGATTTGAGTTGTTTTAGAAAATTATATATATATAATCAGTTAAATGAGATAAAATGAATCTTAAATAAAATTCAATACTACTAAGGATTAGCGGTTTCATGATTACTTTTTTAGCTATGAAACCCAATTGTCATCCATGTGTATTACAGGAAGTGGAGGTTCAAAATCCTGACAAGGTCGATCAACAGAGGGTTGACCCAGTGGAGGAGGATGACCAGTGGAAAAAAACATCATGTGTTTTCCAGTGACAGACTCTGGGGATATACCGGGAATGAGTTTCAGATATAGATACATAATGTTGGTTCTTGAAGATTGTGATCACCATAATATTGATTTGGGATCTGACAGAGTACTTGGTTCCATTAGTGGTGAGATTGATGTAGGGAGCTATGCATTAGTGGTGGACTATGTACTTGGGAAAGAGGAAATAAGGTGGTGTTTTGTGGGTTGACTTTGATTTGGAGTTCTAGGTGGAATTCCTTTCATCAAATTTTAAAGATGAAAAAGTGTAGATATACTCTTTCTTCATTTTGGGATTATGTCAATACAGGAGTTTGGTATCATGTTCAAGGATCACCTTCATTTTTTTCTAGATCTATTTCCCGAATAGGAGTCTCTTGGGAGGCTCCTAGAGGAGACACTTCATTCTTGTCTCTAGTACGTTGTTACTCCCTTTACCCTACCAACATACTTATAGGTTCAAAAGAAGGAATATGTTTTTGAGAGTATAAACCCATGAGGATGTCTAATGTGATTGGGGTTTTCTCCTATTTCTTCAATGGGAATGGTTATTGGTAGTAGGTCTCCTGTGCACGACCCTTCAAGGTTCAAACCGGTAAGGAGGTCACCCCCAATAGTTTCCATTTAATCACTTTGGTATTCGTTCTAATCCATACGGCCCATTTAGGGTTTGTTTTATCTCTAGAGCCCATGGGAATCTACAGAGTTAGTGCCCATAATCCATTAGAGATCATTATTGTAGAGGTGGATAGGACTCATTCCTGCCTTTCCTACTATTGCTGATAGGGTAGTTCAAGTAGCAGGGATTGTATCCTCACACTCCACCAAGGGGATACATAGTAGGCAGAGGCCAAAAAATGGGTGTTTCATAGGGAAATAGGCTTAAGTGTGGTTGAGGAGGAGGTTGTTAGTAGAGGGGAAGAGGATCGTGGCATGATTATATACACACTATAGACGCAACAGTTCCAGTAGTGCAAGAGATCATTTAAGGTATGATTGGTTAGTTTAGTAATTCTTATTGTGAATAGTTTGATTTCAGAGCTTCCCCCTCCATTTATGAAATTGGTCTATACCAGGCATTGGTACTATTCATAATTAGAAATTTTGTGCCTTTAGTTTTGATTACCCTAGCCAGAGTTCAAACCAGCTAGTTTGATGTATGTTGGGGATGTAAACTGATAGTGAGGCTGCATCAGTCCCATGGGGATCCTTTCTTGCTATTTATGCAACAATACAATTCCATTCTTGGCATCGACTGGCTTTATTCCATTCACATTGTTATAAAATTTTTATGAAGGTGAGTCATTTTTCCAGACATGGATGACCATAATGTGGCCTTCATTTTTGATCAAAGTAGTCAGATGGTCTATTGGAATGTGATGCCTCTTATTTCCTCCTTTTCTAGGATATCGATTTAATTAGTGGGTGATATGATGGTTGAGGTCACCAGTATTATCGGAGAATTCTTAGATGTCCTCCTTGAGGTGTTTGTGACTCTACCCCCTCAACGTGATGTTGAGTTTGAGATAGAATTCTATCCTAATGCTCTACCAATTTCGATGGATCCTTATTGGATAACACCTTTTAGGCTATGGGATTTGAGGATTCAGATAGATTATCTGATACATAATGGATTTATTAGGGCTAGTGTGTCATCATTGGGTGCTCGAATATTGTTTGTGAAGAAGGCATATGGTGTGTTTAGGTTGGGGGTAGACAACCTATGATTGAATTAGGTAACTGTCAGGAACGGTTACCCTCTCTCAAAGATAGATACCCCTTTCCCCTAGTTATGGGTTAAATGTCAGTTCTCTAAAATCAATTTACAATCCTGGTATCAAAATCTTATTATGAAGGAAGGTGACATCCTGAAGACTATATTCAGATAAAGGTATGTGAATGTTTAGTTCATACTCGTGTTATTCGGTGTTATGAATGCACCAGACTTATTTATGGGACATATGAACTATTTCTTCTGTGATTTCAAGGATTTGTTTTCTTTAAAATCATTGATAATATCTGAATCTACTCAAATTCTTATGAGGATGATATATAGCATCTTAGTATGGTATTATTGGTCATTCAACGCCACCATCTCTTCCGAAAAGTTTTCCAATTGTATGTACACAACACACGAGGTTCATTTCCTTAGGCATGACGTTTTATATAAGGGTATAATAGTGGACCCATAAAAGGACAAGGAATTTTTTTCTTGGGTAGAACCATATGATTTGGTAGAGGTTCATAGTTTTCTCAGTATGGAAGGTGATTACCAGATATTTGTATCTGATTTATACCGAGTTACACCACTATTAATAGCTCTAACTAAAAAAGAACAAGCCTTTTCAAGGACTGAGGAGTGCCAAGTAGTGTCTGACTATCAAAATGGTATATCTATCAATGATCTATTTCTCTGTATGCAAGAGGAATTAATGAAAATCCAATGGTTTTGTGACAGTTCCCACTGGGGCTTGGGATGTGTGATGATGAAATATAGGGGATTGGTCTCTTATTGGCCTAGGTTGTTACATCCCCATGTACGTAAATATGCCCTCCATGATCTGGATCGAGAAGTAGTCATTTTCATGCTAATGTTGTGGTGTCATTGACTTATTGGGGAGTATGGTGTGGTCTTTGTAGATCAAAAAAGTTAGAGTTATATGTTTTCCCATTAAGATCAGAACTTTTGACCATGGAGGTCGATAGTGTTTCTACAGGATTATGATTTATATATTGTCACACCTCGGGATAGGTGAATGATGTGGATGATTCCTTGAGTAGGGATATAAAGTGGGAGGTATATTATGTATCTACGAAAACTTTGTAGGTGATGGTGGAGTTGGCCACATTGCACCTTGATGCAAGAATATATGATAGAAGAGATTTTGTATTTCAAATGATGGTGCAATCTTCTCTGATGTTGTAGGAGGACGAGGCTTAGGGAGGAGACTCAGAGCAGAAATGAGGAAAAAGTGTATTGACCATGGTGATGCTTGATGTGTATGTTTATAGGCTGGGTAGAATCAGATGATTTTTATATGGATGTTATTGGGGGGATGCGAGAGAGATTCATCCATGAGTTCCATAACTCCCCCTTAGTGTTGAACCCATGAGTTTCCAAGATATACCATGGCTTGATAGGGAAGCTCTGGTGGCTCTATTTGAAATTGGATATGGCAGAGTTTGTAGAATGGTTCTTATAGTTCCAGCAGGTGAATGATGTGAACCGTGTTCCCAGAGGTTTGTTACATCCCTTGTATGTCCCCAAGTGTAAGTGGGATGAAATATCAATGGATTTCATCATAGGTTTACCATTTGATCAGGTAGGCTATGATCATATCTTGGTAATAACAGATTATCTGATGAAATCAACTAACTTCTTTGTGGTCAAAGAGTTGGTCACAAGGATAACTAGGTTAAGAAGTATGTGGATGAGGTGTTGGGGAAACATGGAATTCTGACATCCATCATTTAGGATCAAGATGCATGTTTTACCTTGTTGGTCTAGAAGGGATTCCATATTACTTTTAGCACTCAGTTACACCTCACCACTTCCTTCCTTCCTATCATAAATGGGCAGATAGAGCGGACCATCCATACATTGGAAGTCATGTTTCGATCATGTGTCATTTACTTTGATGGATATTTGTTACAACATCATCCCTTGGAGGCGTTCTCTTACAATAAAAACTATCACTCATCCATTGACATGGATCCATTTGTATTGTATTATGAGAGACTGTGTCGTTATTCATTATTCTACATAGATGTTGGAGAGATAGTTGTTCTTGGTCCTAATGTATCGATGAAAATGATAGATAATGTTCACGTTGTCTATTAGAGGATGTGACAATACATGACCAGATGATGTTGTATGCATATTGCAAGAGGAGAAACATATATTTTGATGTTGGGGACCATGTTTCCATAAAGGGTTCCCTATTAAGTGGGAAACAGAATTTTGGAAAAGGGAGAATTATTTATCAGAGGTTCGTTGGATCCGTTGAGGTGTTGGTGAATATTGGTGAGGTGGAATACCAATTACCATTGAAACTGTAGTTAGAGAGGATCCATGAAATCCTCCACTTCTCCCAACATCACACATAACATCATTATGATTACCATGTCATAGACTGGGGAAAGTTTTTTATCCAATATTACATGGCATACATGAAGAATCCAATAGAGATCGAGGATCATTGGGAGAAGGTTCTACATGGACTGACCATTCCTTTGGTTCATGTTTTGGGGAGGCAGGGTTTTGATATACTACCTTTTCATAAATTACTATTAAATCATTTTAATGATGAAAAACATAATTGTATTATGCATTTAGGATCCAAAGGATTTGTGTATTTGGACTAATAAGATCATACATAACAATAAAAACATTAGGTACAATCATTTATATAATTCCTTCTTCCCTAGATTTTTATTGAAACTTGACCTCTCCTTAGTACATGTAGTCACCAGAGGATATACATAAATAGGGGTGAGCTAAAATCCCAGTATAAGGATATATGTTAACAATATAACAATGGGTGAGCATAAGCATATCATAGGCAAATAATCCTGAACATGAGAGGAAACATTAATAATAGACTTGAAATGTGGCCATGCATAAAAATGAAATACCATGTCTTAGTGGAAAACAACCACAAAAACTTGTGAAAAAAGCTATAATATTGTTCACACATCATTTCACATTAACTAATGAGATTAATCACATTAACCAATTCATTGGATCACGATATAATTCTAGATGCACCCTTTACATTGAAACATTTATATTGTGCTATATAATTCTAGGCGCACCCATCACATCATAACATTATCATTTATTATGAATTCCACAATGAACATATATAAAAAATGAACATAAATAACCTATTTAAAGGAATGGGTTTCATCTCATAAGAACACATTAATAAATATTGAGTTCCCAAAATTATGTGGGAATAACATACTTGATACGATAACCATCAACCTTGAGTGAGAAGTATACAGTGTGTTTTTTGAAAGAAGGGTTCATTTGGAAAAAATTTATTTTTTTTAAACTTATGTATCAAACATCTATATTCTATAAAATATTAGATAATGATGAAAAATTATTTCTAAGGAGTGACAATTTCAAAAATGGAGTGAATGAGGGAGAACAAAAAAAGAAAGTTGGGTTCGAGATTTTCCCCTTACCTTTTATCTAAATGTTTTCATCACTTTAATATCCTATATAACCACTTTAGATTCATTAATTGTCAATTCCAGAACATGTTTTACATGAATAGGGATAATTATGCTTTCATGAAGTTATTTTTTGGTCATTTGGGTGAGTTATAGAGTATAAAAACATTGTTCAGGAATGATCATTTTTATGGTTTTCTTGAGCGGTTAACATGTATTCATAAATGGATGTTCTTGTAGAACATGGGTAAACATAATGAATTGATATTTCAGGTTATTAATGAAATTACATAAGTTTAAATGATATTATAATTAATTATATTATATACCATGTTGTTAAATCATTATAAAAGAATTAAATGATGATTGTTGAAGTTAATTCGAGCAGTTTTTTGACCAAAACGAACTTGTTTTGTTTAATCATTTAGTAATATGTACCTACGTTTGTTATAGAACAAGAAATAAGGTATAATAATTATAATATAATATGGCTCAAATATAAAATTTATTTCACGACCATATATTAAATCTGTAAAAGGAAATTGAAGACATTTTGTTCTTGAAGGTGATAGATTAACACCTCACGAACAACGTTTTCTTTTATAAAATAAATTGAAGAGGAGAAGGGGGTTGGATGGTTTAATATCCCATAAGTATCATAATATTATATTATATGTATGATACTAGAGTTACCATACCATATGGAGAATGATTTGTGGGTAGAGAATAATAGAAGAACTTGAAATTGAAAGGAAATTAAAGGAAAAAGGGGAGAGAGGAATTACCTCTTGAATCCTCCTCTTGAGATCCACCTTAATGAAGCTAGTATTGGTATTTTGATTAGACTAGAAACACATGAACGTGGAGGAGGGTCTAGGAAAGATGTTTGGGTAGAGTTTGGGCATGCCTTGAAGCTTGAGAGGTGTGAGGAAATGAGGGTGTGATGGGTGGTATTTTAGTGGAGGGGATATGGGATTTCTCAATATAAAATTCATTAATTTATTATATCACCACAAGACATGAAATAGTGAGTTATCCTATACCAAGAATATTAATTATATAATGTGAAACCTAACCAATTATGCTAACATCAGAATTACATCAGGAATGACTCTATAAATTGTTAATTTAGCTAATTTTTTAAATTATGGTATTTCATTATTCATCAAAAATTCAAGTATTTCAGAAAAAATCCCATAAATTCTCCCCAAACATTTCTCAAAGTGTAGAATCCAAAAAGAAAGTTCATTTTTCAAAAATAAATTTATAATTATGATTAATTTAATTTTTAATTAAAATAATAATTCACATGGATAATATAGTTTTTAAAATTAAAACAGGATTTTATAATGCTTTCCAAAGTTACGTATGGTCTTATAAAATTATCATTAAATAGTAATAAATAGATTTTTTAATCTATGAAAAAGTTTTTAAAAAATTAAAATTATTTTAGGTTCATTAATTAATTATAATGATTTATATAGGACTTACAAAAATAAAAGTACTTTTACTATGGTCAAATTGTCACTTACAAGATGCCTAAATTTTATGTAATTATTCATGGGTAAGTATAGTCTTATTTTGGATTATTTTCTATTCATAAGGGTAATATTACTAATAATAAGGATAGGTTACTATTTATAAGTTTAGGTTAATATTTACCAAAAAATATTTCCTTATCGGGCTCAAAACATTTTACTAATCACAACCGTGTATGTCAAATTTTAGAAATTCAAACCACAAAAGTGGAAAAATTATGATTAAGGGACACATAGTATTTAGTATCATGATATTTTATTGTTATTACTAAAGATATTATACTATAAGGAATAATTATAATGATGGATTTCCATTAATAAAACATCAGGTCGTTACATTCTTCCCCCCTTATTAAATATCTTCCTCGAAATATTGTTTAAGATAAATAGGTGAGGGTACTTCTCCTTCATCGCCTTCTCCAGTTCCCAAGTAGCTTCTTAAAACATATTGTTCCTCCAAAACACATAAAAATGGTGGGTTTTTTTGGTGCATTGAACTTTATCTCTCCTATCAAAAATCTTTATTGGATGCTCCTCACAGGAGAGATCATCTTCCAGCTGTAAAGTGTAACACCCCAAGATTTTATGAAAAATATTCTTTTAATTTAATTGATGTCTTGTGTTGTACATTACACCAAAATTATCTTGTTCTATACGCAACACCATTTTAGCTTATATTATACACAAACACTATTCTTGGCTTGTGTTACACGCAATTGTGACTTTCCTCGATAGCATGTGTAGTACGCAATACCGGGTTTCACTAAACAACGATATATTGTTATAATATTATTATGGACTAGTAGTTATGAATAATATTAACAAAATTTTTAATTTTATAACATTATTATTCATCTTAAACATTTTATAAAACATGTTATGTGAACAAAATAAAATTTTTGGGTAAAATAAGTATTTTTCAAGAAATGCAGTTTTTCCACCTTTTGATGGTGCACCCACTTTAACTATAGTTTTTGACAGGTTTATAAGTTCTATTTGAAAAAATAAAATTCTTCTTTGTAATTAGGATATAAAAATTTACTTCGGATACATTTTTCATATTATTATGATAACTTTCATATTTTAATGAATAGTAAAAACATGCTATATTTTAATTAAAAACAACTTTCTTCATCACAATAATTTATATGGTAAAATTATAATATTGAATGGTTTTAAAGTATAAAAAAAATATATTTTGTCCATTTAATATAATATATGTACATACCATTAATTTTATATTGAATTCATAGGTAAAAACATTTCAATCTTTGGAAACATTTTAACTTTCAAAACCCGTTTTCTTAACAACAAGATTAATTTTAAATTAATTACTGAAACATATGTGTTTTGAATTTTGAAAAATGGATTCCATATTTTAATTTAGTGTGTCCAAATTATGTTAATAGGTTACTTTTATTTTTTTGATATTATGAATAGTAACTACGTTAATTTTTATTTACGGCAGTTATAGGTAAATCATGTAATTAAGGGTAAAAATAATATAATAAAATTATCCTAACACCTGGAAAAATTTTATTGGATGACTAAAAGTGGACCCATTTTACCTAATGGTCGGAATAGATTAATTTAATGGACTTTTGAGCATGAAAATATTTTAATTATTATTAAAACCAACGAAAGTGACAACATGTCACTTTCCTAAATCTTATAAGTATAATAATTTTAATTTAGTGACAAAATTCATGAAACATCGAACATGAATAGTATCCATAAATATAATAAAATTATTTACATCATGTGAATTTATTTATAATTTTTATGGATTAAATAATTATCATTAAATGTGACACAATAATGATGTTGAAATTATTTTATAGATTGAAATGGTTTTAAAAATATTAAAATAAATATTATATGACATATTTAATGTGATAAACTAATTTAATAGATAAATATGACATGTTATGAATATAATGAATCTTTTATTATAACATATCTTCTGTGAGGATTTTATTTAAATTCAAATAAATGAATAATGTCAAAATTGACACTATTTGTTATTTTATAAAAATAACATAATATAAAATTGTTTAAAATTCACAAAATTTTTTAAAAATTATAAATTAAAATTTATATGGTCGAAAATGTCATAAATTATCCAATTATAGACAATTAACAACACATAAGTAATTATTTATAACAATTTAAAACATAGAATCTTATTACCACAAATAAAATTAAATAGATTAATTAAGGATAAATCATGTTGATAATGTTTAAAATAAATTCAAAACATGTATAAATTATATTTATTTATGATATTACAACCCTATATTATCTAATCATCGTATTTAAGTAATTTTGGAAATTTTTATGTGGGGTTTGAATTTTTTATAAATTAATATTTCTTATAATTCCAAAGGTGCCCCTCTCCTCCCTTATAAAAGGCCACCTCCTCCCTCTTCTCTTTACACAATTTTGAGCCTTAAAGCTCCACCAAACCCTGATCATTTCCCTTATCAACATTCCTATAAACATTATAGAGGTTCTGATCTCCTCAAAAGACCAACTCTAGTGCCTTAATAGGAAGTTTAAAACAGGTGTGTCGAAGAAGAGGTAATCTCTTCTACCAATTCATTCATGTTTTTTTCTCCTTAAACTTATTCTTATTTAGTTGTTTAATTATAAAGTAATAAAATAAGTATCACTAATATACTTATATGTTATTATACATATTAAAAAACTAAATTTCACCTTCTATCCATCCTACGGAAAACAAAATCACCGCGAATGCGTACATGTGGAATACCGTCTCCATGCCGTGGTGTAATCTATTTTTCCACCAACACCTTACATGGATGGGTATAATGGTGTAAATAATAACTATATATGGTTATTATAACATCATACTGATTCTAAGATATTATATCATCCACTCCAATTCTAATCAATAATTCTTGGAACAATATCATCGCTCGTGCATACGTACAGATTACCATCTCCACGCTGCGATGAGATTCATTCTCCATGTTAAACATTCGAGAATGATTATAAAGTATATATAATAAATAATAATGAAATATATTACATAATTAAGCTACTGGATATATATATATATATGTTATCTACTTCCTTCCATTCAAGTCAATTAGGAAAGGAAAATAGCGTTCATGCGTACGTACGGCCTACCATCTCCATGAACGGTGTATTTCATTTCATTCATCTATCTATTATATATATATATTTATATAATGAATATATATGACATATAAATCATGATTTACATTCTGGAAGTTTGTAAATCATGATATAAGTAATAATAATATCAATAACAACAAGTCCAAACACGTACGATAAATAAAACAATTTTACCCGAAACACTGATTTAACATTGAATTCACAAAAGAACAGGTTGTATAAAGTAATAAATGAACCATATATGATATCATAACAATGAATATGATTCTATAATAAGTAAATGACCTTATTTAATTCATTATAGAGTAGGTTCAGATATGTACGAAGCGTATCAGATCTAAGGTAAGGGATAACTATTCCAATCTCGTTCTTATCCGAGATTGTTTATTCGTAAGTATTTACTGGGGTTATATTTTTCATCCATGTCCATAAAAAATATTTTTCATAAAATATTTAATATTATTCCATGTATTTTTATGGTCATTTTTACCCCACATTGACTTTTACTTTGTATTATGGAAGGAATCTTTCCTTTTTTTACCATATGTGGTACGCTTTTACTTTTCCGTTAAAAGTATGAGGAGAATGTTTTTTTAACTTAAACGAAATGAATGGATTTTTACGGTTTCATAAAACCTTATTTTCATGAATATTACTATACAATATTTCATTATTATTTTCAACAAAATACCTTTATTTTAAAATTGCATGGCATTTTGAGAAAGGAAAATGTTTTTGAAGAAGAAAGGATATTTTCATCAAGAATTCATTTCATGTGTTTTATCAAAACTTTTTTCCATATAAGATGAAATTATTTAGCATGTTAATGTTTCAAGTATAATGTCTCTATTATTTACATGGTTTGATTTTTATTATGATGAAATGATATCCATTGGTTTTATATGGATTATTTCATGTTGGAATTATGTTTATGAAACCCATTTTATTCTTTGGGTTATGATGAATGATTTATGATTGTTTTTTGGCACACGTAAGAATGATTTCAATATGAGATGGGTGGGACCTATATATCCCTCCAATGTGCTGGGTAAATATTTATATCTCATGAGATAGACATTGCTGGAACGACAAGTTAATCTGATTTAGTGATACAGGATTGGAACGAGGAGTGAACTCGATTCATAAAGGGACTTTGTCCACTAAGATGGTCTTGGAAACAATGCCTTGGCTACTATAGAAATCACAACATGTGCTTAATGGTTTCCACAATTACATGTTTCATTCCCATTCTATTTTATCATGATTAAGGTTTCATTTTGATCTATTCCTTATGTATTTCCATGGTTTATGTCATTACTCAAGATTTTTATGTTTAAAGATTGTTTTCCTGTTTTTATGTTAAAATGTATATGATTTGTTTTATTTTCTCTAGGCTTACCCTTACTAAGAATTTGAGCTCAGCCTTTATATGTTTTATTTTCCCCAAGAGTTAAGGAAAATTTTTTGGTAGGAAAACAAAAGGGGAAGATATTTATGGGAGATGTTGAAGATATTTCACCATGATTAGAATATTATGTTCCGAGTTTCCAAAGACACTAAACTATTACAGTCCTTTAGTGTTGTTTTTTGATATGTATTAACTATTCTGTAAATGTAATGTAATTTCCATGTATGTCAAGTTTGGGGTCTCTACAGTTGGTATCAGTGGAAAGGTTTAGTTATCCGTTGGAAACTAGGATGCCAAAACTTTAGTGAAATCCCTATAGATATTTTTAAGGTATGTCTAGGGCTGTACCTAAGGATAAGTAAAAGTATAGGTTATAGTCCTAGAATTACGGTAACGGTATTAGAATTAAACCTAAGATGTTAGATTTTGAAGGTACTCCCCCTTTATTATATAGTTTTCCCTATCACGATTTTTTCCTCTCAAGCTATTCTTTTTGGGTTTTAGAAAATGGCTGGAAACAAGAAGATTCATGATAATGAAGGATAAGATGGACAATGGAATGATATTCTTCATGAGAAACAAAATGAAATTGGATCTGAAAGTCCACATATCATTATTATGACTAATTAGAAATATCATAATATGATCAAAAATCTCAACTTTGGAAATTATCCCGACTCAGCAAATAAGATAAAGATGGAGTTTCATTATGATCATAGAGGAAAGAAAATTCAATTCCCCTAATGTAGATCATGTGGGAAGAGGCATCAGGGAGAATGCTTCAAAGGAACTGGAAGATACTTTGGGTGTGGAAAAGAAGGACACAAATCTAGTAATTATAAAGGAAAATGTTCAGTTAACACCATGGAAAATGATAATGGTATTACTAAGACATCAACTATGGTTAAATGTATTAAATGTGGAATGTACGGGCATTATGCAAAACAATGCTCTAAGGGAAAATTTCATGAAGAGAATCAGCATGGTTGTATGGGTAGTATTTATGTTGATGATGATGAAGATACTACAAATGATATATGAGATGAAAGAATTGTTCAAGCTCGGTCAATGGTTTAAGAAGGTAGTGGAATGATTTATGTTTATCAATAGTTATGTTGTGTAGGCAATTTAATGGTACTGTGGAATAAAGAAACATCTAAGGATTGTTACACTATTGTTTTTTCTAAAGTATTTGAAAGTATATGTTGAATGGTACCGTTAATCATGAAAGGTTATTCAGATATTATTTGAAAGAAGATGATATGCGCATAATGAAGGGATAAAGAGAAAATGAAATGAGCTCATGACAGATATAAGGATAGAGTTATATCATGGTATGAGTATATAGAAATTTTGGGATTTTGGTATGTGGAAAGAGTTATCTTTTGATAGCACTCATGTTTTCACTAAGGTTCTATGGTAATTCATGTTTCAATAGAATACATTATTAAGGTATTCAAATGTTTGGAATGTGACCAACAAGATATGTCGTATGATATATGGGGAATAAATGATGGTATTCACATGCTCGGTCGATGACATTTCTAGAAATTGTTTTCTTTATACTCTGAGCTTGGATAGAAGTATTTTAGGTAAGCCTAAATATTAGAATGGATTATGTTGGACATAAGTTAGTATTGTTTAAGGATAATTTTTTTTGATATTATTGATTTGATTTTATAATAATGTAGTTTTAGAAAAAGGACAACCTTCAGGACGGGCGACAAACCGTCACGTTGGACAATGCTATGAGAATCGAACCCACAACTGAAGTGAGACAAGCCTTTATCACCTACCACTGGCCTACAAGAAGTCCCTGGTTAGTAGAAACTAGTTTAATTATATTAATTAGTATGATAGATGAAGTATAAGTCCATTTTTGGACAGATATACGATTAATCTCACCATAGATGGACTTATAAATATTTGATAATTTTTTCTATCCTTTTGTTTGAGATAGATGGAATGACCCATCATTATATCACATGATCTGCTAACACTCAAGAATGAAAAATTCAACTTCCTTTCTTTAATAGATGAAGTAGAAATGGTTCATGGCATGAACAACGGTGAGATTGTACCGAAAATAAAGTAAGTATTTTTTCTAATTCAAATTCTTCAACTTTAGGGAAATGATCTTGAAAACCAAAAATTTTGTCATAGTGTCCTCATATCCAATGAATCAGATGGTACCATAGATCATCACAAATTCATGGCCTTGTGATTGTTGTCTTTTTCATAGCCATGTTCTCTACCACTCTCCATCAGGACTTGATGGTTAGATTTCTCTTCCATATCTATATTTTCAGCTATGTTCTCCTATGTGGAAACCCAGTGATTCGTCAATTTGGGTAACTGTTACGTTTCATAATTTATATTTTAAAGTTTAGTTTTGGTATTTATTTTTACGATGTGGGTTTCTAGTAAAGAAAATTTCAAGTAGTAAACCATTTATAACCCTGATGAATTTCGAGGGTGAAATTCATTTTAAGGGGTAGAATGCAACACCCTGATATTTTATGAAAAATATTCTTTAAATTTAATTTATGTCTTGTGTTGTAAGTTACACCAAAATTAGCTTGTGCTATACGCAGCACCGTATTAGCTTATATTATATGCAAACACTATTCTTTTCTTGCATTACACGCAATTGCGACCTTCCTCAATAGCGTCTATAGTACGCAATACCGGGTTTCACTAAACAACGGTATATTGTTGTAATATTATTATGGACTGGCCGTTATGAATAGTATTAACTAAATTTTGAATTTTATAACATTATTATTCATCTTATTAAACATTTTTTAAAACACGGTATGTGATCAAAATAAATATTTCGGGTAAAATAAGTATTTTCAAAAAATGTAGTTTTGCCGCCTTTTGATGGAGCAACCAATTTAAATATTTTGTTTGATAGGTTTATAAGTTCAATTTGACTAAATAAAATTATTATTTGGAATCAGGATATAAAAATATACTTTGGATAAATGTTTCATATTATTCGGATAACTTTCATATTTTAATGAATAGTAAAAACACGCTATATTTTAATTAAAAACAACTTTTTCCATCACAATAATTTATCTGTTTAAATTATAATATTGATCAGTTTTAAAGTATAAATAAAATAAAATTTTACCATTTAATATAATGTATGTCATTACCATTAATTTTACATTGAATTCATAGTTAAAAACAATCCAATCTTTGGCAATGTTTTAACATTTAAAACCTGTTTTCTTAACAACGCGATTAATTTAAAATTAAATACTAAAACTTATTTGTTTTGAATTTTGAAAAATGGATTCCATATTTGAATTCAGTGGGTTCAAATTATGTAAATAGGTTACTTTTATTTTTATGATATTATGAATAGTAACTACGGTAATTTTTATTTACTACAGTTAATGGTAAATCGGATAATTAATGGTAAAAATAAGATTATAAAATTACCCTAAAACCTGACAAAATTCTACTGGATGACTAAAATTAGACCCATATTACATAATTGTTAGAATAGATTAATTTTATGGACTTTTTACTATAAAAATAATTTAATTATGATTAAAACCAAAGAAAGTGAGAACATGTTACTCTCTTAAATTTTATAAGTATAATAATTTTAATTTATTGATAAACTTCATGAAAACTCGAACATGAATAGTATCCAGAAAGCTAATAAATTTATCTACATCATGTGAATTTATTTATAATTGTTTAGGATTAAATAATTATCATTAAAGGCGACACAATAGTGATGTTGAAATTATTTTAATGATTGAAATATCAAATAAATGGTTTTAAAAATATTAAAATAAATATTATATGACCTATTTAATGCAATCCACTACTTTTATAGATAAATATGAAATGTTATTAATCTATTAATGATTTTAGTTTGAACATATCTTATGTGATGATTTTATTTAAATTCAAATAAATGAATAGTGTCAAAATTGAGACTATTGTTATTTTATAAAAATAACATAATATAATTTTTTTTAAAAATCACAAAAATATTAAAAAATTATAGATAATAATTTATATGGTGTAAAATGTCATATTTTCTGAAATTATAGACAATTAACAACACATAAGTAATTATTTATAACAATTTAAAATTTAGAATCTTATTAACACATATAAAATTAAATAGATTAAATAAGGATAAATCAAGTTGATAATGTTTAAACTAAATTCAAAACATGTCTAAATTCTATTAGTTGATGATATTACAACCCTATCTCATCTAAGATTCAGTGTTTAGTAATTTTGGAAGTTTTTATGTGGGGTTTGAATTTATTATAAACTAATATTTCTTATAATTCCAATGGTTCCCCTCTTCTCCCTTATAAAGGGGAACCTACACCCTCTACAATTTACACAATTTTAAGCATTCATTCTCGGCCAAACCCTGACTATTTACCATATAAACTTTCCTATAAACATTATAGAAGTTCTGGTATCCTCAAAAGACCAACTCTAGTGCCTTAAGAGGAAGCTTAAAAGAGGTGTGTCGAAGAAGAGGTAATCTCTTCTACCAATTCTTTAAACTGTATTTCTTCTTCAACTTATTCTTGTTTATTTTTCTCATTATAAAGTAATAACATCAGTATCACTAATATAATGGTATTTTATTATAAATATTAAATAACCCCATTTCACCTTTTATCCATCCTATGGAAAACGAAATCACAGCGCGTGCTTACGTACGGAATATCGTCTCCACGTCATGGTGTAATCTCTTTTTCCACCACCACCTTACTTGGATGGGTATAATGGTGTAAAGAATAACTATACATGGTTATTATAACATCATACTGATTCTGAGATATTATATCATCCACTCCAATTCCATCCAATAATTATGGGAATGATATCATCACTCGTGCGTACGTACAGATTACCGTCTCCATGACGTGATGAGATTTATTTTCCATGTTAACCATTCGAGAATGATTATAAAGTATATATAATGAATAATAATGAAATATATGACATAATGAATCTAATTCATTTATGTATATATATATATGTCATCTACTTCCTTCCATTCAAGTCAATTAGGAAAGGAAAACATCGTTCATCCGTATGTACGGCCTACCGTCTCCATGATTGGTGTCTTTCATTTCATTCATCTATATATATATATTATATATATATAATAAATATATATGATATATAAATGATGATTTACATTCTGGAGGTAATTAAATCATGATATAAGTAGTAATAATATCAAGAACAACAAGTCCAAACACGTACGATAAATAAAACAATTTTACCCAAAACGCTTCTTTAACATGGAATTTACAAAATAATGGGTAATATAAAGTCATAATTGGCCCATATATGATATCATAACAATGAATATGTTTCTTTAATAATTAAATTACATTATTTAAATTGTTATACATGAGTTTTGGATATTTACGAAGCATATCAGACCTTAGGTAAGGGATAACTATTCCAATCTCATTCTTATCGGAGATTGTTTATTCGTAAGTATTTACTGGGGTTATATTTTTCATCCACATCCATAAAAAAATGTTTTTCATAAAATTTTTAATATTTTTCCATTTATTTTTAAAGTCATGTTTACCCCTCATTGACTTTTACATTTTATTATGGAAGGAATATTTCTTTTATTTACCATAGGTGGTACATTTTGACTTTTCCATTAAAAGTATGAGGAGAATGTTATTTAAACATATAAGACATGAATGAATTTTTACAGTTTCATAATGCCTTATTTTCATGAAGCTTCCTGTACAGGATTTCATGATTATTTTCAACAAAATACCTTTCTTTTAAAATTGCATGGCATTTTGAGAAAAGAATATGATTATGAAGAATAAATGACATTTTCCTCAAGAATTAATTTCAAGTGTTTTATCAAAACTATTTTCCATATATGATGACATTATTTATCATGTTTATGTTTCAAATATAATGTCTCTATTATTTACATGATTTTTTTTGAAATGATATCCATTGGTTTTTTATGGATTATGTCATTATGGTATTATGTTTATGAAACCCATTTTATTCTTTGGGTTATGATGAATGATTTATGAATGTTTTGTGGCACACATAAGAATTATTTCAATATGATATGGGTGGGACCTATATCTACCTCCAATTCATTGGGTAAATATTTATATCTCATGAGATAGACATGGATGAAAAGACAAGTTAATTCGGTTCAGTAATACAGAACTGGAACGAGGAGTGAGCTCGATTCAGAAAGGGACTTTGTCCACTAAGATGGTCTTGGAAACAATACCCTGGCTACTATGTAAATCATAACATGTGCTTAATGGTCTCCAAAATTACATGTTTTATTCCCATTCTATTTTATCATGATTAAGGTTTCTTTATGATCTATGCCTTATGTATTTCCATGTTTTATGTCATTTCTCAAGTTTTTTATGTTTAAACATCATCTTCATGTTTTTAAGTTAAAATGTATATTATTTGTTTTTTTTTCAGGCTTACCCTTACTGATAATTTGATCTCACCCTTTATATGATTTCATTTCCCCAAGATTTAGAGTAATTTTTTAGGTAATAAAACAAAAGGGGAAGATCTTTATAGGAGATGTTGAAGATCATTCAGCACTATAAGAAGATTATGTTCCGAGTTTCCAAATACACTAAACTATTATTGTCGTTGACTGTTGGTTTTTTTTATGTATTAAGTATTCCGAAAAAGTAATGTAATGTCCATGTATGTGAAGTTTGGGGTCTTTACATACTGCCTTTGTGTTCTGTACATGTGATGGATTAGGTATGTACTTCCTCTGGAGTGATACCTGAAACACATCATAAACATGATCCATATTTTGCAGAAGTTCAAGTTGATATGTCATGGATCCTATATTGTCAAGGATCTATAAGGGGACACTATTCCTTGGGCTTATCTTCAATTTCTTTCCAAAATTCATGGCTCTCCTCTATGGCGATATTCGAAATAAGACTTTATCTCCAACAACGATATCTAATTCCCTTCGATGATTGTCAATGTGGATATTTTTCCGACACTGAGAAGCTTTGATGTGTTTATGGATGACTTGATCAATATTTGTCATCTCTTGCACATGATTGGGTCTAAGTTGATTTCATTCTCAATCTTCATTAAAATGGGTTGAAGTTCTACATCGCTTTCCATACAAAGCTTCATATAGAGCCATCTAAATACTCGAGAGGAAGTTAATGTTGTATGAGAACTCAACCAATGAAATATACTGATCCAGTCCACCTTTGAGTTTTAGAGAGAAATATCTTAGAATATCTTCAAGCGTCTGAATAGTTCATTCAGACTGGTCATCATCTTGGGGTGATAGGTCGTGATAAAATTTAATTTAGTACTAAAGGCATGTTGAAGACTCCTCCAAAATTTATATGGATCCATGGATCATGATCTGACACAATCGAGAGTGTAACCCCATGAAATCTCACAACATTATTCACATATATCTTTTCATGTTGATAAAGCGAGAGGTCTTCCAGAATAGAGATAAAATGGGTAGTCTTGGTGAGTCGGTCAACCACAAACCATATCGCATTATTTCCCATCGACATCTTTAAGAGACCTTTCACAAAGACCACAATGAAATTATCCCATATCCATAAGGGTATAGTCAATGGCAGAATCATCACTTTGGACATTTTTCACTCTACTTTAACATGATGACATACCAAGCACCATTATATATATTCTGTAATCTTATTATTAGTGTAATCCCACCAGAATTTTCCACGAAGATCATTGTACTTCTTGGTACACCCATGATGGATAGTGAATTTTGAGCTATGGGTATTGTCCAATAGATCCTTATTTATCCCGGGTGATGAAGGCACACCAAGCTGCATTCCAAACTAAATCGCACCATCATCATCGATATGGAACTTTTGTAGCTTACCTTCCTCTACAACATTCACCCTCTTTTGTATCTCCACATCATCCCTTTGTTCTTCCTTAATATTCTCTTGGTTGAATGGTTGCACAATCATTTGGGGAATGCAGGATGTATCCTCTTAACTTATGATTTACAAATCCATCCTTTGAATATCCATGAAGATATGGTATTTCTCACACTACTAAAAAATGATATACACCAACGGTTTTGGCCAAACCGTTGGTATAGGTCACTTATTTTGACCTATACCAACGGTTTGGCCAAAACTGTTGGTATAGGTCCAGTATAGAGACCCTATACCAAAGGTTTGGATAAACCAATGGTATTGGTCCCCCCTATACCAACGTTTTGTCCAAAACCATTGGTATAAGTCCCAAAATCAAAGAACCTATACCAAAGGTTCTCAAAACCAGTTGTATAGGTCTATACAATGAGTTATGAGAACCGTTGGAAAAGGTACATGTATTTTTAATGGAATCATATTACAGAGGACATTAAATAAATCAAAATTTTAAATACGATTGATAATACATATATATATTTATGAAATTATGTTCACAAAAGTATATTAGGTTAGTGGATAGGTCATTCTACCATGAACGGGATGTGCTGGGATCAAAACCAAACGAATGATTATTTTTTGAATTACATATTCCAATGGGTTTATGTAACCGTTGGAATAGATTTTCATATTACATATACCAACAGTTTTCAAAACCATTGGTATAGGTCTATACTAATGGTT
Source organism: Viscum album (assembly GCA_963277665.1). Lineage (NCBI taxonomy): Eukaryota > Viridiplantae > Streptophyta > Magnoliopsida > Santalales > Viscaceae > Viscum > Viscum album. The sequence continues at coordinate 621,056,215 of OY728131.1, read as the reverse complement.
TTCCCAAAACCATTGGTATAGACCTATCCTCACAGCTTACTTGGCAACATTGCTCCAAACCGTTGGTATAGGGTATTTTTCCAGTAGTGTCAATCCATAACATAGAGAGAGTAGCATGTTATTTTTTGTTTAGAATGTCATCTATCTTTTTCACCTTTCTAGGATGACAGTGAATAGAGCTACCATAATCCTTGATTAGATATAACCATCTAATTTGACACCTGTTGAGCTCCTTTTGTGTGAATATATACTTCATTATCTTGTGGTAAGTGTTTATGTCGCACTTTTTTCCATAAAGTTAGTGCCGACAAATTTTCAAGGAAACAATCGTGGCTACCAACTCTAGATCATGTGTCGGGTAGTTCTGCTCATGGATATTCCACTGACGTGAGGCATAGTCTATAATATTTTCATTTTTCAAGAGTAGTCATCCCAAGCCTTTCTTTGAAGAATCATTTTATATCACAAATCATTATCACTTTTTGGTAGTGTGAGTATAGGTTCGGTGATAAGACTTATCTTTATCTCCTTGAAGCATCCCACAAATTCTTCCATCCATACATACTTTACCTCGTTCCTTGTTAACTGAGGTAGCGTGCTTGAATATCTTAAGAAATTTCTAACAAAACTTTGGTAGTACCCACCTAATATAAGAAAACTTTGGATTTCTGTGACACTATAGGGCTTGGGCCATTCCATAATAACATTTTTAAGGGTTTAAAAAAATTCCCACACTAGTGATCACATGTCCCAAGAATGTGACTTGCTTCATTCAAAAGAAACACTTTTGGAACATGGCGCAAAACTTATCCGTTCTCAATGTCACCATCACAAGTCTTAGATTTTCTTCATGTTCCTCCTTTCTCTTTTAGTAGATGAGAATATCATCAATAAACAATAACAAAAATATGTCGAGGTAATGTTTAAAGAAACTATCCATCAAATTGATGAATATTGAATAAGAATTAGTAATTCTGAAAGGAATCACCAGAAACTCATAGTGCTCATACCTTGTATGGATGGCAGTATTCTGAATATCTTCCTTCTTCACCTTTAGATTATGATATCCAGAATAAGGGTCCACCTTTAAGATGTATTGATATCCTCTTCACGAATTGAAAAAGACATCAATCCTTGGAAGATGCTACTTTTTCTTTATGGTGATCTTGTTGAGTTCTCGATAATCGATACACACCCACATTGTTCTATCCTTCTTATTCTCAAAGAGCACTAGAGCACCCCAAGGTGATGCACTGGGGCATATGAACCCTTTTTCCAGATCCTCTTGCAGCTGAACACCTCCAGTTCGATAGTATCCATCCTATAGTGACACTTTGAGATATGAGTAGATCCTAGTACATGCTCTATTGAGAACTATACCTCATGATCTGGAGTAATTCCAAGTCACTCTTCAGGAAAAACATGACTGCATTCACTTACGATGAGAATTCCCACAAAATATCTACTATCCTATGACTAAAACAATTGGGCGAGTTATGATTATTTATAGGGAATCATCACTCAGACCATTGATGGATTTTTAAAAGGAGATTCATGATATTCCTTGAATTTTTAGAGGACCACAGTATGGTTTGGAATATGAAAAAATATTTCACAATCCTAACAGTTGATATGTGCTCTATAAAACGAGAGACAATACATTCCCATTATAGATTCCAATTCCACCAAGGAAAGTATTATGATATTCACTGGAAGAATCTTCCCACATACGCCAATAAGGGATGAGTCAAACACTCGCATTTGAAATATTGTACTGCTTTGTGTTTTTATAGATACCTCTATTCCAAGGATTCAAGGTTTTGATTCTATAAGTCTAGAAAACATTCAAGATATAAGGGAATGTGTACAACCAGAATTAAATAAGACTTTTTCCATTCTTGAGTGAATAGGATGTGTATCTTGTAAGATCTCATTAACTTTCTCCACTTTTGTAGTAGTGATGGCATAAGACATCCCTTGTTCCTTTGGTGTTATTTTCTACTGACACAGATTACCCTCGAGAACTCGAGGTTTAGTGCACTGCCTTGCATAGTTCCAATGCCCCCTACAATTTCAGTATTGAACAATGGGTGGTTCTATCCATTCATCTAACACATTATCCTTATTTTAATGTTTTTTTGACACTGGTGAGCAGATTTCCTTCTTTCCCACACAATAAGCACTTACTTATCCCTTTAAAGAAGTTCCCAGAATGCAACTTCCCACATTTTTTTGATGTGGGTCATTTATTTTTCTTCCCACCTTTTTCATTAGATCCACTTTCTTAAAAATCCATCTTTCATTTCTTATCACCATATCCATGGGTTCATTATCCAAACTCCATCTCCACTTTGGGAGCACATCGAATAACTTCTTCATAACTACCAATGTCTCGAATTTCAAAAGCCTTTTGGAAGTTATTGTTTCAATCCACTAAGGAATCTAACAATTTTTCTATCATTGTTGATAACAAAACCCACATCGTACCTTGATAGCCTTGTGAAATTCTCTTCGTAGGTTATGGCAGTGTCTCCTTATTTTTTCTTGAGCTCTATGAATTCTATCTCCATATTTGTGTGAAGGTTACTTAGGAAATACCTGTTAATAAACATTATCTTAATGTCTTCCCATTACATCTATTCAATTTCCTCCCTTCGATTGGTGTTCTTAATAAAATCACACCATTGATTTTCCTCCCCATCTTGACAATAAATTGCTAGTGTCACCATCTCTGTCTCATAACAGTGAAGCAAAGAAAATATCTTCTCTATGGAGTTGAACCACTACTCCACAACTAGTCTATTAGAAGATCCACTAAACATCGGTGGTCGTTGCCTCATAAAACACTCGATAACGAGTTGATCCTGCTTTAGTAAACGTGTGTGTTATCCATTATTATTGTTATTGTTCATAACCTATGATTATTGGGTAAACAACGGTATGACGTTTTAGACTCCACCATCCAAATCACTGGGGATGTAGTTTGGGCAATTGTTTCATTATACCTCGAATGAGTTGTTAGCCAGGTTTCCCCTGGTTCATACGATTTTCTAAAATAGAAAATCTTAGAACAAAACATAATTCAACAATTCATGAATTAATTATTCATTTGTATGATATATACTAAAATCATAACATATGGGATATTTATGTAAATATTTTTGTGTGAATATTTGTAATTACTTTTTTGATAGAGGTTTTATCTAGGGTTCACTAATCCTAATTCCAAAATTTACTAAACCTAGCCTCTCATACCAACTATAGAGACCCAATATTTTCATACATTAATATTACAACATTTTAAAGATAAATAGAATAATTTTATTATACATATATGATCTAAATGTTTAGTATCTTAAGAAAAATAATACTATACATAACAATTACAATATCAAGCATAATCATTTATTTAGTTACTTATTCTCTAGAATCTTATTGGCCGCTGTAGTAAATGTAGTAACCTAAGGATATACATCAAAAGGGGTGAGATAAATTCCCATTAATAAGATAGGTAAAAAAAATATAACAAGGGGTGATCATAACCATTACATTGGTAAATAATCATGATAATGAGAGAAAACATTAATAAGAGACTTGAAATGTGGTAATGCATAAAAATGAACCATCATGTCTTAGTGGTTAGCTACCACACATACATGAGAAAAAATATAACATCTTTTTCGCACATAATTTCACATTAACTCTTGAAATTTATCACTTTACCCAATGCATTACATCACTGTATAATTCTGGGTGCACCGGTAATATCATAAGAATATCATTTATCAGGCATGACAAAATGAACATATATAAAAAATAAACAAAACTAGCCCATGTAACGGAATGCGATTTTTCTCATAATAAAACATTCATAAAAATTGGGTTCTAAAAATTTATTTTGGAATAACATACTTGATAAGATATGCATTAACCTTGAGTGAGAAGTAAAAGGTGTGCTTTTTTAAAGAAGAGTTCTTTTGGAAAAAATGTGCTTGCCATAAACAAAAGTAGAAAAAAGTTATATCCTAGAAAAGTTATAATAATTATGATAAGATGATTTTTAATGAGTGATCATACCAAAAACGATGTGAAAGAGGGAGAACCCAAAGAAAGAAAGGTGGTTTTGAAATGTTTCTCTTACATTTTATCTGAATGCTTTCTTCACATTAATGTCCTATATAACCACAGTAGATTCATCAATTGATAATTATAGAACCTTTTGTACAAAAATATGGTTCATTATGGTTTCAAGAATTTATTTTATGGGCATTTATATGAGTTATAGAGTATAAAAACATTGTTTTGGAATGTTCATTTTTATGTTTTTCATGAGCTGTTCACATGTATTCATAAATGGAAGTTCATGTAGAACATGGGTAAATATACCGAACTGATAGTTCATGTTGTTAATGATGTTACAGAATATTAAATTATATAATAATTAATTATATTATATACCATGTGGATGAATAATTTGACAATAATTAAATGATGATTGTTTGAGTTAATTTGGGCGGTTTTTTGACCACAATGAACTTGTTTTGTTTAATAATTTATTAATATGTTCCAATGTTAGTTAAAAACATTAAATAAGATATAATACATATAATATAATCTGTTTAAACACAAAAAATGGTTTTAAAACAAGATCTTAATGCTTTATGTGGAATTGAAACCATGTCATTCTTGAAAGAGATAGATTAACACCTCACGAAGAATGTTTTCTTTTATAAAATAAAATGAATAGGGGAGGGGGTTAGATTTTATAATATCCCATTATTATCAAAACATTCCAGTATATGTATGATACTAGAGTTACCATACAATTTTTTAGAACATAGGTTGGAGATAGAATAAGAGATGAACTTGAAATTGAAAGGAAATTAAAGAAAATAAGAGAGAGAGGATTTACCTCTTGAATCATCCTCTAGAGATACTTCTTAAGGAAGCTAGTATTTGTATTTTGATGAGACCCAATTCTCTTGAACATGCGGTAGGGGACAAGGAAGACTTTTGGGCAGAGTTTCGAAAAAAATTGAATCTTGAGAGGTGTGAGGAAATGAGGGTGTGAAGGGTGGTTTTTATAGTCGAGGGGATAGGAGATTTCTCAATATAAAATTCATTAATTTATTATTTCCCCACAATAAAAGGAATATTTAGGCTTAGAGGATGAATAATACTAATTGTATCATGTGAACCTAAACCAATTGGACTTGCATCAGTAGAACCTCGTGCATGAATCAATTATTAGCTTATTTAGCTTATTTTTAAAATTATGGTATTTCAATACTCATCAAAAATTCAAATAATTCAGAAAAAGCCCAAAAATTTACCCAACCATTTTTCAACGTGTGGAATCCAAAATTTTGTCAAGTTTTGAAAAATAATTTTACAAACATGATAAATATAATTTTTAATTAAATCCATATTTTACTTAAGAAAACTGTTTTTATAATTAAAACTGATTCTATAATGCTTTAAAAAATTAAGGGCTTATAAAATTATCCTAAAACTATAAGAAATAGTTTGTTAATTTATTAACACATTTTATGAAAATAAATTTTCTCTTAAATAAATTAATAAATTATAATTTATTTTTTATGACTTACAAAAATTCCAATACTTTTACTATGGTCAAATTGTCACTTAAAAGATGCCTAATTTTTATTTAATTATTCATGGGTAAGGTTACTATTATTTTCGAAGATTTATTTTTCATAAGGGTTGTATTACTATTCATAAGGATAGATTATTATTCATAAGGGGAGGTTATTATTCACCAAATATTATGTTTTTCCTATTAGAATCCAAACATCATAATGATCACAACAGTGTATGTCAGATTTTTGAAATTCAAACCTTAGAATAGGTAAAATTTTGTTCAATTGTCACATAGTATTTCGTATCACAATATTTTATTGTGCTTCCTAATGTGATTATACTCTTTGGAATAATTATATGGTTGGAATTCCAATAATAAAACATTGGTTCGTTACACATGGTGTCTGGGAGGAGAGTACATGGGATCGAGAAGCACAAATGTGTTCCCACTACCAACAATTGTTTTGAGTTCCACCTTATTATTTTTTGATTTACGATGTAATGCATGAAACTTGTTTCTTATGTGAAAATTTCATTCCATGTTCCTAAATGTGTGACAAAATCAGGACATATGAAAGGGGGGACTTGATTCCTAATCGAGACACATTAAATAATATGCAATTAAACCCGTGTGGGTGAGTTTGTTCTACCCAGAATAGATAATATCTTTATTTAGAGGAAATAATTTTATAGTTCTTGCTTTCGGATGGTCTAACTTTTCATGCTTTCTTTGATTTTGTGTATGTATTATGGTGGGTTGGGATAGTAGATGTCGGGGGGGAGGGGGGCGTTCTTGGATGTCAAATTTTCACTCCATCTTTCGAACTGTACATGGAAATTTATCATTGATGTTTGATGTCACAATGGTGTTTGATATAAAATTGGAACCATGAGATATATATTTTGATGTTTTTTGGACCCCAATATTCTTTCTCATTTAGTTTTGTCTTCTCAATGAATTGATTTGTTTGAGAGGTATCTTATGTAATGGTATGGACCTCCCTTGTTCATTACTTTTTGAAAATCATGTGTTTGAGTTTTGGGTGGAAACAGTGACTCATTTTAGGTCTTTTAAAAAAAATACATTTGTCTAATGGAATGTGACATAAGTAGGTAGTGCTGGTATGCATCATCGGTATGTGGAATTAGTGAGATGTGCCGGTGACACACATCAATGATTAACTTATAGTGGGTTATGAACTATATCACGTGTCGGTGACTCGCCATCGGTATCTCATGTTTGTGACTCGCCATCGGTAGCTCGCATCAGGGACCCACCATTAGTAGCTCTCATTGGTGACATTCATCTTAGACTCAATCAATTGGGATTCAATTCCAATTATTTGTAAAAATTCTAGTTTTCTCTAGTTTTTCCAAATTTTTCCCATTGACATCTTATTTGATGTAAAATGAATTTAGAACCATGTTTGAGTGATTTTGAAGCCATTTCAATGTATATAAGACCTGTATTTTATTATTAACAATTTTCCTAATACATTTAATCAAAATCTGTGGTCTTGATCATGATCTGACTTTAATGGAATTTGAAATCATTGCCCCCATTGATTTAGTATTTCTCTTTTATAAAGTTGACACCCTTCCTTTATTGTCCACTTCCATTTCCCTTGATACTAAGGAATCATGAAAAATTATTCCTTGAGGTGACGACAGTCTTTATTTCACCCTTAAATCTCTTTCATTGTATCCTTATGCACCCAATTTTTAATTCTAGAAGGATTTTTTAATATTCAATTCTTTCAGGATGGGATCCACTAGTCTCATTTAATTTGTTTATCATGCTTGGTGGGCTGATGAATTTTCCCTTGACAAGATAGCATAATTCTAGATAAATAAAGATAATCGAATATATTTAATATCGATATACATGGTCTGGTGAAAAGTGACACATGCTAAGGTTTTATTGGTTGCTATTATTGTGATATGTATAAGCTATATTCCCATGGAACATCATGGTTGTTGGTGGTCTTGTTTGTGCACCATTGATGGATTGTGGGTGATTATTGTTGGTACTTTATGAATGACCATATAAAAATGAAATTGGTTAGCCATGTATATTTTTTTTATTAAATGGATTCCTCAGGATCAATGTTTCTATGTGATAACCCCAGAATTGTCAAAGTGGAATAAATGATTCAGTAGTTTTTAAATACAGATACACCCATCTTATTAGTGTGATTGTTTTAAATGTGTACTTTCTTCTATTTTATGCCTTAGGTTCTTTCATTGTTGTTGGAATGAGATCATGACAGTAACTAGGGTGATATGTGTGGTGTAATGGAATCTTAGGTTGAGAGAGTTACTGATTAGGGAATTGATGGGTAGTGGTTGAGTAGCGGGGCCATAGGTTCTGGTTTACTATGTCTATGTTTCTGGTGTGATGGGTTTGGGGTTGTTATATTCTAGGACAGTCGGGTTTGGTTTTGATAAGATGTGTTGCTGGGTTTGGATGTTTTTTGAGGTTTTCGTGTTGAAAAGTTGGATGTGTGGAATAATATTGAAGAATGATAATGGATGTGGTTTAGATTACTATGATTATTTTTTCTTGGTGTGGTTGACACAGTGTGACTCGTTACATGCTTTGGTTCAAATCTTCCCATGTTGGTTTGGAATGCAAAAATAGATTGTTTAATAATTAATGATAAGTGGATAAATTAATTGGATGGGGTGTGTTATGAGTTTTGCATTTTTGAAAATGGCCTTCATTTATCAACTTCTGAAGTAACTTTTGACGGTATAAATAATTGAATTTAAAGGTAGGAGCACAGTTTGAGTGCAATAAGGTTGTTAATTACTTGGGATAGAACCCATAGTTTTGGATGGTGGTTTGATGTCTCTATAAATATACTTGTACTTTTGATTTCAATACACATCCCACCCAAGTTGAGAACCACATACTGAACAACCCCTTTGTTTTGGGGGAGGGTGTCTTGCCCAAAAATCATTGTTAGAGGATGGATGGATAGCCACCCACTCTTCCTTTCTCCCTCTTCTAGGTGGTGTTATCCCAAGATAATTTGGGTTGGTTTTTTGTGAGGATTATGTGATTGAGGGATATTTGTGCTTCCTATGTGTTTCTAGGATTATATGTGTTGTAATTTACAAACTGTCTTCATAATGATGTTTGGTTTGTGGCCTAGGTTTCTACAGGTAGGTTGTGATGTGGTTTGTGGCCCAGGTGTTTGTGGGAAGGAATCTTTATGGTGGTGAGTCCTAGGTGTGTGCATGTAGTATGTGGTATTTTTTATTGAGTAGGTGGGAGCATCATGACATATTTTGTTAGGGTGTGAGAGCGGATAATCCATGGGAAAGTGGTGTGGGGACTCTACCATCGATTTTTCTTATATTACATTACTTGACTTGTATTATACATTTAGTTTTCATTTAGTGTGGTTGGGATGGCTAATATACCATCATTGGACCTTTTGGTTTCTGTTATTTTCTCAGGGGGGTTAGTATTCTTCTCCACTTGTAAATGAGAGAATTTGGTTTTTTCATAATGGGTATGATTTTATGCTAACCCTAATAAAATAAAACATCATTCAGGTTTCCAGGGGAACTATGTGGACTGTGCTGGGTAGTACCGGATTTGATGTTGTCAACAGTTGTTGTGCTGCTGCTTAGATTTTTTCTTGGTATTTACATTGGATACTTTTTATTTTGTATCTATTAAATTTTAAACATGCATGCGGGATGGATAATGGTTTTCCCTAATAAATAAATTGTTTCATGGGGTTGTTATTGGGTTGGTATATCTTATCACCTAAACAGTTTTTCTTATAAAATGATTAATGCCTACCATTTTTTTGTGATTTTAAACCCTTGGTAATGGTCACCACCCATGGGCCCACTGGAGGCAGGACTCAGGGGTAATAATTTCCCTTTCTTCATTTCCACCCCACAAGGGGTATCTTTATAGGGTGGGTTTTGTGGCATCATCCATATAAATTGAGTGGTTTCATGTGTTTTACCCATATAACATTCCTATACAGTGTAAAATTTACATAATTTTTCTTATTTGTGTTCTAAAAATAACAACTACCACAAAAGGGTAAAATTACACTATATATTGATTTTTTCCATCAAAGCATCTTTCCTAATCAACCTCTGCATAACCAAACAGATAAATCACCCTTTTTCAATCCTATTTTAATCCATAATATGGGTTAACATGTATGGACCTATGAATCATTTTACATACTATGATATTATATTCTCTAGGTTCACTTTCATATATAGTTAAAAGAATTAAAACATATATAAAATATTTGCTAGAAGTTTAATGGTATAATGTGATTCAAAAAATTAAAAAGATATACCACTTTTTCATCATTGATGTATAAATTTTGGTCTTCCGTGGCTTTTCTAAAAATAAAAATTTTAAAAATTGATTCAAACATATAATACAGAGATATTTGGTATATTTCACCCGTATAAAGTCTTTTAATCATGAAAATATTATTCTCAACATAGCTAGGAATGAAAGAAAAAGAATTATTAATATAAAGATCATCTTCTAAATCAATATTGAGAAAAAATAATTACCAATGATATTAAAAATATGATCTTTGGTGTAGGGACCTCAGGTTGACATACATCTACATTACTTTACTTTTTCGGAATACTTAATACGTTAAAAAATCAGATTCAAAAACACCATATTAGTTAAGTGCCTTTGGAAACATGGAACAAAAACTTCTTGTCTAGTAATATATAATCAATTTTCCAACAAATAGCGTATCCTTTTTCTACTACTACTTAAAACCATTCATTATAACCTTTGTAAAAGAAAACATAAGAAAGGTTGAGCTCAGATGCTTAGTATGAGTATACAAGGGTGACATGTTAACATAAAAACGAGAATAAAATGTATGATAAAATGATAAATAAATTTTAATATCATTACAAACATATCAAATATAACCATGAATCATAAGTAAATCAATGAAAAAAATCCATAAGAACATAAACTTGACATAAGAAACGAAATTATAGAATACACATCAATTTGAATCCTTGGGAAAAATTATAAATAGTAACAGCCTCACTCAAAAAGGAAATGAAATCATGCCCTTTACTATTAATATGGACATGCAAACCTGGTCAACTAATAAATTTATATACATGAAAACCATGTCCATGCATAGAATTGTGATCATGAAATCAGGTTCATGAATAACATATATACCTCATGTGTTATCCATCCATACAAAATGAATCAGAGGGAGATATAGGTACAACCGAGCTCATAATTAAATCATATATATATATATATATATGTGTTCCACAATAATAGAAGTCAGTCATCATATCCGAATCCATAAAATAAAATGGCTTTCTTAAACATCATTCCGTTGTAAAATAATCAATCAAAAAAGAATATATTTCATAAATATCATTAAATTATAATCATAATCAATCACTAAAATAATTGGTGTAATATACTTGAAAAATATCCTTATTAAATAATGTCATCTTATATAGAGAATAGTTTTGATAAAACACCTGAAATTGAATCTTGTGGAAATTACCCTTTCTTCAAAAAAAAACACTTCTCTTAAAAAACCATGTAACATTGAAAAGAATGAATTTATTGGAATATAAGAAACAATACCTACAATGGTAGATTCATTGAAAGAAACCATAATGATATTATGAATTCCAATTCCTGACTAATAATTTAAAAAGGTTTTTTCTCATACGTTTTCCACAAATGTCAAAATGTACATCGTTTTGAAAATAAAAGAGTGATTCATTTTATGTCGAGAAGTAATAAGTAAAAAATGAAAAAACTACTTTAAAGATCCATAGGAAAATATTAAAACATTTTATGGAATAATTTTTTAATTAAACAAAAATATTGAAGTTAAATAATCCCATATATATATCTACATATAAATAATCTCATAAAATAATGAGATTATAAAATTATGCCTTACCTTATGTTTGGGTCCTTTATATGTATCAGAACCTCATCTATAATGGATTAAATTATTTTATTATCATATTAAAAAACTATATTTACATTTTTGATATCATATATTTTCATATTAACACATTTTTTATAATAGTTCATTATTACGTTTTTTCAGGTGTTGACTACTTCAATTTCTTATGCATGTTTTTTTGAATATGGTCTGATTATTATTCATATATTATAGTCATACAATTCTTAGAATGATATTAATAATATATATATACAATATTAACTTATTTTATACATTCATATAATTTATTCTCTAAGGGATATAATGTAGAACAGAATGCATCACATCGTGGAGATAGTAGATCATACATACGCATTGGAAATGATATCATTCGCATAATTGAGAAATGGTTTAGAATCTGATGGTATATATGTTATTAAAGAATAAAAATAATGTTATAATAATAATATATAGTTATTATTACCATCATTATACCCATCTATGTAAGGTGGTGATGAAAAAAATTACAAAACTGTGTGGAGACGGTAAACTGTACGTACGCACGTGTGGTGATTTCTTCTTTCGTTGGATGGATAAAAGGTGGAATTTGGTTCATACATTACCATAACAAAATCTATGTATTTAAGTGATACTATATATATTTAATTACAATGGAAAATAAAATTAAGAAGATATATAATAATAAATGATCTTAAAAGAGTTGGTAAAAGAGATTGCATCTTCTTCTATGATCTCTAAATAAATATCCTCTTAAGTATTAGAGTTTGTATATTGAGAAGAAAATAATGTATAGATTGTTTATAGGAAATTATATATGAAAAATGGCCTAGGTATGGACGATCTTTAATTTTCAAATTGAAGTGGAGAAATGATGTTGGAGGTTACCATTTATAAATGAGGTGAGAGGCACCTTAGGGATCTATAAAACAATTAATTTATTATAAAATCAAATCCCATAAAGAAACCACCATAATGATCTAGTTTAGAAGATTATATTAGATAGTATTTTAATCTCCTCATTCAACAAATTTTGGAAATTTTTGAATTACAATTTAAACTATTTTATTTTAATTAACACCCAGTTATTCTATTTAATTTTTAACAAAGGTAATAAACAATTCCATATTAAAACACAGAAATATATACTTATTTTATATAATTTATAAAATAAATGAATAATTAAGAAAATTTTACACCATTTAATAATTATTATATATATTTTAATTTTTTTTATTATATTTAAATAATTTAATATTACATTATTTTGACAAAAATATCAATAGTGAAAATTTTGGCATTATTCATATGATGGGCCTTTTAAAAATATCATGGTAAGATGTAACTTAGAAAAAATATTTATTATATTCTAATGGAATGAAGGTAATCCATTAAATTATTTGGAAATATAAATCAATTGAAATTATATTTATTTTATTAGTTTTAGTAATATTAATTTGATATTTCCAATAATAAAATAATTACTACATCAGTTTTTTGTACTTATTATAAATATTAAATTTTTTATTCAAATTTAAAACTAAAATACAATAAAAATGTTAAATCATATATATTTTATAATATTACATAAAATAGAATACATCTCTTGGAAAATATTACATTAAAAATGTTATAATTATTGAAACATGAATGTAAAAACATTAACATCACATTAAATAAAATATTATATGTTTCAAAATAATTTACATATAAATTAAATTGGTCAATAAATCACCACTTGTGTGTTGATGTACATGAAATAATCAACCAATAATATTTTTTCATTTTTTGGATCTTTTAATGGTTGTTATCATTTTAATGAAAAACATTTCTTTATATTTCATCTATTAAATAATTTATACATCATCAACAAATATTCCTTTAAAGAAATAATTTGTTGAATAAAAATTAAAAATAAATTACTATGATAAATAAATAATATTTATCTTTCAAATGAGTATGTATAGCCTAATTTTTCTTATATATATCATTTTTATATAAATGATAAATTAATTAAATTTTCATTACGGAATATTTTACTTTTCATTAAATAAAATATACTAAATGCCCTAATGTAATCCAAGTAGCTTAAAAATAGTACCATTTTGACCCAATGAATATTTCGGAAGAAAATAATTCATCAAATTATTTTAGGAAATGTGTTAGGAAACTTTTCTAATATTATATTTTCATTTAATCACCCTATCTACCTTTTACGATATTAATAAAAATTATAGTAATTATTATTAATAATGCACAATAACAAAGAAACATATTTAAACAATTTTGAACCACTGAATCAAAATATGGAATTCATTTTTTAAAATTATAAATCTCAAATTTTCAGTATATAATTTAAAATTAATCCCATTGATGGAATAAAATACATGTTTTAAAAGCTAAAAAATTTCAAAACATTGGAAATTTTTACATCAATATTCATGTTAAGATTAATTCCACTAACAAAAATTATATAAAATGACAATAATATATTCTATTTATAATTAAAATAATTCAATAAAATAATATATCCATATAAATAATTTTTAAGAAAAATGTTGTATTCATTTAAAATTTGTATATTTTTATTATTCTTCAAAACAATAAACATATAAAAAATATCAAAAATTATTCCAATGAAAATTTTTATATTCCTATTACAAATATGAACTTAATTTTTTTAAATAGAATATTCAAAAGTGTCAATACATAGTCTTAAAATCGGTGTGCCATCAAATGGCTGTAAAAATGATTTTTTTAGAAATGACATATTTTATCTGGAAAAATGAATTTATTCTTATATCATGATTATAAAACATATAAGATGAATTTAAATCATATATTAGATATATTATACATTTATTTCATTAATAAAATCCATCAAGAGTGATTTTATTATTTTATAAACTAACATATTTGTATTAAAATAGTTTTTTGGAAAAACATTTCCTATGATTTAAAAAGGGTTTTATTTTCATTTATGATTACTTTTTCACCAATGAATTTTTTATATATACATGTGTAAAGAATAGTTTCATAATTCAGTTAATCATACATTTCATTGTAATGACTATTTTATAAGGTAAAATTATTGTATTTAGTTTTTTCTTAATCTCGACCTTTTGTGAATAGAATTACATCCATATAACCTGAAATTGTGTGTAACATAAGTCAACAATAGTGCGGAATATGTTGAATAATAAACTGGTGTTGAATGTATCAGATGATAATCGAAGTGTTGCATAAAACAAAAGACATAAAAGAAATTAAAAATAATTTCTCTCATAAAAATTATTTGGTGTTACATTAATAAGGGGTATGAATATAAAGGAAACTTATATTGGTTTTAAGTATTTAAAACGTTGAAAATATCTCACTAAAATACCATCCTCCAAACAATGAATATCCTTTGAAAAGTAATCATTATTTATCTCTCACCACATCACCATTATCATTCATTAAATTTTGGTGCACCCACTATTTCCTAAAGGCATTATCTTCATTAGTCATGGGTACTAACTATCAAGTGAAAATTTTATCTATTTGTTATAATTATTCATTAATAGTGTTAACCCATTATTTTTTCTTCTTTTCTTATTTATTATATCGTGGTAATCTTAAGAAAAAAATGACATATGTGGATTTTTCCTCATAGTTACCCTATTTCATAGTTGCTTTCCATGATCCCCAAAAATGTTTTAAGAGAATAATTTCCTTTTCAACCATGGATGAGATGAGTGATTTATTTATCATTAGTTGAAAAAGATGATTCTCCTTCTTTATCCAGAACATCTTCAATAACTTCATCTATGTCAATTATTTCATCATTATTTTCAGAAAAACACAATGAATATCATGTCTCAAAATCAATCCATTATAATCAACATCCTTCATTGTATTTACCAAAATATTCACATCAAATTTGTAAAAACATATCCCAGATTTGTTGTTATAACTATTATATTCCCTTCCATATATGGGGTGTATAAGATACTTCCTAACAACTCCACATTTTACGAATTTTCCATGATTCAATAATTTTAACATGATTAAAAAAGGGATTCCAAACACACAAATATACTTTAAAATTATTAATTTTTTAGAATAAATCTCTTAATGTGATATATCTAAATAAGGGAGTGAAAAAATTACTTTAGAACAAGAATCACCACACTAATATCAAATTTTTAAAAAAATCTAGAACTACCAGGCTCAATAAGCATTTCTGGTGTCGTCTCCACCAAACACCTATACATCCATTCTATAACACCAATTATTTGTGTCATGTACTTTGCAGAGAGTTAATGTTGTATTCCATGTTTCCCTAGATAATCATAAAATATAATTTTTTTAGAAAAAATTATAATATCTATGGTTTTTTTGTTGAGATGAATCCCACTCTTTTTATATAAATATATTAGAAAACCTTTAAACTTTCATAAAACCGTTGATTATTGATTCATGAATATGATACATATTATAAAATTTATTAATCCAAACAAGTAATAAAATTCATATTTCAATTCTCTTATTTTTTTATCATGGTCATGTACAAATCTGAATGAATGAGTTCAAAAGGTTTAGAATATTGAATATCATACTTTTGAGTGAAGTGTTACCAATATTCACCATTGATAATGTTGAGAACATCCATTATCATTCTCTTATTAATAAGGTAAAATAAAAAACATTGTCTCCTTGATAAATAATGTTCACCCACTTCTAGAAAATATATATAATCCATCAATTAAATAATTCATTCTCTTCATTCATTATTATATATAACGACCGCTAAGAATCACCAACCTGAAATCAATTACCTTTTACTCGTTGTCATATTCTCCAAAACATTGCATCATTGTAGATCATAACCCTAAACATATCTGTTATAAATATAACCTCACTTTGTTAATCAAAATTTTCTCATACAATTGTCAATATTTTTTAGCCCATCCAAGGAATGAGTGTTCTTGGATTTCATATTTTTATTCCAAATAAATTTTTATCCAACTCTATTTATCTTAGTGATTCATATTTTTTAATCATCCACCATATATCATTAACAAATATCCATTATTTTATGTGTTTGGTTTCTCTAAACATAAGTGATTAAAATCCCTAGTACATGATCTATGGAGTTTCCTCGTTGGATGCGTTAATAGAAACAACTATAATTAAGGCCTTATATATTAGGTTTTTATTATTTTATTGAGTCTTTTGATTGATAAAATAATTTCGTAGGGGTTTATTAAATAATAAAGTAATGAATTATATGATGATAAGATTAGTTACACCTCACTCAATCCTTATATAGAATACTAATTTTTTTGTAACTTTTTTCTTGGGTTCTTAATTGGTTTCGGAAAATAATTTTATTATGATTTACTCCCCCTTAAACCATGTTTTTTCAATTAAAATACTTATTATAATGTTCATAATTTGAGCAATAATTCAATATTTGTTCCCTAAATCCACTATAATACCATTATTAACAAACTAAATAATTTTTATCTATGAAAATTTTACGTTTTCCATAATATGTTGGATGCCTTTATTGACCTTCTGATTCAGAAATATTGGATTCATTTTTGAATCCAAATCATTAGAACACAAAAAATATTAAAAATAATATTTTTTATATTTTTGCAATTTACTGAGTAAACATTTTATAATTTTTGACATGAATTAGGTATTTCTCCAATTTTTAGAATTTAGAGTGCCACTGAATTTGTCCACAAACATGGTCCTTTTGAAAATCTTGTTATTCTTTGATTTTACATCAAAATACCATCACTATATTATTTATTAGAATATGATACTTGTTTATTTTAGGATCCTCACTCCCTTTTGAAAATTTTCTATTTTCTAAAACATTGTTATAAAAATTGTATCAACACTTCATAAGTTCATCTTCAGTTTTTATCTAATTTTGTAGTAAATTTTCAAACTCATTTTGTTTATCATTCATGTATTCTGTAAAAAAGATATTATGTGTGTTATAAAAATTAATAAACATATTTAGGCCATAAATATCCTTAAAAATATAGTTTTTCTTTGATAAACTAAAATTTATTAAAATTCATTGGATGATTTTCATTTGTCATCATTTGGTTTTCATTTTTCAATTATGAATTTATTTAATATTAATATATCAATTATTTTATAAAAAACTCCATCTATACCTTTTACAATTCAAATTCATAACAATTATGATAACATTTACATTTTTTATCATTTCATTTATCATTTTTTTAGTTTTTTTATTAACCTCATAACGGGATGAATCCTCGTTGTTTTCATTATAATAGCCATGTTCTTTATTAGAAAGAATACATTTTTTTCTTTTATGATTGGAGAACCAAATTCCATTACATTAAAATAACCCCCAAGCTTATAAACATTCAGAATTAATAATATTTTATTTTTAACTTATTACTGATTATTCTTATATTTAGTAAAAGTGTTTGAACCAGATTACAGAAAATACCTAATAAAATAAAAATTTTAAAAATTATATTATAAAACTTCATTTATACATTCCCCTTTATATTCTTATTATTATTGGGATAAATAATAATACTTCAATAAAATTATCCATAAAATATTTATTAGAAAAAGAGAAACAAGATTCTCTTTCAACAACAAAATTATTCTTAATCTTCCTTTAATTTATGTATTTAAAAAGGAGTTCCATTTCATCATCACATTTATTCTTGATAACTTTATCTTTTATCATCTAATAAGACAATAAGATAAAATCAAATTCACCAAGAGGTATATCATGTGGATCCTTTTCTTTCAAATATAAAATTGTATTATCACATGTATCTGGTAAGATATGTGAAATATTATCAATAATATTAGTATCTTCCAACATCTCACTATATCTACTAATTTTTTTGGCACCATAATTATTCTTTTTAAACAAAAATCAATTTTATAATTGTCACATATCCACAAATCATTATACTTAAAAATATAGAACTAAAACATAGCCTACATTACATTAGTAATTCCTTCAATGATATTTTGACGTTTAACATTGATATATTTTCTTATTTGGTGTCGAATAACATTTAGAAACACAGTATCTTTAAATTATGATAGAATAAAAATATTTCCATCATAATAATTTTCCGAATTCATATTATAATTATTGTACTATAAAATCATTCCTCATAAAAAATCCATCAATTGTATATTAAAAAATATCATAATTGAATTATAACTGATATATAATCATATTTTATTTAAATATAGGCTAAATTTTCATATAAAATGTAGTAATCCAAAACTTTTTCACAAGAAGTATCTTATAAATTATTCATTAAAACAATATAGAACTCCTTATTCAATATAAGAGATACCTAAAAGAGACACTAACAACATATTATAACATTCTCTCAAAAACCACATGAGGAACCACGTAAAACATTAGTGAGAGATCAATGGTTGATGGAGAATAGATGATTTTTTGCATCATTATAAATTAATATCAAAATAACCTTCACCACATATTATGATTAGTGATTTATTATCTATACACCAAAACCTTCAGAAACACATAAATAAAAAATCATTATTATTTACCAAGTTCTCTCTTAATATGATATGGATAGTCTCTAGAGTCATATGGATTCCACTAGGGTCACTCTAACATTTAAAATCCTTAGGTGAGGATGATAAGTATGTTGTAACCTTCAAACTCACCTTTTCATGTCTCCCGAGCATGTTTTAGTGTAGCTTTCACACACAAGTGCATCCCTGGATTTATAATGAAATGAATTTTAAAATGATAATTAACCATAAAATAAATTTATATCTTTCATGTTTACTAGTATGATGACTTCATCTACTTCTTCCCTTATTTCAGAACATAAAATCATTATCAAATATTTATAGAATCTTGTTAATTAATCACTTTTTATTCATGCCACATACAAAAAACAAGATCAATTATATTCTCCATTTTATTTTAATCAATTTTTTATAATAAAACATTATTATATTATTTTAATATATCAATAAAATAATCTTTTCAACTTAATTATCCTCAAAACTTCTGCATACACCTTTCTGTAACTATACTAAATTCAATTTAAAATCATATTCTAAAAAAATCCATTCAATTATAATTTATTAAATATTAATGATATAATTATAATTTTTAGTCATAGTATGATTATATAACCACTAAAAATATTACCCAAAGACAATTTATTATAATTTCATTACCTTTGAGTAAACTACCAATGAATCCATGATTTTGGAACATAATTAAAATTTAAATATATGAAAGTGGTTCAAAACAGTTATTTTCGAACAACACAAACACCTTAGGTTGTGTTTATTTGTTAAGGTATAGTGTTATTATAGTTCCTAGTTTAATTGAAAAATGAAAATATATCATCAACAATGTTTGGAAACATTATAGTGTGGAGGTCTAAAAATGTCAAGACAAACCAAAAAATCCTGAAAAACAAGCATAATAGTGTGGAAACCTCTATTATATTGTGGAATACCATGAACTAAACAAGATATAGGGTAGACACAAACTACTAAAAGGTGGTATTTAATTTTGATAGGACACTAGGATATTGAACCATCCTTAATTGCATCATACAACAGCTTGTGGCATAGTGGAAAAAATATTTTTTGGGCCACTAAATAACTATCATTCCTCTTATATGAAGTTGAAACTGTTGATCAATCAAATACTCTTCCACAGGCAATCATTCCAATGAAAAACTAATATTATAATTTTGATAATACTTCCAAACTATTCCTTCACTTATTTCTCATAATAAACACTTTTTGTGTCAACGGAATATTATTTTTCCTATTTAACTAAATATTTAGAAAAAACATCATGAAGAATCCTTCCAAAACAAATCAACACCCAATATCATTAAAAAATATCTTCTAGAAAACTTGATTTTAGATTTATACACTCATCAAAATTTCTTGTAAATAATTATTTGAAACTAATCTAAAAATTTCTATAACATTATATTTTATCTATATATAGAGTTATCTATCTATAGAAAAACTACAGCCAACAAAATCATTCAATTTATCCCTAAAATAGATAAATAAATAATATATTCTAGGACTGTACCACATTTACAAAGAATATAATTAAATATTATTCTTACATTTGAACAAAAATGACTCTTACAAATACATGTAGGTTATTTTCCATTTCTAGTTTTTTCACAGGCCACTCATAGTTACTATTAAATTTCAGTAGGATTACTATTTCGCTTTTGATACATATCCAAAACATCCAAATAAACATCCAATGAGACAATATTCCTTAGATTTTGTGATTTTTAACATGAATAAGGTATTTAAAAAAACCCACCACTTTAGACATATCTACTACATGGATTTTCCAAATCCTCTTCTGTAGAAAACGTCCACATTCTACCGTTATTACATAGTAATTTCATCATTCATAGGTTCAATATTATCTCATAATATCACTCGTACTCAACAATTATATAGGATTAAAAGTATTAAAGGACGGTAGGATGTACAATCCCGAATTTTTAATTGAGTGATACATAATTCATTTCTATGTTCATTGTCTTGTGTCCTATAATGGTATATTATAATTTTACCAAATTAAATATACTCTAAAAATATGATGGTTTTGTTGAACATAAATGTTATGGTTACATTTCGGTTTAATTTTACTATGGTTCTATGACGTTCTTTTATTGAAGGGATATGTAAAATTTGTTAAATAATAAAAGATTTATCACACTAGTATGAATATTAATATCTCTTAAAAACTTATAGGTAAAATTCAACACCCTATTAATATATGGAATGGGTAGTTTAACCTAATTTTGGTTTAAATTATATACTAAGGTGATGGGTTTTAGGTTGGTCCTTTTCAAGTATTTAACATCTATTATAGTTTCTCTTATTATTATCTTATAAATATAATGTATTGGTATTTACTCTATGGTTAGTCATTATTATGGTATAAACCCTCTAACATGATTGATATGCCATGTATGTGGAGATTATAATGGATCATGGAGTGATTTTAAGATCTCATGAATTCAATGATAGAAAACTATATAATCAATGAAGGAAATGAATTAAAAGAATTACTCCAAAGAGTTATGATGTTTTTCTATTTTTTCATCTCATTATTTAACTAAATTATTTTTTTCTTTTATTTTGATCAAGTTTCCAAAATATTCATTTTTAGGACATGAATAAATAATAAAATATTAAAAAATAATAATATTTATCATATAATTGATGAAAAATTATTCATGGAACTTTTTATTGCACAAGACCTTCTATATTCAATTGAATATCATGAATTCTTAATGATTATGATTTTATACTAACGAATTTTTAATGACTAATAAAAAATCACTTAAAATATATTTTTCATTATTTTGGTTCACGTGTCAATGAATATAACTTCGTTAGTTCATAATATATTAATATTCCCTTGTATTATAATGGTTACCAGAAGACACAATTGATATATGATAAGAAATACCTAATGTTTTCTTATTCAATTATAATCTTATATTGTAACTATCCTCTTCATTTATCAAATGTTTCTTGAAAAAATCACAACAAACTCTTTTTCCTGGAAACTTTTTAAATTATTATAGAAAAAATGGCGGATCAAATGATGGGAAAACATATAATTCATAGCTAAATTGATGTGAAAAAATAATATTCATTAGTAGTTTAACATTTTAAAATGATATTTGTAGCCAGATATGCACTATCAAGGAACGATTTCTCCATATACTATGGTTTCTTGATTCCCCTCTTGGAATCAATAACCTTCACTTATCATTAATATATTAGGTTTGATTTTGGGTTCATTTTCTAGTTAATGTTTGTTATATCTAATGGAATATGCATGAATAAATTCGTTTATAAATACTTTTATATCTCCATATCAATCTGAAACTATCTATGAATGTTTTCATGTTCATTATTTAATGTTATTCCTCCATGGATTATTTCATCCCTATATCTGGATCATATTTGGGATTCACTTACTTGTATCAAGGTTTGTAAAATGTTTAATGGGTTTATAATATTGTTTTAGCATAGTGGTCTTTGGGATGAAAATCCTATAAAGAATGACTCAATTAAAGTTGTGTCTTGGATTATTCTAAGTTGTGAGTTATTGTGGTCAGGATGTATATAGTTATCTTATAATTGACACTGAGAGGCATGTTGCATCATACATGAGTGATGATTGTCGGAGTTCCGGTGTATGATCGATGTGAAATATGGATTTTAGTGATCTTCTGGTTGGTAGTGGATTCTAGGTTCTATGGTGTCACTCAGAGGATTATTTTATGAAATTAAACATTTAGAGAAGGTTCATTTTTAATCCACTCAAATTTTTTGTAATATGTGTTTTATTAGGTCAATTATTTCTTTGTGAACATTTCATTTTGTCTCGTAATGATTTTATAGTTATTCTTTTTCATGCAGTTACTTCATTGTGGGAGGCCTCTAATGTGGGATGTGTGTGTTTTCACCTATCATTCAACCACATTTCCTCATCTATTAGATGTGTGTATATCTTTCCATTGATAATCCATAGTGTTTTCATCCATGTTTTTCATTGTATCAGGTTGACAGTGTTGTGATTTCCTCACATGCAATATTGGGTGGGCAAGTAATTTGACCAATAGGTGTATTGGAACATATCATATGTTCCACCCTCAACATGTTTGTGTGGATAAAAGAGTTTCTGGGCGTCATTGTGTTGGTCTAGCATGGCATAAATTCTATGATGGTGGGGGGAGACACATCGTCATTGATTCATTAGATTATTTAACTATCTTGTAGGGGAAAAACCTTTTCTATTTTTATTGGTGTTTGTAACCCATTAGACCCTTACTGCCATTATGTAATCCATTTCAAGGTACATTAAGGCCTTTACCTCAATGATTATAATTGCTTCTATCCATTCCAATTTGTCACAAGAAGAATTATTATTTTATGTTTATTGAATGAGTACTGACCATCAACCTATTAAAATACATCATAAAAAGATATTGATGAAATGGTAAATGAACATAGAAGGTGGAAGAATATATATAAATGATGTATTGTGGAGGTGGATTGAAGTGGGATTTAGTAATAGAATGTGTTCATACGAATGATCTACGTGGAAATCAAAATGGAGGTGCTCAACATTGTCATTCCAGAAATAGAGTATACTATAGGAATGGTTGTAAAATAAAGCATGGTAATTTTATAAGGTGATGTATCGATCATAATTTAAGGTAGAAAAAAGCTGGTAGTATCATGAAACATGATAGGGTAATAATTTAAAAATTATCCATCTGTATGGTTTGATTTATAAAAAACATGTAATATTTTCCATGAGGATTGTATGGCTTATTTAATTATTGAAATTTCACATGGCATGTTGAAAACAAGAGTAAAAACCCATTTTGTTGGTTATGACTTCAATTCATGTACTTCCCTGGTTCACACTATATAGTTCTACACCAAATTGGATGTTGATTGAAATACATACCTGAATATCCTTCACCTTTTATATTAATTTATATTTCATTGAAATTGTGTCCCTTGGGGTTGTTTATATTTTCTCACTCTATTATCATTATCTAAAACATGAGTAGTCCATTTTGATAAATTTCTAATTTAGAACATTATGATGAATATATCTACACCATAGGTAGATGTTTTTTTGGTATTTTTTACATTATATTTTCATTATATTTATATATAAGGTGATGTGTTGGGAAATATTATGGGGGTAGACATGGGATTAGTCAACCTATAGAGACCCTTTGATACCATGGTGTGGGCTCCCAATATACTCAGTGAAGTAGGTAACATGTTTCATGAAAGAGAATGGAACCTATTATTTTGATAAATGAACCTTCTTTATTAAATGGACATTATACATGATGAGGTGTGGGTCCTCCATAGTGGATAGTACTCACTCGATTGACATGTACTTCTCAAATGGGAATGGGTCCTATACTATAATCAGAGAGATCTAGAGTGGATGGTTTCATCCAATGAGGATGGAGTTTAGGAAATCCCTAATGTATTGGGGAAATTTATTTTATAAATTTAGTTATTTATTTCCTAGGTTTCTAGGTGTGTTTTTCTAATGGGAATGGTATGCCCTCGAACAATGATCATTTCTTTATTGAGTATTACTTACACAATTTATTTCCTACGAGGTTATGTTATGAGCTACAAGGTTTTATATTGTCCAAAAATTGTAAATTATTTTATTTTCTTAGTTATCTTTTGCATGTGAATTATTCTATATGGAATATGGTGGCTTGGGGAATCATTTGTATTATTATGATTAACACTATAATGTCACTCAAATATGGGTTGTGGGATTTATGCTCTGTAAATATTTCATTAAACTAAATTTCCATGTATCTTCATGATATATGATTCTATATATAACTAAATTGAGATGACCAATACTTATTTTTACAACTATATTATATCGCGATAAATAAATTATGGGGTTTTTATTCTTTTAGATTAATTTAATCCTTAATTTTTTTAATGGCCTATTTCTACATCATTGATTTTTATTTAAGTTACATTTATGTTTATTTTCACCCATATATGGGATTTTCTGCCCACATAGGTTATATTTTTGAATAATATGAATAATTTGATGTTGTTCAGGGTCAGAACATAGTTGGGTTGTATTTTCCATTGTTTACACATGATGTAAAATAGTGTTCTTTGATGTGGAAGTTGGTGATGGGGGCATATTCCAAAATTTATAACATTGGGGAGCTTCATTACATTTTAGACATCTTTATTTCATAGTGGTAGTTCATTTGTATCAATTTATTAATGTAGATGAATATGTGGTGTTTTATTGGATATCTATTCTCACATGAACAAGTTTTCATTATAGTTTAGTTATTTATATATATTGATGATAATTGATTGATTCTTATTCTATAATTAAATCTAATATTAATTTATTAATGATTTAGGTTATGTTATTTCATATATGTTATGCCTTCTTGGTGTTAATCACTATCCCTAAGTCAATTAGAGGTAAGCTCGTGGTACCACACATAACTTATCTTCTCCCCAGGTGTAGTCCTAGATGAGCAGGTCCTCTCATGGATTAAGATATCCTTTTTACCCAACAATCAGTTTTTTATAAATCCTCTACCAGAATTTCTGGAATACATATTTCTAGAAAATTTCCATTGATATATATTAAACAACAAAAAATATATGTATTATTATTTATTATAACATCAAGAAAACATTCTTGTTTTTCATCATCTAATTTTGTTAAGACTATAACAAGATTTTCCTTCTTGATGACAATATATGAAAATTTCAACTTTCAATGAAATATCATAAATCATGAATGTGGTGGATTTGGTAAAAATGGTGATATAAAAAAATAATCATTTAGTATTTCATTAAACTAATAAATTGATTCATAATGAAATATATCATCATTAATTACATTCATTTTCGCAACATTCATTGTCTATATTTCCAAATTATTATTGAATATATAAATTTTAACCATTTCACTGTCACTTTTAGTATATAAGTCAATATCATCATTTAAATGATAATATCTATAGCAATTTAATCATTTAATCCTTGTGAATTCATTAATTGTTGAAAAACATTGACAGAATATTTATCATTTCTATATAAAAAATATTTCACCCTATAACGTGCATCAATTGATGCACCACTGGTAGAAAATAGTGGTATTCCCAATATAATAGGTTCCACATTGTCACATTACGTGTCCAATACTAAGAAATAAGTTGAATGTGTTAATTTTCCATTTTCTAATAGTAAATATTTACTGACACATAAACTGAATGTACAATACGATTCATCCAAATGTAATTCAATGGTCTCATGATTAATATATCTAAAAAAATTTCATCACAAATTTTAAATGTAATCATGTTTATAATAACCCATAAATCTAAAAAATATATATCATTTACCTATATCGATTCAAATCATTTGAAATATTAGATCTCTCTAGTTCTATTTGATTTTTTGGAATTTCTTCAAGATAACAACACTTTATTCCATAGTGAGTTTAACTATAGAGAAATATTTTAACATTATATTTATTGAGATTATATTTAGTATTAATTTTGTTTAATATATAATTATTTAATTTTCCATTGAAAATGGCATATCAACTCATCTATTATAGAACATTGGATTCATGTTTATATATTTTTTCCATTATGTTTTCATGATATCAATTCCTTTCATGAAAGGGGGCCTACAGAACATTATTTAGGGAAATATAAATAAAAAAGAAAACCTTGATGATAAAGTTTATGAAAATCATTTCACAGTTCTATATATTGTGGTGTATAATGATTTATTATTAATATACATTTATATAACATCATTTTACATTAATATTCATTAAATTACACAAACACATGGTCGAGGACCATAATAGTTTAGCACCTTTCAAAACATGGAATGTAATCAATTAATTTGGTGATGGTTCATAAAAACATTCCTTAATAATCATCCCCTTTATTAATCCTAATCAAAATCTTTATTTTTAACATGTGGAATTGAAACACATTAAAAGGGTGATCTCAGATGCCAAGTAATGCTAAATAAAAGGATATAACATAAGAATAAGTGCATGAGAACATTAAAATATCTTTTCAAAATGATATCATGTATATCAAAGATAATGATATTTTATTCACAAAAAAAACAAAATACATTCATAAACAATCAATGAACATATTCTCTGAGAGCATAATATAAGACCTAGAAATATTGAATACCAATGACAATAAAAAATAATTTCTATATTAATCGTCGATCATTTCAAAGTCCATATTAGTGGAAAAAGTACCGTAAGGAATCAGGTTTACTCTGCGTTCTAGCCATGTATTACTGAACCGAGTTTACTTCGATTCCCATCATATATTTCTGAACTAACTCCACTTCCCATTCCTGTCTTATATATCTAACTAGATATAAAAATATACCCAATGCATGGGAGGGAGATATAGGTTTCTCCCATTACATAATGAAATCCAAAATTATGTTTTCTGTAATAAAATAATTCATTCATCATATCAATCTGTAAAAAATAAATGTGGTTTATAAATATCATTCCATTCAAACATAACCCATGGAAAAGAAATGGGAATAAAAAGTATCATTCGATCAAAAAAATATAAAAAACATATAAATAATGAGGATCATTTCCTCAAAAATCATCCCCAATAAAACATATGAAACATCAAATAATATTACCATAAATAGAAAGTAATGATGAGACATCACTTGAAAATAATTATTGAGGAAAATATCCATTCACCTTTAAAAAATAATTTATTTAAAATTTAATGAAATTTTTTAAAACAAATTGTGAAAATAATGTTGTAATACATTAATTTATGTTTCAAGGGGTTGAGGTATCATGAAGGAAAAAATGTCAATATGTATAATAAAAAAACATTCATTTTATACTTTTCTAGAAAAGTCACAAAGTACATCATTTGGAGAATGAAAAACGGTTTCCTTTCAAACCGTTTAGTAAAAAATATCACATGGGTAAAAAATAAAAAAATATCTAGAATAATTATAAAAATATATTGGAATAATTTTTTTTGAAACATGGACATGGAATAAAAATCTTCCCCATTGTATACTTACTTATAAACAATCTAGATAATAATGAGATTGTGAAATTAACCCATAGAACAATTTAATCTGTAGAATTTCATTCCCATTTAAATAAAGAACATTATATTGAAATTAAAACACTATAATCACATTGAAAAGACTCAAAAAATTCATTCATGGGTACCATGTAATCCATAGATATGAAACTGACTATTGTATAATACATATGTCCAATATAAATAAATGTGAGAGAAAAATTATTTACCTTATGTCATGAATTTTATCCTAATCATGTAACAGTCCACTATAATAAACATAATTTTATTATAAATAATATATAAATCTGTATTAAATTACTTCATACATATATTTTTTACTTATGGCCTTCTATTAACCGTTTATTAACTACTTTCATATTAAAGTTGTGTTTTGGTAATAGCCACATTGTTTTTGGAATGAGTTTTGATTCCTTATTTAGGAAACTTTCTTATATTAGGATTTAATCATCTCAAAAATGAATAAAAAAATATAAATATCACATATATATATATTCATTAAATAATTATTTATAATATTCTATATAAGATATAAATGAAAAACCCCGTTTATGGTGGTTGTAGGTCGTATGTACACATAAACACTATTTTCATTTTCATGTGATATTTTAAAAAAAATCTATATGATATATAATCATTCAAGAATCATATTTTTATTATATATATAATATTTATTCAGAATACTCATCTTTATTACCATCTATGTTAAATATAGAGAAAAACGAATCACATCACACTATGGAGATGGAATGCTATACGTATGAACGAGGGACCAAATAATTTTACAAAAGATCAGGTGCTTAAAATATAGATAGTATATTATCTTTAAATAAGTGTAAGTATTTCATATATATATCATATGTAAACATTTAACCCTTCTGGATTACCCCTCATAAAATATGGTGATGGAAAATTAATTTTATTGCTACATGGATATGGTAAGTCGTACGAATGCATGACATATACATTAATTTCTTATTTGATGGGATATGGTATGTTTAGTGGTGAGTTTCTAATAATAATAAAATATAAAGTATTTTTATTCCTAATTTTTTATATTATTATATTTATCATAGATTTATATGACATATAATGCATCAAAATAAAGAGTGATCAGTTAGAGTGATTACCTCTTACTCGAAACAACATTTTTAGATCTTCTCTAATGATCTCTAGAGATGGTATTTTGAGAACAATAGAACATAAATAATTTGTATAGAGAAGTTTATAATAGAATTTGGTAGAGTTATGTCTAGGTATAAGAATTAATGTGATGTGGATAAGTGCGTGATGGGGTGAGATTTTATAATAGAGGTGAGTAGCACCTTTGGAATTTCAAAAAATAGTAATTTATAATAAATTCAATATAAATCAAAATACCTCCAAAAATCAATTTATTCATATATAAGACAAGATAAGATTATAATAAAATCATCCAATAGAATTTTTACTAGATTTTTATTATTTTAAACCTTATCATTTTTATTGACTCTTAGTTAACTCGTTTTTCTTTTTATAATGGTAATAAGTTATTTAATATTTTTTTTATATATTGGTTTTAAATTTTAGATTAATATGAAAAAATGTATATTTTAGAACTTATAATAATAACTAATTATTTTTGAAAATATTTTTATGATTTTAAAATAATTTTAAAAAATTAATTTTATATAATACCAGTGGTGTCAATTTTGACACTATTCTAGAAATTTATTTTATAAAAACCCATAAAGAAAGATAAATTCTAGAGATTCATTTAATAAGCTCCTAATATTTCATTTTACCCACTAAAATTCGTCTAGAAGATAAAATTATTCAAATTATATTTATTTTAATATTATTAATATCATTTTTACTTCATTATTAGTTCAATAATTACTATACAATAATTGTGTAATTATATAAGGTAATTATTTATTCAAAAAAAATTATAATTAAATTATTATGATACATATAATCATATATAATTCAAAATAAAATTAATAGTTACATATTTATTTTACAAATAAATATTTCAAAAATGTTATAGTTATTAAAAACA
The DNA here is from genome assembly GCA_963277665.1 of Viscum album. Taxonomy (NCBI): domain Eukaryota; kingdom Viridiplantae; phylum Streptophyta; class Magnoliopsida; order Santalales; family Viscaceae; genus Viscum; species Viscum album. The sequence goes on along the minus strand of OY728131.1, from coordinate 621,025,874 downwards.
TCAATGTGGTTACATTTAATATAGATTAAATAAAATATTATAAATTTCACAATACTTTCCATTTGGTTCAAAAGTCTTATAAATTATAACCTTGTATGATTATTATCTACATATAATCAACCAATAATATTTAGTCAAGTATTTTTGTCTTCTGATTTTAATTAAAATCGTTTTATTGATTTGTTATTTTCTTGCACCAGCACGACATCAGTGTTTCCTATGAGTTAATGGTAATTATATTACATATAAAAATTAGAAATAAATTATAATAATTAAAATAAATAAAAATATATTATTTTAATTTTTTATTTTCATTGATAAAATAGTTTTTCCCTATTACGGCACATAAGAGAAGTTAGAAAAAGTGATATTTTAAATCTATTTTTAATTTAAATATTATTTAAATAATATTCAAGAAAAATTGTCCTATAAAAATTTTAATTTCAATATTTATGTGTTTATGGAAGACTAATATTCATCCATTAAATTTTTGTAATGTGTAAAATTCATTTTATAATCTTGGTCATTTTATTTTTAAGCAAAATTACCGAATTTACCCTTAACCGTGTTAACAAAATTTTCCATGGTAACAATTCATATTTGCAACAAAATAAAAGGGGTTGATTAACTACATTTTAACCTTATGAGTAATAATTTTTAATCTATTTTTGAAAATTATAAACAATGTATATTAATAACATAATTTAAAATAAAGCTGATAAATTTCGAAGAATAACTATTTTTTGGAGAAATTCCCAATTATAAAATCAAATGTTTCTATACTAAATTTGTTTCTAAAATAGAATCAATAACAATTATTTTAATTTTATAAATCGGAATTAAATAATTATAATTTAAAACTAATCCAAATATAATTTGATCTTATAATGGAAATAAAAGAAAATACAGGTTTTAATAAAATTAAGTATTTTCACTATTTATCAAAACATTAAACATCCCTAGAAATAAAAAATTCATCCAATGTACATTTTAATAACACGATTCAAAATAAAAAGTTTTTTTTTTCAAATAGTGTTTATAAAATTGAAAAATATAAATATTTTTAATAAGTTCTCCATAGAAAAAAAAGAAAAACTATATTTTTATACTAATAATTCTATTATGTATAAAAATTGTATTTGTTCTTATATAATTTATTAAAAAACATAAGTTGAATGTTAAAATTTAAATTTAATATATTATATATATTTAATTTATATAATCTAACCTGAGTTATTTTTTTATTTATTTTTATAAAACACACTTCTGTATGTTAAAACGGGTTTTCAAAAAACACATTTCCTTCCATTCTAAAAAACTAATTTCATTTTTAATTAATTGCTAAAAGTATTATATATACATGACTCAAAAATAATTTAATAATTTAATTAATCCTATCCATACCCACCATTATAACTCCTTGTTTATAATTTTCTCATTCAAATAATTATAATAATAAAATGATGTTTTTAAGAAACTCATTGTTGCATGTTACGTAATATAAGACAAGGAAACTTCTAGTTCAATATTAACATGGTGGAGAATGATATAAATTCTATTTACAGAGTAATATTATTTAATAATATATTTGATAATAAATATCTTGGTTTTACATTCAACCCCCTCCCCCAAAATAAATTTTCCCCTCGAAATGCATCTAGTCTCTAAAAGTGTTGATATATGAAGGTTTATTATATATAAAACCACACCATAAAAATAAATAATAAAAAATCATTTTTAAAAGAGAAATTTGGAAGCTTAAATATTACCCAATGTAACTCATAATCCTGCTTCCACATAAGATAATGCAAATGTCAAGTGAAACCAAAAAACAATTGACGAAAAATATAACTATCATGTTCTGATAGAGATTGGTTTATAACATGGTCATGAGAATGTTTATTTTACAAAATCCATTAATCTATGATGATTTGAGTGACCATTTGATTCATTGAAAAATAAGGTAATAAATTAAATTTTTTTTCAAGATTCTTTCCCTAGTGTTGAATAATTATCATGATAACAAATGCTTAAATGATTTCCGAATATTTTATAAGAAAAATCTCATACTTTTATTCTACTTAGATCATTTTCAACACAATATATTATTTATTAAAATGAAGGTGAATATTTAATTAATAAAGAATTATTAGATCATATAATACATAAATTGAATGATATATCATTCCATCTGTCTTTAATTAATATCAAAACAAAAAGTTTAACACAAGTTATCCAATATGTATAAATCCAAATACAGAGAGACAATAAATCGATCTATAAAACCTCATATTTCAATTCCAACAATTTAATCGATGTATACCATTATGATCCTTCAAAAATATAAAAAATACAACAATTTTGAATGAAGGTCACTAAAAATATAATTTTTCCCTAAAAAACATGATGTAGATATTAATTTTCACATTAAAAACATGTGAATACCATTATCATATTTTCTATTAAAACAAGGTAGTATACCAAATTAAAATAATACCATACTAAAAAATTCATTCTTTAAAAAATTTACTCTTTACTCGTGCCATAATTACAAAAAAAACTATAAAATAAATCAATTATATTACAAACCATATCTTCATCTTATCATTCACAATGTTATAAATACTATCACATTTATAATCAATCTAAACACCATTCAATGAACATTAGGTTGATACAAAGGGTTATGTTCTCATAATCATTGTTTTCCATAATATATAACCATTTAATAAAATCAATTTTATAGGTTATCAATACAATTAAAAATATTCATTAAAATCCTTAATGAAAAACATATACAGTACTTATATAATTTAAAATTAATAATTATTCAATAAAAATATCTAAATACATCAATCCACCGACATCAATCGTTGTCATGGAATATTCCCTTTTATATTCTAGAAGTAAATTCATTATTTATCAATTGAATTGTACAATACACATGCTCCCACACAAAATAAATTGAACCCCAACAAAATTATTCACTCTATGACCTAAGTTTCCACATATATAACATCTTCACCTCCATTTGATATATTCCTCTAGGTTCATTGTTTCAAATTTTTTACATAAGGGAGGAAGAATCATCATTAACTTATGTTCATATCTACGTGAATGTTCATAATAAAAAAATTCCCCTTATTTGTTTTGTTATAAATATCGCCAAGGTTTACACTATTAATAATATATCATGATTGATAATTAGACAAAATCATAATATCATTCTATCTAGTCAATATCTAATTTGGTGACTCATTTTTTTTGAACCTTCCATCATATTCAATGTTAATATGATTCATTCTGATTCCAACAATCAAATAAAACAAAAACAATAATGTGAGAAACACAACTCATAGTGGGAAACCCACATAATCAAGATTAATTTCATATAATTTTTCAATATTTGACCCATTAGAATTAATCATTTTTTATTCATTATTATTACAAAAACTCTAGGATTGTAACCTATATATATACATATACATAGACAGATCCCAAGACAAATACTTATATTTATCTCAAGGTATTTACCTAATGGTTTCTCATCCTAGCTTTAGATACATGACTAATATGTTTCCCTGATACAAACCTTAATTACCCATTCTTAACATATTTGGATTTTACATTTTTGATGAATATTCATTACAATACATTAACAGATTCATTATTACAATAAAATGTTAGTGCCTTTTAAAAATTAGAACACATTCCTCTAATTTTGTGGATGATATTAAAAATATCTCATAGTGATATTCCATTTTAGTACTCCTATATAAACCCATTTATTATAACCTATGGAAATATCATAAGAAAAGGGTGATCTTAGATGTTTAGTAAGGGTAAATAAAATGAGATAACACAAGAATATGGGTAGAATGACAATGATATAACATTAAAATTTCATTTCATGTATATCTAAGATCATGATATCATTTAATAGAATAAAAAAATAAGTTCAAATATATTCGAAGAATAGATTCCATGAGATAATAACATAACACATGAAATTTTGGAAGACACTAAATTATAGAAATATTTTCCATATTAGTCAAGGAACATTTCCATGACCATAAAAGTGTAAAATTTCCTCATTTAACTGGGTTCACATCACATTCTAACTATCTATTAATTGACCAAGTTTACTCTCATTCATGTTCGGTATTTCTGAATCGATTTCACTTCTCAGTCATGAAATTTCTATCTCCTGAGTATAAAAATTTACCCAATTCAATTTTGGTATATATAGGTCCCACATATCACATAATGAAAAAACAAATTTGTTCCACAATAACATAATTTATTCCTCATATTAGAACCCATAAAAATAAATGGATTTCTTTAACATCATTACATCATAACATACCCCAAGGAAAAGAAATGGGTCTCATAAATATCATTCTCTAATAATAAAAAATCCAAACATAGAAATAATAAGAATTTTTTCCTTGAAATATATCCCCAATAACCCATAAGTAATATAAAATAATTATATGATAAATGGAACATAATTATTTTGAGATCACATGAAAATAATTATTGAAGAAAATATCATTTATACTTTAAAAAAATTTCATTTCTAAATATATAATTAAATACTATGAGAATAATTTTTCATTGATAATAACATTTTAATACTGTAAAAGAACATTCAAGGAATTCAGGTTTCATGAAAGAGGATTAATCTATTCATTAGGTGTAATTTAAAAAAACAAATTTGTACTTTTTCAAAAAATTCATAATGTACCGCATTTGATCAAAGAAAAAACTATTCCTTTAAAACCGTTTGGTAAAAAATTTCAAATCCGTAAATTAAAATAATTTTTTTCTAATAATTGTAAAACATATTTGGAAAACATTATTATGAAACCTGGACATGTAAGATTAATATTCCCAAGCATATACATACCTATAAAAATCCCAAATAATAATGAGATTTTGAAATTAATCCTTACTGATTTATAATAAGTAGAATTTTATTCCTTATAAAAAATTATATGGATATTAAAATTCCATATTCATTAGGTTTGACTCATAAAATACTTTCATGGGAATTATATGATCCTCAGAGAACAAGAAAGTAGTGCATAATAGATATGTCCAATAAAAATACCATACCATATGCCTCGAATCTCATCTTAATCATGAAAACCTCTAGTATAATAAATATTAGTTAATTATATATCTATTAGTGAACTATATTAATTTATATCATACAATATATTAATTCTTTATGGCCTTCTATTATATTTTGTAATAATATTTATTTTAAGGTTATGTTTTGGATAACAACTGCATTGCATTTCATAGGTTTTTTGATTTTTTATATTTTTATTCCTCTTACTTATATCATTACTTCATCAACTAACGAATTATAAAATATATATATATATATATATATATATATATTTATCTTATTGTACACAACTATTTATAACAATCTATATGTGATATAAAATAAATACACCATTTACATGGACGGTAGACCTTATGCACGCATGAACGTTGCTTTCATTATCATGTAATATAAAAATAAAGAAAAAATTGATATATTATCCAGAAAAGAATTTATGATATATATATCATATATTATAATAAAAATAATCCTTATTAACATCTATGTAAAATGTTCAGGAAACAAAATCACGTCACTTCATGGAAATAATAAGCTATAAGTATACATGAGTGACATCATCATTTCCCAAAATACATGTTTTTATAAAGTTAGATATGATATTATCATTTTGTAAATATAATTATATCACAAATATAATTTATAAAAATTAAACCAATGTTAATTTACTGTCATAAATATATGGTTATTGTAAATGAACTATATAAATATGTGGAGATGGTATGTCGTACGTATTCACGAGAGATACATCATTTCATTTTTGATGGGAAAAGAGATGTATATTGGTGTTTTCATAATCATAATAAAATTTCCAGATATTGATTTTTTAAAATTTATTAATTTTATAAATATATATTAAATTTAAAGTAGTTATATATGATTAGAAAAAGAGATTGGTTGGTTAGAGTGATTACCTTTTCTTTGGAATGGATCCTTTAGGACTCCACTAATAGGCTATATAGTTGGTCTTTTGAGAAAAAAAGAACATTAAAAATTTGTGTAGGGAAGTTTATAATATAATTTGGTAGATTTTTGATGATATAGAAGACTCAATTTGATGCAACTATGTGAGAGAGGAGGTTCCTTTTTCTAGATGAGAAGAGGGACACATTTGTAATTTTAAAACAAATTAATTTAAAATAAATTAAATCTCAATCCAAATACCTTCATAATGCCATTTATTTAAAAATAAGATGATCTTAGGTTGGAATATAATAATAAAATATATTTTTTAAATGATTTGGCATTATTATAAACCATTTCAGTTTAATTAACATTTAGATAACTCATTTTACTTTTAATTACAAAAACAACTTATTTAATATTAAAACATTTATGTTTTAAAATATATTATGTAGATTATCAAAAAAATATTAAATATATTAAATTTTATAACATATTATAATCACTTGTTTTTAATATTTTTTATTCATAAATAATTTAAAAATACTGATAATTTTATAAAATAAAATTATTGTCAATTTTTACACTATTTATCTTATTAACTTTAAAAAATATAAACCAAAAAATAGCATCTATAAATAACATTTAATACACATCTAATGTGTCATATTAAGATATATAATATGTGGATAACCATAATTAATTAAAAAAGAATCTATTTTAATATTTCTAATATCATTTATTTTATTTTTCCATTACTTCAATAATCATTTTTTCATAATTGTGTACTTATTTATTGTAAATATTTAATCAATATAAATGATAAATAAATTACTATGATTAATATTAACCATTTAAATTTATATATAATATTGACAATTGAATATAGCCTCTTTAAAACACATATATTAATGATGTTGTAGATATTAAAAACAATAATGGGACAACATTGACAATACATTAAATAAAATATTATAAATGTCATAATAATATCCATATGGATCCAAATGGTTATTAATTCGACCCATAGATGATTATGGTCGAGATATAGTCAAAACAATATTTAGGTAACTGTCTTGTTCATTTAATTATTTTACTATTTTAATTATAAACATTTAGTTAATTTTTTTAATTGAATGCAAAATAACTACATTAGTATTTTATAATCGTTAATGGTAATTATTTAGACAATATAAAATTACAAATGAATTAATATCATAAAAATAAATTAATAAATATTAATATAATATTGTTTTTTTGTTTTTAAGATTATTTTTTCCCTATTAGGAAAAAAGGGATATTGTAGACAATGAAAGTAAAATTTTGTGTCTTTCTTTGATATTAATATTATATATGACATTTTCATGGACATGGGTAAAATGATCAACTTGGTGTCGATCCATATGTGTTAAGGGTGAAGGTTTCATCATTCAATAATATTTTTTAATGTTTTAATGTCATTTTATAGTCTATATAATTCTATTTTTACCCTATATTCCCTAATTTAACATTTAGTATGGTTACAAAACATACATTGGTTAGTAATCATATTGGAAAAAAAGGCCTATTAAGACAATATGGACATTATGAATCAATATTTAGAAATATATTTTGAAAATTCATAACACATAATTTGCATACATTATTATAAAATAAAAAATGTAAACTTCCATGAAACTTGTTTTGTGGAAAAATTTCCAATTAAAACATAAAACACGTTTATACTAAAATAGTGTATAATATAATGTTCAAAAACCATAATTGGATTTTTTTTATATCAAAATAAACTTTTTAAAAATATAAAATAATCAAAAACATAATTTTACATTACAAAGGATTTAATAGAACGTATTGTTTTAAAGAAAGACAATATTTTCACTATTCATACAAACATGAAACTTCCAAAAAAAGACCAAAACGTCCCACAAATTAAATTTTTATATCCATCATCCAAATAAGAAGATTTATTCTTCAAAGAGAATATATAAAATCCTAAAAAACAATTTTTTTAACATGTAAGTTATCGAATGGTGGAGAAACTACCTTTTAGGAAAATAAAACATTTGTGAGTAAAATTTGATTTGTTCTTATATCATTTCTAGAAAACAAAAAATATGATTGAAAAAATTTATATTGAATATTATATATATATATATATATTAAATTAATGTTATCCAACCAGTGTTTTTTGATTTTTTATTATTATTAAACACACTTGTGCACATTTAAATAGTTTCTTGGAAAAGAAATTCTTTAATTTAAAAAAATTACTTTCATTTATAATAAATTGTTAAAAAAAGATTATAAACATGATTAAACCCTAAAAATCCATGGGTTTTATAGGGTGAATGTCACAATATCATAGTTCTCATAAATTACCGCGTTTCATTCCATGATTATATATTGTTTCTTCTTTTTATCCTTTTGAAATGGTATCATATTGTGTTTATTATTATATGTTATTTATATTTAGTTTTTTAGGTTCATTGAATTATTGTATAACATTAATAATTCATTTTACTTACTAAATTGGGCCTTTAATGGGAATTGAAAAGACTTTTTTGACATGATCAATCCATATCTAGTTGAACATTTTATTCTTTGGTGCCTATATAAAACAATATAACGCTCACGTATTATATTGTGAATGTGATCAATACATAGGTTGAAAAATTAAAGATATCATTTATATCATTCCATTAAACAATTTTATTATATATTTTGATGTTGGGAAAAGTTAATACCTAGCATAATGTTATTAAAATAACATGTAGACACACTATACGCGATGATACCTTCAGTCTCCCCTTAGTGACTTTTTTAAAATTCAATTTTAATACTACGATAGGCCTAATTTGTTGGTGATTTATATTCATATATTCTTTATTTAATGATTAATTATTAAAAAATTAGTATATTTTGTGATTTTCAGTGATTTTTATTTTTCCTTCTTGTGACTCCCGTATATTTTACGATATAATTTTACATTACATAAATATTGCATCGATGGATTATATCACAAGAAACAGTGAAAAAAATCAGTTCTAAAATATTTGATGAAATTTATTAAGAAAATTTAGGAATACAAAAATTATTATATCAAAATATTCTAATCAATTATGAATTCATTAAAAAATAGAATTAATGAACACATAAATCTATGATGGCCTTTTTCAATAAAAACAATTTTTTACCAAATTTATTTTCATTGAAAAGAAATACTTATAAATTATAAAATTTAAATTTTATAAAATTATCATAATTTCTAGATTATAATGGAAAAAAATATATTAGGATGGTTTCTTTCTGAATTAAATGATTTTTAGACAAAGAGTGAAAAAAATGTTTTGATAAAATGACGTTTTCTTTACATTATTGTGACGAAAAACTGAAAAAGATAATTATGAAACCATTTATCTATAATATATATATATATATATTAAGTTATATAAATAAATTAAATATTATATTTTGAATTTATAAAACACATCATTTTCATTTGGAAAAAACAAGTAATATTTCACACTAAGAATTATATTTATGCCCTTATATGCAAATTTTATTTTTAATATTTTTTAAAAAATCAGAAATAGTGGATTTCCAATTTGATCTCTAATTTTTAGTTCAAATTAAAAATATCAATTTCATGTTAATGTAATTTTTTATTGTAATGATTAAAGTTAATTACATCGATAATGGTGAATTTTATATTTTTATTGGATTGTTTTATTAACATTGTGTAATTTTAATATAATAATTAAAGTGGATAGATTTTAAATAAAGAATACATTATGATTATAAATATATGTATAATTACATTGACATAAATTTATTTTTAAATCAAATTTTAAAAAAAATTATGAACACATAATGGTTAATACATCATAATTTCCACACAAAAATTATTTCCATGTATTAAATGATTTAAAATAAAAGTCAATTGTATATTATTATGAAATTGATTTAGATTCAATAGAGACTAACTTTAGGTTCAATAATCCCAAATTCAATAAGAGGGTAATTTTATATTTATAATTCTATATATGATAATTAGTTAAAAACTTTTCAACATGGTAAAATACCATGGGTGGAAAAAGAAAAAAAAGTGAAAATGACTTGAAAGATGTTTAAAATGAAAATATATATAATTATTAACAATTAAATTTATCTTATGAATATATATATGTGACATATTTACTAATGTTGTACTATATAATTCATAGTCATCGTGTGATAAAACCAATAAATTTTTCTTATTTGAATTAAAAAATAACATTTAAATAATAAATATAGACATAAGAAGTGAAACTATTACAATCAGTTTAAAATATAGACTAATTTAACAATAATTTTATTATACGAATATAATTGATCCACTAAATTTTCTATATTCACAAAAAATAATGTCGAAATGAAATAAAATATTATAAGTATAATTTTCATTTTGAAAATTAATATATATATATATATATAAGAGAAAATAGAATAGAAAAAAGAATTATTTAAATATTAGGTACTTATTAATATTAGGTAACCCATCAGAAAATTAAAAATCATGATCATTGGAATAGTAATCTGACTATTGTAATAGTAATCTGATCGTTAGAATAGTATCTTGGCATATAGAATAGTAACATAAATGTTAAAATAGTCTCCTAAAATTTTAAATTGTAATATAATATTTCATTATCTTATATAATGAATATCTGACATATTTATATCACAATAGATGTAAAAAATAGTTTTAAAATGTTAAAAAAATATGTTCATATTTTTATTTAAAACAAAGGTTTTATTTTTGTTTTTTAGTTAAATATAATTACTAAAATATTATTTTTAAAACAAGGTTTATAAATTTATATTATGTTTTATTTTATTTATAAAATTATTTTATGATTTCATACTTATTTTTTAAATGGGTAATAAAATAAAACAAAATATAAAAATTTATATTATTCAAAATAACTAATGAAATAATTTAAATTATATTTCAGATATTTATAAATTTATGTTAATTAAATGTATTTAATTTTAGAAATTAAATAATAAAATTTATATAATTTGGTTTAAATTTTGGTATTTTTTGTAATGAAGTTGATGTTTATATGAATACTAATATAATGAAAAACACTAATTTAACATAAAAAGTTATATACATGATTTATTACAAAAGGTGTCATATAAGCAATAATTAATTCTACATAAGATGAACAATTATCTATGTGTGGTCTTGAGATTCATTATTATTGATAGTATTGAGGGAAAAATAATCAACTAATGAATATAATATTCAAAAACACTACTCTCTTCCCTTTATAAATATCACTCATCCCAACCCTATATCCTCACACAATATAAGATATTAGGATTACCAAAATTCAATAATACTATCTTCTATTTCCTATAACCACTTCCTTAGACCCCAAATTCTCCGCAAATACCATTCTAAGGATACTAACGTTGTTTCCTAATAAGAGAAAACCAAAAGAACAAGTTAAAATTTAAACTAAAAATCTTTCAATATAAATTCTTCTTCTACCAACACCATTTCTTTCCATCCACCCAGATATAATAACATCAATATATTATATTATATTATATTATATTAATAATTATTTTTTAATATATATCTTCTATGCTCCGTTAAATTTATATCAAAATGAAGGTGTTTTTATAATATGGGTGGTTCACCGTCTCCATGAACAATGCACTTCTTTTTTATCAATGCATTTGTTGGATAGTGATATAAATAATGTTGTGGTTAAATATTATGATAATAAGTATAATATTTCATATTTACAATTATAAATTAAATTTATAAACATAATATTAAATAAATTTAATCCAATATTGTTTGGTCGGTAAAACCACCTAAATGAACTAACTGTATGATGAGCAAATTTACATTAAATGAATCATCCTTATGTAAATATACATGTTGATATATGAGATCATAAAAATTTATAGAAATAAATAGATATCATTTTATTTCACATCTTCATTTTTTTCCAATTTGAAAAGAACTTCATGATTTATCCACACCAGTGATCTGACTATGGAACATTAAAATGAACTCCCTAAAAAAATACATCATCTTTATATCTCATTAAAGTAGTCCTATACGAACATAATATAATTATACTAAATAAAATTTAAATGTAAAATGTCATTAATCATGTAATTTTTCATTATAATTTGATAATTCAGTATACTATGTGAAACTTCATAATAAATCTGAACACAAGTTACGGGATCTATCTGGACCATTCTATTTTCATTATGTTATGACATTTATACCTCTATGAAAATTTATCTCTATATGTGATATTATGTAATTCCATAAAATTATATATATATATATGGATTTTAAATATATAATAGCTTATTATCTCTTCCATTAAGGTGTTATACAAACCATATGTTCTTTTTCCAATGCCTTCGGTAAAATGAAACCGAATTAAGGAGAACATTTCATTACATTAATACATCTATGTAAAACCCATTAAAAGTTTCTATCACTATTAATAATTTCATTAAAAAAATTAAAATTTTATGGATGACCATTCATCTTTACCTTGTGATTTAATTTAAATTAAATAATATATTCTTTATTAATTGAATTGAATTCAGATTATTCCTTAAAAAACAAATTTAAATGTTCTTTTCCCTACTAAATTATCTAACCATTCTCATGATTTATTTTTCATATAAAATATTTTTGAGACCTACACAAATTTACTTGAATATGAAAATTAAAAATATTTAATCCTAATTTTTATCACTCGTTGTATTTATAAATTACATTTATATAGAATACATGAAACCTCGATTCTCTGTTAAACAACACTTTGTTATAACATATCCAATAAAATTAAGTTTTCCACATCAGTGTTGAATTTCAAAAAACGTTCATACATGGTTGTGTTCATTAAGATATTTAGAGCCTGATATGATCAACCTACATTTTTGGTGAATAGTAATGTACCTTTATGAATATTAATGTACCATTATCAACAGTAATGTTCCCTTATAAATATCAATATGATCCTTAAGAAATGTTACCTCACCCATAAAAGTTTAAATAAAATTTAGACACCTTATAAATGTAATAGAGTATTTAAGAAATTAATATTTCAGTGTTGGTATTTTTTGTGAGTAATATATATATATTTACAATTTTTAAATAATAAATTAATTAAATATAAAATATATTTTCAAAAAAATTATTCTAAAATACATTTTTTAGTATTATGATTTTAGGATTCTTTTATGAGAACCCATTTAATTTTTAAAATTATTATAAAATTAGTTTTATTTTTAAAATATATATTTTTCAAATAAAATATGATGTTATTTAAAAATTAAATTAATGTTATCTACAAAATTATTTGGATAAAATGGTGTTCATTTTTTTAGTTCTAAACATCAAAAAATAGTTATAGTGAATTTTTTTGATTCTTCTAAATACATTAATATTAGGTGAATAAAAAATATGGTAATTTACTGTATAAATACATTATAAGATAAATACACTATAGATTGAATCATTTGATGATTTAAGACAACATGGTTCAAACATACATGGAATTATTATGATTTTTTCCTAGAATCAACACAATTATTTATATTTGGAAAAAATGATTAAAATAATGGGAAACCCCACCTCTTCTCCAATATAAAAACCTACCCTCAATCTTAATTATATTCACTCTTCATTTCCATTATGCTCCTCAATGTTTGGCCCAAATACTCTTACATAGTACCTCCTCAAATCTAAGAGTTATTGGTCTTTCTAAAATACCAAAACAACTTCCCTTAAGGAGATTCTCAAGGAGGTGTTTTCAAGATGTAAGTCCACATCTTCTTTATTTTATTTTCATTTCAAGTTCCTTTATTTGGTTATCTTTTACTCACCTCCTACATTCAAATGATCATGATAAATATTATGTCATATGTATTCTAGAATTTTATCATGTCAATGGAACATCCATCACCAGTATATTTATTCTCTCTCTTTTATTTTAAGAAATAAATCATCATCCTAGAGGTGTCGATTTACAACCTGCATGGTCAATAAACCATCATTCTTCAAATTTATATTCATTTATGGTCGTCAAACCTTTCATATGGTTTATACAATCTATAATATATTTATTATACCCAATTTAATTTTATAGATCCATTATATATACATATAATATTAATACATCCAACAAAACTAGTTGGAAATATAAAAAATAAAGCCAAAATAATCCAAATTATTGTCATTAATGTTTCACCTAATAAATTGTCTTCATAAAATAATAAAAAATTAATTATTGAAACATTTAAGCATCTGAATGTTACTTAGTATCATATAAATCCAATTTTGGTGAATTATATCCATTCCACATGAACCCCGTTAATTATATAAATGCGATCCAATTACAAAAATCAAATAAATTAACATAATTGAACAACGTAATTCAATCATATAACCAATCAATAAAGACATAAATGAACATAATAAAATTAAGATCAACATAATTAATTTATAATACATACTTAATTATGTTATTAGTAATTCTAATTTCATATTCCAATACATTATGTTTATGATCGGAACATATTTGGACATTGGGTAAGGGTTTACTCAACATTATTTCATTCTAAGGAAAAATGACTTTCTCACAACAAATTCAGACATGTGGTGTATGTATACATCTCATTCATGTAGTATACCTTCAATATATCTATTATCAATTTATTAACTGTATCATTTTATGATTATTAATTTTGGGGAATACATTTCAATTGATTTCAAAGTGGTAAGGGTTTTCTAACTAAACCTCCACTTTTTCGGGTTACTCTTTGTCTGTCATAAATCCAGTTATATTCTTATTTATTCTTATTTTATTATCATAAATTCAGTTTTTATGTTTTATATATTTTTACCATCCATAATCCTTCATTATTTAATGAGAATTTAGTTGTTTGAAAATGATCTTTCAAAAATCCTTCCTCATAATGAAGCTCGTTTCATGGGAATTTCTGGAATTTTTACTTATTTTCATGGGAACTGTAAATTATATTTTTAGAAAAAAAATTTCTAAAATAGTTATTTTATTATGAAAAAATAACTTAATTCACAAATTATTTAAAAAAAATACTTTATCTAAACAACTATTCTTTTCAATATAAAAGAGAATTTATCTCGAGAATTACTTGATGATTTTAGAAGTGTATTTTCACCTATTTCAACACACTTGTTGATTATTATGTGATAATTTTTTTATTATATCTACCATATTTTATTGAATGGTATATGATTAGTTTGATTGTGGATGTTTTATCTTGATAGCATTCACCATATTACTTTTATTTGTTATTTTCTATGTTTAATGATTGGGGATAGCTAATTACATTACATATGGTAGTTTTAGTATGAAGGTATATTCAATTTATGTTTATCACCATTCATATAAAGAATGCATTGAAATTATTTTCTGATAGTTTTGGCCTTCTATAGCCCATAAATGTATCATAAGGTTTCATGAGACAAACTAGTTTTTTGACATGAGGCCTTGACAAAATGGTTATTGTGGTCTTAGCCTGATGCCTTGACGATGTGGTTATGTTGTCCATTATTAAGAATTCCCTCATTATAAAACCAGATATTGATATTCCATTTAATTATTTAGCTATATAAAAACCATGGTTATGTTTTATTAAATTATTTAATCAGTTTTTTTCCTTTCATATAATGTTGAAGTATGTTTTTAAAGGCATGTTTTTTTAGTTATTCTCCTTGACAAGGGTTTATGTTTATAATTTCCTCTGAATTATTATTTACCCTTACTAAACATATGATATCACCCCTTTCAAATATATTATTTTTTCCATGATGTGAATATGTATATTATGAATGACTTTAAATTATAATCTATGAGATTATTTGTGATTAAAATTATTATTTTATGTTGTATTTCTTTTCAGTATATAATTTTGAATTTATGTGTGTTTCACATTTTCCAAAACCACTAAACTACTTATTCCATGTGGATATAAAAAAATTTATAATCTTGTTAATGTAATTGAATGAGGCACTAGCTCCGAGAAACTAGGGTCAGGTCTTTACGGTTGTTTTAAAAGTAAATTTTGTTCAAAACATGGAAACTAGATTTAGAAAATTTAGATTAAGGAACAAAATAAGAAGACAACCTTTGAGGATAAACATAATGAAAATTTGAGAAGTTTGGTAAGGAATAAAATATGTGGATATTTATAGAAAATATATCACATATTGTATTCTATTTGTGGATGTGGTTCTGAAACAGATGTACAAAGGAGTAACAAAAACAACAAGGAGTTCTCAGCATGACTTGGGGAATTTTGGTACTCGAAAATGGGCCTTACTGGACATCTTGTTTGACCCTCATAGGGTATATGCTGAATATAATACAAATTTTCCATAAAAAATACCTTGATGGAATATAATCTAAATTTTTCCTCTATGAAACCATTTATATGACTATTAGATTAGCTAGGGATATGATTTCTATTTATGCTACGTATTTTTCTTAGATGATATTAAACATTATGATTTATAACCATATCTTGCTCGTTACATTATTTAGAAATGGTGCATGGTGGATGGAATGGAAAAAACATTAATGTATGTACCCCATATAAGGATTTCCATCTGATCCAAGATAATGATGTTTCCTTTGGTGTCGCAACTGGTGTTCAAAAACATATAACGATACATAGAATGTTTACTGAGGTTGTGAAAAATAAACGTACTTATTTGTAGAATCTAGATCCAAAACGTAAAGGATCTATGGAAACATCACAGTGGAGCAGTTGACATGTTCTTTGGATAAGACATTTCTCACATTAGGACATAACAAAAGAGAGTAGGTTTTCATAACAGTTTATCATCTATCAGGGGATGCAGATCAGTGGTGATATTTAATTCAAAATAAAAAAGGATGAGGGAGAAATAAAATAAATCTAATATAGGGTTTTTAAGGAAATATTCATATAAAAATATAACCCTCATTAAAAGAGGAGAGATATAGAATGACAGTTTTTGAATCTATGGAAAAAAGAATATGATAATGTTTAAAGGTAAGGAGATAACTTCAAAAGGATATAAATCCATTCCGTGGAATTTATTGGTAATCCAAGAAAAAATATTGATTGATTATTTAATGTTTTAAAACCATTCCTCTGTTGGGAATTGGTATCCCAATATTTCTCATCATACGAAGATGCAGTCTCATGTGTTATCCAAATAGAAAAGGAATACTATATGACTTATAAAATTAATTGAATGAAAATTAATAATAGCGATTCAAAAACCTATAAAAATTTAAATAAAGAAATGTGGAAGAGGGGAAGAGTTGACTTTCCTCCTTGTGGTAATTGTTAGAAGAAACACCATGTTACTTTCTTAAAGTGTATGAGTTTTTGTAACAAGTGTTTAGAAAATGTTTACCACTCCCATGATTACAAGAGGATGAATGAAGATACCAATGTTTGATGATACAATTTCATGGAGATAGGAAATTATGAAAATTATTTTCCTTAGCATCAAGGAAGCATTCTCAAAATAAATCCAATCGTGAATGGACAAGTTTATGCTATGACAATTTCTGAGGTTTTTGTTCCGAATGATGTGGTTCTAGGTACCTTAATCATTTCATCAAACATATCCAATACTTTATTTGATTCTATATCTTATCATTCATTTATATCTTGATTGTTTTTCAAGAAAATTAGATCATTCCAATATGATTTAATAAAATAATTTTCTATGAAAACCCCTAAGGGAAGTATCATTGCCACAATGACTTGTTAGGAAGTCCCCATTGTGGCATATGAATTGGTGTTATATACTAATTTTCTCATCATAAAAATTATTTTCATTGATATATTTCTCATTATTTATTGGATTTAATATTGTGATGTGAAAATATATCTATAGAAGAAGTAAGTTATAATATATGAGAACGATATAGATTACCTTGTCATTAGCTAAGAAACATCACCATCAGATTATCATCTAGATCCACCCTCTATATCTCTAATGAATTCAATTCTTAAGTACAACAAGAAAACAATACCTGTGGGTGAGGTAAGATGTTTTCAAATTGAGGATATACCTCTTGTGTAATAATACTTTGATTTATTTCTAGATGATTTACTTGGACATCCTCTGAAGTGGGAAATTGGGTTTTATACTAATTTAATTACTAGTGAAAAGGAATTTATCAAAAAAATCATTATATAATAGACTTAATGGAATTAGTATAACTTATCAAAATCTATAAGAGATTATTATTAAGGGTTATATTTTGCTTAGTATTTCTCCATGGGGTCCTCTTATTCATTTGGTTACGAAAAAATATGGATCTATGAGGTTCGGCATTGACTACAAGGAGATCAATGTTATTGTGATAAATTACAATTATCCACTTCCTTGTATTGATAAATTATATGATCCAAATCAAAGAGCCCAATTTTTTTTTAAAGATTGAACATTGTTATGGATATCATCAATTGTGTACGCAGAAGGAAGAAATCCAAAATACAACATTTCAAACAAGGTATAAGCATTAAGAGTTTACAATAATTCATTTTGAACTGAATACAGCATCCTCTATTTTCATGGATCTAATGATTAGGGTTTTCATTTAATATATTGTGGAATTTTTCGTTTTACTTATTGATGTTATCTTTGAATAATCCCAAATCTAAAAATATAATCAAAATAGCTTTCACATTATTATTATGTCTATTAGAAGAAATGAATTATATGATTAGTTTAGTAAGTGTGAGTTTTGGATTCAATCAGTTTCTATCATTGGAAATATAGTATCCAAGGATGAAATATATGTTTATCTTGTGAAGAAAAGTTTCTCCTAGAATGTCCTACACCAACAAACATCATCGAGTTCCATAGTTTTATTTTTTTAGTAGGATAATATTGTTGTTTCATTTAGAACATCCCTCATTCACCCAACCCGTTAATAAAGAATACATGTGATGGGGAAAATTTCGTATGGACAAGAGAATGTAAGAAATATTCCAAACAGTTAAACAACATATTAGGTAATGTTCTGATTATAACTATAATATATAGGAGTGATGGGTGGGTGATCTATATTGATGCATCATAGAAAGGAATTATTTTTTTCTTTATGCAGAATGGTATATTTATTTCTTATTCATCAGGGTAATTAAAATTCATTAAAAGAGCTATCCTACTAAATATTATCTATTAGATTATATGATATTTGATCTAGAAATATGGATTCACTATTTCCTTGGTGAATGATGTGGGATATAGATAGATCATAATAGTCTGAAATTTATCTTCTCCAAGATAGAACTCAACATGAGGCAATGGAGATGGATTGAATGACTCAAGGATTATGATTTTTCTATAAAAATTCAAAAAGGAAAGGCATATAAGGTATCTGATGTATTGTTAAGGAATGGTCATGGTATTTTAAAAAAATAATGATTGAAAGTGGTGTTGTAAACTGGAACTATTAAGTACGGACATGGGAATTATCAATGAAGGTGAAACCTAATTACATTTTCAAATTTTTCTCCCATCCAACTTTATTGGAAATAATTAAAATTTATCATCCTTATGATGAGAATATTTAAATGAATATTTGTAGAGACCCGAAGCTTGACATACATGGACATTACATTACATTTGCAGAATACTTATTACATAACAAAAACACACACACAAGGATCGTAATAGTTTAGTGTCTTTGGAAACTCGGAACGTAATCTTCTAATCGTGGTGAAAGATCTTCAAAATCTCCCATAAAGATCTTCCTTGTTTTTACCTAAAACCTTTATTTATATCCTGGGGAAAAGAAAACATAAAAGGGTGAGCTCAAATGCTCAGTAAGGGTAAACAAAAGAAATATCAATCACATCATATACATAAGCACATAACTTTTGGAAATCTTAACCTGAAAAAGAGATCATAATTTCATAACATGGGGTAAATCATGGCAGTGAAATGTAATCACAATAATCATAACATAAAACATGAAACTTTGTGGAATTCACACATAATCATAGAGAATCATTTCTTGTTAGTCAAGACTCATTGCCAAGACTATCTTAGTGGACAAAGTCCCTTTCTGAATCGAGTAACCCTCGTTTCAGTCCTGTTTCACTGAACCGGTATAACCTACCGTTCCAGACCTGTCTATCTCATGAGATATAAAATCTTTACCCAATGCATTGGAGGGAGATATAGGTCCCACCCATCTTATAATGAATCCTTTCTTATGTGTGCCACATAATCATAAATCATACATCATCTCATAACACATGTAACAAAAATGGGATTCTTGAAACATCATGACATCATAAAACAAATCATATAAGGTAAATGACTTCATAAAAATAATTTCCTCAAAACATAGTCAAATCAATGTAATAATAGGGATAAAAACATAACCCTATATTATCTTAGATGGAAAATAATTTTGATAAAACATTTGAACTCCATTCTTGAGGAAAATATCATTTCTACTTCAAAAACACTTTTCTTTTCATAACATGTCATAAACTAAAAGAAGTTGATTAAAAATAAACTTGAAAACATGTAAAGGAAGATTCTTGGAAATAATGTTTTAAAAATCCATTCATGCCGTATAAGTTAAAAAAAACAATCTTCGTACTTTTGTCGTAAAAGTCAAAAAGTATCTCGTAAGAAAAACGACAAAAGATTCCTTTCATACATATTACTAAAAACTCACCGAAAGGAAAAAATGGATTTAAACAATTTTAGGTGGATGGAAATAATATTAAATATTGATGAAACATGGATGTGGACGATAAAATACAGCCCAGTAAATACTTACGAATAAACAATCTCGGATAAAAATGAGATTGTGATATTTTCCTTACCTTAGGTCCGACTTGCTTTGTAAGTGTCTGAAACTCCTGTATAATGATATAAATCATGTTATTGACTTATTCCAAAATCATATTCATTGTTATGATATCATATATGGTTCACTTATGACATTATATTACCCGTTCTTTTGTAAATTCCATGTTAAAGAAGCGTTTTGGGTAAAATTGTTTCATTTATCGTAGGTGTTTTGACATGTTGTTCTTGACATTATTATTACTTATATCATGATTTAATTACTTCCAGAATATAAAATATGATTTATATATCATATATATTCAGTATTTATATATATAATAGATAGATAAATGAAATGAAAAACACCGTTCATGGAGACGGTAGTACGTACGTACGGATGAACACTGTTTTCGTTTCCTTCTTGAAGTGAATGGAATTAAGTAGATGACATACATATAAATTTACATAAATCCAATATCATTATTATGTCATATATTTCATTAGTACTTATTATATATACTTTATAATCATTCATGAATGGTTAATCATTGAGAATTAATCTCATCGCGTCGTGGAGACGGTAGTCCGTACGTACGCACGAGCGATGATATCGTTCCCATGGTCGTGGAATTGTGTTGAAGTGTATGTAGACTATTTCAGTATCAATATCACTTTATAATAATCATATATAGTTACTCATTGCACCATTATACACATCCTATTAAGGTGGTGGTGGAAAATAGATTACACCACGGCGTGGAGACGGTATTCCGTACGTACGCACGCGCGGTGATTTCATTTTTCCGTTGGATGGATAGAAGGTGAATTAGAGTTTTTTTCATATTTATAATAACATATCAGTATGTAAGTAATACTGATTTTATTACTTTATCATGAAACAACTAAAGAAGAAGAAGTTGAAGAAGAAAGAAATTGAAAAGATCGGTAATGGATATTAACTCTTCTTTGGAACGCCTCTTTGAATCCTCCACTTAGGGAACTAATATTGGTCTTTGAAGGAGACCAGGACCTCTAGGATTATTCTAGGGAAGTGGGGAAGGGATTTTGTCAGGGTTTGGGCGAGCTTGAGTGCTCAAATTGATGTGAGGAGGAGGGGGAGGAGGTGTCCTTTTATAAGGGAGGAGAGGGGCACCTTAGGAATACCTCAAAATATTATTTTATATTAATGTCCAAATCGGTTTATAATGGTTCAAAAGGGTCTTATATCGAAGCTAAAGTGGGGATGGGTCGAAATACTATCAACCAATAGGATTTAGACAAGTTTATGGTATTATTGTAACCTTATCAATTAGATTTAACTCTAGGTTAAATAATTTAACTTTTACCGTGTCTTTTTGTTTTCTTTCACTATATGGTTAATACACTTACTATAACATGCCAAACGAACCCCAAATTGTTTATTAATAATATATATATACTTATATAAGTCATTTGGCCGAACCTTATATTTTTAGGAATAAAATAACAATTAGTAATATAATATTTGATTTAAAAACTATTTTGTGTCAATTTTGACACTATTTGATATATGATTTTTGTGAAAGTCATAACAGAATTATATGTTCGAACCAAGTTGATTAAATCAACACTAATATATCATAGTAACCTAGAAAATTATCTTAATTCATAAAAAGTTTCAAATTACATTTATTTTGGTGTTTATAACATCAATTATGTCAATATTTCATAAATAAGATAATTACTGCATCGTCGTTGTGTCATAATTAAATTAAATTATTTAATGTCTAGAAATTATAAATAAAATACCATTATGTAGGAAATCTTTTTATCTTTCTAGTGAATATTTATTGTCGAATTTATCTTATGTATAACCCCATATTAAAAATGATTTACTTATTAAGAATTGATTTTAACTATTTTAACCCTTCTTTAAATAAATTAATAATAAATGTCCTAATCTAATCCAAGTGGGCCTAAATGGTCATATTTTATTCCTAAGTTTGTTTTTGGTCGAATTACACTTTTCCAATAGAATTAGGACATTTGTTAGGGTAATAGTAATATCATATTTACCCTTAGTTACCCTATTTACTATTAACCGCGGAAAAAAAAAGTAAAAAGTTACTATTCACCAAAAAATAATTTTTATCTCATTGAACAACATTTTACTTACCGATATCAACCATGTCTGTCGGATTTTCGATATTCTATTCACAGAAGTGGTAAAATTAAGTTTTATGCAAAATTCAGTTTTTAACATACCACTTAGTGGTTTCACTATTCATCAAAAATTGATGTTTTTCAGAACAATGCCAAAATTTCATCCTAAGCTATATGTCATATTCCAAATTCAAAAATGAAGTCTATTTCACAAAATTAATAACATAGAAGTTGCATTAATTAATTTTATAATTAAATCCCGCTGTTAAAACAAATAGCGTGTTTTTATGAAACAATATCTATCAAAAGATTGACACTTGATTATGTCTGGATTAAATGTGAAATTACATTCAATGAACAACATTGTATTAAATTGTAAAAATATATTCTAAATAAACTTTAAAACCACTCAAATTAATAATTTATCACTATTAATTATTTCGATTAAAAAAGTTGTTTTTAATTATAATTTAGTAATTTTCACTATTCATCAGAATATGAAAGTTATCCGAAAAGTACTAAAATTTCACTTTAGGATAAATTTGATACTCCGAATCCAAAAATGAAGTCCATTTTGAGAGCTAAAATTTCTAAAATTTAAAAAGTGGTTATTACTATTCATAACGGCTAGTTTTAATAATATTTTAATAGCATATCGTTGTTTCGTGAAACTCAGTATTGCGTACTACACACGCTATCGAGGAAGGTTGCGATTGCGTGTAATGCAAGGCAAGTCAAAGATGCGTGTTGTGCAAGCTCCTTTTGGTGTAGTGTACAAGACATTAATAAAATTAAAAAAACTATTTTTCATAAAATCTCAGGCTGTTACATTCTACCCCCCTTAAAATGAATTTCGCCCTCGAAATTCGTCGAGGTTATAAATGGTTTACTATTTGAAAGTTTCTTTAATAGAAACCCACATCGTAAAAAGGAATATCAAAACCAATCTTTAAAAAGAAAAGTATGAAACGTAACGGTTACCCAGATAAACTAATCACTGGGTTTCCACATAGGAGAAAATATGGATATGGAAGAGAAATCTAACCATCATGTTCTGATGGAGAGTGGTAGAGAACATGGCTATGGAAAAGCCAGCAATCACAAAGCCATAAATTTGTGATGATCTAAGGTATCATATGATTCATTAGATATAAGATCACTAGGACAACATTTTTGGTTTTCAAGATCGTTTCCCTAAAGTTAAAGAATTTGAATTAGAATAAATACTTACTTTATTTTGGTACAATCTTACTGTTGTTCGTGCCTTTAACAATTTCCACATCATCTCTTAAATAAATGAAGTTGAATTTGTTATTCGTGAAGTGTTAGCAGATCATGTGATAGAATGACGGGTCATTCCATCTGTCTCAAACAAAAGGTTAGCAAAAATTATATACACAAGTCGATCTATAGTGAGATTAATCATATATGGTTCCTAAAATGGACTTTATACTTCATATATCATACTTATTAATATAATAAAACTAGTTTCTAATAAACAGGGACTTCCTGTAGGCTAGTGGTAGGCGATAAAGGCCAGTCGCACTTCGGTTGTGGGTTCGATTCCCACATCCTTGTCCGACGCGATGGGCTATCTCCCATCCTGCAGGTTGTCCTTTTTCTAAAACTATATTACTATAACATCCCATCAATAATATCGAGAAAACTTCTATCCTTAAATAATACTAACTTATGTCCAACATAATCCATTCCAATCTTTAGGCTTATCCATAATACTGCAGTCCATTCTCATAACATAGTGAAAATGATTACCAGAGATTTAACACCATCGTCGATCCCCATATATCATAAGATATGTTTTGTTGGTCACATTCCAAACATTCAAAGTCCATAATCATGTATTCTCTTGAATACCTTAGTGAAAACATGAATGCAGTTAAAATTTAGCACTTTCCACATACCAAAATCCTCAAAATTCTATATACTCAAACCATGATATCACTTAGTCCTTATATCAATCATGAGCTCATGAATACTGATAAACATTTCGTTTTCTCATTTTCCCTTCATTATGCTCATATCATCTTATTTCCAAAAATATCTCAATCACTTTGAATACCATATTAGACCAATACATAAATATTCCAATACTTTATGATACAACATTATTTTGGAATCCCATTACATAAACACTTAATCATTCCACCACATCGTTGTCATATTCAACATCGCCAATAGTGATCGCATGTGACTTCCCTTTTTCCTTTTCCTTCAGTGGTTGCTCGTGTTGATCATCACTAACCCTTGGATTAGGGAATTTATTAGCATAATGCCCCATTTCCTAACACTTGAATCATTGAAGTGTTGGTGGTGCGTTCTCTACAGTGTTTGCTTTATTCACATCATTAGAAAACATTTTTCCATTACTTCGACACTCAGCTGCTCGATGACCTTCTTTTCCACACTTAAACCATTTTCTAGTCCCTTTAAGACAATCTCCACCATGCTTCTTTCCACACATTGTGCATAAGGAACCATTCATCTTCTTTTCACAATTATTCTGAGATTTCTCCTTGAACTCCATCTTTCGTTTCTTGTCAAAACCATGAGATGGATATGTAACACCAACTTCCATTTCTACCTTGATAGCACAACACACAATTTCTTCATAGCTACTGAAGTATCTTATAGCTAATGCCCTTCTAAGACTTGGTTTTAAGCCACTGAATAATCGATCAACTTTACTTTCAGGTTGGATGATAATGCCAGATGCATACCTTGCAAGTCTTGTAAAATTCGCTTCGTATATACCAAAAGATTCATCATCCTTTTGCTTTAGTTCAAGAAACTCTTTCTCCATCTTTGTTCGAAGAATACGAGGGAAGTACTTATTGAAAAATAAGTTCTTGAACTCGTCCCATTCCATGGACTCAATTTCATCTCTTTGCCTTGTATTCTTGATAAGATTCCACCATTGATCAGCTTCACCTTCCAAACGATATACTGCTAAGATGACTTTATCATGTTCAGAACATTGAAGAACTGAAAATATATTTTCTGTGGAACTGATCCATTTTTCATCAATAAGTGGATCAGAAGACCCACTGAAAGAAGGTGGATGTTGCCTCATGAAGGACTCAATAGAATATTGTTCCCTTCTCTGCTCATTTGGAAGTCCAGAATGATTCATAGCTTGTGTAAGTATAGCAATAAGATTTTTCACTCCATTTCCCATAACATTTGTTTGTTTAGGAAGAAAATCATTGCATTGTCCATTGCATTGATCAACACGGTTCCTTCGAGTTCTAGCCATCGTCTAAAACCGAAAAAGAATAGTGTGAGAGGAAAAAATCATGCTAGGGAAAACAATATAATAAAGGGGGAGTACCTTCAATATCTAACATCTTAGGTTTAATTCTATGATCGTTAGCGTAGTTCTAGTACTATAACCTATACGTATACTTAACTTTAGGGACATCCCAAGACATATCTTAGAAATATCTCTAGGGATCTCACTAATGTTTTCGCGTCCAAGTTTCCAAAGGTTGACTAAACCTTTCCTCTAATACCAACTATAGAGACCCGAAGCTTGACATACATGGACAATACATTACATTTTCGGAATACTTAGTACATAACAAAAACAAACACACAAGGATCGTAATAGTTTAGTGTCTTTGGAAACTCGGAACGTAATCTTCTAATCGTGGTGAAAGATCTTAAAAATCTCCCATAAAGATCTTCATTTTTTTTACCTAAAACCTTTCTTTATATCCTGGGGAAACGAAAACATAAAAGGGTGAGCTCAAATGCTCAGTAAGGGTAAACAAAAGAAATATCAATCACATCATATACATAAGCACATAACTTTTGGAAATCTTAACCTGCAAAAGAGATCATAATTTCATAACATGGGGTAAATCATGGCAGTGAAATGTAAACACAATAATCATAACTTAAAACATGAAACTTTGTGGCATTCACACATAATCATAGAGAATCATTTCATGTTAGTCAAGACTCATTGCCAAGACTATCTTAGTGGACAAAGTCCATTTCTGAATCGAGTAACCCTCGTTTCAGTCCTGTTTCACTGAACCGGTATAACCTACCGTTCCATCCCTGACGATCTCATGAGATATAAAATCTTTACCCAATGCATTGGAGGGAGATATAGGTCCCACCCATCTTATAATGAATCATTTCTTATGTGTTCCACATAATCATAAATCATACATCATCGCATAACACATGTAACAAAAATGGGATTCTTGAAACATCATGACATCATAAATAAAATCATATAAGGTAAATGACTTCATAAAAATAATTTCATCAAAACATAATCAAATCAATGTAATAATAGGGATAAAAACAGAACCCTATATTATCTTAGATGGAAAATAATTTTGATAAAACATTTGAACTCCATTCTTGAGGAAAATATCCTTTCTACTTCAAAAACACTTTTCTTTTCTTAACATGTCATAAAATAAAAGAAATTGATTAAAAATATACTTGAAAACTTGTAAAGGAAGATTCTTGGAAATAATGTTTTCAAAATCCATTCATGCCGTATAAGTTAAAAAAACAATCTTCGTACTTTTGTCGGAAAAGTCAAAAAGTACCTCGTACGAAAAACGACAAAAGATTCCTTTCATACATATTACTAAAAACTAACCGAAATGTAAAAATGGATTTAAACAATTGTAGGTGGATTGAAATAATATTACATATTGATGAAACATGGATGTGGATGATAAAATACACCCCAGTAAATAATTACGAATAAACAATCTCGGATAAAAATGAGATTGTGATATTTCCCTTACCTTAGGTTCGACTTGCTTTGTAAGTGTCTGAACCTCCTGTATAATGATTTAAATCATGTTATTGAATTATTACAGAATCATATTCATTGTTACGATATCATATATGGTTCACTTATGACATTATATTACCCGTTCTTTTGTAAATTCCATGTTAAAGAAGCGTTTTGGGTAAAATCGTTTCATTTATCGTAGGTGTTTTGAATTGTTGTTCTTGACATTATTATTACTTATATCATGATTTACTTACTTCCAGAATATAAAATATGATTTATATATCATATATATTCAGTATATATATATATATAATAGATAGATAAATGAAATGAAAAACACCGTTCATGGAGACGGTAGTCCATACGTACGCATGAACGTTGTTTTCGTTTCCTTATTGAAGTGAATGGAATTAAGTAGATGACATACATATAAATTTACATAAATCCAGTATCATTATTATGTCATATATTTCATTAGTAATTATTATATATACTTTATAATCATTCATGAATGGTTAATCATTGAGAATGAATCTCATCACGTCGTGGAGACGGTAGTCCGTACGTACGCACGAGCGATGATATCGTTCCCATGGTCGTGGAATTGTGTTGAAGTGTATGTAGACTATTTCAGTATCAATATCACTTTATAATAATCATATATAGTTAATCATTACACCATTATACCCATCCTATTAAGGTGGTGGTGGAAAATAGATTACACCACGGCGTGGAGACGGTATTCCGTACGTACGCACGCGCGGTGATTTCATTTTTACGTAGGATGGATAGAAGGTGAATTAGAGTTGTTTTCATATTTATAATAACATATCAGTATGTAAGTAATACTGATGTTGTTACTTTATCATTAAACAACTAAAGAAGAAGAAGTTGAAGAATAAAGAAATTGAAAAGATCGGTAATGGATATTACCTCTTCTTTGGAACGCCTCTTTGAATCCTCCACTTAGGGAACTAATATTGGTTTTTGAAGGATACCAAGACCTCTAGGATTATTCTAGGGAAGTGGAGAAGGGATTTTGGCAGGGTTTGGCCGAGCTTGAGTGCTCAAATTGGTGTGAGGAGGAGGAGGAGGTGGTGTCCTTTTATAAAGGAGGAGAGGGGCACCTTAGGAATACCTCAAAATATTATTTTATATTAATGTAAAAATCGGTTTATAATGGTTCCAAAGGGTCATATTTCGAAGCTAAAGTTGGGATGGGTCGAAATACTATAAACCAATAGGATTTAGACAAGTTTAGGGTATTATTTTAACCTTATCAATTAGATTTAACTCTAAGTTAAATAATTTAACTTTTACCGTGTCTTTTTGTTTTCTTTCACTATATGGTTAATACACTTACTATAACATGCCAAACGAACCACAAATTGTTTATTATTAATATATATATCTTTATCTAAGTAATTTTGCCGAACCCTAGATTTTTAGAAATAAAATAACAATTAGTAATATAATATTTTATTTAAAAACTATTTTGTGTCAATTTTGACACTATTTGATATATGACTTTTGTGATAGTCATAATAGAATTATATATTCGAACCAAGTTGATTAAATGAACAATAATATTTCATAGTAACCTAGAAAATCATTGGAATTCATAAAAAGTCTCAAATTACATTTATTTGGGTGTTTATAACATCAATTATGTCAATATTTCATAAATAAGATAATTACTGCATCATCGTTGTGTCATAATTAAATTAAATTATTTAATGTCTAAAAATTATAAATAAAATACCATTATGTAGGAAATCTTTTTAGCTTTCTAAGGAATATTTATTGTCGAATTTATCTTATGTATAACCCCATATTAAAAATTATTTACTTATTAAACTTTGATTTTAACTATTTTAACCCTTCTTTAAATAAATTAATAATAAATGTCCTAATCTAATCCAAGTGGGCCTAAATGGTCATATTTTATTCCTAAGTTTGTTTTTGGTCGAATTACACTTTTCCAATAGAATTAGGACATGTGTTAGGGTAATAGTAATATCATGTTTACCCTTAGTTACCCTATTTACTATTAACCGCGGTAAAAAAAAGTAAAAAGTTACTATTCAGCAAAAAATTATTTTTATCTCATTGAACCACATTTTACTTACTGATATCAACTGTGTCTGTCGGATTTTCGAAATTCCATTCACAGAAGCGGTAAAATTATGTTTTATGCAAAATTCAGTTTTTAACCTACCACTTAGTGGTTTCACTATTCATCAAAAATTGATGTTTTTCAGAACAATGACAAGATTTCATCCTAAGCTATATTTCATATTCCAAATTCAAAAATGAAGTCTATTTTACAAAATTCATAACATAGAAGATGCATTAATTAATTTTATAATTAAATCCCACTGTTAAAACAAATAGCGTGTTTTTAAGAAACAATATCTATCAAAAGATTGACACTTGATTATGTCTGGTTTAAATGTGAA
The DNA here is from genome assembly GCA_963277665.1 of Viscum album. Lineage (NCBI taxonomy): Eukaryota > Viridiplantae > Streptophyta > Magnoliopsida > Santalales > Viscaceae > Viscum > Viscum album. Next base: position 620,995,557 of record OY728131.1, on the reverse strand, counting down.
ATTACATTAAATGACCAACATTGTATTAAATTGTAAAAATATATTCTAAATAAACTTTAAAACCACTCAAATTAATAATTTATCACTATTAATTATTTCGATTAAAAAAGTTGTTTTTAATTATAATTTAGTAATTTTCACTATTCATCAGAATATGAAAGTTTTCCGAAAAGTACCAAAATATCACTTTAGGCTAAATTCGATACTCCGAATCCAAAAATGAAGACCATTTTGAGAGATAAAATTTCTAAAATTTAAAAAGTGGTTATTACTATTCATAACGGCTAGTTTTAATAATATTTTAATAGCATATCGTTGTTTCGTGAAACTCAGTATTGCGTACTACACACGCTATCGAGGAAGGTTGTGATTGCGTGTAATGCAAGGCAAGTCAAAGATGCGTGTTGTGTAAGCTCCTTTTGGTGTAGCGTACAAGACATTAATAAAATTAAAAAGAATATTTTTCATAAAATCTCGGGCTGTTACAATATTAATTATTTGAATTATTGGAACTTGTAAGACATCATATATAAAAATGGAATTCTGAAATTCTGGAAGAGGTTTGGTCATCCGGCAATACTCAACCTGAAAAGGGAGTTATTAGATGATTCACAATATTTTAATTTCACTTTTCATATTGGTAGCAATATTATGTATAAATGATTAAAATAAAATTTATGGTGGGACCACATAAAAAGGAAATTTTCATATTATGTACCAAGATGTTTAGTCTTTCAAAAATTTTAGGTTGAAAAAAACCATCCTTGATGAGTAATGAATCATCAGCCTATTCCTACATTGAAATGGGATGACATCCCCAAGGATTTTTTAACTAGATTAAACAAAACTCTAATAAATAATTATTCAATATGGGTAATTTTATTTATTAAACTATGAAATCATCCCATTTCATCCCTGTAAGGAAGGATTTTTCGACTAGAGTTCCTTTCATGACTATATATCATTGAAGTTATGATACTTCATACAGAACCTCTCTCAATTGTGTCTGATCGTGATCCAAGATTCAAATAGAAATTCAAGAAAAATATTCAAAAATATTTTGATAGAAAAAGTTGATTGAGTACTAATTATAACCCTAAATATGAATAGAAATATGAATGGATGATCCAAACATTAGATGAAATGATGATATTGTGATCACTTCATTTTTTAGGTATGTTTAATCTGTATTTACCTTTTAAGAAATTTCCTACAATAATATTTAACATTATTGTATTCAAATGGAACCATATGTTGAAGTGTATGGAGAGATATGTCATAAACCCATGTGTAGTGATGAATTTGGTGAAAGGAAGCTTGTGAACCCAGAACATGTGGAGGAAACATCTTAGAGGGTACATAATATTCAAACCCATATCAAAGTATCTCATAGAATTCAAAATATCTATGCCAATAATCGATGGAATAATTTTGAATTTCATGTGGGAGACCGTGTTTTATTAAATGTATCTTCAGGGAAGGGTGTTATAATATTTTGGTTGAAAGGGAAATTAATCCTCATGTACATTGGCCCTTGTGAAATTATGTATAGAATTAGTGTTGTGGCTTATAGTTTGAAAATTACGACTATCCATATTAATGAAAAAAAATGTGTTTCATGTATCATTGTTGATAATTTACATTATGGGCCCAACACATGTCCTCACTTATGAACGTATAGAATTGGTACATGACTTTTCTTATTTTGAAGCGACTTCCTAGATTATAGAGACTAAGGGACATGTGTTGATGAATCATACTACATCATTGGTAAGTTTACATTGGAAAAATAATAAAATTAATGAAGTGGCATGGGAGACTGAGGAGCTTATGATGATGAAATACCCAAATATTTTTATGGGGTAACATTCTGGAATTTTGCGGATAAATTTTTTGTATGGAAGGAGAATGTAACTACCCCTGGATTTATAAATAAATTTAATATTGAATGCATGAACCAATAATTCTCTAAAAAACAAACTTTTTTATAACATAGCTAGTAAACATTATGTTTCCGCCCCTATGATTTGAATTTCAAAAAATTGACACACGTGATTGCATTCAGAAAGATATTTTCAGTTTGATATGACAAAATTGTATTGTTTGGGAATAGTAGTGTACCCTTATGAATTGTGACATACATTTATTAGTATTAATATGATCCCTAGGATTAGTAAACTCTCCCCGGATTGTATAAATAGTATTTCTATACAATATAAATGAAATAGAGTATTTTATAAATTAATTATTCAGTGTTTATATTTTTTGTGAGTAATAAATTGTTAATTTATATTTAAAATTAATAATTTTATTTAAAATAAAATAAATTTTCAAAAAATATATTCTTAAAATAATATTTTTTCCTATGATTTTATGATACTTTTATGATACCCCATTTTGTTTATGAATGCACTATAAAAGCTGTTAAAAATTTAAAATATATATTTTTTATGTATATAATGATTTTATTCAAAAGTTTTAATTTCACATATATTGAAATTTATTTTGATAAATGGAATTATTTATTATATTATAAATTTTATAAAATTGTTAGGGTTAATTTTTGGTATTTTTAGGAAAAACCAGAATTTTTTTTGAATAGTAAAATATGGTAATTTAAGGTATAAATACTTTTTAAGATAAATAAAATATTCCATGCATCGTGGAATATTTAATTATATTTGGTTACCAATCACATTCACTTATTATTGTTTCTATTCCCATGAATCAATAATATTGTTTATCTTAAGAAAAATAATAAATAATGATTAAAATAACGGGAAACCCCCCATATTATCCACTATAAAAACCACCCCTCACTCACTCTTCTATTCACTCCAATAAGCATATAAGAACATGAAATTTCTTCCCAAATAATCACCCTTAGTCTCTCCCCCAATCTGGAGCTCTAGTTCTTTCCAATAGACAAAAACACATTCCCTTAACGATATTCTCAAGGATGTGTTTTCAGGAGGTAAGTCAACATCTTATTTCATTTAATTTAATATCAAGTTCTTTTTTTATTATCCTCAATTCACCTCTTATATGCAAATGATATTGATAAATCTTTTATCATCTATATATAATATTTAAATCATGTTAATTGAACATCCATGATCAATATCTTAATGCTCACACTTTTATATTAAAATCAAAATCATCATCTGGGAGGTGATGATTTACAACCTTCATGGGGGATAAATATTTGTTCTTCAATTTATCTTTAAGTTATGGTAATGAAACCATTTTTATGGTCAAAAAAAATATAATATATGTGTTATAACCTATTTAATGTTCTAGAACCAGTATATAAACATAATATTAACACATACAAGAAAAAAAGTTCGCAATATTCAAAATACCACCAAAATAATCTAAATGGTTTTCATTAATGTTTCACCTAATAAATCATGTTAATAAAATATAAAAATTGATTTATATTCCCTTATAAGTTTTATATTGTTACTTAATATCATATAAATCCAGTTTTGGGGAATTATATCAATTCCACCCAATCTCCATTAATTATAAACAAGCGAACTATCTATGAAAATCAAGGAAATGAACACTTCAGAAAGATGAATGAAAATCATATAACCTATAAATAAGGAAATAAATGAACAAAATAAAATTCTGATAAACTTACTACATGCCTATTTGGTTTTTAATTATGTTATTTATATGTCTATTTTTATATTGTAGGGCCTTAAGTTCAAGAGAGGAACATATTCGGGCATAAGGTAAAGGTTTTCTCAACTCACTTTTATTCCTGTGAAATATGCCTTACTTTCCACTAATTCTTGTGTTTGGTGTATTTATAACTCCCGTTGATGTATCATACCAAGAATATATTTATTTTCATGTTATTAAATGTATCATTTTATGATAAAAAATTTTAAGGAATATGATTCAATTGATTTCAAAGTGGTAAGGATTCTTACCCGAAGCTCCATTTTCTTTTAGGTTAATCTCTGTCTCTCGTTACCCATATTAAATTATTTTTTATTATTATTTAATCATCATTAATTATATGTAAATTTTCTATATATGTGTAGAGAACATAAACCTTATTTAATTTATTGGTATTTACATGTTTTAAAAGGTTATTTCCAAAATCTTTCCCGATAAACCAACCCGTTTCAAGAGAATTTCCAAAATTCTTACCTATTTTCTAGGGAACTCTATAATATATTTTTAAAAACATCAACTATTATAAAATATGTTTTTTATTATAAAAAACTGAATTAATTTAATTCAGGTTTAATGGAATTATATTTCCTAAATAACTATTCTTTTCAATGTAAAAGATTATTTATCTCAAGAATTACTCCATAATTTTATTATAGTATTTTCACCTATTTCAACACCATTTTTTATTTTTTTGGAATTAATATTTTATTATAACATCAACAATATTTTATTTAATGGTTTTTTATTATTTTTAGTGTGGATTTTTTATCTTGATACCAGTCACCATATTACTTTGAATGGTTAATGTTTATGTTTAATGATTGGGGAAAGCTATTTATTTTTTATAAGTTAGTATTAATATGAATGTATATGTTGTTTATGTTTATACATGTTCATATGAATAAGGAATTGGAATTATTAAATTTTGGTTGGGGATAGCTATATCCCCTCATTGAATTAGAAGGTCTCATTAGACAAACTAGTTTCTTGGCATGATATCTTGACAGAATGGTTATTATTGTCCTGTCACAAGGCCTTGATGGTGTGATTATTATGTCTGATATCATGAATTCCCTCATTATGAAACTATATATTGATAGTAAATGTGATTTTTAGACTATATAATAATAATTCTTATGTTTTATGGAATTATATTATCAGTTTTTTTATTCACATCAGATTATGCTAAAGAATATTTTTAAAGGCATTCATTTTTAGTCATTCATCATATCTATTGTTTATATTTATAATTTTTCTGCTATATTGTTTACCTTTACAAAACATGTGATCTAACCCATTTCAAATGTTTTATTTTACCCAAGTTATGAATATGTATATTTTGAATTACGTTTAGTGATAATATATGAGATTATGTCTGATTAAGAAGATGTTTATATATTGTATTTCCGTTTAAGTTTTAATGTTGAATATTTATATGTATCTGTCATTCCAAAACAACTAAACAATCTATTCCATTGTGATATGAAAATTTTGTAATCATTCCTATGTAATAAAATAAGACACAACATGAGGAAACTGTGTTCGGTTCATTACATGATTCCAGTTGTAATCTATATGAATTCTATATTTATTATGATATGAAACAAGATTGATTATCCCATTTCTTTCCATGTGTATTTCTAATATGTATTCCCGATGTGTGATTCCCTTATGTTTCACACTTAAGAATGTGTATTATATGATATGTGTTCCATGATTTTGATGCTTATTTCACTTGAGATTATATATGGTATTCTTGTGTAAACATTCTATAAGGGGACTATATATAGTGACCCAAACTTTTCATACAAAAATGAAACATATTTTTTCATAAATATAGAATATATTTTACAAATACTCACCCAAGCTATGTAAAGATTCATTTCCATTGGAGACTTGAAAAAACCAACTATATCATGAAATATCTTTAACATATCGCACATATATATTCCCATTTAATAAACTTTATAGATATACCCTACAAAATACCGTTGTTCATAACTTCTGAAAAGGAAGTTTAAAAAATTGTGATATCACAAGGTTATTGAGGGTAATCATGGGAGATATCAATCAATGATATTATGAAAGAATAAGATTATCATAGTGGCATGTGGTCATGAATATAACATATATAGTTTATACACAATATATCATGGACCATAAACATGATTCATTACCTAAAATATTATCAATTCAAAATAAATGGATCATATGAGTTAAAAATCTTCATAAATCAATCATGAACTATATGTTCATGTAAAATATGCGTGGAATGGTATTATGTATAGAAACCATATCATATGTGAAGGTTAACATCTATGACCATCCAATAATAAGGAATTATTCATCAAAACATGTTACTAAAAGTTGATCAATCACAAAAAAACCAAAAAACATATCTATCACATCAATTTTTTTTTCCCATAGTGGGATCAAGCACATCAATTTTCTCCCAACAGCTGATATAGAACATTATCTTGTTTCCCATACAAATATCATGAGCTATGATAATTAACAACTGAATTATTGTGATATATAATTCAATCATAACCATTCACATAATTAAAAAATTACATATATGTGTTGTATGATCATTAAGAAATCATCATATCATTATAATATAACTCATGAAAAGATAACTTGTTTCTTAATAATTTCAATAATTCATAATAAAATAAATTGTGGTGAGGAATAGGTTCCTAAAACATAATTTCATCATAATCATAAACCTTCCAATGAATGAATAAGGATGGTATCGTTGGACCATATGCTATAAAATGAAAAAATTTATGTCAAGTGTTGTTGTTTATAGTGAATAGTCTTTATATTAAAAAAGTTTTAAAATAAATTTTTGGGGAAATACAATTTCCAATATGAAAATCACTTATTAAATTCTAAAAATTTCATAAATATTAAATAAAATGTTTTATATTAAAATATAATTACAAATTTAAAATAATAATGAAATCATTGAGTGGTCATTATGATCATATATATCATTCATTTTGTAGATGTTGCAAAAAATATTCCAGTCACAATTTTAGTAAAAATCCTAAAAGACCTCATTCAAAAAACAGGAAGAAAATTAATTTTAAACAATTTTCTAAAAAGTAGAAAATTATAATAATGAATTCAAACATTCATTATATAATATTTTGGACATTAAATAAAATAGTTATTGAATACATCAACATGGAAGGAAAAGCAGTTTCAACAAAACTGAAAAATAATTTATTTTTATTAAGAAATTATTTAGGACTACTAGGAACATTAAAATAGAAAAATGAAATAAAAACATGTAATTTACAGAAATAAAAAATGGGAAAATATTAGTTTTTATTAATAGATAGATAAAAATATTTTATCATTGGAGGTATACTCGCAAACACTTCTGACAATCATGATGATTGTAACATAAGACTCTGAAAACTATTGTTAATTTTGAATCATATGCCTAAGGAGAAAAAACTTATATTTATATATATATATATATCACATATATTTCATGAAAATATTAAAAAATTCATTCATGGGTTATAGATAAACCCCATAAAAATTAATTACTAAATATAGCATGTGTGTGATAAAAATAAAGGACAGTGGAAGATCCCATACCTCAAGTATGGGATTTATTTGTACACATTTGAACATATAGTATAATAAGTTTATGTTTATTATACATATTTTTCAAAAAAATAATCATCTCTATATTATTATATATTATTTACATAAAATCGTTTATCACCCATACATTATAAAATTATAGGTTAAAATCATTTTTTAATGTAAATATTTCATTGATTTTCATGTATGTGTTAGTTTCATTGTTTTCTCCCTTGTATTGTGATCATGGATCCATAATAACCATAATTATATAATTAAATAAATATTTTATATAGTCATTATATATATATATTTAATGTAATCCATTATATTATATATATAGAAAAATTAACTAAACCATTCACAGAGATTGTAGGTCTTACGAACACATGAACATTGTTTCCATTTTTTGATGAATGTAATGAATGAAAGGTATATAATAATTCAAATGTAAAGAATCATTTTTATATAATATATATAATACATAGTCATCCACCTTGTTCTCTTTTTGAATGTAGTAACGTATTGAGTAGCTATTGTCTGTATTCATCTCTAGCTAACAACTCTATAAAATAATAAAATATTTTTACGTGAATATATATTATATAAATTTATGATCGGTATATATATCACACCTTTCCCCATAATGAAACTGTCTTGATATATTCACTACCAAATATAACATAACTAACAAGAAATCAAGAGTTCGATAATTCTACGCATGAACCTTTAATTGACAAGAATAATAATCTATAACCATTTAATTATTCATGAGAACTCTTCCTAGTCCTTTATTCAATTCATCTATATTGATTACATTCCCTTCCAACCTATTGGTCAATGTAAGAACTAGTTTATTGACTAAACTTCTCAAAACTTCCTTAAAATAATAATTAGATTCATTTTTCCATATCAACTTGGTTCTACTCAATGATAATGTGGTGATTTGATTATAGAATAATGATAAATTCTCTAAAAACATTTATAATTTCAAATAAAACAAAGAAAACTACATATCTATATCATTTTTGTTTATTTGGGAAAAAATTTAATAAATTTTTTCATTGATGGATCCACAAACATAATAAATATTTTGATTATGTTACCAAAAAATGAAGAAAAATTATACCCATAATTTACACTGGGTAAATTTTCCATTTAACTAAAAATTCCACATAGTCATCAACATAATTAATAAGTTTAATTTATACAATTCTATGATAATATAATATATAATAAAATCATCTTTAAAGGCCAAAAAGAAAACTCAATTTATAAATAATATATTCATTAATTCCATGATGACAAAGGGGGAATTGGTTAGACCAATTGAAGTCATTATATATTTTTAGTTTCCAAACATTTTATAAAAACATTCTAGGGTATTTCCTCCTTATTTACCCACAATTAAAGATACCTAGAGTGATGGGATATCTTGAAAATTTATTGATCTACACACATTTGGTCAAATCATTCATATATTCATGGTAGGGGATAATTTTTATTCGTTGTGATCATGTTTATTCTTTGATAATCTATGGAGAGTCAAATCAATCCGCCTTTGCATTAAAAAAATATAGTTTCATGCTAAGGTTACACACTTGGATAAATAAATCCCTTTTTCATATTATTGTAGGGTTTATTCTTCAATTCATATAACTCAATCACGGAAATTATACAAAGAGTGTTTGAAATAGTTATTGATCTAGGTATGCGTTCCATTCAGAAGTTAACTTCATTATTCAGAAGAAGGCAAGGTAAAAATTCCAGAAAGAAATCAAAAAAAAATCATGTACGGTATCTGTATCTTCAATATTGACTTTATCACCAACTCACTATGATAAAGACACATTTTTAATCGGAATCTAGACCCATATAATGGATGGTATTCCCATCATAAGTTCATAGTAATCATCTCCCAAATAGATTATAAAAGATTGACTTAGAATATCAAACATGATTTACCTTCCATGGAAGTTGGTGTCGTATTTATGTATATAAATCCAATACATGCATAATATAACAAAAAAATCAACCATATGTGGAATAATTTTATTCTCATGAGGATGATTCAAATAAACATCAACTTGAGAAGAACCATATAATTGAGATCCGATCATTCAAGAATTTGGGGTTTTCCTACTTATTAATCATCTAATCATTGTGATTTTGAACCAACATTCCTTTATACTCTTACTAATATTTAAGAATTCAAATAACTAATATCAAATATGGTAAATAAATATTTTATTGTACCTTTTACCACCTCAATGTCATCATTGTATCTCTAATCCCATACTAATGAAAAAATGGGTTGTGTGACTGTTAGGAATCTTTGATCAAAGTGATTTATCAAGAGAACTTATTGAAAATATATCTGAATCATGAAACCATATTTTCATAATATGTAAATATTTTTATAACCATGGTCATTCATGGGAATTTTCAAATAAAATCCTTCATTACGGTTTATAATAATTTTAGGAATTTCCAAATCATATCCCCACAAGTATCAAATGTTGTCTACAGAAATGAAAATTATAATTCACTAGGAAAAATTAAAGTCAAATACAAAAGCTCCATTTTTTATTAACCCAATTTACAACTATTCCAAACACACAACCACTTATATAATCTTGAGACTGATATAATTACATGTACTCTACCTGCCTTATCCTTCACAAAGATTCCAGAATATTTTCCCAGAACATCACTTATCCCAAGGTTTCTCACAAATGTTTTATCATCCTCATGTGAGACTATTAACTAAACCTATATAATGAAATTAAATATACTAATCCATTATTTGTATTCATAAGTATTATATCTTTTTATATTAATATTCAATAAATTTCACAAATACTCACTCAAAGACTATAAATATTTAGTGTCATTAGATAATTGAGAAACAGTATTATTGCTTCATGAAATATCTTCAATATCTCCCATCATAATCTTGAATTTTATAAAATTTCATATAAATTACCAAATTATATCCGCTATTCAAAACCTTGATAAAAGAAACATAATAAAGGTTTAGTTTATATACTTTTTAGGGAACATGGGAGATATAAATTTATGATCATATGAAAGAATAAATCAAAAATAGGGGTATAAGATCAAGAATAAAACATAAAAATTTCATACCAAGTCTATAATGGAAAATAAAAATTATTCATGACATAAAACATTATTAATTTAAAATACATGAATCATAATATTAATAAAAAAATCATAAATTGATCATGAACTATTTTCCAGGTCATATTAATGTGGTACAATCATAAGTGTAGGAATCATTTAAGATATAATGTTTTAATATTGAGAATATAAAATTATAATAAAGCAATAATAAGAACTTATTTCCTATATTCGATGAATCACATTTATTTTTGTCTCATAATATATCAACAACATTGGCTAGTTTCTTATAGAGGACAAATCACATCAACATGTTTTCTATACTGGATCAAACACATTGATTTGTTTCTAATAATTATCTCATGAGATATAGATCATTACACAATGAATTGGAGGGATATAAAATCACAATCCCACCCATAACATAATAAAACCCATAAATATATGTTCCATAAGATCATATAACATTAACTATAACATCATAACATAACTGTTGAATAGAATACATGTTTCATAAACATTACATCAGTTCATCGTAGAAAAAGATGTGGTAAGGAACTATTTTAATAAAAAATTATTCCATCATAATCATAAACCATATAGATAAATATTAAAGATAGTATCATTTTAAAATATCCCTAGAATATCATAAATTGAATCTTGGTTTTTATCTTTTGTGAATAAATAAACTACAAAAATATCATTATAGAAATTTATTAGGAAAATACACTTACCATTTGTAAAATGAAATTTTAAAATATACATTTTCAGAAATATTATAGAAACAAATTTCAATATAAATAACTTTATAGACATTTAATGTAAAATTAAAATCATTTAGAGTTCATGAAGTCAGGAAATACCAATCATGTTATAAATGTAAAAATAATGTTTTGTTTCGCATTTGTGAAAAGGTAAAAATTATATCAATTAAAAATGACAAAAAGTGTTCCATCTAAACAATTTATTGCAATATAAAAATGGGTATAAATTAATTTAAAAATTATTTTTATAATATAAAGAAAATTTTTCACAAACATTTTGAGAAAAGATGGACTTGGAAGATAATGGTTTTTTTACTAAAGGTTGAAATAATGTATATTTACCCTTTAAAACATTTTTTGGGAATCACAAGTACCTAAAGAGGGGAAAAATAATGGAGAACATTTACTATGTATAAATAACCATAGGATAATAAAGTTAAGGTGTTTCTTGAATGATAAATCATAATATTTCATTATTATTGGCATAATCCTAAACAATATTGAAAAATAACAAGATTATAACATGAGATACTTAACACTATGGTATATTTTGAATCATAATCCCCCTGAAGGAATGAAAATTATATGGATATTTATATCCCATAATATTTATGATAATAATAATAAAATACATTCAGTAATGGTATATGGACCATGTAAAAGAAATAATTGATGATAATGGTAGGAGTCCCATGGAAATAAATTATATTTGAAAAGATAATACCTTTTATCTCAACATTCTTCAAACACATTAGAACCGACTATATAATAAATATTGGTTTATTATAAATATATTATATAAATATATCATATATATAAAAACATATATTATTCATTTAAATCCTTTTATCAACCATTTATTAACAATCTTTATTAAACTCATAGTTTTAGTTAACAACTACTTTGTTTTCAATATATGTTTTCATTTAGTAGTGTTAATCCTTGTTTATTGGTCATTGTTTGATGATTTCAAAAACATTAATCATTTTATAAATTTAAAATACATTAATTAGTTACATATTTAGATTCATCTATAAAATTTGAGATTCAATGATGAGCAAAACTATCCAAGGAGATGGTTTGATGTACGTATGCATGAAATATCATTCTATTTTTTAGAAGAATGGATCAAATGATTTTCATATGAAAATAAAAACATTAAAAAACTATTTTGTATAATTTATATTTTATATATTCATTTAATATACTCTTATTTTCCTCTATATCAAAATATAATGGAAAGTGTATTGCATCGCTTCATGAAGGTGGCATTAAACACATCTGCAGGAGGGACGTAATCATTTTTCTAAAGGATGGAAGGTGAGAAGGTATATGTTATATAGTAATTAAAAAAATTTAATTATTTTATAAATATCATATAATTGATAAAATACTTCATTATATCCTTCTGTGAGAGGTGGTGATGGATAATGAATTACATTAGCTTTCGAGTCGGTGGTCCTCTATATACATGATCAATGGTTTTTTTACAATTGATATAATAGGGGTTAGGGGTTAGTTATTTGACAAAAATAAAACAATCTATGTATATGGTTGAAAATTATTTTTTTATCAAAAATGATGAATATTTTTTTGAGGAGGTGGAAGAATGTCTAAAATAAACATTCTCTATTAAAAATGTCACATTTTCTTCTAAAAACGCTTTAGGAATGAAATAAAAGTCATCATAGTATGTTTTCATAACAAAACAAAGGCATATAGGAAATATTAATATAATTAAGGATGTTTTATTTCATGTTATTTGGAAAATAAATATTTTAAAATGTTGATAGAAGATGATATGTTTGTTGCAATGTAGGGTTGATAACCTACATATAAATTCCTTAAAATAGTACAAAATGATAAACTCTCACAATAAAGGATTCCAAAAAATGTAAATACTCAGAATTTCCATGTATTGTTTTAATATATTGAAATTTTTTGAGTTCGTAAAAATTGATGGTGCGTGATTCCGAGGCCCAGTGTGTCCAGAATCAAGTTTTGATGTTTTGTTCGAGTATGTTCAATGAATGTTTGAGTGTATTTTTATAAATTTTAAACCAGTGCTCGGAATTGAAATATGAGGACTTCATTGAACTTTCAACGCTAATATTCGCTTAAGAAGACTTTCACCTCGACGTCAGTTGGTCGATGGTGAATGTTTGTTTTTGGGTTTTCATGGAAATAATAAAATAAAATAAATGCATGTTTTATTTTATTTTATCTATTATAACCACCCATGTGGATGTTGGAGGCGGGGACCACCACACTTTAACCTCCCATGTGAGGTTATGGTGGTGGGGCCCACCCGAACATAACCTCCCATGAGAGGATATGGTTTGCGGACCACCCAGGACTAACCCCCCCCCCCCCCCCCCCGCCAACTTAATTGAGGAAAACCTTTAAACTCCCTTAGAAAATGGGGGAGAGTCTCTTGACCTACCTCAACTTAATGGTGCCGCCACCACCCCTCTTTTAATGGTGTCAGGCCTCACCCTTTAATTAATTGAGCCATCTCATTTAATTAAATTCTACAATTTGAATTTCAAACCAATCAAACTAAATAATATATAATCTATTATTGGGGGGGGGGGGCTATCTATTCATTTGTTAGAAAAAGGTTGGAAATTGAGGATTAGATCTCTAGGGATAAAACACTCCAACGAATAATGCTTCCTCCAAGAAGAACGCTCCGCCGATGAAGAATGGTGACCTCGACTTTGACATCCTTTCTTAGAGCTTCCGTCGACATAGGATGTGTTCGTCTACAATGATTCGACGTTGAACTTCTCGCAGTGATGTCAACCAACATCAAATAGATTTGGGATTTTATTTTGAATATGGTATAATTCCCTTGATTCATCAATTCTAAAACAAAAAATATTTGTTGATATTTTTCCTTGCGGGTTGGGAATATATTGTTAATGAGGGTTTATGGGAATTGATGTTTTTAAGATATATTCCATTCTCCTTATTTGTTTATGTTCTTGATGAACCGATTGTTACCACCCTAAATGTTGATGGTGCGGTCCAAAAAAACATGGCCCGACCACCCGCTGAGCTTCCTTGTGTTGTTCTTCAAAATGATGATGAAGGCGATGTAGGCGAAAAAGGAAATTTCCACGCTACCTGAAACCTATGCAACCTACACTGCCCCTGTGACGCTCTGGCACCCCAACTGAATCGGCTCCGCCGCCCCGGTCTAAACCATGCCGCCCACCGACTTCCGAGCTGCCAACCGCACCCTGCCGACGGAGCAGGCCTCCTAGCCTAGGCGGCCTCCGCCGACACCTCGCGGCGCCCCGGCTGGGCCAGACTCCGCACGCACCTCGCGGTGCCCCGACCAAGCTGGAATCCATGCCCCCTCGCGGTGTCCCATCGAAGCCGGCCTCCACGTGCCATCATGGCGCCCCAGCCGAGACGGCCTCCGTGCGCCCCTCACGGCACCCTGGCCAAACCGGCCCCTACCCTGGCCGAACTGGCCCACGCCCTCACGGTGCCCTGTCCGAACTCACCTGCGCCCTTGTGGCACCCCGCCCGAACCATCCCACGCCCTCATGGTGCGCTCCGGGCTGAGCCGGGCCCTCGCGGTACCAACAGGGTCGAACCGACCTTGCACCGACCCATGGTCGATCCACGCCCTCGCGACCGGTCTGCACCCACACGCCCCCCGGAGCTAAAATACTAATAACTCACAGATCAAGAGTCCTACTAATGTGTCGTCTCTTGCGTTCAGACCCCTATGACGTGGCAGACCATTGTTATACTTCTTTGTGGGACTTCATGGAAGTTGGAAAATCGACTAGTACCTTATGGAGCAGATTTTCTAGAGACGAGCGAGCATTTTTGCAGGAACTGAGTAGTTGGATGTGAATTGATGACTACTGACCGATTGAATCAAATTGACTTGACTATCCCAATGGGGAGCACCTGGTTGTGGTGGAAGACCCATGGTAGAGGGGTTCCTGATTGTTGCGACAGACCCGCAGTACTCAACAGGATGAGTACCTCTATATGCTATGAGGGGGAGTGCCTGGTTCTGGCTGTAGACCCATTGTTAGGATTACCTCTGTGTGACGCAGAAGACCCACGGTACATGATAGAAGGAGTGCCTCATTAGTCCAAGGTTAGTGGTAAGTGCCTCTGTGTGATGCGTCATGCACACTGTACTCGATGGTGGAGGAGTTCCCTAGCAATTGAGGGTTCAGAATGTTTTTACCCCTTGAAGAAATCCTGGTTTGAACTGAGTCAGTACTTTTGTGTTTTCCTCATGATTGATATGGATAACTTGATAACATATGAATATGTATGGGCTTTTGGAACCATGGTATTCTATGCATGAATTGGATTATGGTTTGTGTTTGTTGTCAATCCTTAGTGGATGTTCAGAATGTGTACCAGCAAAGTGGTAATACAGTTCATACAGACAACAATATTGAAGGTGGTGCCATTCCCCAGTGTTTAGAAAATTTTTGGTCCTAAAAATAAACAAATGGAGAAAAGTGTTTTCGTAAAAGATACTTGCGCTCCATATGTTTTTCAAGATCAGAACATGGAAAAATGTAAAATGGATAAGGGCCGCTCAAGTTTTGGGTAGGTCGCGCAAGGGACCTGCGCGCTGAGAAAGGACTTGCACGCCGGTGACTAAGAGGTTTGGAAACATGTGTTCTGGTTGTTCTTCATGATCAAAACATCAACATATTGAAAAGGAATGTAGGTCTCGCAAGTATTGGTGTGGTTGAGAAAATGAATTATGCAACAAAGTCTAGGGAAGTTGGAGCTGCGCGCCGGGACTTGCGCGCCGTGAGGACACTTGCGTGCCACCACGCAGGGCGGTCCAGTTTTACTATAAATAGAGGACCACCCCACCTCATTTGAAATGAATTTCAAGACTTATATATTTTTCAAGCTCTCTTCACGCAAGTGGTTGAGTTGCTCAAGTGGTAGTTGGTCGCGCAAGTACAGGCTGGGCGTCGGCTGTTGGCTACGTGACCGAGGCGGTTTGGGGGTTAAATGTGAAGAGTCGCACAAGTTTGGAGTTGAAGGAGGCAATGTCGTGCTAGTGTGTTGGTGCCACCTGTGCGCTGATTTTGTACCGTGCAAGTTACTTGCACGTCGTTCTTGAAACTTGCGTTCCAATATTGGAGAAGTGAGCCATGTGAGGTTGTTGTACGCCGGTCTTTTTGGAGCTACACGAAAATTGAACGATTGCCCGATACCTTCGTTGAAAAGTGGGATTAGTATACGGGTGAAAGTTACAATTCAATAGAGCATATATCTTCAACAGATGATGCATTATTTTTCAATGATGAAGAGTCCTTCATGTCTATAAACTGAGTGTGACTTCACCAATGGAAGTGTGCCAGGGGGAGTCAACGGGAGTGACCCAAGGGATGTAGTGAGTTATCCCTGAACTTTTGTAAAGGAAGTGATCCTGGGACAGAGTGACTGTTTCCGAACCTTTCTAATCCACAACTAGTGAAGTTTAGTGGAATTTGGTACGACTGACAACCTGTTGGTGTGTGCTCCTTGAACGTAGCCCATAGTGGTGAACCAAGTAAAAAGTGATGTGTTGTCTCTCTGTATGTGACTGTTTTCTTTCTGTTCATTTCCATCATACAGATTAAACAAGTTACTACAAATGTGGGGACAAGATCCATCACTTTAAAGGTAATGGTTGAATCCCTAATTCACCACTCCCCTCTCAGGGTGTCCCGGGGTCCTACAAGTGGTATCAGAGTGAGGTTGCTGGTGTTGAAAATGGCCTTTGACGTCAGGGAGAATGGAGTCAATGTTAGGGGTGTCCCTCTCTTCGATGGAAGTAATTTGCAGATCTGGAAGAACTGAATGAGATATCATTTAAGATATCTAGGAATGGAAGTATTCTTTGCTAATGTGAAAGGAATAAATGATACTGATCTAACAATTTTGGCTATGACTAATACATACAAGAAAGTTATTGATGCATATGCTAAATCTCAGAATGCTATCACTGCAGCTCTTTCAAATCAAATTTCTCTAAAGGTGATGAGTTGCACCTTAGATAAGTCTTTGTGGGATAAACATGAAAATATCTATTAAGGAGACAAAAAATTGAAAGAGGAAAAACATCAAGTTCTCCACAACAGGTTTGAAGATCTAAAGATGCATCCTGATGAGAATGCAGATTCATTATTTAACTGAATCACTGATGTAGTGGGGAAATACGGGGGCTTAGATAGGAAATAAAAGATATTGATATTGTATAGAAAATATTTCGAAGACTACCTCTTATGTACAATGAAAAGGTATCAGTCCTTGAAGAAAGAGATCTATCTAAACTATCTCCGGATGATCTGCTAAGTTGTCTAGTGGAATATGAGATGAGAGTCAAACCTGAAGAAGCTACAACTCGTGTTAGAAAGGAAATGGCAATCAATTCCATGGACCAAATGAAAATTTCAGAAGATATTGGTGATGAGGATGATGAGGAAAAAGAAATTATTCCTCTTATTTCCAAGAGGCTGAAGAAGGGAAAAGGTAAATTTAAAGGTAAGTTCCCTTTGGCATGATTTCGTCGTGGAAGAGTTGGGCACATTGCCTCTCAGTGCCAAAGAATGTTCAATGATGAATAAAGTGAAGAAGAAGACATTGAGAAACCTTGGAAATGGTTTTTCAAAAAGGGGGACTTCAAATATGGAAAGAAGATACATAAGAAGAGTTTTTTCAGTGAAGATGAAGAGGAAGATATTGAATTAATTGAAGAATAAGAAACTGAATTTAAAACTAGAAACCATGCTTCCATGATGGCTACCGTTGAAAAGTTATAACCCTCTATCGACAAAGACAGAGACAATCATATAACTCATAATAGTGATCCCAAGTTGAAAATTAAGGATGCTTTTTCAAAGATTGAGAACAAATGCAAGAAATGTAGTAAGTGGAAATAAATGGGGAACGAATCATCAGAATATGTGGATGAGCTTGAAGCTGAAATTGAACGACTAGATGAACTAGTGAGAGTTCAATATTAAATCCTATAAAGCACAGACGACATTTCATAATTGAAGCTTAGAATTTAAGAACAAGAAAAGGTCATAAATGAACTTACATCTAGACTAGAAGAGAAGCCCAAGACTGTTGAGGGTCGTGAGGAAGAAGTTGTTATTCTTATAAGAAAACTGGAGTGTCGATCAACCACATATAAGGGTAAGAAGAAAATTTATTTTGGAAGATTCTTAGATGTAGAGTTATTGGAAAGAGACAAGAGTGGTTCAGATGGTGTTGGAAAAATCTTGAGTGATCAAAGACCCACTTGAATAGGAAAGAGTAGAATTGGATATGAAGATGAGACTTCAAATGTTGGATGTAAAGAGAGCCAAAAGAAAAACAAGATGAAATTGGGACTTGTTGAAACGTTTCATGATGTTTTGAAAAAGGAACCCTCACTCCAAACAAAAAGGAGAACTGAAAATTATCCTCAAACATTCAGAAATGACAGGCAGTCCGACTATTCTCCCAAGGAATAAAGTATGAGGAGAAACCCAAGTGAGAAAACATTTCCTTTCATGAAGTGTCAGTTCTATGGCTAACTGGGCCATACCATGTCATATTGCAAAGAGGCAAGGAGCTATCTAAACAGGGAACATCTGGGACATAAAAAAAGGAGACTGACTTCATATCCTCCATCTTATAGAAGAAACAGTTTCTATGGATACTCTTTTCATTGTTTTAACTTTGGTCATAAGGCTGTTAATTGCCGCCAGATAAGGGACATGGACACCTCATACCAGAATCCAAGACAAGTCATATCTCGTCAACAAGATAGTGTTTCTCTCTCAAACAGGTTTTCTCCTCTCGAAGAAGACTTCAACTATGAATAACCAATGTACACAGATGAGATAATTGGAAGGCCATCAGTTCTCTATACTCATTACAATGTCTCATGGAAAGAAAGGATTAAAATTGAGAAATCCAACCTTGCAAAGGTGGCCATCAAAGATACAAAAATCAATAGCACCTGGATTCATGATAGTGTATGCTCTTCACATATGATAGGAAATGCTGACCTTTTGAAGAACATTAAAAAGAAGGTTTATGGAACAGTGAGGTTTGGTAATTATGGTGCTTGAAAGATTAAAGGCAGGGGGAATACTGATCTTGCCAATGGAGAGCTAATGAAGACTGCAGTTCTTTATGTAGAAGGTCTGCGTCACAATCTCCTTAGTGTGAGTAAACTCTGTGACTTAGGGATCATAGTATGTTTCAATCAAAAAGGCTGCACTATAAAGGGAAAAAGGGAATTATTTTATGAAAGGCTGTAGAACAGATGGAAACTTATATCAGGTCGCAAGAAAAGTAAACTCATGTATTTTGTCTGTTGAAGAAGAAAATAATTTGTGGCATCAAAGGCTAGGGAACATTATCCAACAAGACATGGAAAAGATATCTATGATAACGACAGTCATGGATATCCCCATTCTGAAATGTGAACGGGAAAAATCATGTGATGCTTGCATTCGTGGGATGCTGGTCTGTAGTTCATATCGTCCAAAGAAAAAAAGGGCATCACATCTTCTTGATCTCATTCATACAGATGTATGTAGCCCGTTAAATGTTTTTGAAACTCATGGAGAAGGATACTTCATCCTTTTCCTATATGATTATAGAATAATGGCATGTGTAATGATTATATATAGGAAACAACAAGTGCTTGACAGTATGAAAACGTATCGTCGAATCACCAAGAATTATATTGGATGAACAATTAATGTATTATTATCAGACAATGGAGGGGAATAAACATCCATTGAATTTAAAAACTACTTGGAGAAGCTTTGGATACAACATGAGGTAGCTTCAATGAGAACCCCACTGAAAAATGGAGTTGTTGAGCATAGAAATCGATAGGTTAACAATATGTCTAGGACTATGGGAGATGTTGAAGCTACAGTGCACATTCAGAATCGAACAGGGATTTATATGGGAGAAATGAAGACACATTATGAATTGTGGCATGGAAGGAATCCTTCGTTTAAATACTTTTGGGTTTTCAGAAGCAAATTTTTCATCCGAAACAAAGAAGGAAATCAAGGGAAGTTTGGGGAAAATGTTGATGATGGAATTTTTCTTGGGTATCCAATGGATAAAAAATCCTACAAGTGTTTCGATAAGTTATTAGGAAGGATTGTGGTAAGTAGTGATGTTAATATAATTGAAGAGAAAACCACAAATTCATCAAGGACGTCATATGCCGATGTAATAGAAAGTGAGGAAGAATGTGAACATGGATAAAATAAAAATATAGAAATAGAGGAAGCTGTACAAAACACTCAGGAGTCTCATCATGATGTTGACTCAGAAGAAGAATCTGAAGAAGAAACTGTGGCTGGATAAAATGTGACTGAACCACACAGGAGAAGTCATAGAGCTGAGATTGATCTATCTGACATAATTGGGTATAGGAATGAACCCAATAAAATAAAGAGGATGAGAAATAACACACAATCTGTATTTATTTCAGTTGTGGATCCATCCTCATTTAAATAAGCTGCAAAGGATGAATCATGGGTGAAATCCATGAATGAAGAGTTAGATCAGATTAACAAGAATCAAACATGGGATCTTATCTATAGACCCAATGGTCACAATGTAATTGGTAAAAATGGATCTTCAAGAACAAGTTTGATGAGCATGTAATTGTTATCAGAAATAAGGCTCAACTGGTATGTAACCGGTATTCCTATATTGAAGATGTTGATGTTGAAAAAACCTTTACTCGAGTGGCTAGACTAGAGTCAATCAGAATTTTCCTTTCCATGGCAGTCCAGAGAGGATATAAAGTATATCAAATAGATGTCAATACATCATTCTCGAATGGTGTACTCGAAGAAGAAGTCTACATTGAACAACTAGTGGGGTTTGTTCTTGGTAATGATGAGACAAAGGTCTTCAAATAGAAGAAAGTCCTATATGGTTTGAAGCAGGAACCACGAGCATGGTATTCCTGACCGGACTCGTATTTCAAGAAGCTGGAGTAGAAAAGAGGAGGAGTGGATCACAATCTATATGTGAAGAATTTTCCAAAAGATCAATTCATGGTTCTAGTCAACGTTGATGATATCATATTTGGTGGTAGTAGGGAGAAATCAGTGGATGAATTTTCCAATCATATGAAATCAGAATTTGAATAGTCTATGATTGGGGAGATCAGATATTTCATGGGGCTATAGGTGATTCAAAATAAGGATTACAATTTCATTTCTCTGTAAAATTATGCAAGAGAGCTATTGAAGATGTTTATTATGCAAGAATCCAAACCAATGTCAACTCTGATTGCAGTTGGAAATAAACTTGGAAAGAATGAGGATGGGATCTATGTAGATCCCACCATGTATAAGAGGATCATTGGGAGCCTACTATACCTGATAGTGACACGACCATATATTTCCTTTTAAACATGTCTTATGGCCCACATTCAGAGTAATCCAAAGGTGGAACAAATGGCTGCAGTAAAAAGAATCATGAGGTACATTCAAGGTACACATAACTTTGGGATATATTTTGCTGCAGGTGGGGACAGTGAATTATCAGCATTTTCTGATGCTGACATGGATGGTGATGTAGTAGACAGAAATTCCACCAGTGGTGGATCCATCTATATTGGGTATAAATGTGTTGGCTGCTTGAGCAAGAAATAAGAAAGTACTTCTCTTAGTACTGCTGAAGATAAGTAAATATCTGCCACAAAGGCATGAACTCAGCTACTATGGATGATGCAAAAATTAACTGATATTAGTGATGAGTTAAAGCAACCAATGGTGATTTAATGAGATAACAAGAGTGGAATTGATCTTAAAAAGAATCCTGTTTATCATTCTCGTACGAAACATATTGAAATCAGGCATCACTTTATCAAAGAAAAATCTGAACAAGGGGGGATTAGAATGGATCATTTGGGAATTGTGGAGGATGTGGTTGATATCCTGACCAAGCCAATGTCAGTGGCTATGTTTGAGAAGCATCGGTTGAACCTCGGTGTTCAGACACCTCCCAATGCATAAGGAGGTTACGCAATAACCCTCTCCCCGATTATGATAACTGTTATTATCTATTTATGGATGTGATGCAAGTTTGTGGGGGAGACACTATCCAGGGGGAGTAAGGTTTGAACTAAACATTGAAAAAATTATCGGTCTTTGTGTTTATTGTCAATGGGGGAGAAAGGAATAAATTTAGGCATCTTCAGGCATGTAATGCTCCTATGACATGATGCGAATTCAGTGTAAGTGATAGGATGAGAAGTATGAGAAGGAATACATCAGTCATGTAATGCTTCTTGGGCATCATTGAGAATTCCAAAACACTGGAACCCAATTAAAGATTCCTCTCTTGTTTTCTACAATGATAATTTCTCACGAAGACTTAGTGTGTTGGCTGAGTTGATTCTTGCATTTTTGGTTTGCACAAGGATGGGGATCTATTGAATTTATTTTCTGATTTCTAACAAACCCAAAGGGGGAGATTGTTGGAACCAAAGTCTTCTATTCATGAACTGATGTATGGATTGTGTTTGTTGTCAATCCTCATTGGATGTTCGGAATGTGTACCGGCATGGTGATCATATAGTTCAAGCAGACAACAGTATTAAAGGTTCCACCATTTCCCAGTGTTTGGAAAATTTTGGGCCTAAAAATTGACAAATTGAGAAAAGAGTTTTTGGAAAAGATACTTGTGCGCCATATTTTTTCAAGATCAGAACATGGAAAATGGAAAAGGGGATAAGGGCCGTGCAAGTTTTGGGGTGGTCACGCAAGTGACCTGCACGCTGAGAAAGGACATGCGCACTGATGACTAGGAGGTTTGGAAACATGCACTCCTATTGTTCTTCATGATCAGAACATCAAAATATGGCAAAGGAAAGTAGGTCATGCAAGTATTGGTGTGGTCGAGCAAATGAATAGTGGTACAGAGGCTAGGGAAGTTGGAGCTGCGCGCTGGGACTTGCACACCGTGTGGACACTTGCACACCACTGCATAGGGGATCTAGTTTTCCTATAAATAGAGGACCACCACACCTCATTTTAAATGATGTTTAAGACTTAGAGAGTTTTGAAGCTCTCGTCGCGAAAGTGGTTGAGTCACGCAAGTGGTAGTTGGGTCATTCAAGTAGAGGCTGCACGTCTGTTGTTGGCTGCCCGGCCAACGTGGTTTGGGAGTTAATGTTGCAGAGTCACGCATGTTTGGAGTTGAAAGAGTCAGTGTCCCGCAAGTGTGTTGGTTTCACCTACGTGTCGATTTTGTACCGCGTAAGTGACTTGCGCGCCATTCTTGAAACTTGCACGCCAGTCTTGGAGAAGTGCGCTAGGTGAGGTTGTTGTACGCCAGTCTTTTTGGAGCTGCACAAAAACTGAAATATTTCCCGATACCTTCGATGCAATGTAGGATTAGTATACGAGTGAAAGTTTCACTTCAACAGATCATCTACATTCAACAGATGATGGATTATTTTTCAATGATGAAGAGTCCTTCATGTCTATAATCTGAGTGTTACTTCACCAAAGGTAGTGAGCCAGGGGGAGTCAACACGAGTGACCCAAGGGACGCAGTGGTCTATCCCTGATAATTTCTAAAGGTAGTGAGCCTGGGACAGAGTGACTGTTCCCGAACCTTTGTAATCCACAGCTAGTGAATTTTAGTGGAATTTGGTATGACTGACAACCTGTAGGCATATGCTCCTTGGACGTAGCCCTTAGTGGTGAAAAAAGTAAAAGGGGTCGTGTTGTCTCTATGAATGTGATTGTTTGATTTCTATTAATTTCCATAATACATATTTAAAAATTTCCTACCAACATGGGAACAAGATCCATTTGACACCCTGATTCACCCCTCCCCTCTCAAGGTGTCCCGGGGTCCTATATGGGCATATACCTAAGTAAGGTTATCTATTGATTTCATATTTTGTGGTTTATTCTTGTTGGATTTTGTGAGACCTTGAGCTTCTCGGGGTCCCTACTGAGTATTGTTATACTCACCCCAGCATGGGCTCTGCTCGAAACATGTTGTATTGGATGCATATGATAGACAGCACTAACTGGGGCTGAGAGTACCAGGACTGGATGGTACCGGAAGGTGGACCTTACGACAAGTCGGTACATAGAGGAGATGGACAGACAAGTAGTGATGAGGAGGAAATTTTTACCTACACATCAGGTCGCAACATATGAGGATGACTCAGTAGCTATTTTCCTTTTTCTTCAGTTGTACTAGTACATCCAGTTCCTTGCACATTACAGTTGAGATTGTATTTCCAAACCCTTTTACTTTTCACCACACTTTTGTTATGCAGTTTAATTAGTGTTTTGTATCCATATGTGTGGTTTGTTGTGTGAATTTATAGGATATAAAGGCAATTCCTTCCCAGTTTTAGAGAATTACGCCTTTGGTGCCAGTCACCAGCCCTAGGCCTATGGATGGCGGGCTTGGCGTAGTCATGGAACGAGCACCGGGGGACGGGTCATGACAAATTAATATCAGAGGAGTTAGTTTTACCACAGAACATAGGAAACTGATCTTTGTTTTCTATGAAGAAATAGGGTTAAGGGTAGTGAGTGTGGTTCTCAGTTTAGGGATCCCAGTACTAGTGCGGTGGATGACGTATCCATACACCATGACCCTGACTTCTGATTTCCAAATCAGTGCACAAAAACACTGATTGTGTGTGTGTTTTAAAATGTTTTCTATATGTTAGCTCAACCAGTTAAGCTCACCAGGTATAATATTTTTACTGTGTCACATTTGTTTCTTTCAGGATGCCTCCACGCAGACAGCCTGCTAGAATTCCAAGATTCGTACGCACTGACGGCCCACCGAGAGATGAGGCCTTGGTGTAGGGTACTTTTCTAGTGGAGGTACCAGCAGTACCTTTCCCAAATGGGCCACCTATGACACCAGCCCCAGCATCATATGGTGCACGCCACATGAGCGTGATGCACGAGTTCCAGCACCGGAGGCCTCCAAGGTTCCGGGGTGAGACGGACCCACAAGCAGTTAAGGATTGGCTGGGGGTTGTGGTGAGAGTCTTCCAACAGGTAGGGAAACCTGTAGATGTCATGGTGATTCTTGCTACCAGCCTTCTACAGGAAGCAATAGGAATATAGTGGATCTTGATTCTCCAGGTTCACGATGAGATGTCACTTCTTGGGGAAGACTTCGAGAGCCTGTTTTAGGCAGAGTTTTTCCTAGTGACTCTTCACGCAGTGTGCATACAAGAGCGACTTCATTTTCAGTAGGGAAGATTGAATGTGGATCAGTACTCAGCGAGGATCAAATACCTCTCAAGTTTCTCCACCGATATGGTGTGGGACCCATTCTTCATGTCCCAGACCATCAATCATGGAATCAGGTGGGAGATCATGGCTTCAGTGATCTCACTCAACATCCCAACGCAGGCGGGGGTGTTAAAGAGATCCCTTCTGGGGGAGAGATTCCTTGATGAACAATATCCAGTAGCTAGATCCACCACCAGTCGATACATAGCAGAGTCTTCTACCTCTGGAATTAGATAGATGTGACAGAGGTCTAAGAGGACAAGACAAACCAAGAGCGTGCAGTGTTACACATGCAGCGGGTAGGGTCACATGGCTCGTGACTATCTGACCTGACATTCATATGATCAGCATATGGTCGAAGGACCGCCCAGGAAAAGATAATGATTCGGTTGAGGTGATCCATAGGGAGAAGGAAAACGTGGTAGAGGAGATGGCCCTGCAGCTGGTGGTGGGAGACGATTCGAGGTGTTACAGCCACCACCACCAGGTGGTCCACCCCGACCGCAGGGAGCAGGTGGACAGCGGAGAGCCCAGCTTTAGGAAGCTGAGGCATACAATCATGGAACACCGAAGATGATTCGAGGTTTGATCTGTGTCTACTCAACCATATATGTAGTACTTATAGATGTAGGTTCCAGTCATTCTTTTGTTCCCTCTTCCCTCATTTAGAGCTTGGAGATTCCGATATAGCCATTGGCCCGATATTTATGGATAGAGACTCTTATAAGAGAGGATTCGACGATTACGCACTGGTGCCGGCAGTGTGAGTTTAATCAAGGAGGCGAGAGCTTCGACTGGGATCTCTAAGTTGTAGCATTGAGGCCTTATGACATCATCTTAGGTATGGACTGGTTCTCTACAGTCAATGCACAGATTGACTATATTAGGTTCAAAGTGCGGTGTGTCTACACGGTTGGGACCAGGTTTACCTCACCGGAGGGAAAGAATCCTTTGCAGAAAATGATGGACTTACACGGAGTAGAGTGCATCAAATCAATCATCAGCTGGATAGCCTTACCCTCAGAGCAGTTGATGTGAAGAATCTGAGCTATCTTGTAGTGGTGGACCAGTACACAAATGTTTCCGCTTATGATGTCTCAGGTCTACTCCTCACAGAGAGGTGGACTTTTACATTGACTTGTACCCTAGGATGACACCGATATCTACAATAGCATATCGGATGGCTCCCGCAGTGCTTCATGAGATGCGGGAAGAACTAGAGGACTTGATGGGGAAGGGATTCATCAGGCCTAGTGTTTCACCTTGGGCAGTCCTAATTTTATTCACCAAGAAGAAAGATGAGAGCTTGCGGCTTTTTGTCGACTAATGGTGCCTGAACTAGGTGCCATGAAGAAAAATTACCCACTCCTGATGATTGACAACCTCTTTCATCAGTTGACGGGAGAATGGTGGTTCTCAAAGATATACCTCAGATTAGGCTTTCACCAGCTCATAGTTCAAGATGAGGATGTACAGAAGACATATTTCTGATGTCAGTACGGCCACTACGAGTTATTGTTTATAACTCTCGTCGTAACCAAATCTCCATTAGTGTTCATGAGACTCATGAAAAATATCTTCCATCCATACCTTTATCGCTTTGTCGTAGTCTTCATTGACGACATTCTGATATACTCGACTACTGAGGAGGAGCATGCCTATAACTTTCGGGTAGTACTGGACACACTCTGAGAGCACCAGCATTATGGTATGCTTTTGATGTGCCTATTTTTGATCCGAGAGGTTAACATTATCGGTCATGTCATCTGAGGGGCTAGAGTTGTAATGTATCCAGTGAAGATTAAGGCGGTACATTCATGGGAGCCACCCCAGAGTGTGACAGAGGTATAGAGTTTCCTAGGTTTGGCTAGATATTACCGGAGGTTTGTACCAGACTTCTCTAGAGATGCTACACCACTATCAGCCTTGAGAAGAAGGGGAAACCCTTTGTGTGGTCAGAGAGATGCTAGTAGTTCTTTCAGGAGCTAAGGCAGAGGCTGACTAGTGATCCCATCTTGAGGATTCTAGAGGAATGCGTAGGGTACGTGATCTACTGTGACGCATCAAGAACCAGAATCAGAAGTGTCCTGGGTAGGAGAGAGTAGTGATTGCATATGGTTCTCTATAGATGAGATAGCATGACCAGAACTACGCTACCCATGACCTGGAGTTACCAGTAGTGGTATTCTCCTTGTAGATGTGGAGACACAATCTAATGGGTGAACGGTTTACTGTGTAATATGATCATAGGATTCTCAGTTATATCTTCTCTCAGAACGACCTAATCCTGAGACAATGATGTTGGATTGAGTTCCTCCAAGACCATGACTTCGAGATATTCTATAATACTCAGAAGGGGTAAGTTGTTGCAGATGCACCTAGTAGGAGATCTGGTATACAGCTGCTAGATGAGGCGACGGAGCAGCTGGCTGCTTTACAGAAATCCTTTGTGGATAGAGATGGAGCATCCTTCCTTCTGTCTCATACAGCCACTCCCAAACTTCTTTATCGAGTCAGGGAGGCACATAATGGGGATGCTTCCTGCGAGACACGACGTACTCAGATATCCACAGGGCAGGCACCTAATAGATTTTATGATGGTGGGGAGCATGTCATCCTCTTCATAGAATGTACCATGGTACCAGTGTCACTTAAGGAGGAAGTGTTGAGGGAGTCCCACAAATCCCCTCTAGTGGTAAATTCAGGAGTGGTGAAGATGTACCCGGATCTCCAACAACAGTAGTGGTGGCCAAGAATGAAGAAAGAATTTGTAGAGTTTGTCACTTGTTGCCTCACTTATCATCAAGTGAAGAAGGAGCATCAAGTACCAGCCGACTTGGTTCAGCCGTTAGAGGTTCCAGAGTGGAAGTGGGATGGGATATCCATGGACTTCGTGATAAGACTTCCTTACACATCCAGGAGACATGAGTCAATTTGGGTGATCGCCGACCGAATCATCATGTTGGCCCACTTCCTACCGATCAGAGAGAAGGGTTCAGTAAAGAGAATGGGATGCCTCTGTGTGCAAGAGATCGTGCGGATACATGGATTAAATTTTACTATTTTCTCCGATCATGATGCATGTTTCACTTCTCGGCTGTGGAAGGGGTTTTAGGAGGCTTTCGGGATGAAGCTTTGTTTGAGCACCACCTTCCATCCTCAGACGGATAGTCAGACTAAATAGACGATTCCGACCCTCGAGGACTTGTTGTGTACATGTGTCCTCGACTTTGGTCATAGCTCGGAGGATCACTTTCAATTGGTAGAGATTGTGTACAACTCTAGCCATCACTCCACTATTGGGATGACAACTTTTGAGGAATTATACGGGTGACCTTGTAGATCAAAATTGTGCTTGACAGTCCCAGGAAAGTCACCACTCGTGGGACCATAGATAGAACGAGCTACCAAAGAGAAGGTGCAGATCATCCAGGAGTAGGTGAAGACTGCACAAAGCAGGCAGAAGTCATATGCTAACACGAGATGGAGACCTCTAGAGTTTGAGGTTGGTGACCACATCTTTCTACGGGTCTCACACTGAAGAGGTTTAAAGAGAATTGGCCAAGCCGAAAAGTTATCTATGAGATTCATCAAACCTTTCTAGTTCCTCATCATAGTTGGTGAGGTGTCATAGAGCTTTGATCTACCACCTCAGTTGCACCGAGTGCATGATGTCTTTCACGTATCCCAGCTGAGGAGATACTTGCATGACCCTTATCGCATCATCGACCATGGAAAGCTGGATGTCGATGATGGGGTGACTTTTAAGGAGGTTCCAGTAGAGATTGAGAATCGACAGGAGCAGGACCTTCAAGGATGGTTGATACCTATGGTGTGCGTTCGCTAGCTGCACGAGAACCTCCATTAGAGCACATGGTAGTGGGAGGCTCATATGCATGTTCAGTACACCCACTTGTACCCTTAGTATATGTTCTGTCTTACAGGGACGTAGAGCCCTGAAGTGGGGAGAATGTAAAGAACCTAAATTTTCATTTAATTATTTTAAAAATATATTTAAAATTTTCAAGTCTGCAAAAATTTACAGCACGTGACTCTAGGGCCCAGTGTGTCCAGAATCAATTTTTGAAGTTTTGTTCTGGTACGTTCAGTAAAATTTCGAGTGGGTTTTTATAACTTTTGAACCGTTGCTCAGAATTGAAATCCGAGGACACTGTTGAACTCACAACATCAGTATATGATTATGAAGACTTTCACCTCGATGGTAGTTGGTCGAGGGTCAAAGTTATTTTTTGGGTTTTTCATCGAAATAATAAAATAAAATAAATGCATGTTTTGAAATATTTTATCTACTATAACCACCCATGTGGAAGTTAGAGGTGAGGACCACCACACCTTAACATCCCATGAGAGGTTATGGTGGTGGGGCCCACTCGAACCAAACCTCCCACGAGAGGATACTGTGTGGGGAACACCCAGGACAAAACCCCCCCATTTAATTGAGGAAAACCTCTCAACTCCCTCATAAATGGGGGAGAGTCTCTTGACCTCCCTTAACTTAATGGTGCCACCACCCCCTCTTTTAATGGTGTTAAGCCTCACCCTTTAATTAATTAAGCCATCTCATTTAATTAGATGCTTCAATTTTAAATTTAAGCCCCTAAAACTAAATAATAGATAATCTATTATTTAGAGGGGCTATCTATTCATTTGTTGGAAAACGGTTGGCAAAAGAGGATTAGAGCTCTAGGGAGAAAAATCTCCAATCAAGAATGCTTCCTCTAGGAAGAACTCCCCACCCAAAAAGAACATCGACCATGACTTCGATTTCCTTTCTCGAAGCTTCCTTCGACCTAGGATGTGTTCGTCTACAACGAATTGACGTCCGCCTTCTTTCACCGACTTCAACAAACATAGAATAAGGTAGGCATTTTATTTTGAATATGGTATAATTCCCTTGAGTCTTCAATTCTAAAACTAAGAATCATTTTGGATGTGTTTCCTTGCGGTTTGGGGGTAAATTTTTAATGGTGGTTTATTGGAATTGATATTTTTAAGATATCTTCCATGCTCATTCTTTGTTTATGTTCTTGATGAACTGATTGCTACCACCCTAAATGCAGAGGGTATGGGCCAAAAAAACAAGGCATAACCCCCCCAATGATATTCCTTGTGGTGTTCTTCGAAACGGCGATAAAGGCAACGTAAGCGACAAAGCCAACGGTCGGGTTACCCGCACCCTCCGCAACCTGCACCGCCCCCGTGACGCTCTGGCACACTGGCCGAATCCGCTCCGCTGCCAGTCGGCTTCTGAGCTGCCCGCTGTGCCCCGCCAGCTGAACCACTCTCCCGGCACAGTCGGCCTCTACCGGCCCCTCGCAGCACCCTGGCTGGGCCTACCACCACCGATCCCTCACGGCGCCCCGGCCGAGACGGCCACCGCACGCCCCTCATGGAACCCCACTGAGTTGGCTTCCGTGCACCCCTCACATTGCCCCGCCGAGCCGGCCGATGCACGGCCGTCACAGTACCCCGACCGAACCGGCTCGCGCCCTCGCGGTGCCCTGGCCGAACCAGCCCGCTCCCTCCTAGTGGCCATGGCCAGACCCACTCCCTCGTGGCCCTTTCTAGGCCAAACTGCCCTTGCACCAAACTGTGGCCTGTCCGTGCCCTCATGACCAGTCTGCACCCTCGCGAGCGGTTAGCGTCCTCACGGCCCTTCGCGAACCCTTGCGACCAGCTGGGCTGGGCCCGCCCAGTGGTCTGGGCCAGACCCGACGGGTCAGGCTGGGTTGGCCTTGACTGGTTCGGGCCGCGTCGGCCCTAACTGGGTCGAGCCGAGTCGGCCCTAACAGGGCCGGGCCCGGTAGTCCCGAATCGAGTCGGATCGGACCAGGGGCCACTACGACCCTTTACATTCTTTTGGCCATATCTTTGGCACCAGATGTTCGTTTGACGAACCGTCAGCAGCACTTGTAATCTTGGAACATGATGGACCCTTGATTATACCCCACTAGAGCTGGGTTATAGTTGAGATACAGTCAGGTTGGATCATGGATGAATCCAACCGGGCCCCCAAGACTAAATGGCTAATAACTCACAGACCGAGTGTCCAATTGGCGTGTCATCTATTACGTTGAGACCCCTATGATGTGTTAGACCTTTGAGATACTTTTTTGTGGGACTTCATGGTAGTTGGAACATCGACCAGTAACTTGTGGAGCAGATATTCTAGAAACGAGCGAGCATTTGTGCGGGAACCTAGTAGCTGGCTGAGACTTGACGACTGTTGATTGATCGACTCGGTATGACTCGACTAGCCCAGTGTGGCATGATTGGTTGAGGCAGTACACCCACGGTGGAAGAATGCCTGGTTGTGGAGGAAAACCCATGATAAATGACACTAGGAGTACCTCTGCAGGCTAAGAGGGGGAGCACCTCTTTATGGCGTCAGACCCATGGTGGGGAGCTCCTCTGTGTGACGTAGTAGACCCACTGTACTCGACAGGAGGAGTATCTCAGTAGTCCAAGGTTAGTGGGAAGCACCTCTGTGTGACACGACATGCCCACTGTACTCGATAGAGGAGGAGTTCTTTAGCAGGGGAGGGTTTGGAATGTTTTTACCCAAGAATAAAACCCAATTTGATTTGAGTCAGTACTTTTGTGTTTTTCTCAGGAATAAGATAGATCACATGATAACATATGTATATGTATGGGAATATACCTAAGTAAGCTAATATATAAATATCATACTTTTTGGTTTATCCTTGTTGGATTTTGTGAGACCATGATCATCTTGTGGTCCATACTGAGTATCGTTATTCACCCCGGCATGGGCTGTGCCCGCACCTTGTTTTGTTGGTTGCAGATGATGGACAATGCTGATTGAGGGTGAGAGTACCAGGACTGGACAATACCCAGAGGTGGACCTTACGACGAGTAGGTACATGGAGGAGACAGACGGATGAGGAGTGATGAGGAGGTGATTTGTATATTCCCTTCAGGAAGGAACCTCGGAGGAAGACCTAGTAGTTGTTTTCCGTTTTCTTCAGTTGTACTTGTACTTCCAGTTCCTTGTACTTTACAGTTGGGATTATATTTTTGGCCCCTTTTACATTTCAATACTCTTTTGTTATGATGTTTCCTTAGTGTTTCTCATCCAGTAATGTTCTCTATTTTGTGCGTTTACAGGATATATAGGCAATGCCTTCCCAGTTTTCACGAATTACGCCTTTGGTTCTAGTTGCCAGCCCCTGGCCCATGGTAGGCGGGCTTGGGGTAGTCACGGCATGGGCCCCGGGGGGACGGGTCATGAAAAAATGATGGATATTTGATATAATGTTGAAATAGGGAAATATAATATAACATGTAGATGATAGCATTTCAAACTTACCCATTTCAATTGGTTTAACCTCCATTAAGTCAATTTTAACCTTAACCACTATAATTAATTTTTTTCTATTTTTACAATTCATTATTAACAAAATTTATGTTGAAATTATTATATAATTTTAATTATTCTAAATCTAAATATTTAATGAATTTTATAATGTTTAATTCACAGGATTTATAGAATTTTCTTCCAAAATTAAATCTGAATACACGAGGAAAAAGTTTTTCTCCATGAAATTAAATTCTTAATTATGAAAGCAATTTATATTAAAATTTAACATGAAGTTAATTTAAATGACCTAAATTATTTTAATAAGGGTATATTTTAACTAATTTTACTATTAAAAAATTTTATGATGCCTTTTACATTGTAAATTTGTTAATCAAAAATGATGTTTTTAATAAAAATCATTATTTTCTAGTATTCATTGAAAAATATCCTTTTAATCAAAATTTTAAAATATAAATGTAAGATATTATGGAATTATGGATTTGAAAACATAAATATATTTTTTAAATAATAGTCTCTAAAATATAAAATCATTAAATTAAAAAATTAGTGTGGAAAATGAGATGAAACAAATGTTAATGAAAATATATCTTTTAGCATGACACTAAATTAATTTATATCTAATGGTTATAAAAATATTATAATAATGATAATAAATTTGATATAATTTTTTATATATACCATTTAGTAAAATAACTTACAAATTTTTAATAATTTAATTTATTAAGATAAAAAGATATGAGAGCCAAGAAACATTTTTTTTGCAAAAAATATTACGTTTCGCTCAAAAGATTTTTATTTTCACCATTAATCTGTTGGTAAAAAATGAATTTATTTTATACATGTATAAATTATGAAATTTTAATTCTTAATTACTCTTATTTATACTGTCGAATTTAATTTCTCAATTTTAAATATCACATAAAAAATAATATCTTAATCGTATAACATAGTTCATTTAAAATTGGAGTTCTTTTTAATGAAAGCTACCAAAGAAGTTAAATTTTATTTTAAAAAAATTCATAATATATCATATTGTTATACTCTTTCAATTATATGTGGTTTTCATTGTGGAAAGCCTTTACTTATTATTATGACAACTGTTATTTTTTTCCACATTTCTATATATTCATGATCAAATAATTACATGTTTCATATATCATGTGTCCATATGATTATTCATTTTCCATGTATTTTATGATATCATGTTATTACTTTTTACTAATTTGTTATGACCCATCATCATGTTTATTCCCTTACTGGTGTTTATAGATCTCCCATTTTTTTGTTTTAGCTAAATTATCCCTTATGATTTATTTTAGTATCACATTGATGTATTATGAACCTAATCATCCAAATATACAGAGTCACTTGATCATTGGGTTATAATTATTATATATTTTTAAAATAATGTTATGTTATATGTAAGAGACATGGTTTACTGTAGTTGGTATAAATCCAAGATCTATATAATTATTGCATGATGATCCATTAAGAAGATTCTACAAGTTGATTGGCCATAAAGACTCTAGCATGCCTCCCCATATGCTAGAGGTTGTAGTCTTCTAATGAGGTTCGAATTCCATCACAGTGTGGATACTATACCCTTTGGTTCAACGATAAATATAAAATAATATATATTAGAAAAACAATAGTGTGTATATAAGAATATAGAAGAATAATGTAATGACTAAAAATCAATAATAAATGAATAAATATCCTTTCATGAACATACCACAATGTGTTGTTAATAGTCAATATAATAGACTATATAAAATGTAGGGATAGACAATAAAAACGTAAAAAAATAGAAAATTTAGTAGCTATCTCTAATAATATCATGATCAAAATATTGTTCCTCTACTTTAGTATTCAATATTGTCCTAGAAGGATAATATCATTGAATCACAACACCTAGTCTTAAACTATTGTCTAGAGATAATCTAGTCGACTACAAATTGGTTGCCTAAACAGGGTGTGAGAAAGACTTATTAGGATCCCACAAGCATTGAATAATGCATTCAATCATGGATATATAAAATAAAATATTGTGCAATTATAATAAAAAATTATTGTAATGAAGAAAATAAATTTAATGAAGTTAGGATCAGGTTCCTTAATTAATTTCTGGCCAACCACGCCTACTTGGGCCTAAACAAAAATTCTATTGAGTATGTTTCATTGGATATATATATATAAGAATGTATTCATATTATATATATATATATGAACTATAGAAGTAGAAATATATGTATATATATAGTTGTCTATACCAAAGGTGTGATCAAGGCATCTAGGTATGATTATAAAATCCATATTTTAAATAAGGGACATTGTGCCCAGATTTCATAATTTTTATTTGACATTATGCCAATAAATATATTATGAATAATAGTCTCCATGATCATGAATAATAATTTAAGGGATTTAATTCATATGGACTCCATGATAAAGTATCTTAATATTAGGGATACCATGATTAGGGACTCCATGCCCAAGTATTACATTTATTTACGGATTCCATATTGGTATATAACATATCTATTGATTTTTCATAACCATATATCACATTTCATTATAGAATTAATTCCCAATTATCAGGACCTATCATTTATTAAATAATTTATGAGTAATAATGAGGTCCATGTCAGCAAAAATGACATTACATAATTAATACATTTTAAAACCCCTTAGTCACTCAGTTCATCAATTCAAAGTGAAAATTATAATTTTAATTTAATATAACACAAGACACTCAATCCTATGATATTATATAACACCCAATACCCTCTTAATTTTTGGTTAACATAATTGGGTCTTTCTAAATAAAAAAGCATTCCAAATACACCATATTGGTTTTTTGGGATTAAGAAAACTAAGTCATCGGGACATATAACTGAACCCACCACTAGGTTGATTCAAAATAATAAGAAAATATAATAATTAAATGATTTTGAAACTGATATAACCTTTTTTTTGGTTGGGTTAGAGTTCATCATCCTTCAATCATTTATGAGTGTGTCACAAGCTGTTTATATGAAGTCCAAGTATTGACATTAATGAATTTATGGTTTTTGGATAAATTCAAGTGATGTATAATGTGCAGAATAATGGAAATTATTTAATAATAATAACAATTGTTGGGAAAATTAAATAGACCAACTATATCAAACTTATGTTGATCGAATCATTAAATACCTGTCTTTTATTTGATTATAAGTCGTAGAAATCATAATATTGGATAATTTCTTAGGAAATATGGTGAATTATCTCAGAAAAGAATACCATGCCAGAAGGAAAAATAAATGAGTAAAGGAAGGAGTAAGACTCTTAAACATACTGCTACACGTCCAAAAAATCATTCATGTTCATGAATTAGAAAAAAAATATGTGAGAAACCACCATTGAATATGGAGGAGGATCGATGATTACGTGGGATGGAACTGATGAACATATGGAAGTGAATTTGGGGATAAATCATTAAAGGTAAAATAGTTGAAACTGACTAGTTTTTAATTTTTAATTAGATGTATGGGTTTTTTTCATTATTTCTCTTCACATTCTCCATCATTGCGGTGTTACTATCAAAAAGAGAACCAACCTCATATGCATAAGAACAGTTTAAAAAATTTCTGCATCACTTGTTTTCTATGCCTTAAAATTTACCCTATAATCCTTGTACAAATATAATGACTTATAAAAATAGTTATAAAAATATTGTGACACCCTCATCTTTCCCAGATCAAGCAACATGGTTTCTTGTTGATGTCATCATTGTTTTAATAAACCATATTCCACATTCTTCTTCTATTGAATGTGAGTGTTCAAAACTGGATGCTCTCGAATCTCATCCAATCATCCAAAACTATTATTTGGAGATAAAAAATAAAAAATATATTAAAAATTATAAAAAATGATAAGATTTTAATTCTAGGGAATAGTTTAGTATCTGGTTAGTACTCCATGAAAAGTTTCTAAATTCCTTTGGAAACGTAAGATGGTACAAAATGTGGAATCTGGAAATCTAACTATTTGTATGGAATGGGACTATAATATTTTAGTGCAGCACTTTATATATGTTTATGTATAGAACAATATCTTTAAATTGTGTTAATGTATAGATTTGTTGGTATCAAATGAATTACATCTCTATATGGATTCTACATGTAGATGTAGATATGGAGAAAAGATACCATGGGGTAATAACTCCAATGGCATCATTGAGTATTAACTGAACCAATATGTAATGCATTAAGAAGATTCTATTTCCAAAACCTAATTCAAAAATACCATGGGATATTATATGTAAAACATAAAAACTCTTTATGAACATCGATAAAGGACATGAATATAATTTTAGGCTTAAAACCCTAATATATAAATTACCATGTATATCCCTAATTCAATCCTGGAGACTCATATGTTAGGATATATATATCATTTATAAGTAATTTTTTATAATATTATACTTTCCATATTATTTAATTTATGTAATATTTTTATCGTCCATAATTTTATTTTTCTATTTTTTAGTTAATAGACTGATGAAGGAATAACCAAGCTTTCAAACATTGTGATAAAAAATTTGATGATTTCTCTAATGAGAATCCTATGATGATAATAATAGTAGAAGATAAATTCATGGAATTATTGACTCAACTAACTCTACTTATTAATTATAAATTGTGTCTTATTGAATTATATCATTCTCCAAAGAAATATCTTGTTGTGGTTAAGCCATTTTTTCGATGAACGCCTCCTATCGATATTGGATCTTATAATCCCCTCAACAAATAATAATAGATTAAATCCATTTATAAGTAATTATCTATCCTATAATTATAAAATAAATTTAAATTCAACCTTATTGTGTTTCACCTAGAGGATATTTGATCGATAGTGGACACTAATCCATAACATGAATTCAAAATGTGAAATTTATTCTAGGGAATTATAAGGTTTTTTTGAATATAAATATTAAAATACATTCCTTGAACTCCCCATGTTAAAATATATAGGTATTTATTATGACTCAAGAAAAATTATGATGTGTCTATCTGGGTGTATAAGGGAATTAATTCATGGAATGAATAGTATGACTCTCATGTTTTCATCAAAACTAAACTCAATGTTGACAAGTTATTTAGTGGATTAGTGCATTGACTATGAACTTATTTTGGAATTTGAGGCTTGTATATCAAGGAATAAATTTTATATTGAGATCATTATGTTGATGTTAATATAGGAAACTCTCAATGAACACATGCAGTTGGAAATAAAAAAGAATAAAATTCTTTTTATTTTGGTAGATCAAATTATAAATCCCATGGATAAATGAAATCCCTTAAACTGTGTGAAAAAAATGTGGGAAGAAGCATCAATGAAACTATATTATGGGAACTAAGAGACTGTTAAAAATTGAAAAAGTGGTATCAAGATAATGATTTTCTATGGGACATAAGGAATCCCATTATTTTGATTTAATAAAAGAAGGTTCTAATAAAAAAATTAGTATGCAGTCTAGTGTTTCAATTGAAAAGAACATGAGAATTATGGAACTCAATTCCTATAGTGAATGTTTTTAATGGAATAATATTTATTGCCTATAGAGGATAGATCGTTATGTGATAACATTATAGCTGAGGTGGATCCTGAATGAAATGTTGTTATATGTAATTTTTTTATTCATTCTAGAATATTGAATGATCTATTTGATTGTTATTTTACAGACACTTTAATATCTTGTAATATTATTCTATCTATTCAAACACCACCTCCAAAATTAGAGGCTATGTTATCCATGACAACATAAAGTATAGAAAATATTGCATCATATGTATGTTACTCCTCTCTAATAAATGTTTCTGAAATAAACATCATAGAAAATAATTCCAAAAATACATTAATGGAATTTCATTCTATATTAATCTTGGATGGGTTATCCTTATATAAACCCAACAACAACCTTTAGGAGTTAGAGATCACTCATTATATCCTAAGTCATTCTCTAATTTTGTATGACTGTTTCTAAGATGATGATCTCCATTATAATATTATTCTAAACAATGGATATTATTTAATTATGACTAGGAATATTTGGCTAATATAAATATGAAAATGGATAGAGACATGATTGATTACAATCCAACTCCATGGGACTGTATATATGTATTCCCTAAATAGTTTCCTAGTCTTCCTCATGGAAAAAGGATGTGTTCTAAATTGATCATATACCATGATGCTTTCTAATATCCAAGACTCTATACATAGTTTTTACCATTAAATTGAAAGAATTAAATAAGAAACTACAATATAATATAAACAAGGGTTTTTGTATACATGAGAATTTCAGAAGAGGGTATGAGAGTAATCTTGATAAATAAATAATATTTAATGCACCTATTTCATTATAATTATAAATGAAACTATATAAAGATAAAGATAATTATATTCTCTACCTAGGATTGGAAAATTGTCTGATAAATAAAATGGCTCCAAGTATATCTATAAGGTGAACCTTTGGACAAAATATCACTAATTATTGGTAGTGAAGTAAAATATTCAAAAGATTTCCTTTTGGTCAACGTATAGAAACTAGGAGTTCATTCAGATTCTCTTTGGACTCACTACTTCTGCATAATTATTTATAGACATGATGAATATAATCATTAGATATTACCATTAAAAAAATTGTGGTTATTTATATATAATATTTTTATATACTCTAAAATGAATGATGAGTAGGACGAGTATTTGAATAATGTGTTGTACATATTATAAGAGGACAAGTTATATGAAATGTAAATTAATTGTGAAATCTAGATAGATGAATTTACATTCATGTGAACTTTTTTCACTCGATAAGGATTGTGTGTGCAACCTTCTAGAAAAAAATTGAGTGAGTAGTGGCCAAGGTGAATATCACAACTATAGATCCATAGTTTTATTGAACTAGAAATGTATTACAAAATGTTTGGGAGAAAATTATGTTGATATTCAAACCCACTAACCATGTTGAACCAGAAATGTGTAATGTTTCTCTTGAATAAATAATGTGATGTGATTTTCTAGGAATTGAAAAAGAGCATTATCACAACACTCGTACTCATGTTACATTTATATTCAGAAAATTTAATTGTATATTAGGGTTCATCCAAGAAAGACATGCATTTATTGAGGATAAAAAATTGAAATGTGATAACCAACATCTTGCCAAAATTATTTGTTCATGAGAAAAAAATCCAATGCATAAATTTGAGATGGTTGTAGTAATATTCAAACTATATTTTTAGTGGAATTATCATTATGTAGAGAATTATGATGTGTATAGTCATTATAAGATCCCAATGTATATTTTCATTAGGATATTTATTAATATTCACCAGAGAAGATGGTTAGATCTAACAAAGGTGTATAATTATTCAATCCAAATACATCCTAGAATGGAAAATAATGTGAAATATTCTCTATGTATAAATGATCATGTTACCATATCAATGATGAAATTTTAGAAGGAACCAATCTTCATAGAAGTGTAATTGATAGACATGGAAGTCCTAAATGGATAAGAAACATCTTACCTAGCACAAATAATTTCTCAACCATACATTTTGGAAAAGACAATTGACTCACAAAAAGATTATGTGAAAATACTTAATATTGTGGAAGTTATAAGAAAAGTTAAATCCTTATAGATTAAAATGGTTGGAGAGGGAGATTTATGATTTGGGAAAAAGATATGTATAATCACATCATATTAAAAACAATGAGATATGAAATGAAGCACACAACCCATCACTCTAAATACAACTAGGGAGCATGAATATGTATCGATATCTATTAAGGAACCATTCGTGGGGAACATACATGGAGATCGAAAAATAAAGATTAAATTTCATTGAATGTTATAATGTCAATAAAAAATGAAAAAAAAAACATGGAGATAATGTAACCAGTTCTCATACCTAAATGAAAATTAAGAAACATTTCCATTTACATTTTCAATTTCTTCCAAATATATTAAATGGATTTAATAATATATGTGTTGTAGTATGTAATATTATAAATACCATTCACTTCAATTCACTTTGATTTGAATTCTCACATGATCTACTTTAAATGATATACATCAGATAAGTGGTGTGGTGAATCAGAACACACTATAGATTGTATCTAATTTTGATATGTTATTTACAACTATGTTTAGAAAATGGATCCAATATTCTATAAAAACTATGTGGATCACTAGTACAACATATCACTTCAATACTAATGGCTACTATAAGTAGATTATCTTGAAATGTGAGAAAATCTTTGTAGTATTCTCAAATGAAAAAAGAGTGATGGTATGAATAGCATGCACTGGTCATGTTCCCATAATATAATAGATTTTACTCAGACATCTAAATATTAACACCATTAGATTTTATGAAATAATTTTTTCAAATAAATTTATATTCTTTGATATCTCATGTTATATTTGACACCAAATTTTAATGATCCATAATATTATATTGATATTATTATTTATACATTATAATTATATCCTAGTCTCTAAATTATTGAATTTCAATAAGGATAATGAAATTAAAAATTAATTATAAATTTTTTAGATGAATACAGTACATTGATCATTTAGTACCCAATTTTTTGTAATATATATATCTGCTTCCAAAATACATTTTCCTCAAAAATTGTTTTTTATGACCTTTAATGAATAAATAATTATTTTACTTTTTCCCCAAATATATATATATTTTAAAAATGTCCTATTCAATTTTTGAATCATAATTTAAAAATTATATTAGTGTGAATATTTGAGAACTTTCCTAAAAGATGAATTTTTTAATGAATTGTAAAAAATGTTACTTTTTACTGAATAATGCCTTTATTAAATAATAAACAAAAATTAATAATGTTTTAAAATGATTTGAAAAGAAACTTTTATCAACATTATTATTAACAATCCAATTTAGATCATTGTAATAAATTTCATACTGAATTCTTATATAAAAATATGTCACACGTATAGAGTCTTTTTCATTGGAAAAATAGTTTTTCATCCCATCTATAGTTTTAACTTCAAAATAAATTCATTAAATTATCTAAAATTAATTCGGTAAAATTTATTAAATTTTTATTAATAATAATAATTAATATTATATAATAAGGATAACTTAATGTATGGACAATATAAATAGTGAAAACTATAAAAAAAATTACCTTGATTGAAGATAAATGGGTTTAACGAGAAATTAATGAAAAGATAAGGGGATATTTTCTTATAAAACATTTATAAATACTATTTTAATGGAATTATTTCGTCCCTATCAAACCCCAAATATGAATAAATGTTCAATTATAATCATTTTTCATTGAAATTAATTTACTATTTCTTAATATTTTTTATTATTTCCATGTGGATTCTAGGTGGGTCCATTCACACACTTATCAATGGAAAAAAACCTCTCTGATCCCCTCAATACTTACAATGACATATAGTTAGGTAAAAAATTATCTCAATTAGATTACATAAATC
The DNA here is from genome assembly GCA_963277665.1 of Viscum album. Classification (NCBI taxonomy): domain Eukaryota; kingdom Viridiplantae; phylum Streptophyta; class Magnoliopsida; order Santalales; family Viscaceae; genus Viscum; species Viscum album. The sequence goes on along the minus strand of OY728131.1, from coordinate 620,953,152 downwards.
CTTAAACATTACTAATATCCCTTATTTATATTAGATATCCCTCCTATGAAGGATTTATTTGCAATCCTAAATCGGTTGTTTGAAGAAGATGAATCATTCTTAGACGAGAATTTTTATTTTCTTTATTCTTATAAATAGAAATATTTTTCTTAAATAATTATATAATAATATTATTATTTTAAATATACATAGATTTTATATTTTAAATTTTATATCTATATATAAATATCTTATTCCAACAAATGGGAAATGAAACTGTTTATCATGTATACGGTGAACTACATCGCTTCGTGAACTGATGAAATTATTTTTCAATTATAGCCTCTCACATTTAGATATTATTTTGGATTAAAAATATATATATAATATATTTATTAAATAATATCATTTTTTTTAATATTATCAAACATAATTTCTTAACCTCTAATCCATTGAAACTGATATTGTCAGTCATGCGTACATGTGGACGATCATATCCACAAAGTGATGAGATATTTTATTCATTTTATTTTGACATAGATGTTAAAAGGGATATATTTATTTAATACATATGATATCAATGTTATAAAAAAATTTATTAATGGTGGAATATTTTTTACCATTATTTCATTCCATCTGTGGAAAAATAAAAAAAACATTCATGAATAAGTATGACCAACCGTATCCATGAACAATGTAATTCATTTTTTATTCTATTCATTAATGGATGAATATAGATATCTATATAATGATTATATATGATCCTAATATCTTTATAAAAATTATTCATATTATATAACAATAATCAATGTTAAAGGAGAAAACTATTTAACTAAACCACACTGGAAAAATGATACAGTTATCACACAAAAAAGTGATTCAAATAAACATTTTTTAATAAATGAAAGATAAATATTATAAGTAAACGATATAAGGTATGATATATGTGATTATTGATCATAGATCTTTTTAAAATAAAACATATATATTATTCATGATGTTGGAATGTGTACAAAGAAATTGTCGACCTGAGGTGACAGATTGTCATCTCAATTTTATTCCCATGCAACAAAATCCATATTCATAACATATTTCATTATTGTACTGTATATACTAAAAATTATTTTTTTGATTATTCACATAAAAATTATATTATATACATATCCATATTTTTTTTATTTAATCGGAATTAAAATTAGATAGTTAACAATGTGTTAAGGGATTTAAAATACAATATCACTATTTTATGTGATTATTTATGATTATTCCTATATAGATGAAATCAAATGATTTATCCCACCATATACCTAGGATGTTATTTATTGTTTTTTATTTCTACAATTTTTATTCTTTTCATTCATTTTTATCCATTATTGTACCATAGAATCCAAAATAATATATTAAAGGAATTCCATCTTCATTTCTCTCTTTGGTCGAAAATAATTTTTATTCCATATCCATGTAATCATATAATGTTTTCAAGAATTTTTTTAATATCGATATATTATTTTTAATGTAATTTTTATCCCACATATCATTTTTTATAAAATTTTACTAAATGAACATTATTCTCATTTTAGGAATGATTTACTTTTGATTGTTTACTAAAAATTATAAAGGAATATTTTATTTCACATGTACGATATGACAGAAATTTATCACAATCTGGACAACTCAATGATTTAAGATTCTTATTCAAGGTTCCAATATTATTTTCAAATAAAATATGTTCCATAATATGACAGAATTTTTTTCATTTTAAATTACTAATTTCCAAGAGAAAATGATATTTTCATAATGAAATACTACAAGAAATCTTTAAAACTAATTTTTTATATAAGATAAAATCCATAAAAATTCCCAATCAAATATTGGGGATGTACTCCAATGATATCATCCAAATTATTTATTTGGATAGATTATGATTTTATTTATATGAATTTTATGAAAAAGGATCATTTTTATCTGTTATTCTATAGTTAATTGATGAAATGTTTATAAAAATTAATTCGTTCCAATTAGTTTTGATTTGATGAAAGGATTATTTAAATTATTTCATTTTCATTAGTTCTATTATAATTGTTTTTTATGATCTAGTATAAAAAATATAAGTGATTTTCAATATGTAATAGGTGTTATTAAAATTTTATATCCTACCATTACATTGGGTAACGATTGATATCTCAGGAGATAGGCATGAAAGTAATAGGGAGTAAACCAAATTCAGGGAGGGTCTCTTTCCACTATAATAGTCATTCAAGTTAACCTTCAATACTAATATATTTTTTGTGTGAAAAAATTATATTATGATGGTCTTTGAAATGATCTTTTAGTAATGATAAATTATTTTCATTGATTATGTGTGTTCCACACATTTTGGAATTATTATAATGTTATGCTCTCATGGGTTATGATCTTGTTTTCTTTTATGATTCATGTCGTATGATGTGGTAAGATTTTTTACATTATTCATGTTTTTTATATTTGGTATGTATATAATTTTTTTTTAAATTTCATCTTCATGTTCTAAAACCCTTATGGTCATGTTGTATTTATATCTCCTTTCTTTACCCATACTGAGTATCTGAGATCACCCTTTCCAATGATTCATTTCCCCAGGATATTAAGAAAGGTATTACATATGATATGTCTAGTAGGGGTTAAAATTATGAATAATTTAGTGCGATATTATGATTATTTTCTTATGAACAATTTATTTTATCTATCCAAGTTTTCAAAGACATTAATCATCTACATTGTTTAATAATGCTTTTTAAGATTAATTTATTATTCATATATAATGATTTTATACCTCTGTATGAAAAGTGTGGGTCATAATATCTGGTATCATAGTTACTTTTTACTTATCCCTTTGTAATTATGAATATAAAACCATATTGATTGCCCTATAGGTAAATAGAAAGTATTTGATAATATCGTAGAATTTTTGTAAAGGATTTAATGAGTTCCTACCAATCAATTACATCCCTATTTAGATACTACATGTGGATGTAGATCTAGAAAAAATGAACCTTGGGGAAATAACTTCAAAATGGGTACATTGATCTTTGTATTTTAATCACATGGTTCATAATAATGAACCTTATTTCACACCTACCGTGATACTGATTTGTGATATGTTTTGAAAATTTAGAAACTCTTTGTGATCCATCATGAGGGATTTGAATAGATTATAATCATCCATTACCTAGATTAAATCATATGTTTTATAAATTAAAATGAATATGTATTGTTTTATATATTCTATGAATTATTTTTCACTATTAATAACTCTGATGATGGAAACATTATTGAAATGATAAACATTTTGGTTTTATAAAGTGTTTGAGGATTAAACACTGATGTTGAGGTACTAACTAGTATGCTCAAATAATAAAGTGATTTATTTTATATACGTATATAAATTCAATTATATCATTAAAAGTATCATGGAATGGTAACTACTAAACACAATGCTAATATGTTGAATTACTACTGAAAACCACATAATGGTATGATGATCTCATATCATGTTTATGATTCTTCTCTAGTTGATGTCTTTTCGAATTTAAATCATGAAAATATAGTTATTCCCCCTCTATATGAATTCGATGATATCAAAATCATGTTTTTTTATTTCTCTTAACAAAATATAACATAAATATTGGGGGAATATAAGTCATGTATTATATTAAAAACCAACTTAAGACCATAAATTGTGGTGATAATAATTATGAACTTCGTATGGAAATAAAAATCATTTTATGTTCATTGATTAATATTCAAAAGTGAATTTTATATTAAATTTTTTGTTAGAAACACCGCATAAATGATATTTCTATTTTGTGGGTGTTTTTTATGTATTTCTATAAGGGACACCTATTCTTCAAGGGAATAATGATATTGAGTTATTAATAGAACATATACACGGTGTCACAACAATTTTATAGAATCCGAACATAATGTTATTGATTGAGTTAAATGAATTGAATAACAAACACTAGTAGAATCTTTAAAATTTATTTATTTAGTCTAGTGTTCTCAATTTAGGTGACCATGTTATTTTTGTTAATAAGAATTATTGAATGATGTGACTGTATATTTATTATCAAGAGCTGATGAAGATCACAAAAATTTACCCCCTCCCATTTATTAGTGAAATTTTAATCAACATCTCTACTCTCAATACAATTGCAAGATGGACCTTCAATATCAATATCATCAATTGAGAGATAAAACCAATTATATGACCAAGAAATTATTTGTTACATGGATTTGACACTATAAATATATTCAAAGGCAATTTTTTCATTCTAATCTCTTTGATATCATTTCATATTTAGTGAATATAAATTCGTCACAGATTACCGTTATTAGTTTTGGGACGTATTTAGAGATGATATTAATTTATATTCAATGAAAAAGGAAGAACATGAAGATCAATTGATAATTATATGGGAGACACTAAAGAAAAAAAATTGTTTGAAAAAATTAAAAAGTTTGAATTTTGGAAACTAAATGATTTATATTTGGGTCATATAATTTCATGAAAATGTATATCAGTCAATCCATTAGAGACTAAAGTTATAATATATTTTCCTTGTCCAACCATTGTGACTGAGTTGTGTAGTTTTTTATAGTTATTATCAATATATTTTTGGAGAATTTGGAATGAATATTTTATCCTATCAAGAAGTTAAGTCAAAAGTGATCCATGTTCCATAGGAAAAAAATTAATAGAAATTAAATTTCAAAGAACTCAAGGGATGGTAAGTCACGTCCTCTATGTTTATATTTATTAGAAGTGGATAAGTTTGTATAATCTATAACGATGAATCAAATAAGGGGATATGATGAATTCTCTTATAGGATGGAATGGTTATATCTTTTCATTATTGATAATTAATGGTACATAAGAAAAATTAACCAACTCATGATTTGTAGTTAGTTTTCATAAGATATTTATTAAAGACATAGAGGGATTATATTCCTAAAAATGGTGTCATATTTATATATAGTACATAAAATTTGAAATTATATATTCACACAGAAAATACTTGAATGTACGCTAGAGATTATGGTTAAAACTAGTTGAATATGAATACTTCTCAAAACATTAACACCATCCGAAAGAAAATAAGGTGGATACTGCTTTCAGTCAATATAAATTTGTTATATTATATATGATCACGATAGAAAAAAATCCCATATTTCAAAATTTGTAATGGATGGATGCTGAAATCTTGAATTAGGTAGAGTATTTTCTTTCACAAATTAATGTACTACCCTTAAACAAATTTATTATTAATGTAGTGAATTAAGAATATATAAAGGTAACTAATAAGGTGGTAAAGGTTAATATGTTTAAAAATTACTATAACAGAATAATGAGGATCATGAACCATGTTTTTTTTCCATCCATAAAATTTTTAAAGAAGGATTTGTTAGGGAAGTATTACTTTTCATTACAGACTATTCTTATAGGAAGGAAAAATATGTGAAGTTATTTAAAAGAGTATTTATAGTGGGGAAAAAGAAAGAGATATGTTGTTTAGTATGTACCTCACTTCTTGGTATGTCAGGAAGTTAAGGCCAATAGAAAAATTTTAAAATTTATTTTATATGTACTACACAAAATATAATATAAATGAGAAATCATCACCGTGAATTTTCTTTTTGAACTCCCAGACACATTTAGTAACTCAATGATATATGAGTTATATTATATCACCTTTGAATTTATCACACATAGTATATATAATGATATTACTATATAGATTATCATTTTAGGATAAATATTAAGTAATTTTTTGGGATTCAAAAAGTACCATATTCTATTTTATCTGAGGGAGATCAGAGGTGTACCTCTATATTCTGGTGAAATCTTTAATAATCCCTTGATATACTGTTGAGTTTCGGAATTGGGTTTCATCTTTAAAATGATGTTTGATATAAAAGAACCATCATAACCCTAGAGGATAAACTGAGATAATTTTCTATGGATATCAATGGTTGTATGGACCAATAACTTCCTCTAGTAGATATTTCATATAGCAATAGAATTCACTCGATCAAAGAGATGGATCCTTATGAACCACATAATGTAAATAATTATAGGACCCCAATATGTTGGGTTAAAATTCGAGAATGAAATATATTGTCATCTGGGATAGATGAGGAAATGGAAGAAAATGTGAGATCTATTAAATGTCACATCATGGTTGCTTAGAGTCTTTAGAAATGATTAGTTGATAATAATTGATGATATTTATATTAAAATGTTGGGGAGAATGTTTTTATATGAATTTCTCCATGGAATAATTTTAAATAGTTTTGGAAAAAATAAATAATGAGACCTAGCTATATTGGCTCATTATATATTTTTGATCGAGTATGTATGGTTTCTAATCGCTTCATACTTCATCTGAACCTCTACTAAATCACTAACGTGTTCCATTTATTTATCAATTATGTGTACATACCAAAACCATAAAATGTGTATAACTCATAGGTCATAGCACTGGTGAATGATATCTCTTGTAAGGATAATCCAAGGGTGATTCTATATTATAGATATAAATTTATATGTAATAATGACACTCACCTAGTTTTTGTTTAGAAAATAAACAAATTTGAGAATGATAGATCAGAACTTATTGATGTGATGAGGTAGTACTAAACTCTTATGTTTATATCAAGGTAATAAACGTTCAAGGACAAAATATATTTTTCGAGGGGATGAAGATACAACCTGAAGATACTATTAAATATTATTATCTAATGAAATTAATTTCCTTTATATTTTCAATTACACACTAGACTGAGGTTTTTGGGGCCACAATATACTATAATTTTTTTTATTAAAACATGAAAATTATAACAAAACTCTTAATATTGGAGGTATGAATATTAATAAATAAATATTAAAATAAAATTATAAATGTTTTATATAAATATAATATATTGATAAATAATTACATAATTTTTCATAATGTCTTCTTATCCTTTGAGACTAAATTTTTCTCCAATTTTTTTTTTTAAAGTATATAAAAATATATTATTTATATACTTACAAAATATATTTCACAAAATGAACTTTATTTTTCAAATAATTGTGTCAAAATTAACATAGAATTAATTTTTGATAAATTTTTATGATAACAATTTATTATGAATGGTGAAACATTATTGTTTTTTATGGAAAACAATCTGCTCTATATATAATTTACAAGTATATATGTTAAATTTTTATAATTTAAAAATAAAATAAACCAGTTATATTATTATTAATTTAATATATTTTATTTTAATTAATTTCATTTTTAATTCTGATATAAAACCTTTTACAATTATGGAATCATTGTTTTAGAAGCCCGTTTTTTCATGACCCATATCCGTTTAATTGAAAATTAATTTCAGAAATTTATGTTAATTGAATTTGATAACATATATTTGATATTTTTAATAATAATTATTATTATTTTATAATATGGTTTATTTAATTATTGTTTATAATGAATAATAAAAAATATATAAAAATATTAATCACTATGGTTTGGTATAAACAGAATTACCATGTGGTTAAATAAAAATACTATGGTATATTTAACAATAAAACATAAATAAATCCTTTTGTATAATAATATTTCAACTTTATACTATCTTAACATATAATATATAGTCATTTTGAAAAACAATTTTATTGTATTACTTTATCATTTTGTGTTATTTTGTAATATTTCCAAGTAGTTTCTAAGAAGTTATATTCCCACACATATTGTATTACACCTCCTCTCCTCCCAAATCCACACTACATGAGACGTTTTGTCTATCCACTACCTACAAAAAATCACTTCTTTCAACTCATCTTCAAAACCTAGACCCCCTAGTTTGATTATAAATCACTATAGAAAATGATTTTTTTGAAAACATAAAGAGGTTGTCTGAAGAATATATATCATTATTAAATGAGTGTTTTAATTTTATTTATTCTTACTCATTCTTAAAATATTATCATAACCTTATTTTAATGTTTTTATTAAACGATCATTAGTATCTCCCATGTTTACCCTTACTAAAAATATATAGTCCTCGTCTATTATGTTTCAATTAACTAGGTTATGAATAATGGTTTTATCTATGTTATTTATAAGAATGTTTATTTTTATGAAGAATATAGTTGTTCATTAAGTAGATTACATATGAAATATTTCTTTATGTATCCATTTTTTAAAATACAATAAACCTCTACATCTCTCAAGTATCTTTTTGAATGATGAAAATAAGATTCATTTATGAAGATTTGATATCTATGTATGAAGAGTGTGTGTAACTATGGAAATGGCTCCATATTAATCATTTTACAGTAAGAGATATAGAACACCTATATTCAATGACGATGTAGGAGAACACATTCTACTATATCAAAAATAGTTGAAGACCAAGATATAAAATTCTATATTAGTTGAAAACACATCCTAACTACTCAAAGTCAATATAGGTGTTATGTTGACAATCCTTTATTATAACTTTTTTTTAGTGTTCGGGATAATTTGATTCTCCATATAATTCTATAGATTTGAGTCATGATATTTTGGAATAAGGGAATGCTAAGTCCTATGAACATTTTTCCCATTGATATTTATGATCACAATGGAATTGTAAATAATAAAATATCACTCCCACAAACCATCTCTATTATACATGATTTGATCTTCATATCCCTACTGATGAATTACATTCCATATACTTCACATGGGTATAATAAAACGTGGTAGAGGTTGAAAATGATATCTCTTTTATGGATTATCTGATATAAATACTAGAATATTTACACAACATTTATGCAATAAAAAACTACCTATTAAATGTTTTCTGGCTTAACAATAAATAAAAGAATTAATTATGGAAACATGAGTAAGTGACGAATTATAATTACCCACAAATATTATCAACCAAGTATGTAAAACAAAATATTAAGGAATAAATTTCATAATATGGGAAGAATGTAATATCCCATAATATTTATCAGTCGAATTTACCTTCTGATTATATAATGGTATCATATTTACTATTATAGTATTATTTAGTTTACATACACCCCTTGATTGAAACAACTTATTTCTCTTATATTATTTTCATAATTAAATTTAGAAAATAAAATTCTCCATAGGAAATTAAAATATTAATGTTGGGAAAAAATAAAAAACAAGAAAACAATAATATGAAAATATTGATCTGTATGGGTCACAAAAATAACATTATTGAATAAAAAACTTTTAGAAATGATGTAAAATATCTACAAATAAAATAATAATCATGAATATAAAAATATAAAAACCATTAAAAAATTATAATTGAATTAAATTGATTGAAATTTGGAGTATCCATAGAGTGTAGGGAACCCATATTAATGTTTCATGTCTAACCATGGTAACAGTTATCTTACTATTGGAGTAGTAATATGACCATTTAAATAGAAATATGATTGGAATAAATAGTAACCTAACCATAGTAACAACATCATAACTTATTTGAGTATAAATTAATATTTTTTTTGTTGTAAATTGAAAATTAAAAAAAATTAAATCATTATAAAAATAAATTAATTTATTAAAATTTTCAGAATAATATTTTATATTTTTATAAAACATTAATGTTTATTATAAAATTTTTATATGAATTATAATTATTTAAAAGAAATTATATTTTCATAAATTTGTGTTATAAATTAATGTGATGTCTCGTTATATTTAAAACATAATTCTATGAGAATATATATTAATTTTCAAATGGTGAAAAAATTGATCAGAATATTAAAAATAGTATTTTATATAAATAATTAATTTAATTTATGATTAATAATTTTATATTTAGAAGTATATTTTTATAAAATGGGATTGAATTTTATAATTAAAGGTAAAAATAATGTTATGGAAAATATTGATACTTTTTCTAAAATAGTTGAATTTTTTTTAACAGGAAAACACTGGAAAACATTGCATTTAACATTAAAAGTCAAATATATTATTTATTGAATATGGGATGATGTAATAATAAAATAGGTCAAACTGATATACATAATTTACAATATATTGTCACATTATTCTTCACTAATGATATTCTTTAGTGGAAATAATAAACTAATGAACGAAACACTGATAATCATCCCTCTAATAACCTTATAGATATTCCACCCCTCACCACCCCATATCCTCAAACCTTATAAGAATTGAGGCTTAACTAAACACTAAAATTTTATATATTACTCTCTTTTCCAATTTCAATAGATTTTCTTTTCTCTTCATAGACTATTCCAAAGATCATTAAGGGGTATCCAAATAAGAGACAACCAATGGAAGATGTAAATTATCAACGAAACGTCATTCAATTATATTATTCTCTAACCTTCCCCTTATGTTTCCCATCCAGGTAGAAATATAAATATATAAATGGTAAATAAAATAATATTTAATTATTATTTTTTAATAACCATCTTCTACCAACCCTTCAATTTAAAATTACACAAAAACGATGTTCTTAATATGGCTGGTTAACTGCCTAGATTAACAATATATTTTATTTTTTCTCTTCCTCCATAATTTATGGTATTAAAAATAATATTATTTATAAATATGATAATAAAAATTATATTATGTATTATTTCATTTTATGGATAGAAAAAATATTCGTAATGTTAAATAAAAACAATCTAGTTCTTATTTTTCAGTGAAACCACCTAAATAGACTTACCATATAATGAGAATGTTCACATAAATGAATCATTAGTATGTCATACTAAATATAGATCTTTTGGAAATTTGAAATTATTATAAGGATGTAAATATAATTTTATTTCACATCATTATGTTTAGTCCCATTCGAAAAGAACTTAATAAATTACACAAAAGTGATCTGACCATGTAACAGTGAAATGAATGACCTCAAGAACAAATAAATTACACATTATATGTGATTGAAACACTTTTAAATTAAAATAATTAAATTATAGTAAATCAAATATAGAAGTATGATTATATAAATTAAATAATTTATAAATGTAATTTTTTTATTGAGTATATTCATTAAAGGTTCATGATTAATCTGAACACAAGGTAGGGGATGTCTCCAAACTACCAAATTTTCTTTGGTTTAGGAAATTTCACTTTATAAATCACTTTTTCTCTCTATTTAATGTTTTTAATGATTTTAAATTCTATGTACATGTACCTTTTATATATATAAAATTATATATGTTATGAAGATTAATTTTTATCATCCTTAAGTTCATTTAACAATGATTTATTTAAAATAAAACCCAAGTAAGGAGAACCTATATATCCCATAATTAATTCATGTAATAGTATTTTAAAATATTCATTCTATATCATGATTTTAGAATAAAAGTAAAATATTAGTGAAAAACATTCTACTTTATGCCTTTTTCATTTACATTACACAAATATTTTGACATTGAAATTCATTAAAAAAATCCTTAGAATGTCATTTTAAAAGTTCATTTCGCTACCCATTTCTATAAGCTTTATCAAGAAATTATTTTAAAATAACTTTTTTGATCTCATATTTATTTATCCTTATATAAAAAAAGTATTTAATTCATTATTCAATTTATATTCTTTATGAAATCTCATTTTATTTTGATATGAGGAAATATTATGTTTCCCATTTCATTCCATGGGAATTTCTTATTCTTTTTCACTATATTTTATTCCATTATGTTGAACACATATGCATGTAAAAATTATGACAGGAAAAACCCATATAGTGATCTAATTAATTAGTTAACTTTTCTATCTCAACGGATTATATGTATGTCATTAAAGACTAAGCCTAATCCATAATGGGATTATGCCCAACATGTTCATTTTTATTAATGGTTATCTTTGGCTTATTATTATGTCATGTTTTATGTTGTTAAAAAATTCAAATGTTTCCATAATATTATAATTCAATTATCATTATTTCATGATCCCATATTATTAGTCATTTTTTTCCTTTTATGATAGCATTGAATGCCTTTTATTGTACATTATACTTCTTCATCATATTAATTCTCTTATGGTAATTTATAACCCACCCATTTTGATTATGTATTCACCAGTTTATCCTATTACTTATTTGTATATAAAAGGTATTTATGATATCATTAAGTATATAATAATTAATTTATATTTTTTTAGTTTTACATTGATGTATTTTGATAGTAGTCTTTTATTGATTGTAGGCCTCCCAATCATTGGGATGTTTTTAATTGATGATTATGTTAAAAATTATATTACATTATGTATAGAAGATGTTAGAATCAATATAAAGAATATCAATATATTATATTTTTAGGATTCTATAATATTATCCCACTGCACACTCTAATATTTCTTTTACTTTTGGTACCATTGATTCTTCAATTTTGTCAACCCTTTATAGAGATATAATGGGTATTCACAAAAATTTCAATATATCTTCTTATTGAATGGGAACTATTCCACTAATTAAATTTATTTCATTGCCTTACAGGTTTGCTTGAATTCCATCCCAATCTCAACATATATGAATACTATTTCATTTCATAAATACACTGGTCACCATAAGTTAGGTTATTTACTTCATTTCTAAGGAGACGTCAAATCGAATGTTCAAGGTCCTGAAGTGAGTATTATGTAATCTATATTGTTTTAATTATAATTACCTCTTTGAAAACTGTTATAAAAATTGTTATATAATGGCTTATTTATCATTAGAATACTGGTTTTTTTAATATTAATTAAAAAATATTAATGTATTCCATTCTAGCACCTAATAAAAATAAAAATATTTTGATCGTATGTACATTCAGACTAATACCTCCACAAAACATCAGGTTATGTTTTCTTAACCACATAACATGAAATATATTGAAAATTTATTTGTGGTATAAAAATTATTTTTAGAGAACTATTAATTTATATAGGTATAATATTGTACATACCATCAGTGATAATAATAATAAATGTCATGATAAACATAACCACCTAAAATGAACATTTTGGAAGAACATTATTAGTTCGAGATAGCTTTATAGTAACCAATATAATTAAAAAATTATTCTATTAGAATAATAAAGGAAATACATCACTAAAATTATGGATATTGGGATATTATTCTACCACTTGAATAACCATGATCAACATAACCAAAAAGTTAAATTGAAATTGAACGAACCAAATCAAATAACTATGTTAAGAAAAAATATAATATATAAATTTAATATAATATAAATGGTTCTTAGAAAAATTAATTATATATTAATTGGGTTCATTATAAGGTATATAATAAGATTAATTTGATTATTTTGGAATATTGGATCATCCATAGAGTGAATCAGGAGCATGGTAAGGGTTTTTTCATACTCAATTTTCATCCATTGAGTTTCATAATTATTGATATATAATGTTATATGTCATTTTATTGATCCAAATGTAAATTTCATATTTTATTTCCACATTATTTTTTTGTTTTTTATTTCATCATTATATCATCATAAAAAATGATTCTTAACTAAAATGTTATGTTTATTATATGGATTTTTGTTTCTCAATACCGTTTTCAGAGACAAGCCTTTTTATGAACCAAATTTGATTTTCTGGGTGTATATACAAGATTTTTATATATTATACTTGGAATTGACTTTTTCTTCTTCATAATTCGAGTTTTAATTCATTTTATATCCTTCAAGGGGTTTTTATTAAAATGTTTTATGTTTCATATGGTTTTGAATTCCAATATCATTTTCAATTTAATATTTCTTTTGATTGATAAACCATCAAATAAATTTTTAGTATATTTATCTATAAAACATATATAATTTTAATCACCTCTAGTTTTATTTTTTCATTTTATAAATCCCATAATAATATATTTCAAACCTTATTATAAATAATATTTTTTAATCTTGTGATTTAAAATGATCTCGCCTCTTCTTTTCAATTGAGTGTATTTCTCTTATACGTTCAATATATTCCATTATTGATTCCCTTTACTAAGACTAAAAAATTTAAAATAAAATATATAAAATCTTTAATTTGTTTAAAATGTATTAATAAATTATTTTAAAACATATTTATGGGTAACTTTCAATGAAATTTTAATAGAATATTTCTAAAATGTTTTCCTTGTAATCTAGTTCTTCCCACTTGTACGGTGATTATTCTTGAAAAATTACCCTCTCCAAATATTATAAATTTTCAATAATAAACATTATTCATTATGTTTTAAATGATAATTATCATGTAAATGGAATATAATTGATTATGTGTAGTTGTTATTTTAATTGGGATTTCTCTTTTTTCTTGTATTCTTATATTATACTCCAAAGTTATTCTGAATTATAAATATATACAATAAAACCCCAAAAACAGTAGGTATGGGATAGAGGGGAACATGAACTCATGTTCACCACCAATTATTCATGATGTTCATGAATTTCATCTAGGGCATAGATTTTCCCGTTGATATAAAATACCCATGAAAACAATAGTAATACATTAAATATTTTATAAAAATTAAATAAGTAACCAAAAAATTGCACAAAGGAAGCTAGAAAATTAGTCACACAGTAAATTTTTTTATAATATTTATATAAGGTAAAAGTTTGGATTTCCAAAGTGGTAAATAAATCCCATATATGAAGAGATTAATAAACAAAATAAACTACTTCAACAATCTAGAGCTCGTCTTAGAATCATCGCCATCACCAAATAACCCCCTTCTCATATACCTATTATATAGACATTCCCCTTCATTGGATCCTTGACCATGAATTCTATAGGCACAATAATATTCAAAATATTGTCATGATTATAAAACCCCAAGTTCATCACCAATGTTTTAGTTACATAACGAAAAAATTTATAAATTTCATGAAATGGAAGTAACCTAAATTCATAAATAAAAGATCATGTGTTTATTTGTTATCCTCTTTCCACGATCCCATGAACCTTGGATCAACATTCTTCATCACTTAGATAAAGTGAAGATCATAAGTGACCATTACATGGCATAGATTATTCTAAATCATCCAAATATCATCTCAATATGCACAACCATCAGTCCAATATCCATTATCCACCATTATTGAATAATTAAACACTTACCTTGAAGGGAAGTAGTGAGGAACACATTTCAACCCTATTGTTGACACTTGGGATAACCATAATATTGTATGTTAACTTAATAAACATATTTAGGGAAATACTAATTCACACATGTCGACCCAATATCTATATATAGAAAACTAGACATATTCATAAGGCATATCTAATGTGGAAACCAAATCCTTCCAATCACAACAGTGACACTCCCCCTTTAAGGGTCCAACAAGTGAAGCTAATATAACATGTAACCTTAAAACTAAAAAACCCATACATTATTCTGGGGAAAAGACATATTATATAAATTAATAAGATTTTCATACCAATAAATGATCTCATAGGTCACACAGAAACACAACAATGTGAATCAGATCTAAAAGAGGTCTCCAGGGCCACATATACACTCACATGTGATTCATTTTAATAGAGGGTCTCACATCACACATTCATGCACATGTAATTTAATGCATATAAATTTATAAAATGTCCAAAAATGAAAATTAATTTCATACATAGGTGTGACATTTTAAATTTACAATATTATTCATTGAATCGCACAGTTATAACAATAATCTCTCAGGATAATCCAAATTCTTCACAGAAAAATCGAGAATCAAGATTTGAGAAGGGGAAAATGACATGTTGTTATAGATATATCAACATACAGAATCAGATATAACTCAAATGGTAGATAAAGATCCATTTTAGGGATGTTTATAAATTATCTAGACTTGATGTCTTTCAATCAAAAAATAATAATTCTCCATTTTATTCTAATGGAATCCATATATCTATCAATAATTACTTAGATATGTGGTTTATCTTAGTAAAATGAGTGGATTCAAAATATAATGGATGAAATATAACATTTGGGAGGCAATATACTGATCCAATATTATAAAACTGATGTTTGGGGAAGGGGAGATACAATTTAACAAAATATTATCTCCATGGACCATCTAGTACGAATGAGGGTCTAACCTAGAGAGATGAATATCATATAGGAATGTTATAGAAAAACTATGTGACTTACCTTAATTATTGGGACATCCAAACCCCACCAACCATTAGGGGGACACACCAGACGGCCGGTAGAGACCATTCGACTAGACACTAGCTCTAGGAATACCTAAATTCTCTACTTGTATCACCAATTGGTTGGAGAACCCCGGTTTTTTCTTGTACATCTTCCACCGCTATTCTTTAGTTGGTGGCACACCTGTTGCATAAATTTCTAATTCATTCTCATATATACTGTGAATACAACACCAAGAATAAAAATATATATAACATGCCTCATGTTTTTTAATAAAATAACAAAGATACCCTAAAAAATTAATATCCCTTTTATTTTTATGATTTTGAAATATACCCATCAAACAACGTCTTTTCCTCAAGGGGTGTCTTTACTAGTCTTGTGGAATAAATAATCATCATGTTCCTTAACATATGTATATCACTCCCACGTATCATATTTAATTATTAAATAATTTTATAGGCCTCAAACAATTTTTTCCATATTTATCCTCAAAACATTCTCACTCTGGTCTAAAATCATTATCATTCACTCAATAAATGAGGCATCTAGTTTAAACACAATGTAATTACTATTGATCACATTAATAAAATCAAGGTCATAATTACAATGTTAAAAAACATGTAATAAATTATTTATATCTCAGTACAATGGAATTTATACTAACTAGTTAGCCATTGTTATGATATTCACAATGATCTCAAACGATCCCAGAATCTGTAGTGCTTACTTGCCTTACATTTAAAATAATTAATTTCCCAACTGAGTTGACACATATGAAAAAGCCTGCTCTCCCACAGTGAACCCCAGTGGGGTTCCCATTATATCAGCATACTATCAATATCATCACTATTGAGTACTCAACCACCTCTAAATCAATTGCACCAACTTAAAGGTCTCCTGCAATAGACTCAACCCAATGACAACATACTCACATGCCTTGTACTAACCCAATAGTGGGTGAAAATACCAATAATAGAGATCCAAAAAAATGGAAAAATATTATATTTAACCATTGTTTTCATAAATATATATCACATTAAATTAGATAAATTTCAATATAAACGTTATTATACACACCTGAATCTTACAAGTCTACAGTATTCTGAAACATGGATTCTAAAACAACTTGTTCGATAATATCTCTACATCATCTAAAAATATGATCCAAATAACTAAAAACCCTATTAAACATATCACACATAAAATAATTCTTCAATACCATGGGAAATGAAACATTATAATGTGTGAGAAGAGATGATCAGTTATGTTGAATAATGTAGATATCAATAATCACATAAATATACCATGAACATAAGGGTATAAGAATATGAATTAAAATTTTAATAAATTACCCCATATTTAAAATATCAAAATATTTAGTTTTGTAATAATTATTGTATGCACTTAAGAAATCAATTATACATTTTTAGGTGAACATTATTCATGAGAACATAGCAATGGAATACAATATATTATTTTTGAACACATATAATCCTTTATAATCATTTCCTTATTCAATGATACCTTCAAAGACTATAATATTAGAATTAATTCCATCTTTATTTCATCATATACTTAGTCAATATTCACTACAAATATCTCATAACATACAAAGTCTCTTACTAAACATTGTTTACACCACATTCCTTCTCTATATTAACCCGTGAGATATTAATTTCCACCCAATTAATTGGTGGGATATATAATTATAGGACCACCCATCATATAATAATAATTATTTCATATGTGTAAACTAATATAAAAAATCATTTATCATAGATCACAACCACTAAAAATGAAATGGGTTTCTTAATAATATCCACACTTCATCATAAAATAAAATGTGAAAAATAAATGGGTCCCATAATCATCTCAAAAAACTAATCATAAAAAATTAAGATATTGAATAAGGATTTCATCCATTTTTCATGTCCCAAATTAAGCATAAGTAACATCAATGTATTTATAATAAATTAAAATATGTTTAAAATACCACTTGGAATATTTCATGATACAAATATCATTTTCATCTCGGAATCACTTATTTAGAATATAAAATTTTTCCATGTATTAAAAATTAATTTTCATAAAAAATGAAAAAATGTAATGTGATACATATATATTATAAGGGTCATGACATTGGGAAAATTATTTTATGATTTGTACATTAAAAAAATGAATCCATTCAATTTTCTAGTAAAAAGTAAAAAGTTCCTCATATGTATAATATAAAAAAGATTCATTTTAATCCATTTTTAAGCAAATAAATAATTGGTAAAAATTACATTAGTCAAACTTAGGATAATTTAGAAACCAAAAAAAATTTAGAAAACATTTATAGGGTTTAAAAATGAATCCTGACAAATTAAAAAATAAATTCTCATTTCCTTAAATAAATATTTATCTATTGAGTTCTTAAAAACAAAAAAATTATAGTAGAAAATTTAATATCCTTAAATAAATAATGGAGAATAAATTTCATTGGATTCTAGAGATATATATCATAAAATTTCACCTTCTTAAACATGATCATAAAATGTTTTGATAACCAATTAGAAACTAATATTAATCACTTAAGTAGAGTAAGAAATACCATAAAATCACTCTAACATATAATTTTATAAATTAAAATTTAATATATTTAAATTCCATAATAACATAAATAATTGTAATATAATACATTACCAAACTATTACATTTCATTTCCCTTTCATTTATAATTTCTTAATAAAATCATCCTTTCTGACTGTGAACAAATTCATTTTTCTTGAGAATGGTTATTCATTAGTTCATATCCTTACACATTGATCATGTTTCCATAATCAAAATAATTATAATAAATATATAAATATTTAATATATTTAATATATTTATATTTTCATCCATATATATGAGGTACATATATAAAAATGAAATCTAATTTTCAAGGTGAGGGTGTGTCGTACGTATACATGAACCTTGTTTTCCCTTTCTAATGGATGATATAAAAGAAATCTTATTAATAAATAAAAATAATTAAATAATTATGATATTTTTTTATCCAATAAATCTATCATTTATACCAACCATATAAAGAGTAATTCAATCACATCTCTTCATTGAGGCATTAGCCCGAACATGCGCACGAGTGACTTTGTTGTTTTCCAAAAGATTATAATGTAATAAAGTTGATATAATATTATAATTCCTGAATAATAATTATTTCATAAAAATTATATATAAACCTACAACCAATCATAATAACCATGGTTGAATGATTTTCATTGGAAATTTGGTTTCTCGCTATATGGAGGTTGTAGTTTAGACGTTCGAATGAATGATACTTTCAATTTTCATTTGATGGAACAATGGGTGGATATTTGTGGATCCATAATCATAATAAAATTTAACTATATTTAAATTACATAATTTATCATTTTATGATTAATACCATAGATATATTAAAGGTATAAGAATATTTATATTGAAATAGGTATGGCAACACCATTACCCCTTATTGAGTATTCCTCTTTTATATAATTATTAAGGACACTTGGAGTTGAATTTTATGAAGTAATGAAAATAAAATTTGTGTATAGGTAATTTTAGAAGATAATTGATAAATTATTTTCATGAAATATTTATACAAGTAATGCGAGGTAGAAAAAAATGGATTTACCCTTTTAAGTGGGGGAGAAAGGACAAATGGAATTTCTTACAAGACTAAAATATAATAAAGTACTATTCAATTAATATTATCACAAATGGACATATATTTGAATGTGGGGTTGGATAAGCTTGATATATGGAAAAAAATTGGATTAATTGATTTTAATTTGAAAAATTACCCCAATATAATGGTTTAACATCCCCCCAATATACCCATTTTAACATTAATTATGTTAACAATGGTTTACAGAAGTTACTAATCATAATGACAAAAAATATAGACAAATTTTTTTAATCATGTAAATTATAATAATTATAAATATAGAATCCTTTTTATAAAATCTATCTAACTAACATGGTATTATTTAATTTAAAATTAAATACATAAAAAACATTAAAACAAGATTTTTGAAAAGAATGTTTTCATAAGTATAAAACGTTTTAATATAAAAGGTATCCCTAGAAATGATTATAATAAACTAAATTGTATTATTATAAAACATAATTGAACTAATTCCTCAATTTGAAACAATTTGAAAGAAAATTTTACTTTTTAAAATCATTAAATGACATCAATGTTTTCAATAAATCAGAATTTTTACTATTCATCAAAAATCAATCTTCTCTGAAAATTCCTACAATGTAAAACTAAAATAATTTTAAAACATAGACTAAAAATAAATTATATTTTCACAATTAAATTTTATAAATGTGGAATTTTTTTTGTTTTTTCAAAAAAATGAGTAAAAATCCATTTTTGCAAAAGAATGTATTTATAATGCTTATATTGACTTTACTAAAAATTGAGTAATTATTTTTCAAAATATTTTTTTACATAATAATTATAAATAATATCCCAAATATGGTTATTATTATTCATTTTTCATATTTAATGTCTAGGTTATTGGGGTATACTATGTTATGGTACGTTTTGAATCAAATCTATGTGCTTTGCAAACTAGTGAAGAAATTAAATTTATTTTGAAGAGAAATATATATTAAAATTTTAGAGTGATGTATTCTACCAAACATCCAAATGAATTTATTCTTATAAATTACATCCATATTATTTAAAAAGATTGATTATATCTGTATTTCATCATATCCTAATGTTTCCTAATAGATTATCTGAATTTTGGATTCCTCCGTATAACTTTAACAAGGTCAGTAGTATTGTTTTGTAGGAATTTATCTCTATGATCTATGATAATGTACTTATAGTTTCATAAATTAAATATCATGATCCATATGTAAAAATTATAAGATTATTACATGTTAAGGATAATGTATGTACTTCTTTAAGAGTGATACAAGGATCAAATCAGGAACCTGAGAGAGATTTAGTGGACGTGTTGAGGGATAAGATAATAACCTTACTTGATTTGGAATATCATAGAAGACAATATACCCATGACTCATATTTCTATTAATTATTAATCACATAACCTTAAACTAATTATAAATTCCTAAAATTAACTTCTCACAATCATGAAATTAGAAACTTTTTTATTGGTTTCCAGTATAAATATTTTGTTTTCTTTTTAGATGCATTAATATGTTACTGAAGTGGTCAGAATTTCTATAATATTTCCTCATCTAGCCGATGTTATAAATTCTTATATTCCCCTAACAAAAACTCATCATGTGGTAGCTATATTATTCTTTCTATATGGTTATTCTTACTGATCCATCCTAATTCATGAGTGAATAGTATTATTTTTCAAAACATGTCTATATGAGTTTTATGATCTTAAACCCATTTGAAATCCTTAGAACAAGACCAAAGCATATCCTCTAAGGATTTAACAGTACAATTAGTCTGATCATCAATATAAGGATAGTGTGTAGTGATGAAATCCAACATTGAATTTAGAGTTTACTAAATAAATAACAAGAACATTGAGGTAAACATCTGATCCAATTTAGATTACATAAAATGTTGTAATCCAAGAAACCATCCCTCATCCTTTTTGTGTATTTTTGAAATACTATCAAGATAAAATATTATTTTAAATAAATTAAGCAGGATGAAATCATAATGTGGACAACTTAATCCCCAACAATGTTTTTTAATTTTTACATTTTTTAGATCTACGGAAAAAATAAATCGTGTTATTTTCCTTTTTTCATTGTAGTATTGTTAATGGTTGTAACAACTCAAATACTTTTATATCCTAACATTTACATTTTATCATAAGAAAAAACAGGAAACATACACTATAATATTTCACATCATTTTCCCACATATAGATATTTTTTTTTATATATACACCAACATACTCCCAAAATTTATAGATAATGATGAACTATGAGAATCATCCAATGACTCGTTCAAATATGGTATGGAAGGGACAAATAAACGATTTGTAAAAAACAACATTCCATAAAAATTAATTTTTAACTTAGTAACATTACTAACCTTATTTTATAATTTTTTATCATATTTTTTCAACACTTTATTGTTTAGCTAGTTATATGATTGATTTATAATTTAGGAAATAATTTTTTTTGATTAATTCAATTTTTCTTGATCGATACTTTAAAAATATAGGAATAATTGATGTTTTGTCATCCTCGAAATAGATAAGTTAGCATGATACTTTCAATTCAAAGCCGCACCCACCTTGTGCGATTTAATATCATGGTAATGTATTGATTTATCATAATCTATAATCAACTCCAACCATATTTTCTAGTGTATATTAATTTCTTTTTGAGAGAATATGTACTTAAACCTAAAAATATCAGTATATATTTTACAAAATTCACCATAAAGACAACTCCAATAATTATTTCATGTAAAATTTCCTAAAAAAACTCCAAATCATGATTCCAGTCATTTTATCATGATCATTAATTAGTTAGGATTCATAGGCTATCACAATATCATTCTAGATAAGGACCCATAATATTCAATTACTCAATGTATCACTATAGATATCAAAACCATCTTCTTTACTGGCTAGTTTATACACCATCGTGCTACCAAACATTCTGTTTGGTTCCTTGAAAATTAAACCCCATTAATTTTTTAAATTTATATTGCATCCCTTCCAAATTAACAAAGTGGGTGGATTAGATGGACATGATGTATTTCCCCAAAAGAGTCTAATAATACATCCAATACAAGAAAACTATATATATTAGTATTCATGGTCAGTATGGTCCATAATTCAATAAATTCTATATTTAATGGATCAAATTATATACCATCACTTGAGATTTTACATCTCAATACAAAAAGAATTATATCCAAAATTAAATCATGGTAAATTTTTCTTAAAGTTTCCCCTTCCATCATGTAATTAATAAAATCATTATGGGATATTTTTCCTCTTCTATTCTCTTTGAATGTATAAGAATATCATATATAAATTCTAAAAAAATTTATTCATGATAATATATGAGCAATCTATTAATTTAATCGAAGAATATATTAGAGGAATTAGATGGAAAAAACAAATCAACATAAATTCATTTTATATATACACACTATGAAATATTTCCATTGGAATATCATTCATATTTATAGCATCCATTTTTTTTAATGAATGTAATTTGAAAAGGTTTTTCAAAAAAATTAATTTATTTGATGGAAAAAATGCTAGAATTGGTTTTAGAATGTAAATTTCGTTATTAAAACAATGAATAGAATTTTTTACATGGCGTATAAGTCCTAATATGTATAATAGGTGATATATTTTGTTTCGGTGTTTCTATTATTCATAATACAAATTTTTTGAATGTTATATAGTGATGCATGTTTAGTGAATAGTTAGTGATAACCTCTCCCCTCATTTATGTGAGGCATAGAGGGTGTCACAGATTTTTTTGAACTATTAACCTTAGGTAATAATGTCATGTGAGGAATATATTGAAAATTTTAAAGACAAACCACATGGTTTATTTATTATTAGATAAACCATGTGCCTAACACCCGTAGTTAGGGCCACTGAACCAATAGATGTGCAGGACCGTAACTCAATTTATCCAAAAGGTCTACCTCCTTTAAATTTGTTAAATTACCATTTTCCCCATTCATATTTAATCATAATTCATCCTAAATTATACTTAATTTATTCTATGCATAAAATTCCACTTTATATCCTTCTCATCTTCAATGTCTTTCATGGTTATCCTCCATCTGAACTCAGAATTGCTCGTCAGCTATTGCATTGGAATCCCATTAGTGATTTTAAGATTCCTTCTTCCCTGATAATATTCATTATTGAATAGAAATTATTTTCATTATTCCCTTCTGATGAATTTATAATGAGTTTGTTTATTCCTTTGAGACTGTTTCATGGGTATCCCTTGCCAAATTTCTATCAGGAATGAAATCGATCATTATTTCTTCCACGGTCTCTAACAGAAGAGATCATAGAAAAATACACCATTATATTTCTTAGTTACTCTAAGAATTGGATATTATATAATTTAATGGATTTTTAAATCATGAAACATTATTTTCAATATAATACTTCTTAGGTTTAACCTATTTTATTATTTTTAATCATATATTAAATGAATTAATAATGGTTTGTAAATAATATATGAATTATACTAATCATTGTCGCTAAGAGTATCAAAATGATTGTGTGGAATGGACTCTTCCATATACTATGTAATGCTGAAATCAAGCCCAATGTTCCTATTTCAAAAAATTTACCCCAATGTATAACTATTCCGAAACCACGTCCACTTTTATTATCTATACATAAAATGATGTCCAGAAAAAAAACATAATCTCTAACTTTCCAACACCTTAGGATGTTCTTATATAATTATCCACAAATTCTATCATAGGATTATGATCCATAATATATTTATTCTTAAATATAATTCCCACGGTTCTTACTAAAACAACCTTTTTACCAACATTAATGACCCTACCGTAGTATCCCAGAGTTAGGGTATTACCATTATTACAATGGTAAAGGATACAATGAGTCACATCTATAGGGTCTTACTATTTTAGTTGTTTTGGTGTTCTAGATACATACAAGATTCCCATATTAAATATGAAAACACAAATTAAAACATAATTATTTTTATAATGTAAAATTTCCGTCTAGAATATCCTTGTATAACAAGACTAGTATATTTCATGGATTCCAGTGAATGAAAAAAATTATGGGTAAACTCAATTTCTTTTTAGGGGTTAATGATAGTGGAAGCTGTCATATATCAAAAAGCATATAATTCCTGGAATGGTAAATAACTAAACATTGATAATATATAAATAATTATAATTGTCTAAAAAATATGGAAAAGTAAATAAATGACCTCGTATTCCATTTAGTAAAGAACCTGGTGATCATTACTGGATAATCCAAAATCAATTTGTAAAGTCAAATAATTAAATCAAAAAACTATTAAATAAATAAATGATAGTGAAATGCATCTAGAGGTATTATCATTGTGAAACAAAATAATTTATAACAAAAAAAAATATATAATCATTTTAATTCTTAACTATTTTTTATCCACATCTCATGCATCATGATAAATCTACCTTCATTTCCTTTTACAATAAGGTAAAAAAATTTGATATAAACCTATTTAATTTGGAAAACTAAATTGTCTCATGAGACACACCAATTCATTAAGGTCGTATATAATACCAAGCCCCATCTGCAATTTCATGTCTTATTAAATTGAACTAATTCAAAAAATAGATTGAATTCATGAAAAATTTTACATACCATCAAATACCTTTATTTAATATAAAATGATGGTTAATGAACATATACCTAGATAAAAATGAAATTAAATATATAACAGCGTATGTAGAAATTATATGTAGTTTATACAATATTTATATCTAGGATAAATAATAGGAATATTTTTGTTGAAATTCATATACAACGATCATAGAAAGGATAATATTTCATAGGATTTTCAATGACATCAAAAATTATTCATGAAAAATAATGCAAATAATATCTGTGGAGAAAATCATCATAACCCAATCAAAAAAAGAAAAATGAATTTATTTATTAAATATATAACAATTTTATTATAAAAATGGGTTTTATATGAATAGAAATACTAAATAATGTACTTAAATTCACTTTATAGTAAAATCACACTTTCATTTTGAACATTACTTTTTAAAAAACCCAATTTTTTTTAAATACCATTATTTAAAAATAACCCCTAAACAATATAAATGTTTCTTTAAAACAATGGTTGTTTCTAATGGTATAAAATGTTCTACATTCCAGAAATGTTAAAGTAAATATTATTTTCACTTTTTTAGTAAAAAAAGAGCATAAAATATTTTGAAAATGAAATGATGATTTTTTTGAATTTCATTTGTGAAAAGTAAAAATTTGTAGAAATTTTTTCAATATGTCATTTTAAAGGGTTAAAAACATTTTTTACACCACATGGTAGTACTGTAAAATATATTTCTATATGAATAGACAAATGAAGTTTGATTTCCATGAAAACATTTTATGATTTATTTTAAGTACCAGCTAGTGAAAAAATGGGAATATAATTCAAATATATAATGAATTAAATTATTAAACAAAATTAAATTGTATTTTTCAAAAAATAATCAAATAATCACGTTCAATGTAAACCCATGTATAAATGACCCTGATTAAATTCTGATTGTAAAATAACCCCACACAATGATCATATTTTTGAAGTGAGAATAAATAAATTAACTAATTTTGGGTATCAAATGTAAATCCACATAAAACAATGTAAATATAGAAGAATATAGTAAACTGTAAGTTCATGGATACTCTTATAATATCAAAGAAAATAATAAAGTAATATACCCTAATGAAAAGAAATTGTGTTCTGCAATTTATTACGACTTGGTAACATTTAATTAAAAATATAATTAGTTTAAATAATTAATATTGAAGAAAAAAAACCAAAATTTATTTAGTAATAATTTTATTACATGTTAAAGGGGTCTTATATTCACCGAAAAAATAAATTTAGTGTTTTACTATGTAATATAGCTCAAATAAAATGAAATTGAGAAGAAATATATTACCCAATGATTCATTTTGGATGAAATTGATTTAATATCCCACATAGTTGTCTTAAAATGTTATTAAATTATACCAAAACCATATGATTATTTTTAATATCAAATTTTATCTTTTTATAACATCTTATCACTCATTCATTAATCATATTTTATTATTTTCCATGTTTCATGTGTATATTTCCATGATATCCAACGTATATTGTTTCAAAAAATATCTATTTCTTATGTATAATATATAGTTCCATAAAATAAATAGTAAAAATCATGAAATTATTACCATATCTATAAATTATTATACTTTTAATACCAACATTTAATTATTGTTTTTTGAAATGATGTAGGTTTTGATCAGGGATATTTTTTGTCGTACGTACACAACAGTAATGTTTCCATTGTTCGACGATCATTGTGAAAAGAATATATGTAATATTTTACCAAAAATTTATAATAATATAATATAAATCAAATTATGTCTTCATATATATATATATATATCTTCCATGTATTGTGGTGAGGAATAGGGGGTTAAATCATTTCGTGAAGGCAGTATTGCACACGAACCTAAACAACATTATTATTTCTAAGTGTTAAAAAAATGAATTATTAACTTTTATAAATAATGAATATGTCTTTAATATCTTAATAATTTCACTTATATCACATTTAATCATTAACATTATCAATATTACCTTACATGTAAGGTGTTTGTCAAAAATGATTCACATCTATTCAGGAGGTATAATCTTTTGAACACACGAGCGATGTTATCATATCCCTTGTGGAATATAAATTTTAAAAAATATATTATATAATTAATACATGGGAATAATTATTTTATAATTGTAATATATATAATTTATGTCCACCAACATACCAAACTATAAAAGGTGTGGATGGAAAAAGTGCCACATCAGTTCGCAAGGTGGTAGACATTCATACACATGAGTGATACTATCGTTTCCCATTTGAGGTTAGAAGATGTGGGGATAGGTTACTAACATGACAAGATTATATTAAATTACATGGAGGATATATTTTTATATAATAATAAATATAAATATTTTAATGTAATGGATTATTAAATAAAATAAAAATGTATAGTTACAAATTTTACCCATTCTTAGACACCCTCTTAAGGATTTTACATAATGTATTACAAGAATGCATTACGAACCAATGCCAAGATTCTAGGATTATGGTTTATATTTTTGGAATTAATTTTTATATAAAACGAACTGTCGAAATGGTTTCTATGGTGGTATAAATAGGGGAGAGCAGTGGCCTTTTATGTGTGAGGTTAGTGGCACGCTTGTAATTTTTTTAAAAAATTGTTGATACAACATTTATAAATTGAAAAATGTATAAAAAATAGATTATTATAGATCATAATACATGATATGATATAAATTTAACCATATAATAAATTTTTGACAAGTTTTAGGTAATTTTGAACCTTATTGTTTTAGTGAATATCTCTAGTAAACTCATTCTTACCTTAACTGTGGTCAATAATATTACTGGCTTTACTATTAATTATGTCAAAAAAATTATTTGAAATTATTATATAATATAAAATATTATTATTAAAAATATGGAAATAATTTTTAATAATTACATTTAATTAAATTAAAATTTTTAATTCAATATTAGTTCCACAAATACGATTGTAAAGATTGGTTTTGAAGAGAAAATCTTGAAAGTATTACAAAGTTTTTATATAACAATTAAATATGAAAATTATTTCAATGAAATAATTTTCTTAAAAGACATATAACTTAACTAATTTTACATTGAAACCAATTCAAAATATAATTTAACATTATAAATAATTTAATTATAAATGTAGTCTTCAATTAAAATTCTGTATTTTTCACTATTCATTAAAAAATGATATATTTTAGAAAAATCAAAAAAATTAACCTTGATATAATTTTTATTTTATTATTTAAAAATATTATTTCATTTTATCAAATAAATTTTCTATAATTGTTATATAAATTAATTTTAAATTATTCACATAATGCTCGAATAAACTTTGTTTTAAGAAAAATAATGTTTCCCTGAAAAATATAATTTTATTTTAAATGATTCTTATTTTATTTCTAATAAATAGATAAATAAATAGTAATAATTTATTTTTAACTATTCAGAATATTCAATTTTACATTTTGGTTATAATGGTATATTATAATACTATTTGTTTTATCTCATGGTTGTGGGTTCTACAAACTATTGAGGAGAATAAATTTAATAAAATATATTTCATAGTCTTTTTCTGATCATTGTTTTGTGTCACATATGCAATAAAAAATTCCATTATTTTTAAATATTAAGGTATTTCATTCTAAGATCTTAGTTTTTTCATGGGTTTAAATTTAATACTCAATTCTCTCCCTCTCACACAAGGTGTTGAAATTTATTTTCTTAGAGTTCTTATATAGATAATTGAACTGGGCTTGCAAGTGATTTTCATTAAAATATTGGAATCCTAACACATCTATATAGGCTAAGTGACACAAGTTAAGTGATTATTCTATACAAAAAATTATGTACCAATAATCAGAAATTATCAAGAAACATGACATTTAGAGTGAATGTGGAACATTCTTGTGCTATTACTGACAAGAGTTAAGTACACAAATTATTCCAACTTATACAATTCTCCAACTTCTCAATAAATTGTGTTATTATTTATTTCTTAAAATAGGAATAAATTAAAATACACCCCTCATAATCGGATCTAATCAATATGAAAAATAATAAAATCGTGAGGTAAATATGATTATCAGTCTGGAACAGTGTTCTTAACATGTGCGCAAGTGATGAAGAAATTTAAATTTCTATACATTGAATATTTTTCATTTTCCTAAATCTAGTGAGGGATATAAACAATCGCCTCTAAATAAATGATCAATTTATAGTCAAATTTTAACGATTTCATTAGATTATTCCAACCATAAGAGGTCTCATGTTGTTGAAATATATACCTCGATAGAAGATTCATCTATTATAGAAGAGATGATGATCTGTAGGACATGTACAGTTATCTAGAATTAGGTAAAAAATACATGACTATACTTGAACATTAATATATCCTCTTTATAACGGTATTGAGGATATAGCCTATAGCGGGACATCTTCATGAGGGAAAATTTATTTGAACAATTGTAATGGATTGATTATGTGAACCAAAAATACATTTTGTTTTTGAATAAGATTGGAGTGGTTGAAATATATAATTCCATCTAGAAATAAAATTTCTTAGTCTACTAAAATCATAATCTCATCCCAAATTTTTTTGTAAGTGATTCCCTAAAACAACTGAAATTCACCTACCTCACTAGGAAGAGGGAATAAGCCATGGGGTAATTTACAAGATCGGGTGACTCCCTACTCTCAAAAAACTATAGGATGTGTTATTTATGAATAATATCTCATAAAAAATGATTATTTGGCCCCCATCATAATGGGATATCTACTGAGGTTTTCTGTAGACATGTTGAATAATAATTTTTAGTATTCTCACAATATATTCTTCAGTTCGTAGATTGAGATATTCTGACATCCCTGTGGAATAAATCCTAAGACAAAGTGACTTAGGAACAATGAAATATTTTACACCATTTGTAATTAGAATAATTACAAGTCCATTCTTAGATAATAGAGAACACACAATTCAACATTATTGTATCAGATTATAACTATGATCATACATTTGATCGGTATTCCATGTGGTGATATTTCTCAATGAGTGGATACTACATGCATTAGATAATCCCACTAGGGTAAGGAATACCACCCTTAGGATAGATTCAGAAACAGATTTAGGATATATGTAAATATCATTATACAATCCCATTGATGGATACACCGATTGTTGGCCTAATTCTAATGTGATGAAAAATATCATTTCAACTATATTCCAATCCATTATCTATATAGGTGTATTGAAGCACACAATGAAAGCTGTATATTGATGTATATATTTATAGACCCTAAGATATCCCATAGGCCAAAAGTTCTAGTTTTCCAAGAATATGATCTATAAATATGGGCACCCTCAAACTGGACCATGTCATTGGAATTATCCTACAATTATTGTTAAAACCTTATGATTCACATGTAAAAACATCTATAAAAGGAATTTCTAGTATAGTGGATAACTATTTACACCCATTATCATTTCAAGATGGAATCCTCAAAGAGATAGATCAAGTCATCTACATCTATTATCCTAACAATCCAAACAAGTTTGGAAACCAATTACAGCGTCTAAACATTATGGGCTCAACACATTATCATGAAGTGTGTGAATGGTGGAACCATATGGTTCTATGAAATTTCTAGATGATGTTTTGTTAATGGAAGTCAGTTTTCCAATTAAATTTCCTCAATCCAATTTTTTATTTCGTTTTTCCATTCAATATTTGAAATTATATATAAAATTTGAACATATTATAGTGAGAAGGTCTGTACCCCCACAAACTCATGGATGAAATTTATAGGATAATATGGACTTCAATGATGAACTACTACTATAAAAAGATAAACTCACATTTGTGTCCAATACTAACAATGGATGGGCCTTTTCTGCTGAATTTGGAATCATTGTCTATGGTAATCAAAATAGAGAAATCCATATAAGATATTCATATATTTGTATCCCATTATATGGTCATGTTTTTCATTCCTACCATACTTCCTCATAAAAACCCCTCCTGAAATAGAAGTCCCAAATTTGGCTCTGTTCACATCCTCATCAATTATGTAGAACATTCAATGATGAAACCTTATAAGAATGTATTTTCTAGTTCTATAAGATAAACTATCCTCCCCACCAATGTTTCCTCTACGAATAGAATGTCATGAAAAATACGATGGAAAACATTCATATTTTGACAAATTTTGAAACCATAACTTATATGGGGAGTAAGAAAGTTCACCATTAATAGATATTTGTTTGTATGGGTATAGGTGTTTAAAAAAATTGAATGTTTTAATATATTATCCAAAAAACCCATGTTTCCTATGAGATATTATTGTTTTAAGATATATATCAATTCACCCTTGATAACACCACCTTTTAAGAGGAATCCATCGACTAGAATAACTATGAGTTGGTCCAACAAGTTGTTGAGGAATCATGGCTCCAAGTCTTTTTGTCATCTTCAATAGAGGAGATAGAAGAACATTAGTCCTGTAGAGAAAAAATGAGACAAATGTTATCAAAGGAGAACATTCTAACTGAGACAATAAAATCAAGAAATATATAACAAAATAGATAAGTCAAGTAGGTTCATTTACTAGATAAAGTTGAATCAATAATGAGATAAAATATCAATAAAAATATAATGCCTCATGTCATCCATTATATTATTTTCTATATATGTACCACAAATATTTATCATAACTATAATTGATTTTTTTTTCATCGTAGAGGTTTTCCTTTTATAAGTTCCTACCTATTTATTTAATAAATTAAAAAATCTTTAATCATGAATATTCATCAATTTTTCACTTGGTATCTATAACATCCAACATCTTTATAAAATAACAGAATTTCATATCTACTAATATTTATGAATTATATATTATGTTTACTTAAAAAATATTCTATGTACAATATCATAATTTACATGAAACTATGGGTTTATACAAAATCTTATGTTGCAAAAAAGACTAATTGATAATGAAAACCAATACATTATTAGTATTATTATTTTAAATGGTAGAATTCTCCTACTAATTGTATTGTATTTAATGAAAATAAATAACAATATTATGTCTACACAAGTTTATTAAATTCCGTTAATTTCATCAAATAAATTTTAGAGGATTAGAATGAAAATAAATCCAATTATAGCATAAAATTATTTAATATTTTTAAAAGGTATTTTTACAGCCTTTTGATGGAGAACCCTTATTAAATACAATATTTTAACTTTTATGTGTTCTATTTGAAAAAAATGTTTTTATAAGAGGGAAATTAAAATTTACTTTTGTTGAAATTTTTGTATTTCATTTGATAAAATTTATATTTTAATGAATAGATAAAAATACTGCATTTTTATTCAAAACTATATTTTTTTCTAACTTATTTTTATTGATAAATTATAATTTTAATTTTGTATAAAGTATATTTAGAGAACTTATTTACCATTGAATCTTATTTTGGTATTTTTGATATAATATTACCATTAAATTTGATATAAAATGATGTCAATCTTTTGATGTATTTTACTTTTCAAAAACTTGTTTTCTCATTCTGACATAGGGAATTATTCGTAAATTAATTACTAAAACATCTTTTCACGACCCCCTCCCACCAAAGATGCCCCTCTTGAGCTGGCACTGGTGAAAGGGAGATAATAACCCCTGAGTCCCTCCTCCAGTAGGCCCCGGGTTGGCGACTAGCACCAAGGGTATGAGTTTTCACAATATGGGAGGCATTACCCTTTTATTATTTTATGATCGGGAAATATGACATGTAAACCACCAAAAAGGAAAAGAACAAGTGTATAGAAATAAACCCAAACCAATCCCACATGCATGATTAAATAGTTCTGAAACAATGTACAAGTAAAATAAAGATCAAAAGTAAAATACCAAAAGAAAACAAGAGTACAACAACTGCAACAACTCAAACTGTCTGACTAGTAGGGTCCCACACGACCCTGGTAGTCCTCCTGGGAACCTAAAAGTAAACGTAGAGTGATTATAAAAGTATACTCAGTAGGGAAACCTTAAGCTATGGTGCACAAGTGGGGAGAAATCCTAATGTACCGTGAGAACAACAGAATAAACCTAGCAAGGAATTCTATCCACCCAACCTCACCAGCCACACTCACCAAAAACACAATCACAACAGGTAGTAGTATATAAGAAACAAGAGTATTGGGTACCCCGCACCGTTTCCCATTAGTTAGCTGCTCTTCCAAATGGCGAACGTCCTGACGCTGCCACACTCTCCCCGCCCACACACACCTGGGACTCACAACCATGTATCCCGCCTGCACACTCCTTGGCCTCACAACCATGTATCCCGCCCGCACACGCATGTGCCTCACAACCATGTATCCCGCCCGCACACACCTGGGCCTCATCCCGAAGATTCTTGGGAAACATTACAACCTGCCCAAAGAGTCTTGGGCTAAAACCTCCCCAATCGAAACCTGCCCAAAGAGTATTATGTGTAAGGTCTCCTCAAGCCATCACAACCTAGCGGAGGAGCAGGAAGGAGCTAGTAACTATGGGAAAAACACCATCTCCCATGAAATGGGAGTGTTCGGAACTAAGTGATCAACATGGTTGGGGTGCGATAAGACACAAAAGATACAGATATATATATTCCAAACACACAACCTGACCTATGGATTCTAAACAGAGAAACTGAGCACGTGCCTCGTCACTGCTACTACGAAGCATGCATACAACAAACAACCCCAAACCCTTTTTGGTTTTCACGTTTCATCAGAATTATTTTATTTAGTTCCTTTACTACTGGG
Source organism: Viscum album (assembly GCA_963277665.1). NCBI lineage: Eukaryota > Viridiplantae > Streptophyta > Magnoliopsida > Santalales > Viscaceae > Viscum > Viscum album. Next base: position 620,918,820 of record OY728131.1, on the reverse strand, counting down.
AAACTATCCACAACCAACCACATCGATCATTCGTAAAACATATCCCTTCCATCCACAAATCAAGTTAGGAAAAAGACAAGCAACACAAACAAGTCCCTTCTTATTAACCAACCAACCCCATTGATTATTATTCCTGTTCCATTACCATTCCCCACAATTCATTAACTCTTCCACTTTTTATTTATTATTCAAAGCCCGTAGTTCGTTCACATTCCAACCCATCCCTGTAGCACCGCTGCCAACCACCATGACCACAAACACACCGAAACTCGTACATCATTATCCCTTTAATACCATTTATCACAGCCCCACTACCTGTTCTATTCGTAACTACCCAGGATTCACCCCTCCCTTTCACACACCAGTAACCATGCCAAAACCCACATGTTCATTATTCCGTTTTGTTTAATCGGGGTGATCACACAAGTGTTCTAGATTTTAAACAACCAAATTTACATGATTAACCAATTTCCACATTCCACAAAGTTTCCATACATAAGAAAATACAGAAGGAGAGGGAAACATTTAATTGCATTAGCAAAGGCCCCCAACGACCATGATTTTCAGTAGGCATAATCCTATTCAATTCACAACATAATATCACAGCATATAAAGATAAATATGACAACTTCCCCATCCCCGTTTTTTAACCATGTATTATCTTTATTTAAAGGTCCAACTGTTTCTCATGAAAATAAGAGGATACCCACCCTGCATGATGCACAGATTAGAGAGATGAAGGTAAGATCCCTACTTCAACAGGTTCTGATCGCAACGCTCCCCTAGATCAACCTCAGAGGACGTCTTTCGACGTCCGTCACTTCCGTCGAGTCTCGGGAAAACCTCCTCGGGTGGATGTTGGAAAGGAAGGGCCGAAGGAAGGACAAGGGATCCAAGCTCATAAGTTCTGTCATGTCGTTACGATCCCGTGGCCACTGAAGGTTCGTAAATCGGAGCTTGGACGAAGAAGTTATCGAAGAAAGAGCCTTCAAGTCTCTTGGGAGAACTCTGCCCAGAAGAAATGGGAGGAGAGGGGTGAGTTAAAAAGGAGGAGGGGACCCTCCATTTATAGGTGAGAAAAGAAAAAGTACACATCATGTAGTTTATGGTACACGACGTGTACTCAGTTATTTCACACGGTCTCCACGCGGCTCCCAACACGGCTCTGCGGCCGTTGACTGGTCAACACATGGTTTGAGGGTAACACATGCGCAGGGACGGACTACATGGTGTGTAGTTTGGACTCACAGTGTGTACTCATTTACTTCACACAGCTCTAACACAGCACACGACCATTGACAGGTCAACACACGGTAACGCGTAAGCGGGGAGAGACTACACGACGTGTAGTATTGGACACACGGTGTGTACCCAATTATTTCATACGGCAAGGAAACAGCCTTAAACACGGGGTATACCCGGAAAGGGGGTACACGGCGCTTAGTTTCAAAATTCTGGAAAGTGTGGGAAAAGTCCATTTTTCCCTCCAGAACACTTCATGGACTTCCTTTTGAAAAGGGAATGGGTCGGAGAGGTCCGGGTCATTATATCAGATACCTCTAAAAACATTCTCGTCCCCGAGAATTCAAAAACCACCTTAGAGGAACCCAACAAGATACCTCTTAGGGTTCTCGTTATAACAGGAACCCAACCAACAACACTAATCATATGTGTTAGGAATTCCTCCTCCTATGTCGAGATATTATCCACTATAGGCAGCACTGACTTGCCTGCATGGTTTTAATCGCATCCTCATTAATGCGTCTCGATTAAGAATTTGGTCTTCCCACTTTCATACATTAGGATTTTCCAACTTACACAGCCCCTAACACCGTACAACCCACACATTTCCCAAACACGTGGTTTGGGGAAAATTATTTCTTCTATGTCGAGATATTATCCGCTTTAGGTGGCACTGACTCGCCCGCACGGGTCAATCACATCCTCATTAATGTGTCTCAATTAAGAGTCAGGTTTTTCCTTTTACCCACACATCCGAACATGCTACACACATCCAGAGAACATGGAAACAAAAGGTCTCACAACCGACAAGCCAAGCATTCCATATATCAAAGGTACAACATCAAAACAAAGATCATGAGAACAAGGTAAAACAAAAGTCAAAACAACTCCGGGTACTGAGAGTGAATCTAGTTCTCCCGCTCCAAAGTGTTGTCCTTGAGGCCGCCATGCCTCCACAACACATGAACCAACGGAATGGTTTGTCCACGGAGCATCTTCTCTTTACGATCCTCGATTCTAACTGGTCGTTCCTCAAAGGTCGCGTCATCTCCCATATATAACTCTTCCCAGTCGATAACGTGGGAGTCGTCGTGTAAGAACCGACGGAGCTGGGAGACTTGGAAGACGTCATGATCCTTCTCCAACTGAGGTGGAAGGGCCAGCTGATATGCCACCTCGCCGACTCGCCTCAGCACCTGAAAAGGTCCAATGAACCTAGGGGGGAGCTTTCTCCCTTTCCCAAACATCTGCTACCCCCGTCGAGGGTAAACCATCAAGAACACATGATCTCCCACCTCAAACTCCAAGGGCCTCCTCCGACGATCAGCATATGACTTCTGTCGGTCCTGAGCTGCTTTCATCCTCTCACGTACAAGCTGGACTTTCTCCGTGGTGCTCTGTACTACCTCTGGCCCAAGAGGACCTGTCTCACCAACCTCTACCCAGTAAATGGGTGAACGACATGGCCTCCATTACAAAGCCTCAAACGGTGCCATGCCAATTTTAGAGTAGAAGTTGTTGTTGTAGGAAAACTCTACTAAAGGCATGTTTCGTACCCATGATCATCTGAAATCTAGAACGCATGCTTGCAGCATGTCCTCCAATGTCTGGATAGTCTGCCCTATCTTCCCATTGGTCTGGGGGTGGAAAAGCAGTGCTAGGGTGTATCTGGGTGCCAAAAGCATGTTGTAACCCCCTCCAGACTGGTGAGGTAAACCGAGTATCCCAATCTGAGATGATAGTCTTCGGAACTCCATGCAAACACATGACCTCATCTACGTATCCTTGTGCTAAGGTACTCACCGGGCCCGACTCCTTAATTTCTAATAAGTGAGATGATTTTTTCAGTCGATCCACCACTACCCATATAGCATCATAACCTCACTAAGCTCTGGGTAGTCCTGTGAAGAAGTCCACTGAGATGTCATCCCACTTCTACTCAGGGACATCTAAAGGATGCAATAACCCACTGGGAACACAGTGTTCAGCCTTCACTTACTGACACACCATGCATTTAGCCACAAACTTCGCCACTGCCCATTTCACCCTGGGCCACCAAAACTGTTCCCTCAGGCATCGTTACATTTTTGAAACACCTGGATGTACCTCCAAGGCTGAGCTAGGGAAATCACAGAGAACTCCCTCACGAATTGTCTTCGGGACAAAAAACCTTACATGGAAAAGCATCTGATGTTGGCTATCCTCTGATCATACTTCTGGAGCGTTCCCCTGATCGACACAATCCCACATCACTTCCGCCTTGGATTCCCCCCCACTAAGACTCTTCCACCTCCTACAACATGGAGGACTACATCGCCATCTGAAATAAACAGCCTCTAAGACCTTCTACCCTGACATCCAAGTGTAAGGCAACCAACTCTCCCATCGCCTTCCAAGCATCAGTGGATTCCCGAACCACTTCCTTATGTGACTTCTTCCTCAGGGAATCAGCCACAACGTTTCCCTCACCTTTAGTGAAAGAGATATCAAAGTCATAGTCTTGGAGAAACTCGACCCATCTCCGCTGCCGTAGGTTCAGGTCACGATGGGAGAAGATATAACGCATGCTCTTGTGATCTGAGAATACCACAAAGCGCTCCTAAAAGATGTAATGTTGCCACAACTTCAGTGCGAACACTATTGCTGGAAGCTCTAGGTCATGGGTGGCATAGATACGCTCGTGAGGGCGGAACTTCCTGGACCCATAACAGATCACTCCCTTATTCCGCATTAGCACGCACCCCAGACCAAGGCCAGAAGCATCACAAAACACCTCATACAACAACCCTTCCTTTGGAAACCTGAGTACGGGAACACTGACCAACTTATCCTTCATTTAGTCAAAAGCCTTCTGGAATTTCTCACTCCATAGGAAGACCTGGTTCTTCCTATTCAAAGCTATCAATGGAGTAGAAACTCGAGAGAAGTCTGAAACGAACCTCCAATAGTAACCTGCTAACCCCAGGAAACTAAAAACTTCTGCCATGCTCTTGGGTGGTTCCCAAGAAACAACTGCCTCCACCTTCCATGGGTCCACTGACACTCCATGCTGAAACACTACGTGCCCAAGGAAGTGTACTTCTTGTGTCAAGAACTTACACTTTGACAATTTCCTGTAAAGCTGGTGCTGTCGAAGGACTTATAAGACTGCCCTGAGATGCTCAACGTGATCCTCCTCTGATCTTGAGTAGATATGGATGTCATCGATAAACACAATGATGAACCGGTCCAGAAACTCTCTGAAGACAAAGTTCATAAGTCCCAAGAACACAGCAGGTGCATTCATAACTCCAAACGGCATCACTACAAACTCGAAGTTCCCATACCTGCCCCTGAAAGCTATCTTCGAGATGTCACTGTCCTTTACCCTCAGCTAATGATATTCAGATCGTAGATCAATCTTGGAAAACCAACTTGCTCCCCTTAGTTGGTCGAAGAGATCATCTATTCTTGGAAGGGGGTAACTGTTCTTGACTATTACCTGGTTCAACTATCTGTTGTCTATGCATAGCCTGAGAACACCATCTACCTTCTTCATGAACAAAACTGGAGCACCCCATGGCAATACGCTGGGTCAAACAAAACACTTCTCCATCAAATCATCAATCTGAATCCGCAACTCCCGCAACTCCGAAGGTGCCGTCCGATTAGGGGTCATCGAAATCAGACGGGCACCGGGCTGTAAGTCTATCCCGAACTCAACGTCACGTCGGGGGGGGGGGGGTAGAGTCACATCCTCCTCAGGAAAAACATCAAGGAACTCCCCAACAACTTCTAGGACATCCATCATCTCTGTATCAGCTGGAACCACCAATAACCCGCCTAACAAGGAAAGGAGAGGCTTCACATGCCGGTTTCCCACCTGATAGCTCCTCTCGCCAACAAAAGATACGCACTGCCCATCGACGTCAATGAACACGAATCTTCTCCGGAAGCAGTCGGTAACGACACTAAGAGAAAACAACCAGTTGATGCCTAGGATTACATTGTATGGCTTCATCTGTAACAGAAGAAGGTCCCCACTAGATCGATGTGGTCCCAACGTCATCCCACATCCCCGTAAAACACAAGATACGTTGGTCTGGCCTCCAACGGGTGTACTCAGCACCAGTGGTATGGAAATTATCTATACGTCTAATTCCAAAGAATGGGCTAGACCAGGTGCAACAAAAAGAGTGCGAAGCTCCCGATTCAAACAAATAAAAAACGAGAGTGCTGAACAAAAAAATCATAACTTGCACCACCTCTGGTCCTGCCAGAGCTGTCAACTCTGCTGCGTGCAACTGTCCACGCACATCTCCTCTACCTCTCTAATGTCAACCACCTCCCCGACAATGTCATGGTCGAGGTCCCTGAGGAGCACCCTGAGGTCTGCCTCCTCCTGCAAAGTCTTCCCTCGGAGGACCATGGTCCTGCTGCTGCTGGAAGCGCCTCACTGGCAACTGGTGCTGCTGAGGTGGGTGGTGAACCTGCCCACCTCCACTATTCTGAGATCGGGTTGGGCACCGACTCTAAACGTGCCCAAAACCTCCACAAGAAAAAAACTTCGGTCCTGGGATCGTAAAAAAGGGACGAGTACTTGAAGATCTGAATTAGAACTTCTAGGGTCTGCTCCCAACTGGCCTGAACCTGTAAGGTCCCATTAAAGGAGACATGCTGCTGACTGCCTTCCCCTTCGATGAGCCCGGCGGGATCCCCTCTCGTGGTGCACCTCCCAAAGAGTGCATCCTCTCTAAAACCCCTTCCTTCTTCTATACTGCCACGTATGTCGGAAGGGTGAAGGGGGTGGCAGCATACTGGAGCGAAGGACGAAGTACCTCCTCCAAACATCTGGTTGGAGACTCCTCATCCTGAAAAATATCCAGAGCAAAGCACAGAAGATCCTTGAACATGATCCCCAACTCTCGTACTGACATACTCCCCTACTGAAGGGAGAGTAACTCCTGCCTCTTCTCAGCCTTGATCATGGAAAAAAGGAATTCCTCTAGGAATTCCTTCTCAAAGTCAGCCCATGGAACCTCTGCCTCTATCCTCTCTCTGAGGTAGAGCATCCCCCACTGTCGCGCCGCACCTCTCATCTGACTGACTGCTAGGGGAACTCAGTACTCCCTCAGAGCACTAATCTAGGTAAAAGCGATCCCTAACTCTTCAAGCCACCCTTCCATCTCCATATCCGAAGTACTACCCTCGTACTTCTTCAGGGTCTGCCGCTTGAAATAATGGAGAGTCTTCTACGACTGGCTATCTTCCTCATCTCAGTCAATCCTCAACTGATCGACCGCCTGAATCTACTGGGCCTCGGCCGTCTGAGCCACCCAAGGATGACGTCCAGGTGCCACAGCTGTACGGTAAACAAAGATCCCCTAATCCCAAGTAGTAAGGAAATTTCTCAAGGTTTTTATTTTATCATTTTATTTCAATTTATTTCCCAGAACACCCAAATCAAGTAAAACACAATCATGATGATGCATGTACCTTCCCTAGGGTCTCTACCATGAAATCAATGTAGTCTCACTTGGTCATTCGGTAGGCTTAGAGTCCTTGAATCGGATCACGGGGGGCCCTAAAATCCCATGTCCTAGCTGGTGTTCCCTGGCCTATGTCACGTACGAAGATTAACTAACACTCTTTCCATACCATCCCATGCAATCCTCGTTGTGCCTAACTCTAGACTCTATCCAATATCTCAACCATCACCTATGATACCATTCTGTCATGACCCCCTCCCTCCAAATATTCCCCTCTTGAGCTGGCAGTGGTGAACGGGAGATAATGACCCCCGAGTCCCGTCTCCAGTAGGCCCTGGGTTGGCGACTAGCACCAAGGGTATGAGATTTCACAATATTGGAGGCATTACACTTTTATTATTTGAAGATCGGGAAATAGGAAAAGTCAACCACCAAAAAGAAAAAGAACATGTGTATAGAAATAAACCCAAACCAATCCCACATGCATGTTTAAATAGTTCTGAAACATGGTACAACTAAAAGAAAGCTCAAAAGTACAATACCAAAAGAAAAAAAGAGTACAGAGACTGCAAAAACGCCAACTGTTCGACTAGTAGGGTCCCGCGTGGCCCTAGTATTCCTCCTGGAAACCTGAAAGTAAATTTAGGGTGAGAATACAAGTATACTCAGTAGGGAAACCTAAAGCTCTCATGCACGAGTGGGGAGACATCCTAATGTCCCGTGAGAACAACAGAAGACACCTACCAATGATTTATATCCACCCAACCTCACCAGCCACACTCACCAAAAACACATTCACAATAGGTAGTAGTATATAAGAAACAAGAGTATTGGGTACCCCACACCATTTCCCAATAGATAGCTGCTCTTCCTAATGGCGAACGTCCAGATGTTTCCACACTCTCCCCACCCGCACACACCCGGCCCTCATAAACCACACATCCCGCCCGCACACACCTGGGCCTCACAACCATGTATCTCGCCTGCACACACCTTGGACTCACAACCACGTATCCCGCCCGCACACACCTGGGCCTCACAACCATGTATCCCGCCCGCACACACCTGGGCCTCATCACGAAGATTCTTGGGAAACAGTAGAACCTACCCGAAGAGTCTTGGGCTAAAACCACCGCAATCGAAACCTACCTGAAGAGTCTTATGTGTAAGGTCACCTCAATCCATCACAGCCTAAGGGAGAAGGAGCAGGAAGGAGCTAGTAACTAAGGGAAAAACACTCTCTCCTATGAAATGGGAGTGTTCGGCACTAAGTGCTAAAAATGGGTGGGGTGCGATAAAACACAAAAGAAACAGATATATATATACCAAACACAATTCCCAACCTATAGATTCTAAACAGAGAAACTGAGCACGTGCCTCGGCACTGCTACTACGAATCCTGCATACCACAAACAACCCCAACCCCATTTAGGTTTTCATGTTTCAGAAGAATTAGTTTATATAGTTCCTTAACTAATGGGAAACTATCCACAACCAACCACATCGATCGTTCGTAAAAAATATCCCTACAATCCACAAATCAAGTTAGAAAAACAAAAGCAACACAAACAAGTCCCTTCTTATTAACCAACCAACCCCATTGATTATTATTACCATTCCATTACCATTCCCCACCATTCATTAACTCTTCCACTTTTTATATATTATTCACAACCCATAGTCTGTTCACATTCCAACCCATACTTGTACCCCCGCTGCCAACCACCATAACGACAAACACACCGAAACCTGTACATTATTATCCCTTTAATACCATTTATCGTAACCCCACTGCCTATTCTATTCGTAACAAACCCAGATTCACCCCTCCCTTTCACACACTAGTAACCAAGACAAAACCCAAATGTTCATTATTCCATTTTGATTAACCGGGGTGATCACACAAGGGTTCCATATATTAAACAGCCAACTTTATGTGATTAACCAATTTCCACATTTCACAAAGTTTCCATCCATAATAAAATCTAGAAGGAGAGGTAAACATTTAATTTCGTAATCAAAGGCCCCCAACAACCATGATTTTCAATATGCATAACCCTATTAAAATCACAACATAATATCACATGATATAAAGATGAACACAATAACTTCCCCATCCCCATTCATTAACCAGTTATTATCTTTATTTAAAGGTCCAAATGTTTCTCATGAAAACAACAGGATACCCACCCCGCATGATCCAAAAATTAGAGAGATGAAGGTATGATCCCTACCTCAACAGGTTTTGATCGCAACGCTCCCCTGGATCAACCTTAGAAGACGTCTGTCGACGTCCGTCACTTCCGTCGAGTCCCGGAAAAACCTACTCGGGTGGAAGTTGGACAGGAATGGGAAATGGAAGGACAAAATATCTAAGCTCAGATGTTCTGCCTCATCGTTATAATCTCGTGGCCGCTGACGGATCGTAAATCGGAGCTCGGATGAAGAAGTTATGGAAGAAAGAGCCTTCGAGTCTCTTTGGAGAACTCTACTTAGAGGAAAGGGGAAGAGAGGGGTGAGTTGAAAACGATTAGGGGACCAATCCTTTTATAGGTGAGAAAAGAAAAAGTACATGGCATGTACTTTATGGTACACAACGTGTACTCAGTTATTTCACACGGTCTCCACGCGGCTTCCAACATAGATCCACGGCCGTTGACTGGTCAACACACGGTTTGAGGGTAACGCATACGCGGGGAAGGACTAACGGTGTGTAGTTTGGACACACAGCGTGTACTAATTTATTTCACACAGCTCGAACACGGCACACAGCTATTGACTGATCAACACACGGTAACGCGTATGTAGGGAGAGACTACGCGATGGGTAGTATTGGTCACACGGTGTGTACCCATTTATTTCATACGGTAAGGACATTGCCTTCAACACGGGGTATACCCGGCAAGGGGGTACACAACGTGTACTCAAACTACATGGCGTTTAGTTTCAAAATTTTGGAAAGTGTGGGAAAAGTCCATTTTACCCTCTAGAACACTTCGTGGCCTTCTTTTTGACAAAGGAATAGGCCGGAGAGGTCCGGGCCATTACACATCTGTGTTATAAATTTTAAATAATTGATTCAATGTTTTTAATTATAAGGTAAAAATTATGTAAACATGCCCCTTTTATTTTCGTACATGATGAATATAACCATTAGTAATTATTTTTATTTACTTGGGTTAATGTTTAAATAAGGTAAATAATAGTAAAAATAAACATAATTATTATAAAACTACTATAACACTTGTACAACTTCTATTGTATGAGTTATGTCTGACAAAATCACTCTTGTGGTGGAAATTGTGTCTTTGTAATCCACTTGTGTGTGATTATGAAACATATAACTTTTAATTTAAAGGAAAAGAAAATATGTTATAAACATAGTACTTATTACTATAAAAATATTAATATTCGTTTATATATGTAATATATTAAACAATAAATAATATATATAAATATATAAATACTTACTACATCGTGGTATTTCAAATATAATTTTTATACATTTAATAAATAAATTTAATTATGATGGAATGATAATGTAGTAATTGATTTATCATTGATGGAATAATATATATGTTATTATACATATTAAAATAAGAATTTTATTACATAATTTATGTCATCCAAATTTTTTAAAGGTTCATATGATATGTTATATGACTATTTAATGGGTTTTTTTAAGTAAACTCTTTGTTCAATTTTGTTTACAATCAATAAAGTGAATAGTGTCAAAATTGACAAATTTTATATTTTAGAAATAAATAAATTTATTAAATTAGGAAAAAAAAGAAAACCTATATTAAAATTAAACATTTTATATGTTAAGTTATATAATATCAAATATTATACATTTATTCAAAATTGATCTCATAAACATAAAACTAATAGCCTCTTAATAATTAAAATATTGTCACCACTTTTAAAAGTAAAAGAGAATAATTAAGTGTTAACTGAAAGGATAAGGTTTAAAATAAATTCAATACATGTATAAAATTTATTGGATGATAGGATTTCAAACCATCCTCATCTTATCATCTACAAATGTAAATTTGGATGCTTCTAAAATTAAAAAAATTATTCTATATTTATTTTATATTTTAAAATTTTCCAAGGGTGCCCCTCCCCTTTAATATAATATGGAACCCTCTCTTACCTAATACGCACACTTCCATACCCCTTTTGTTCATCAAATATCAAACCAAACCTCTGCCTAGAATCTCTACCAAAATTCTTGAGGCCTTATATTAGTACTAGCACCAATCTTAGACGTGTTAATGTTTATTCAATGGTGATCAACCAAAGTTTATGTATCATTTTTTATGTGCTTCTATTTTATTTCTTCTTCCACTTCCATTAAATCATCTTCTCCTGAAAATGAAATAATAACTAATGTATCCTAAATATACTGATATGTTATTATGTTATTATCATCCTTTAAATCCATACATTCGTCCATTAAATTTTCATGTAATTAATCATTCTTGCATACGTGTGAGTTATCACCTCCACAAAATAATTTAGTTCGTTTTACATTACTACCTATAAATATTGCATATAATTATTGAATTAATTATAATATGTGATATTAATTAAATATTTATCTATTTATAATAACATTATATCAATTGTGTTCTTATCTTCGATGTACATAAAACATTAATGTCTTTCATGCATATGTGTGACATATCACCTCTGTGATGCGATGAAAATTGTTTTTCTACAATACATAACTTGTATGATATGATTAAGTATATTTAAAGTATTATTATGATTATAATAATATTATGATAATTTTGGATTGGTAAAATAATAATTACCATATTTACAAAATGATCAATGAAAAATGTAAATGTTACTCATGTGTACGTACGACATACCCTTTCCAATAATATAAGTTTTGTCAATTTTCATTACCATAATTTATGGTTTGATTTATAAAGTATGACTAATATATAGATGTAATGAAAATTTCAGGAATACTATACTAGATATGGGGGAATTATTACTTCATAGACTAGTGACATCAAAACCAAGTTCATTTTCAACTCAAGTACGGAATATCGATAAAACTTCTAATATGAACTTAAAGAATATATTAATTTTTATAACATGTTAATAAGTGATATAAGAGAATTAATAAACATTAAAAAGTTAATAAATCATGTATAAATTTATCTATGTTTATTTTTTAGGAACATAACTATTGTCTTTGAGGATTCAGAATCAAGGTAAAGGACTTCATCTCAATCTCCATTCATTGAGGCATATTTTGATATTAAACAACACCTTGTTTACTATGGAATATATTCAACCACTTTGAAATTTAATTTCATTCAACAGTTTTCAAAAGGAAATTTTTTTACAAATCATTTTACTACATGACAAAACAAATATTTTTTTCACATATGGCTGTAATGACCTTTCCACCACCCTGATCATTATTTGTTATTTTTATTCCTATACAATCCATAATGTCTTTAAAATAAAAGTAAATTATATATTTCCTTTTTAAGTATTTCAGTATTGAAAATGGTTTTGAGAATAAATTTATTAAATTATGAAATGATATCTTATTATTATAATCTGAAAATTTCATGTTTCATTTATGTATGGTTTATGTATTGTTATATGTTATAGTTCATGGGAATTTTATATGAATACTTGTTGTTCAATAACAAACTGAGGGAAGGTGACCCGTGATAGCATCCCAATGCATTGGGTAATGAGATTCAGTTAAACAATATGGTTTCTCATAAGTGATTTTGATAATACACATTGATGGGTTTAAAAATGTCACAATGATGGTTACTCCTTATGTAGCTATGAAAGATAAAATGTATATGTGATATGGACTCCACTTATTACATTTATGATTTGTGAATTTTATGATGTTTTTAAAGATTCTTATGATTTAATGGGTTTATAAATATTCATGGAAAAAAATTTCTTTAGTTATTTTATATCCCTTTCGGATATTTCTGTGGTCATCAATGTTTTAATAATATTTTCACATTGTATAAGGATGGGTAAGTGAAAGGAATAAGACAAGATAATTTTGTCAATAAAAAGAAATCATGTTTACTTTTAAAAGGTTTTATATTGTAGAGAAAATGGATACTATTGTATTGGTATCCAATTTGTATAAATTTGAGTTATTATTTATTATATATATCCTAATTATCCTAATCTATAAACCTAAAAAAATTCTCATTATGAATTCATGTTTTAAATCATGATTTTGCAATGTTTTTTGCTGGGGCCTAATATTTGGTATCAACGTTTGTTTTAGATAACATTAGGGGTTAGGATATTATTAATAGAATATCCATAAATGATTTCTAATTTATGGTCAAATAGAAATGATATATAATTTGATGATTATCATTTTGATTCATTTAATATATTTTCATTCCGAATAGTTTTCCATAGAGGAAACATGCAATCAATGTTGGGACAACATCAAGAGGAAAAACCCATCCAAATCAACAACCGTAGATTGTTAGAATTGGAACTGAACATTTTTTTATAGTGATTACACATTTGACATAGTCTATAACTGGTTGTGGTATCCATGCAGGAGATTATCCTGATCAACTATAGAGGAACAAGTCAGCAACGGATCATTTCATGAGGCAACATCATACATCAATCAAAAGATCATATGACACTATTCTAGTTGAATGGTTGATTAATGGTCTAGAAAATATTTTTAATGTCATTAGTTGTTCATACCAACTAATGGTCAGCCTTTGTATTTACCATTTTGAAGTTGAATCGGATTAGTAGGGGTTTATGGTTAATAATATTAGGGAAAAATAAATGTTTGATTATTTTGATTGGGATGGATTCGATGGTATGTTTCCAGAAAAAAAAAATCCCAAGGCGGTTTGACATAGTATAGGAAATAAATTCTTGTAATTGAAGTAGGTTGATGACTCAAGGGATACATATAAAGAAAAATTCACTCGACAAGAAAGGTTTTCTCCAAATATAATTTGAGACCATGATAGTAAAATAAATTGTTTTTACTCAGGATTAAATCCAATTTATCCAAGGGAATTGGATTCTCATGAGTTCAAATTTATGAAAAATTCTTTTTGATAATTTGAAAAGGTGGAAATAGTTTTTTCCAATGATCATGTGTTCTTTGAATAATGGTATATTAAGTTATAATGGTGGCAAGTTAATGGGAATAATTCTTCAAAAAAGTGCATTGTTAAGAAAATTATATTTATAGTTTCTAAAAAATTAGGTAAAAAGGACACTAGTGAATTCATTTTGAATTCTGGAATGTGCTTTTGATGTGGTAAAATGGGACAATAGACTTGTAATTAAACTAAAAAAATGGGTAGTCATAAGCCAAAATATGATTTATAATTAGTAAAATGTTTTATTTGAAAAGAGATGGGTCATTATTCAAATGAGTGTCTGATGTAGAACTCAAATGATGGGAATTAGTGAGAATATAAGCAGAAATTTGTGCAAAAATCCTTTGTAACTACTTCAATAGTTATTGGGGCATCAAAATAAGTGGTATTAGGTACATTTTTTTTATTCAAATTTTTCCAATTTGTAGTCTGATTCTGGATCTACACATTCATTCATTAATGAATGTTTTTGAAAAATTGGGAATTACACATCATGAAATTAATATATAACTTATTGTAAAACACCAATGAGAAATTATGTAGCAATATAGAAATTAGAAGAATCTTCCTATATAGGTATGTGGAAAGAATATACTTGAAAACCTTATTTCCTCCACATATTGAATTTGATGTTCTCCCGGGTATGGATTGGATTTCTGATTACCTAGCTAAGATTTGTTGTAGAGATTAAGAAGATTTTTTTCACAAAGACATTCAGTTTTTGTATAATAATAACCCATTCCAGTGAAAAAATATCAAGCTGTTTAGAAACTGTTAAAGGATGTAAAGGATTGTTACCTTGAACATTTTGATTAATATAAAGGAATTGTTCATATTAATTATTTGTATGTGGTAAAAGAGTATCTATATATTTTTTATTGACGAGTTTCTTGGATATCTACCAAATTGAGGAGTGGAATTTTATATTTACATAGTTCAAAATGCTAATAAAATTTTAAAACCATATAATAGAATGGATCAGATTAATCTTCTAGAGTAACAGAAGCAATTCAAATTCTTATTAGATAATGGTTCCATTTGTCCTTGCACATCACAATGGGATGGTCCTTTCTTGTTTGTTAAGAAGAATGTTGGTTCGGTGAAACATTTCATGATTATAGTACCTGAAATAACATCGCGTCAAAAGACATGTATCCTTTTCTACATATCAATGATATCATTGATCACTTATAGGGAGAACATTATTTTTCAATGGCTTACATGAGGTCAGGGGTACCATCCGTTGAATGTAAAATATGTTGACATTCCATAAACCGTGTTTCATACTAGATATAACCATTATGAATTTATTGTTATTCTATTTGGGTTAACTGATTCACCTATTATATTCATGGATATTTTGAATAGTATAATCCATGAGTTCATGGATAATTTTGTGGTTGTTTTTATTAATTAATGTTTTTTATTTTACAAAAAATAAATTAGAGCATGAAATTAATCTACGGGTAGTCCTTATAACCAGAAAATAAAATAAATAGTATGGGAAATTCATCATGTCTGTGTTTTGGTTACAAATGTTTTTTCCTTGGTCACATTGTTCTTAATTATGGAATAATTTTTTATCCTACTAAATGAAAATTTATTGAAGAATGTCAAAGAACCAAAAATATAACTGCTATTATTAGATTTCATAGTTTCCAAGGTATTACCAGAGCATTTCTTAAATATTTCCATGGTTATCTATCTAGATATCTAAGTTAACATGAAATGGTGTTATGTTTATTAAGATAAAATAATATGATATTTTTATTCAAAAAATTAATAGATGATTTTTTAATGCTCTAGTTTGGTAATTACATACCTATAATGAAGAATTTTTTATCTACAGTGATGCTTCATTAGAAGGGAATGGTCTTGTCCTAATGTTGATTGATCATTTAATTTCTTATGTTTCATGTTAATAGAAAACATAGGAGTTAAATTAACCTACAAATGATTTGGAATTAGATTCTGTAGGTTTTTATTTAAAAATATGGAGGCATCATTTTTTTGGGGTAAAATGTTAAATATATATGGATCTCAAACGTCGGAATTACATATTCACTCAGAAATAAACGAACATGGGATAGAGAAGATTGTTGGAACTAATCATGAATTTTAATTTTAGGATTCGTTACCATCCTGGGAAATAAAACAATGTTGAAGAAGCATTGATTAATAAAATTAATGTGACATTATCCATGCTATATTTGGAACATGATCCTTTGGATAAATATTCTATAAATTTTATGATGGATGTTGTTGGTGTAAGAAGTTTTTTTGTATTGATTCATATATCAGTGAAATGATCTCTATCAGAAAGAACAAATCCATTATAGAAGGAAGATAGTGAGCTACATAAAAATTAATAATTGGTTCACAAGGGTATCATTCCTAAAATTAATATTGAAAAAATGTGTCTTAAGATCTAGGAAGAGGTTATGTGTGACTTGTGATTAACAATTCAAGAATGAATTGATATTTCAGTCTTATAGTTTTCTATTTATAGTTCAACCAAGAATTACTAATAAGTGCAGATACCTTCTAGAGTATTACTAGTGGGTGGAATAAAAAGAGATATTGTTGACTATACTGTGATGTGTTTTACTTGTCAGAAGGTGAATGCAGAATGACTATAGACAAAACGGATGTGAAAACGTCTTAAAGTGCTATAGTGGAAATGGTAAGATATATCAATGGATTTTTTTAGTGTGATTACCAAATACATCATGACATAATAATGAAGTCTCGGTTGTTATAGATCGGTTAACTAAATCATTTCATTTTATTATTATTCAACGAACACTATATCTATATAAGCATTCTCAGTTGTATATTAATGATATATTCAGGTTACATGGAGTTCCTCTTTCTAGTGTATCTTATCATGATCACTTGTTCACATCAATATTTTTGAAATTAATTCAGAAGTCATTGGGTACTGAATTAAATTTTAGTACAACTTCTCATCTACAATGTAATGGGAAGATAGAACAAATAATTCATACATTTTAGGTTATGTTATATACTTGATTGATGGATTACCAGGGAATTTGGGACCATCATATTTCATTTTATGAGTTTTCTTAACATATATGTTTTCATTCCATTATACAGATGGCACCATTTGAGTCATTATATTGAAAACTATGTCAAACTCCAGATATTTTGTGATGAAGTGTGTGAAAAAAGTTGATTGGACCATAATTGGTAAAATAAATTGAAAACAATTATATATATTCCGAAATACATGAGGATAGCTCAATGAAGTATGAAATGCTATGCAAATAACCATAGTAAGGATCTTTCTTTCAATGTAGGTGGTCATGTCTTTCTCAAAGATTCACCATGTAATGTTTGATGTGTTATGATAATAAGGTTATGTTGAGTCAAAAATTCATTAGACCTTTTGAAGTTATAGTGAAATTTGGATTAGTTCTACATGGTGTCATTACCTCTAAGTTTATCTCATGTACACAATGTTTTTCAGATTCAATGATGATAAAGTATATTTTAGATCTATATAATGTTTTGAGTATAGAACTAGTTCAGTTGAAAGATAACCATTCTTATGAGGAACTGTCAGTCCAGATTCATGACCACAGAGAGTAGGGGTGGTAAAATAAGTTGATTCAATAGGTTAGGGTTTTATGGAATTCCAATTTGGTTTAAGATCCATTATGGGAATCTAAAAATTCAATAATTGAAAAATAACCCCACTAATTTCATAAGTTAATAAAATTAGGAGGACATAATTTCCAAAGGGGGAGAAGGATGTAAAATCTGATATAATTATAAAGTAATACATTTTCATATCTACTAATATTTATGAATTAGGTATTATGTTTCTATAAAATGGTATTCGATGTACGATATCATACTCAACACAAAACAATGGGTTTATCTGAAATCTTATGTTTCCCACAAGACTGAGTTATACCAAAAAATACATTTTTGTTATTATTATTTTAAATGGTTGTATCCCCTAGATTTTTTATTGATGGGAAGGAAAATAACTAAGTACATTATGTATAAATAAATTTACTAAATGTTTTTACTTTGATCTAATAAATTTTTGAGGCTTCAAGAGAATAAATCCAATTTTAAGCATAAAATACTCTCACACTTGTTAAATACAGTTTTGAAACATTTTGGTGGTGATTATTTTTAAATTATAGTTTATTCCACTTTTATATGTAATCTTTGAAACAAAAAACTTCCTCATTGTAATTGGGAAAACAATATTTATATTGGATGATATTTTGGAATATTTCTCATAAAATTCATATATTAATTAATAGGGAAAAATACTGCATTATAATTCAAGACTTCTTTTTCATCAAAATTATTTGTATTGTTATATTATCATATAAATTAGTTATAAATTATATTCAGATTATGTTTCAATCATTTAATCTAATTTTTTTAATTGAATTTTATTTCACATTGATGTTTGATATAAATACATGTCAATCTTTAGATGGTTGTTACTTTTAAAAAAACATGTTTTCTCGTTTTGATAACTAGAATTAGATATTATTTAATTACTGCAACTTTGGTGTTTGGAAATTTGATAAATTTATTCTATATTTGGAATCATAAGGTACAAATTATATAAATAGGTACTTTTTATTATTGGAAATGATTAATAGTTAAATTATTAATTATTTTTATTTACAATGGTTAAAGCATAAATCTGATAAGTAACAGTAAATATAATATTATAATAATATAAAAATACCCTAAAACAAATACTAATACTGTTTAATCAGATATGGGTGACCATTAAAACCCTTTTGGTTGAAAATTTTTCCTTTAGAAGCAACATTGGTG
The DNA here is from genome assembly GCA_963277665.1 of Viscum album. Taxonomy (NCBI): domain Eukaryota; kingdom Viridiplantae; phylum Streptophyta; class Magnoliopsida; order Santalales; family Viscaceae; genus Viscum; species Viscum album. The sequence goes on along the minus strand of OY728131.1, from coordinate 620,900,126 downwards.
TGATTATAACATTTATAAATTTTAATTTAAAGTATATGAAAATATGATATAAATATATATCTTCTTAATAAAAAAATTTTAATATGTGCTTATATATGTTATTTATTACATTATAAATAGTCTTTATATATATAAAAATATTTCTTACATCATGGTAATTTATTTATAATTTATATAAATTAAACAATCAAATTTAATTATGACACAATGATGATTTAATGATTTATTTATTGATGAATTAATCAAATAAATGATATTATACATATTAAAATAAATATTATTTTACCTAATTAATATAATCCAAGTCTTATCTAGTTTAATATGACATGTTATAAGACAATTAATTTATTTTTTTGGAAGTTATATCTCTTTTGAATTCTATTTAAATTCAATAAAATTATTAGTATCAAAATTGGAGTAATTGATATTTTATAAAAAATATAATTTATTAAATTAAATAAAAATACTAAATTATTTTAAAATTATGACTTGGATATGATAGGTTTTCAATGATCCCAATTTATTTCTTTATGGGAAATGTATCTCATATAAGTGAAATTAATAGCCTCTTAATAATTAAAATTTTGTTACCAGATGTAAAATTAAAAGACAATAATTAAGGGTAATCTAAAAAGATATTGTCAAAAATAAAATTAGTACATGAATAAAAATTACTATATGACAATAATCAGAACTATCCAAATATTATATTATACATATTTATTTTTTAATCTTTTGGATTAAAAAAATTAAGTAATATTAATTTAATATTTTTAGAATTTCGAAGGGTGCACCTCTGCTCTTTTATAAAATAGAAGCATCTCTTCTTTAAAATCGAAACTTCTAGAGCTTTTCGGTTAGGCCATGATCTAACCAATAAACTTACTATAATTCCTACCGTAATTATTAAAGGAATATTTTATGTATAACATCCTAGTTGAGGTGTGAAGTTGTTCTTCAAAGGTAATCAATCAAAGAAGAGATGTCATTTTTTAAAGAGTATCTATTTTATTGACTCTTACACTTCCATTGAATCTTCTTCTTCCAATATGAAATAATAAATCTTGTATCCTAAATATACTATAATTTTATAATGTTAATATCATCCCCTAAATCCATCTCTGCTTCTATCAAATAGTAAAATAATTTGTTGTTCGTTCGTACATGTGAATAATCACGTCCAAGAATGGATATTTTTTCCGTAATCGTATATCAAGATTGGTTATAATGATGGAATTAATACTCACATTTTATATTCATGACATATTTTTAATTTTAAAAGAATAATATATCAATTATTTTCTTAACTTTCATTCACATAAAAGACAATGTCGTTCGTGCGTACGTGTGGACTATCACCTTCCTAAAGCGATGTGAATCATTTTATATACCATATCACTTGTATGATATATACAAGTATATTTAAATAATTATGATGATAATAATAATATTTTGATCATTCTGTAAAGTTAAAAAAATTATTACTTTATTAACATAATGAAAAATGAAAAATGAAAATGTAATTGAGGCATACGTATGACCTACTATCTTCATAAATAAAATGTTATCCATTTTTCATAGTAATAATTGATGTTTTAATTAAAAATTATAATTAATGATTAAAAATTATTATTATTTTATGAATAATATTCTAGAGATGATGGACTTATGACCACAAGGAGTAGTATCATCTAAACCATATTCATTTTCAACTCAAGTATCAAATATCGACAAAAAAATTCATATGAATTTAATAAATAAATAATATTTATAACATCATAATATGAAATATAAAAGAACTAATAGACATGAAAAATGTTCTCAAGTAACTAGAAATTATTCTAATCATTATATTCTAGAATATATCGATTATACGTGATGACTCAGACTCGTGGTAAGGGAATTCGTCTCAATCTCCTTTTATTGAGGCATATTTTGATGTTATAAACCACATTATTTTATATGATGTATATTCAACACATTTTAATGTTAATTTCATTCAAATTTTTTCAAAAGGGATCCTTTTTTATAAAAATTGTTTTACAAAATAACATAAGGAATGTTTTTATCATATGTGGAAACAATGAACATTCTGCCTCTCTAACCATTATTTTGTATTTGGCTTCCTCTACAAGCAATAAATTCTTTAAAAGAAAAATATATACCATATTCTCTTTTTAGGTATTTTATTATTGAAAATGGATTTCATAAATAATTTATTATATCTTGAAATGATATATTTTGATTACAATTTAGAAATGATAATTTTTTATGCATGGATAATGTATTATTATTATGTTATGGTTTTTTATAATTTCCTATGTATACGATTGGTTACATGATACACAGAGGGAGGTTGATCCCGTTATAGTTCTCTAATTCATTTGTTAATGAGATGGAGTTAAATAATATTGTTTCTCCTATGTGATTTTGGGAATGTATTAATATGTTTATTCCTAACGCAACCATGGAGGATAGTGCCTATGCTATACTAAAAACTACAATGTAATTATGATATGAATTCTACAAATTAACATTATGAATTATTATTTCTATAATGTTTTTCAGGATTCATATGATTTTTTGGCATTATAAATATTAATTGACTAATTTTTTAATTTCTTATTTTATATCCCCTACTAAGATTTTGTTTATCATACTATGTTTTTAAAATAATTTGATTAGTTTTAAGGATGGGTAAAATAAAGGAAGAAGTCAAGAAGATTTTTATAATGAAAAAGAAATCACGTATACTTTTAAAAGTTTAATATTGAGGAATAAATGGTTACTATTGTAGTGGTACAACATTTTATAAATTTTAGTCATTATGTATTAGTTATGTCCTAATTCTATAAAACTGTAAACCTAAGAAGATCTTCAATGTGAATTCATGAATTAACTAATGTTTATGCAATGTATAAGGATAGTTCCTTATAATATCTCCCTGATTATCTATTTAGATAACATTTTTACCTCACAATGTGTAATATCCTGTTATGTTAATTCATCTAAACTTTTCACAAAAAATTAAAAAAGTAAATTAAAACTCTAAAACACTTGAGTCAATGAAGTATTTGAATCAATATACTGTTCTTAGAAAATATATCCTATAAAAATTTAGTGTATTGTGTATCATGTCATATGAACCATCACTATAATCCATGTAAAGTCTATGGAAAAAAGGAAAATTAAACTTCGTTTCCTCAAAAACATATACTCTCAAATAGATATAGGAAGGTAAAATATTATGGCACATATATCAGCACCATATGACAATTTATTCTCAGTAATATATTAGATTAAATTGTTCTTATTATCATAGAAAGATATAAGTTGGATTGATATATAAGTATATATACCAACACTATAAGATAAAGAATTTATTTTTTAATATGCTATCCATTAATGTTATATAATTGTAATAAATTGAAGGGGGTCTTTGAATGGGGATCCAAATACAAAAAAAAATATTAAGTATACAAAAATTATAACTTCACGTATTTCCAAAGAATCATATAAACCAATATATTTGAGGAGTAGAGGTGTAGACCCCGAAAAACGCGTCCCCAAAATTTTCCAAATGCTTCCATACATGATCCAATATCGTAGTCCATTTCGCAAGCTTCGATTTGGTAGGTCGTAGGGCCCAAACGGAGTTACGGATTAGGAGTTATGGACGTTTGAAGTTGGGCTGGAAATCTGGTTCGCGAAGCCCATTCGCAAAGCCCCCTCCGTGGTCGCGGAACGCCGCCGCGAAGCAATGAGGCGAGAGGCTCTGAGAACCCGTTTGACGTTTGCGATGCGCCGCGAAGACCCCTCGCGAAGCACTCATGCGAAGCACCGATGCGAAGCACCCGTGCAGTGCGGTCCCGCGAAGCCCCGCCGCGAAGCGCCCCGACCATCGTGGCCTCGCGAAGCTCCAGAGGCGGTGATGCTCCGCGAACGCATTTGACGTTCGCGAGCGCACCGCGAAGCTCCTGAGGTGGCGTGGAAGTTCTGCTTCGCGGCGCCCCTTCCTATAAATACCCAGTTCACCCCCTTCTCCAAAAAAGGGACGGCCGAGGACGGCCACGACCACTTCGCCCCTTGGGCGGCCGGGCGGAGCTCCGCATTGCGGCTCCGCGAAGCCATGCTCCGCGAGCAGCTTCCTTCGCGTTGCTGCTCCGCGAGCGGAGGATCCGCGAGTCCATGCTCCGCGAGCCTATGCTTCGTGATGCTGCTCCGCGAGACCGAGCATCGTGGGAGCCCATGCTCCGCGATGCTGCTCTGCGAGACCAAGCTCCGCGAGACCCATCTGCTCCGCGAGACCAAGCTCCGCGAGACCCATTTGCTCCGCGAGACCCCTTTGCTTCGCTACCATCACAGACCCCCATGAAAAATGGAGAGTCGCACCGTGAAATTTTTGGGCCGGGATGCCGGGATTTTCCATTGCGCCCTTATGCGCTCCCACCTACCACCTATGGAACACCATGATTTGAGATACTCCTCCACACACCATGGAACACCTTGAGTTGACATATTCCTCTGGGTTTCCTTCCATGTCGTGAGTTGAGATTCTCATCATCGATTCCCCGGGTACCTTGAGTCAAACCATTCCACAGGTAACTCCTCCAAACCCAATCACTTGGCTCCTATGCCAGGTTCAACCAGAAAGGGCTGCTTTGCGTAAGTCCCAACAACAACCATTTCTAGGCACCTTCTGCCTAATAGTCCCATCTACATGACTATAAACTGTAGTACACCCTATCTAACAAATGATAGGATGCCTCTTGCCCTACACGAGAGATGCCTTATGCTCCTAGCATAAGATGCCAATAGTCCCATCTACCAGACTATAAACTGTAGTTCTCCCTATCTAACAAATGATAGGATTCCCAATTCACCAGTGAGTTGGGATGCCCTCATGGCCAGACATGAGGAGCACACCCGGGCAGCTTCCTAGCGTAAGCCCCATTCACCAGTGCCACTCCTTAGTGGCACCCGGGCAGCTTCCTAGCGTAAGCCCCATTCACCAGTGCCACTCCTTAGTGGCACCCGGGCAGCTTCCTAGCGTAAGCCCCATTCACCAGTGTCGTTCCATAGCGGCACCCGGGCAGCTTCCTAGCGTAAGCCCCATTCACCAGTGTCGTTCCATAGCGGCACCCGGGCAGCTTCCTTGCGTAAGCCCCATCCACCATTGCCGCTCCTTAGCGGCACACCCGGGCAACATCCTAGCGTAAGCCCCATTCACCAGTGCCGTTCCATAGCGGCACCCGGGCATCTTCCTTGCGTAAGCCCCATCCACCATTGCCGCTCCTTAGCGGCACACCCGGGCAGCTTCCTAGCGTAAGCCCCATTCACCAGTGCCGTTCCATAGCGGCACCCGGGCAGCTTCCTTGCGTAAGCCCCATCCACCATTGCCGCTACTTAGCGGCACACCCGGGAAGCTTCCTAGCGTAATCCCCATTCACCAGTGCCGTTCCATAGCGGCACCCGGGCAGCTTCCTAGCGTAAGCCCCATTCACCAGTGTCGTTCCATAGCGGCACCCGGGCAGCTTCCTTGCGTAAGCCCCATCCACCATTGCCGCTCCTTAGCGGCACACCCGAGAAGCTTCCTAGCGTAAGCCCCATTCACCAGTGCCGTTCCATAGCGGCACCCGGGTAGCTTCCTTGCGTAAGCCCCATCCACCATTGCCGCTCCTTAGCGGCACACCCGGGCAGCTTCCTAGCGTAAGCCCCATTCACCAGTGCCGTTCCATAGCGGCACCCGGGCAGCTTCCTTGCGTAAGCCCCATCCACCATTGCCGCTCCTTAGCAGCACACCCGGGCAGCTTCCTAGCGTAAGCCCCATTCACTGTTGTGACTCAATCCAGCGGTAAGCCGTTGTGATCCTATGCAGCGGTAAGCCGTTGACATCCTCATCCAGCGGTAAGCCGTTGTGACTCAATCCAGCGGTAAGCCGTTGTGATCCTATGCAGCGGTAAGCCGTTGACATCCTCATCCAGCGGTAAGCCGTTGTGACTCTATCCAGCGGTAAGCCGTTGTGATCCCATTCAGCGGTAAGCCGTTGACATCCTCATCCAGCGGTAAGCCGTTGTGACTCTATCCAGCGGTAAGCCGTTGTGACCCCATTCAGCGGTAAGCCGTTGACAACCCTATCCAGCGGTAAGCCGTTGTGACCCAATTTAGCGGTAAGCCGTTCTGGGCCTCCATCCTGGAGTAAGTCCCAACACCATGGGCCGCTCAACGCGTAAGCCCCTCTTCGCTTCTCACGGACGCACCATTCGCGACGTGATCGTCGGGTCCTTGCAACCTCTTGTTTCTCACACCGAGCATGACTCACGTGGGCTTAGAGTGAGCACCGACCCTGACAAACCCACCTGAACTACGAGGTCTTTGATCCGTGTCAAGGCATGGTGTGTAGGAAGCCTCCACGAGGTTCAAGCCCACCATTAGCGGACCAAGGTCTGCTTTCACATCGGTTTACCGACAAACTCCCCATTTGAACTACGAGGTCTTTGATCCATGTCAAGGCATGGTACGTAGGAAGCCTCCACGAGGTTCAAGCCCACCCGTCTTTCACGTCGGGTCTCACCCCTGTCCAGCACGACGTTAAACTACACCCCGGTCCAGTGGTAAGCCATTGCGACCCACCATATGAACTACGAGGTCTTTGATCCATGTCAAGGCATGGTACGTAGGAAGCCTCCATGAGGTTCAAGCCCACCATCAGTGGACCAAGGTCTACTCCCATCTGAACTACGAGTTCTTTGATCCGTGTCAAGGCATGGTACGTAGGGAGCCTCCACGAGGTTCAAGACCACCAATAGTGGACCAAGGTCTACTTTCACGTCGGTTCACCGACACACCCACCCGTCACTCATTCACGTCGGGTCCCATTCCAGTCCAGCGGTAAGCCGTCGTGACCTCTGAACTACGAAGTCTTTGATCCATGTCAAGGCATGGTACGTAGGAAGCCTCCATGAGGTTCAAGCTCACCTGTCGTTTATTCACGTCAGGGTTCACTATCGTCCCGCATGACGTTAAACTGTATTCTCTGAACTACGAGGTCTTTGATCCGTGTCAAGGCATGGTACGTAGGAAGCCTTTATGAGGTTCAAGCCCACCACCCATTGGACCAAGGTCCACTTTCACGTCGGCTCACCGACACACCCACCCGTCATTTCACGTCGGGTCCCATCCTGGTCCAGTGGTAAGCCATTGCGATCATCACCCATTTGAACTACGGGGACTTTGATCCGTGTTAAGGCATGGTACGTAGGAAGCCTCCACGAGGTTCAAGCCCACCCATCATCCAATTCACGTCGGTTTACCGGCACCATCCAGAACTACGCGGACTTTGATTCCCTGCCACGGGGATATGTAGGAAGCCTCTTCAAGGCTCAAGCCCAACTTCACCGTCAACCCTGCGATGGTCCCATTTCATCCTCCTCCACTTCACTCATCCATCCATCACCCATCCTGATTCTCACCCGGGCCGCCACATCCCGGTGGGATCATGCCATCCACCTCCTCGCTGCTCCTAGCGGCGCATGGGCCGCTTTCCATGTGTAAGCCCCATCATATCTCCGGGTCGATGTCCTCTGTGTACACCCCGATTCATCTCCCTTTTCCCCTATAGGGAGTGCACCACCTCGGATCCGTCCGCATTGGGCGTTCTGATCCATCGCCTTGGTAAACCTTCCAGGTGTTCCCTCATAGGGATATACCAATCTGGTCCGTCTCTATGGGACGTTCTTATCACCCTCATTCCGTCTCCGCAAGACGTTAAACTCGCGGCCTACCTCGTGATAAACATGAGATGCCTGAGGAAAACCTAGGATAGAACGCCTTTGGTGTAACCGTCTCTGCTAGACGTTAATCTTGCAACATACCCTGTGCTAAACACAGGAAGCTGAGGAAAACCTCAGATGTACGCCTCGGGTTCTGCACCCTTGAGATGCCCTCTTATGAGGAAGAATACAGGTTCCCCAATGTCCACGCACCCAGAGATGCCCCGACATTCCTGATGTTGCCGTCTACTCCGACCGAAGGTCGCTACCATGTCAAGACCCTATGGAAAGTCTTGACGGAAGTAGTGTAATTAACCGGCGTCCATGACAATATGGCACTGGGAATGAGATTCACGAACAACGTATTAAATCTATGAGGGAGACCCGGACTAGGTGACGAGTTCTGAGGAGGAATCCACGGAAGGAAGAACCGACATCCCATCATCCCGTTTCGATCAAGGAGCAGATGTACCTGAACAAGGAACGAATGTCGCTCGCCTTTGGAAAGCGGGAATGCAGGGCAACAAAGCCGCGCGTCCACAGACGGATGCGCGCGCCCCGGCGAAAGCGTCGGAAACAAGAGGGATGTTATGATTTTTTCCTATGTCTATGGACCGATTATGAGTAACTTGAATTTTCCCTTGGTTACATGTTTTTCCATTCAAAAACTATTCCATTACCAAATTGAAACACATAAATTTTCCCAAGGAAAATCACGGTGCATTCTTAAGGTGAAGAGACTCATGTTTTTATCAGAATTACCTCTATGGGTTTTCTTTTGAGACATTACTACAATTATTTCCTTTGGTTTTTTTATGTTGTTTGAGGTCATATATATAAGTATAGTGTTTTATGTTAGATGAAATTGACCAAAATATGAGCTGATTTATATAAAAAAATTATGTATTCCAAGTTTGGATTGAGATCCAAAAGATAGTATAGAGTATGTCAATAAAGAATCCATATAGTTAATGGTCATAGTTCATAGACAATACATTATTATAGTTAAAGGTAATAAAAATATAAAAAAATATTGGTAACATTATGTATCATATATAGAGGTAGGTATGACTCGATGTGAATGAGTGAGCAATTAAAATTGTATGTAAATCCTCAAAAATAATATATAAAGTCTCAATTTAAATTTAATGAACTAATGAAGGTGTTATTTATAACTCAAATAGTTATAAAAAAAACTACAAGATCTCTAGTTTATTTTAACAATGAATTAAAATAAATTAAATCATAACCTAAGGTATTTATGTCAGGAATTGTTGAAATGAATAATGCATGTTACGGATGATTACTTACCAAATCTGAGTGAAAAGTTACCATCTAGTATTATTAAGGTAATATTTTGTCATAGGGCCTTATCCACTTAATGAAACATGCCTATGATTTCTATTATCAAATACGAAAGAAAAAATATCACTAATGAATAGATTCATCCATTTGTAGTTGAATGAGAACCTTACCAGTATCCCTAAAAGGTATGATAGGGATTCGGTCACTCAATGTATTAATTTTAGTATTAGGATTATGGTGTTGAAATGGGTATTGGAAAATTATAGCATCAAAACTTACCAATGTTGGGTTGACCCTAGAAATTTAAGGGGATATCAAATGGATGATTATATATAGATGGTTTGGAAGTATATGGATCATATGTAACTATTTATACCATAATAAAAAGTATCAATACACAATTATTTCATATAAAAAATATGGTATCCCAGGATTCAGGCTATTGAAGAGAGAAATGACAAGAATGAGTACAGTATACAACTTGAATTGCATTTTAATTTGATGGATTATCTATATAGAAAAATATAAATGATCTGAAAATCACTACACACCCCGTGATAATAGGTATCATCCGACTCTTAATACTTAAATGGGATATTTTTCTTATTCTATTGTTACATCCAAACCTGATGGGGCTTTATGGTTGTAACAAGGATATGATATCTGGGTTTGTAGGGATATCTTCTTAATTTGTTGTTGGGGTGGGAATCCAAATATAAATATAAGAATCTCAACACTATGTTGTAGTACCCATTAGTTGGTTATATATAGGACCGTGTATAGATCTGGATCACATATTAACTAAAATAGTTCTACCAGGGTTTTATGTAAGTTTATGTGAATTTAATGAAGTTTCAAACAACATTATTGAGAGGGGGTTTGTTTGGGATGAAACTAGAAACTAAGATTTATATAGTTAATCAATTCATTGTAACTTATCCTCAAACATTAAAAAACATTCCACAAATAGTTCTTCAGTGTGTTTCTACATTTCTGAATTATATACATGATAATAAATAAATCTATCCTCATCTTGATAATGGGCCACCTTAAAACTTAATATAAATTAGTTGACTTGAAAACTATGCTGGTGAGTGGAATGATGTTGAAGGAATTTGTGGTCGGGACCAATATATGAGATCCAAGCATCAATATATATCATATGATAATAAGAATCAATACAGATATTGGTCTTAATGGTCATTGTACATATCTTACTAATGTGTATGGAGTGTGATAAAGAAATTGATTATTTACATAGTGAAAAAAGGGAGGGAAAATGACATGAATGTAGTATTAATGCCACTAAAACTCAAAATAGACCCATCCCAATGCATTATCATGGGATGATATGTGGACGGTTGGTGTAGGAATCATCTCCTCGATGAGGTCTGGTGTAAATATTGAATTTGTAGTTAGGACTTATATAATATATCCATGTATAATTATATATATTGATGTGATAAAAATTATTATACTTTTATTCCCTTAAAAGGTCTCTATATATGTTTTAAACCTACACATTGGTAGGATAAGGTGGCCACACTCTATTGTAATGATGCTTCTGAAAAAACATATCATAATGAGAATGTTTATTAGAATAAGGATAGAATCTAATTATTTCGTTGTTATTCCTATGAATTAATATATAAAAGTAACTATATATGTTGAGTTATCATGAATCAAGCTGCATGTAGTGATATTGAAGGGTAGTTTTTCATAAGCTAGGGGACGCGTGATATTATGGGTCAGATGTTGTAGCCATAACCATAAAGAACCAAAAGAATGAAAACACTCATATATATCAAAATTTCTTGTGCAGAAATTAATTGATATGAGGATATAGGGAATAATTCATTATGACACCATGATTTTTAATAATTAATTTGTGTTAATGAATGAAATTTCATTAATGATTGGTGTTGTATGCTACATAATGTTAATCATGATTTATCTGAAACACCATGATAATATTTATCCATATGAAAAAATGGATATTATATTTCAATAAAGATAAATTTTATTTTGGATTTTTTCCAACATAATATTGAGTTCCGTTGATATCTTACATTACACGCAAGACAAAGATTTATAGAACATCAATTTACTATTGATATTACTATTTAATATGATATTTATTGAATATCCATTGAAATTTTGGTTATCATAAGGAATATGTAAATTATTAAAATATCCATTACAAATGTTAATATAATGATTAATTTTTTTTACAATTTGTTATAAATAATGATTAAATCTTTTTGAAAATGAATAAATTATTTTCCTAAAAAATTAGTTTCTAGAAAAAATGATTTTTATCATAATAAATTAAAAAAATATTGATGAATAATTTGAATGATATATATATATATATATTCAATAAACCATTTTCCATTAATATTATGTATTTTCTAGAAATTTATTAGAATAAATCAAATTTTAGGCTTAAAATCGTATTTTTCAAAAAAGATTTTTTACATACTTTCAATGGTAAAATTATATTAAATTTTTTTTATGATTTTATAAATATAATATTATAAAATAAAATCCATTTTAAAAATATTAATTTGAAAATTATATTAGTATGAATTTCTCTGAAATTCTATGACACATTTCATTTTTCGATGAATAGTTGAAAAGATTGAATTTTAATTGAAAACTATTTTTTAGTTTAGTATATTTAAATATATAAATTTCCATTTAATTGGGATTTATAGTATATTTAAGTAAATTATATTTTAATTAAACCAAGTGAGGTTATTGGAATAAAATTTTCATTTAAATTGGATATAAGAATATTTAAAATTTTTGATTATTTTCATCTTAAAACCCCATATTCTTATTAAGACTATGGGATAAAATTTTAAATTAATTACTCCACCTTATGTGATTTTAATCTTAAAAAATTAAATACATATTTTTAATAATCATAATTTATAATTTATAATAAGGTTGATATAATTTTTGACCAAATGGATTTGTTAAATTAGTTAAAATTCAGCATGATGATTTAGTGAAAACATGTTTACCAAGGGACTAAACATTAATATTAAGGGGGAAATGACATAGGAATTTTTTCAAAAATACATTTTTTGTAAATATTTCATCCATTAACATTCATTAATTTAATTTTTTATAATATTAATATCCTTTTTAGGTCCATATATTGGAACACCAAAAATTATTATAAAAAGGATAAGTATGTCCACTCCCCCACTTATTAGAGGCCACTACGACTTCCCCTCCCATCCCACATTAAAATCTAATTGGGTTGGAAAATACCTATCCAAAATAATTATATATTCCCTAAATTAGTACTATAATTATATATTTTGGTATAAATATATCAATGTAAATCATTCTGTGTAAATCAAAAAGAGATGCCCCGTGAAGATGTAACGTTGATCAATAAAAATTTTTATTTTATTTCTTTTTCAAAACAATTAAAATATTTTAATATAATGATTATAGAATAACCTAAGTATATTAAATTTAATAATATTCATTTACATTAAGGTTGTGGACTATAAATTTACAAAATTCAATCAAATGGGTTACAGAATCATCATTCAAGTGTACAACATACAACCACCTAACAAATTGATGTTGTTTGTTCTACCATTAATACAATTCAATGATTGGAATAATGAAAAGTTTATAGTTTATATATTATATTTAATTTTCTAAGATTCAATAATGATTATGTAATTATCATATCATGCTTACCTTTATGCTTTCTATTTTGTGGGAATCTGATAAAATTTTTCATGGGTATGGTGGTCTACCGTCTCACGAAGCGATGTGAGTCATTCATGAATTAAATGGAATTTATTAAAGATTATTTTAATAAAAATATGTGATAAATATTAAACTAAAATTAAAATTTAATAATAATTTATCATATACATTTCTTTCCTTTAATTATAAAAAAATCGAACATAATCTTATTTTGTACGTACAACATATAATATTAATGAATATTGCATCCCATTTCCTATTTTTTTTATTTTATATATTAAATAAAAACATATATAATAAAAAATATGATATTAATATCATTTTTTAAATTATGGATATTAGAAATCAAGATCAATGTAAGAGTACTATGAATATAAAGTCAAAAGATGTATTAAAAACAAAGAAAATATTATCCATAATAAAACATTAACATGAAATTTTAATAAATGTGTAATTAAATTCATAGGTACACCATGTAATATATATATGACTATTTTTCTATAATAGATGTGTAATAAATTTATATTATTTATATAAGAGGTCTGAATGAGTACAATGAGAGTCAGGGATTATGGTAAGGTATTTAAAGTTTCACAATTATTTCCTTGAGACCTATGACATATTCTCCACTATTTTATTTATAATTTGGTGCATATACTACCCTATGATATGTTATATCATGATTTAATTTTACTCCAATATAATTAATTTATCAATTTATTATATTATTTCACGAGTACCATGATTATTATGTTACAAAAGATGTATGGGATTTCTATCTCAATTTTAAATTTTGGGAGGCACATTCTATTTTCACCCATTTTTATAATATTTGGATTACATAATGACAATTTATGTACATTATGGTAATTATAAAAATAATTTTTTCATTTAAACACAAATTTTATCAACCTTATTTCTTGGGGTTACGGTATCAAATTTACCATAACATTAAGTGAATTTTGTCTCAATTTTCTATCTATGAGACACATATTATGTTACAAGCCTACATTTTTTTAAGATATGTATATACATACCATTTGACATTATATATAATTAATATACTTGTTTTGAAGATATTTTATTCTTTAAGTGATTTTATTCTTCCATGGGGTTTATGATTCAATTTTACCAAAGTGGTAACTTTTAATTGCTATAATCTCATTATAGATAAAGATTATTAATTATTATGATTATGTTGTTGAAATATTATGATCTATATCTGAAGAATTCCCACCAAAATCATTCTCTAATAATTATAAATGTAATCTTTAAGAAAATGTACAATTTACCCACCAATTCATTAATAATACAATTATGAATTTTTTTTAGAAAAATAGGGCTTAATCAATCTATTCAGTCAGAAATGTATTTTTTTTTTCAAAACCACATTTCATAAAAATGACTTCAAAAATTGTTAACTATTATACAATGATAGTTAAAATACATTTTTACAATTTTTTTACCTTATAAAAATAGCTTTAAAATGAATCTTCTTATCATTTTAATGTCAAGGAACTTTTCTAAATTATCAATGGTTTAAGATAAATTTCCTACATATAAAAATTCACCTGCCAACATGGACATAATTTCATGGACGCCTCCATTTAAATTTGACAACATTAATTTTTAATTAATTTTTTTCATTATATAAAGGAATTATATTTTAAAAATTAATTTTTCAATAAAGAATATTTTCAAATATTATTTTATATCAAAAATAATTTTCAAGATGGAACATATATTTTTCCCTAGAAATTTTTAATGGTTTTTAAATAATAATTCATTTGTTTTCAAATTGGATTTCAATGAAATTTATTTTGAACGAAAAATTATGTATAAAAATTTTATTTTCAAAGTATGGGATTTTATTATGAAATTATTTAAGTACTATTTCAAAATACTAATCTATCTAATTTGGCATTATTTGAAATGGATAATGCTTCATTAGTGATGTGATCTAAGGAAAAAATTATGATTATTTCTTTGAATGGATTATGTTAAATTTAATTTTTTTTAAACCCATTTATATTTAACATGTTATATTTTGATAAAATACTTATGAAACGAGCTTCTTTTCATAGGTTATGCAATTATAAAATGATAATCAAACTTGTATCCTTTTTAGAGTTTTTGATATGATGAAATAACTATGATACACATTTAATTTTATGGATTATGATTTGATGAATGTTTGTAATTTTTCTAAACACATATGTCTGATTTCATTATGTGATTGGTGGGGAATGTATCTCCCACAAATTCATGAGGTAAATATTTATATATCTTCTAGGATATAAATGGATTGAATTTGGATAGAACTTGATATTGTGAGATAGAGTTTTCCTTATGGATTGTTGTGTGCCCCTCCTTGTATGTGTAGCTTCATATGCATGAAACTGATTTCATGTACACTTTTTTATGCCTGAACATAATAACATGTTCACAATTTTATGAATCGACCTAGTTTTAAATCCATAATTTTAATGGACTGTCAGATTTCATATCCTTATAATAACAAGTGAAATGGTTTTTATGTACTAATGTTCAAATTTTTATATGTTTTTTGGTATGCAACAAGTCTACGTCTTATCAAAATTTTATGATATGAAGACTCGTGTTTTTTGTTTTTAGTAATTTCTTATGAACAATTAATCTGTATTAATTGACTTATGTTCATGATATTTGATATGAAAGGTATGGTTTTTCTAATGTTATAATCATGATATCATACTCTTATGATGGTTTCTAGTTGACATATATTAATTTTTTACCTTTACTGATAAACTAATATCAAACATTATTATGTTTTCATTCCTTGTGTTATGAAGAATAGGTTTTTAGGGTATTCTTATGTAGATTACTAATGGGGGAGATCATTCGCCATTATAGAAGATTATGTTTCCAAGCATCCATTTGTACTAGCTAGTTACGTTCCTTGGAAATGTGTTTATGTAATGTATTGAATATTTATCTAAAAATATATAATATACGTGTATATTAATCCTAGGTCTCCAAAGTTCATATCAACGGAAATGTTTTGTTATACTTTGGAAACTGGTTAGAGAAAAAAAAAATTAATATACCAAGGGATATTTCAAAGGATATACATAGAGATGTCTCTAAAGGTATGTTTAATGATGATTCCAAATATAAGAAAATGTCCTAGAATTTGGTAAAGGATAAGGTGATTGGTGTCATATAAATACATCCTTATCTATATACTACTTGTGGATATGGCTCTATCACATATTTACCATAGGGTAACAACCCTGAAAACTCCAAAATTCGATTGAATCAATTGGTAACTGGTGAAAACCAATGGGCCTTGCTACACAACTAGTACGAAACTCTTAGGAGATATAATATGGAAATTAATATACTCATTATAGAGCATCCTGAATGATTTATGTAAATGATGATCATTAGTGTCCTAGATTAATCTTATAGAGCCATATTTTTAAAAATAATGTGTCATTATTTTGGTGTCCTCTATGTAATTTTTCATGATTTTATGGTTTTCATCTATAATAAGTGTTACTCTCACTATGATTTCTAGTTTTACTTAATTTTGATATCAAAAATTAAATATGCTAATGTTGAATGTGAATGAAATTTTTTTTGAAGAGAATTAAATTAGGATAATGAATGGAGTAAATAATTTTTCATTATACCTACTTACTTAGCACGGAATAATATTAAGAATGTGTACATTAACTAGACCATAGACTCTCCAAAGAAGATAATGAAATATTTTCCTTTGAAATTAGGTGATGGTCACTAGGAGGAATGAAGATCTAGTTTCCAATATGTCAAAAAATTTAGGAATCACTCAATTCAATGTCTAAAATTGACTAGTTTATGTTTTTACTATAAAAAGTAATGACACTAAAAAAGTAACTAAAAAGTTAACATGAAAAGTATAATTAACATGAAGGATGTCCTGAGTGGAAATCTCATGAAGAGAGTCCTCAATGTGTTATGACTAATGGTTGTACATAGGATAATGAAGAGACTATGGATGAATTATGAAAGGTAAAAGGTATTAAGGAAGATTATGAAGAATCCTAGTAAATGGATTAAAGATAATGTTGATTTATATAAATGTTTATGTATTTGGATACATGAGTTATGAATTTTTAGACATACAAGTATTTTTTAGTATATTTTTTCAATAAGGATCTGAAAGGGAATGTTGAATAGTATTGATGACCAAGAAAATTGATTTAACGGAAAGGTTATATTTTATTGAAAAAAAGTGATTAAGGTAAGTTAACCCATAATACATTCGAAATGTAGAGAAAACTATGTTTAGTTTGGAAAAATAGATGTTAGACTAGAATAATGTAAATTTCATAGTGTTAATTAACATGCTAATAGATTAATGATTTGTTGGACAACTGATTGATTATATAATGCGTTGGTTTTTTATTTTTTTTAGATATAAATAATACATCCAACAATTTTTTAATATGAAGGAATTATTATTTTCAATAATTATTTATTGTAATATAGGTCAATACCATGTTTCAAGATAGTACATGATAAATTAATTAAAATACTGTGTATGATAAAATGATTATGAAATTTATTATGTGGGATCAATGGTAATATGACTTGGAAAATATAATTTATATTATTTCTAAGGAGTTATATTTTAATATTTCTAAAGGGTTATATGGATAACCATTTCTAGTATGGTTTAAGTTAAAATTCAGATTAGTATTTAGAGATTAAAGTATTATCTCACCATATAGGGATTTATATATTTAGAATAAAATGTATTAACTATTTTTTTGATGATAGCTGAATATATGTATAATTACTTATCATTATATTTATGGATATTATGATACATTCATGCTTCTAACATAACAAATTCACCTCAATTTAATGTGGTAAGAGTTGACGTGAAAATTGATCAAAGAATAACTGACGGATTAGAATGTCCTTATGAAATATAATTTAACCAAATAAATATATCATCTTCTGAAAAATCATCAAAAAAGGAAAAGGATATTGGAACAAAAACTTTATTATGGTATATTCACATCTGATGACTCAAAAGATCCTTTATGTCATCATAGATTTATTGGTTTTTTGTCGCACCCTTTATATGGTTTTTATTTTATAAAATATTTTGGTTGATTTATAAATTTTGGTTGATATTCAGGTCGAGTTCCCAAAAGTAAATATTGATTTTTGGTTTCTTAGGGTGTGTTTCATCCATAAGAACTATTTTTTTTGTGCGGTTTGCAAGATAATCACTCTACTTGTTGAGTCCATGAGAACATTTAGTTCATTTTCATTATTTATTTTTTTGAATATAACGATCCGTGCATAGTTTGGGACAATCATTGAGATTCCAAAGATTAATTATGCCACCACATTTTTTTGTTAGGGGAATAGTGAATAACTCAAACATTGTAAGAGGAAACCATGAAGAAATTGTTTGAGGGATTATGAAATTTTGTATATAATCAAGGTGCACGTTAGGTTTATAGTTTCCCAAACCATTAGTCCAAAATGTATGGCTTACCATTATGTATAGCATGGTGTGCACAGTTGGTTCATGATTTATAAAATAGTTCATCTAAACCTTTTGAGTTTCCAAGCTCATTAAAAAGTTATAATTCACTCTTGTTCCCTCCCACCTTTTTTACCTGTCGTGATCCCTATTCCCCATGATTGATATAAGCACCAAATTGGTCTCCCAAAAACCATTCCCTTTTAACTATTTCAACCATTAATGCTCCTTAAATGTTTATGAGTATGTTTTCTTTTAATTTTAGGTTAATTTCCATCTCTTATCTATTTCCTTTTCTGGTTTTTTGAAATTTTCTTGGTGGATCCTCTCTTAAGAAAACCATATATGCTATAGTTGATGTGTAGATTTTATTTGTTTATAGTTAGGGTGTCAATATTGTCTCAAGAGCTTCATTATTCCCTCTATTGGGGTTTCATCCCATCTTCATGTATTTGAGGTAGGTGTATCCATCCATTTCCATTATAAAAGATTGTAGTGATTATTGATATTTACTTAAAAAATTTAATGTTCTATAATAACTCGTATGGTGTGTTAGTCAAATTTTTTTGTCTTAAAATGTTTTAAATTTTCCAAATGATGGTTTCCAAAGTGTTTACTTGGTTATGAATAGCTACTTATGCTTCTAAGGTGTTGGATAAAACTATTTTATACCTTTAAAAATAAATTTTAGTGATTTGGGTTGTGTTTTTCCTTCGTTTTGTTCTCATTGTTTGGAATTTTTTTGAATAGAGCTTTGTGTGGGTTTTTTCGGATTCCGTGTTTAGAAGTGATAATTTTGTGTGGACCTTTGTAATAAATTTGATATTAATTTTGATTCATTAATTAAAATTATTTTCTCTTTAGAGGTTTACGATGATCATGTTGTAGGATGTGGGAACATACATACGTGCAAATGGTGCACATATGGATGGTAACACATAAGTTAATGGTTATTTTTCTAAAAAAATTCATTTGAAAAAATATTAGAAAAAATATTCCACTCTTTCCTAAATTAGGTATTCCCTGCTGTAACTTCTCAAGATTTTATGATATTTATTTTCCCAAAATCATTAAATCCATTTCATGTTTTTTTAATTCACTCAACACTCAGTATAGATTTACTTATACAAAAAACAATATTTTTTGATTTCATTATGTTAAACACCAAGTAGAGATTACACTAAAAATGACATTTATAATATCTTTAGGTATAGACAAAACTATGTTTGGCTTCTATTACACAACAATATGTTATTTTTATATCTTATAATACATTCATGGATGAGTTTTACTTAACAATGGTATATTATTGAAATATTATTATTTAATATTAATAGATATAAACTATCTGTTAAATTAACGGTTATAAATATTTTCTACAAACATAGAAAACATATGCCATATAGGATTAATTTAATGGTTTCCAATTAATTAGAAATAAAAACATATACCAGTTGATCATAATGAAAAAATAATTTCATTATTATACCAAATTAGAATAGTATTAATAAATTAAATAAATTAAAATTATTTAATGATATTAATGAAATATATTTCTTATGTATTCATTAAAAATTATATTCATCCATTAAATTTTATTTTCATAATATATGATAAACCTCTATTTTAGGTATAAAAACCTATATTTTTTAAAAATGTAATGTTGCCACCTTTTACTAGAGAACCCATTTTAAAGAATTTTTTTGAAACATTATGGTCTTTATATGAAAAAATACAATTTTTTTTTTAATTTTTCTGGATAAATAATTACTTTGGTTTAATTTTTATTATTTCTTAATAAGTTTCTTTTCTAGATGAATAGAAAAATATAATGCATTTTCATTAAACACCACTTTTCCTTCAAATTTAATTAAAATGATAAATGATGTATTTGAATGTTTTTAAATTATAATTTGACCAAGTTTTTATATTTTATTCCAATTAAGGTCATTGGAATAAATTTCACATTGAAATTCGATATATAAACGTTGTGATCTATGGAATATTTCACAATAAAAACTCATTTTCTCATTTCATCAACATGATTAATTTTTAATTAATTCTTGCCGCTCTTTTCATGAACTTGTAAAAATAAATTTAAAATAATATGACAAAATTTATTTAAATATGTCCATTTTATTTTTGGCCAAAATGAATAGAACCATGGTAAATTATATTACCATAATAAAGGCTAAAAAGACTAATTTAGGGTAAACAGAAAATTACAAAGACTATAAAATGATCCTAAAAATGACAAAATTTTATTAGATGAAGTAAATTAGACCGTTAACACATAGAGATCTAAATTATGTCATTTAATGGAAACTGTTCCTGGAAAATAAATTATATAATATTTAAATCAAATAAAGACACAAAATGTCACTTTATTAGTCATCAATATCTCTTATATGTCCTTATAGAGACAAATGTGTGATATGAACATATATTAATGTAAATTGTTACCTAATTCATCGTATTTTCAAGTTATAAATTTATTTTTTACGTTTTGGGAAACAATAGTGAAATTATAAAATATATAATATTTTATTTATTAAGAATTCATAGATTTCACATTCATGTTTTTAATTATTATACCATTTTATATATGGTTAAAAAGTAAATAAATTAGAATATAAATATTTCAATCAAATAAAAATTCTTTTTATTTGTCGTGGTGGTTTATTTTTTATTTTTAAGAAAAATAATAATTACCTTAAATGATTATACAATTACGATGTATTAATTTTTTAATAAATAGAAAAATAAAAAATAAGTGTTATTAAAAATATTGAAAAAATTCTAATTTTTTAGAAATAATATAACCAAGATATTATATGGATTTATGTTACCCATTAGATATATAATGAAATATTTTTTTTAACTATGACATGTAATATATATATTTTTAAAAAAATATAGTGAATAGATTCAAATTTGTCAGTAATGATAATTTTAAAAATTAATATTTTAATAGTTTTTTGAAAAAAAATAAAAAAATTCTAAAGAAGTAAAATATGATGTATATAGTCTGAAATATCTTAAATTGGATATTTATGGTATAATTTAAACTTTATATATAAAAATTCCATTCTCTTAAATTAAAAACATTATTACCATTTTTAATATTAAAAAAGTTAACAAAGGTATAAAACATAAAAAAATGTGTCCATTTTTTTAGTTTATGATATTACAAAATATTATAATCTAATATTTGAATCCATGGTCATTTGAGGTATAATGATTGATATCAATTAATTTTAAATTAAAACATTAGAAATTTCCAAAAGTACACCTCACTGTAAATATAAAAGGGATCCTCCTCCCTCACATCAATAAATCAAATTATTCGTTTAATTAATACTATTAACTTCCAATATAAACTATAAAAATCCATATACACATTCTGTTGTATCTATTATACTCAAATGACCAACTCTATTGTCTCTAAGAGTTGATTTTGAGGGATCTCGTCGAAGATTTGGTAGTCTCCATTAACAAATCATTCAATATTATATATTCTTCTACATACATATAATTTTTTTGTAAATTTTACTGTAAAATATTTCTGTAAAAAATAATTATTTAGAGGTTATTTTAATTATGTAAAAACAATATTTCACGATTTATCCATGTAATGAAAACAAATCACTATGCATGCATACATATAGACAAATGTTTTCTACACCGTGGTGTATCACTTTTTCATCCCCACTTTACATGGATGGGTATAGTCATGGAAATTATAATTATATATGATTATTATAAACTTATATTGATTCTATAACAAAATATATAATATTCACTTCACTACCAATTCAAAATTAATGGAATGATATCGTTACTTGTGTGTATGTACAACTTATCATCTCCACAACGCGATGAGATTCATCCTCCCAAATCAAAATTAATGAATGATTAAATAAATGTATAGAATGAATAATATGATATATAATATATTAATATAATTTTTTATCTGACCTAAAAATATTATACATTCAATCACTCAGACATTTATGATAGATCACATATATAAAAACAAAGAATTTAACACCTGAATGAAGAGTAATAATGAAATATTTTTAACAAAAGGATGATAATATTATATTATATTATATCATAAATTTTAATGTGGTTCTAGAATTAGATAAAAAACACTCTATTCCATTGCATATGACTTTGATATACGTTTGGAGGAAATCATACCTTTGTTAATAGTTATATTTATAATATCATTATTATCCAAGATTGTTTATATGTTATATTTACATTTTTATATTTATCTTCCCTATCCATGTCTGATCAGAAATTTATTCAAAAATAATTTTAATAATATTCTATAATTGTTTCGATAAATTTTTACACATGTGTTAATTCTTAATGATTTTTTTGAATAGAATCCTTTATCATTTTCCTAATAATGTACTTTTTTTCCTTTTCATATGAAGTACGATAAGGGAGTTTTTTTAACGTAATGACATGAAAGTATTTATATAATATAATGACACTTTTATTCATTGAATATTCCATTACAATCATATATGTTTGTTTTCAAATAAAATGTATTCTTCTAAAATTGGGCATTGTTTTATAAAGAAAAAATATTTTCAAACAAAAATGATATTTTCCTCTAGAAGTGCTCTAAAGTGATCTATAAAAGTAATTTTACATCTAAAATAGTATTTAATAAGTTATTGTATTTTTTTTATATTGTAATTATATATATAAAACCCATTTTTTATTTAATTGGTTAGGTTTTTATTGAATAATGTTTTTAAAACCCACACCATTTTTTGGTTCTGATATAATGATTGACTTGTGTTATTTTGAAACACATATGTATGGTTTAATTATGAAATGAGTGTGAAATATATATCCCTAAAATGAATTGGGTAATTATATATATATCATGTGATATACATGAATGGAATGGATTTTCAATTATATTCAACAATACAGAACTAGATTTAGAGTAATCTTAACTCAGTAATACTGGACTACAACGATAGTAATCATGGTTCAGTAATACATAACTGCAAGGAATTAATCATTGTTTTGTAATATAGGACTGAAATGAGAGTAATCATAGTTCATTAATATAGGATTGGAACAAGGATTAATTTCATATCAGTAAAGGATTTTTTCCCACCCTAATGGTCTTAGAAATTACCCTTGACTTACATGGAAATAATTTCCTATACTTATTTTTCTTCACAATTCCATGTTTTATATAAAATATATTATGTAGTTATTTTTTTATGGTTAATTTTCACGACTATTGATTATGATCATTGATATAAAAGTTATAATTTCAAAAATTTACTTTCTTATTATTTTAACCTTATGTTTATGTTATGATTCGTATCCCATTTGTTTACCCTTACTAAGCATGTAAGCTCTAACATTCCAAATATTTTTCCCATGGTTGTACAAAATATTATTAGGTAGGATTAATAATGTGAAAGATATTTTAGGGAAACATTGTTTATCTTTCGACAGACTATATTTTTGTGTTCCATGTTTCTAAATACACTAATTTAATATGGTCTTTGGGTGTGTGTTAATGTATTCTACAAAAATAGTAGTGTCTATGTATGTGAAGACAAGGTCATTATGGTTTGTATTGGAGTGAAGGTTTAGGTATATTTTGGAATATATGAGGAAAAACCATACTTATACCCCAAAAGATATTTATATGGATATGTCTTGGGATGTCTCTAAGTATATGCCTAAGGATTCATAGGATGGTGTCATAATATAGAAACCCTCAAAGTGATATTCCAAGATTATATAGTTTTACACTATTTTAAGTGTTTCTCACAATATTCCTTCTTGTTTTATTCAATGGAGGGAAGGAGAAAAAAGAAAGACTAACATTCAATCTGATGGGCAAATATGATATAAGGATGAATGAAATTGGGTAATGACACGAGAGAAACATTTTTCTGTTATGATGAATCATTTACATGATATATGATTAACAATGTGAACATTGGTGGTATTCATAAGACATAAAAAAGAGGGAGATGGAATTTTATGAATTTTTACATGGTGAGAATCATAGAGTAAGGAATTTCTTTCTTCATTCTTGTTATGAATAATGGAATAAGAACATTAATGAATACCTAAAATGTAATGAAGTTGTAATATATGCATTAGAAATGGTCGTGGAGAGATGAATGGTAATGGGGTTAAATTTCTTTTCAGTAGAGAACATGTTCATCGCCTATCTTAATACCTTGACCAAAGAACATACTTCTAAACAATAGAAGGACCTATTCTATTCCAATCATTTAAGAGGAAGTATTGAATTGTTAATATATTTGGATTAAAAATTATGAAATAAATATGTATTGTAAAGATTCTATGTTTTTCACTATGGAATTATAGGAATATATTTAATTTTTCATATGGATAAAAAATTTGATTCAATGAAATTTTGACTAAGGGAATATAACCATTAATATGTTTCTCATGTTGAGATAATTATGATTAGATGAAGTTATGAGTGTTGTAAATAAATAAATTAGAAGGTAATGATTTCTCAGATACTGATTAGGGATTTCTTTAGATGTGTATTATGCTATCATGGATGATGTTTATAAATTTTGGTACTTAAGGAATATATCTGATTAGGATTAGAATAGGGAAACATGCTTGTCATCTATAAGGGTGTGTTGTACTTCATGTTATTAAACTATTTTTAGAGAAGATATTTTGAGGGTATTCACATGTTTGGATTATGAAAAATACACCCTATATTATGTTATATGGGAGATAAATATTATGCCGGTTATTGAACTTATTTCAATTTTTTTGATCTATCACCTTACAGATTTTTTTTAGTATTATACATTTATTTAAATTTTAAGTTATCATTTGTTGAAGTTTTTCATATTAATTTATTATATAACCATAAGAGTATTTATACATATTTTATATCTTTTTCGAACAATTTTTATGATTATGATATATGGAATGAACTATAATTCTATTTATGGACATTAAGATCTATTTACTCTTCAGTAATGGAAAATTTCATTTCATTTTCGGGAATAAGAGTTGAAGTTTAAATTGATCGTGACAAAAAAAGGGTGAAGTTTTCATTAAATCATGTATGTTTGTTCCCTTGTAAAAATTCTTCAACATTAGGAAAATTATCTTGAAATAAAATTTTGTTTTATTTTCATGGTTATTAATGATATCAATGAACAATTTCATGCTTCCTTAGTTTATATTCTTTTTATTTTTATTTTCTCTCGTTCATCCAATTTCATGTGATTATAAGTTTTTATAAATCTCTATGATTATTTAATCTTTTCTTCCGTTCCCAAATCTTAACTTATGCTCTCAAACGTAAAAACCTAGTCATTATTTACTTTTGGTAATCTTAATTCTAAAACTATTTATTTTTAAAAGACAGTTTTAATATATATTTTTATGACGTGTGTTTCTATGAAAGAAACATTTTTATTCTAAACCATTGATAACCATGACTAAGTTTTATGTAGAGTTTCATTTTAACGTGGTACAATTTAACACCCCAAGATTTTGTGACTTTTTTTTCAAATTATTTTAATCTTTTCAATATTATTTATTTCACAGAATACTGAATAAATAATTCATCATAAAAAATCTCAAGGATTTGAATGAATTATATAAAACACCATGTCATGATTATGCTACACACAACACTTAAATTCGCTTCTAGTATATGAAACATTGTGAATGTCTTTTGTTACACAACACCGAGTTCTTTTGATAGCATTCAATACATGAATGACAGAGTCTTACACAATAATAATATATTATTAAAATATCATTATTTAATGATAATTAGTTATAACCATGCCATAAAATTAGTGATTATGAATATTATTTAATAAATTGTTAAGATATTTATTTTATAATATTAATTCTTTGTCTACTAATTATTTAAAAATGGAAATATCGAAAAATAAAAAATCATGAAATAATAATTTTATTATTATCCCAAACTCATATTGTACTAATAAAATAAATAAATTAAATTTATTTCATTATATTTTATAATAATATTTTTAATATTTTCAACTAAATTTTATTTATATTCATCCAATCGATTTTATAGGCATATTTTAAGAACAAATGCAATTTTATAAATAAACACCAATAAATTTCAAAAGGGTAATATTCCCTGAAATTAATGGATAATCCATTTTAAATAACAAAATATATAGTTTTATAGGCATTACATGAGATAAATAAAATTTTACATTTAAATCAGGAGGAAAAATACTTTGGTTGATTTATTGTTATTTTTTCGGATAAATATCATGTTTTTTTGAATCGTGAAAAATAACTTATTTTAATTCAAAATTGGTGTTTCATAAAATTTATTTATAGTGATAATCTATATTTCTTAATATTTTTAAAATTTAATTTTATCATATTTCTTTTCATATAATCAAATGACAGTAATTTATTCAATTTCACATTGAAATTGGACAAAAAAACTTGGTGAGCTTTTGAACGTTTTAATTTAAAACCCAATTTTTTTTATTCCATCCTCGAGGTTGATTTTTTATTAATTTCTAAATTTTTTTTTGAATTTGGAAAAATGTAATCAATATTTTGAATTATTTGTTCCAAATTATTTAAATAGGCCCCATTTATTTTTTGCTAATATGAATTGTAACTATGGTAAATATTGTTTCCAAAATAAGGGTAAAATTAGTAATTAAAGCTAAAAAAAATTATAGATACTATAAAATGACCCTACCATAAAAAAAAATTATCATTGAATTTTATCCCTAAACACATATTTATATAATTTATTTCATTTAATGGTCATTTTAATGATTATTATTTATATATTATTTTAATCAAAGAAAGACTCAAACTGCTATTTTATTTTTATTCAATATCTCTTAAATTTAAACATAAGGAAAATGTATGATATGAATTAAAAAAAAATAAAGTTGTTAAATTAATAAACATATTTTCTTAATATAAATTTATTTTTTGTTTTTGGGGTCACTTAGATGATATTATGAAATTTATAATATTTTATTTGATAAGAATTTAAAGATGTTACATTTGTATTTTTAACAACTATAAAATTTTTAATATAGGGTTATACTGTACCTAAATTAGAATATTAATTTTAATATTCAATAAAAAGTTTTTATTTATCATGTTACATTATTATTTATTTTTATGATATAAATAATTACATTAAATTCTTATAAAATGATGATAGATTAATTGTTTAATCAATGGAAATATCAAAAAAGTGATAAAAATTTTACAATTTATATAATTTGATATAATTAGTATTAAAAAATTTATTTTATGTAATCAAACTACCCATTAAAGATAAAATAAAATATTTAATTGTAATTTAACTTATTATCATTATTTATCTAATAATCCTTGTAACAGATCTGGTCAAAATTGACACTAATAATAATTTATGAATGTAATATTTTATTTAAATTTTATAAAAAACATAAAAGTATTAAATATGTTCAGTAGGATGATATATGTTTGAAAATATCATAAATGTTCCACTCATGGTCTAATTAACACATTATATGTAAAAATTTAATTCTCTTTTCATTATAAACATTTTTAGTATAGTTTAAATTAAAAAAGGTTAACTGAGAGATAATAAAAATACAATGATTACCATTATATGAAAATAATTAAAAACTTTTTTTTTGATATTAAAATTATTTGTCATATTATATTTTGAACATTCTACTTTTTTAGGTATTTTAATTGACATTAAATTATTTATAAATTTATATTTTTCAAAATTTTCAAAATTTCCCCTCACCTCAATTACTAAAGAGAATCTCATCCCTCGCTTCTTCAAATCACTTTGTGCCTTAAATCTAATCCACACCCTTACTATTTTCCTTATCAACATGCATATCCACATTATATAGGTCATAGTCAACTCAAAACACTTTCTCTAGTGTCCCTAAGAGGTGATATATATGGAGCTCGTCGAAGAAGAGGAAATATTCTTTATCGACCCATTCAAGATTATTTCTTCGTATACTTCATCCTCATGGGTTTTTTCTACAATAATGTAATAAATATATTATATAATATATTATTATATGTTATAATGATAATTTAACAGGAATATTACACCATTTATTCATCCTATGAAAAATGAAATCACTCGAACTGCGTACGCAAAGCCTATCGTCTCCACCTCGTGGTGTAATATTTCTTCCATCACCACTTTACCTAGATGGGTAAAATTATGAAATTAATAATTATATATAGTTATTATAACATGATATTTTTTCAGGGGAAAAATAATAACCATCCACTTCAATACCATTTAACAATTAATGGAATGATAGTGTCCCTCATGTGTACGTACGGGCTAATGACTCCATGATGTGGCACCATTCATTTTCTATGATACCCTTTATATAATGAATATATAATGGTATATAATGAATAATATAATATATATTATATTAATAACATTCTAAAAATTTCATAACTATATTCTACAACCAAGAATTGGGGCTTATATAACCAAACATGCATAAGAAAATGGAGCAATTAACGCCTGAAAGAAGAGTAGTTAAAATTTAATATTAAAAAAGGGTATTAATATGATCAAATGGGATCTCATTAATAAAAAAATTGTTATATAATAAGTTAATAAAATTCTTTAATCCATTATAATGGATTTTCATACATGTATGAAGGAAATAATACCTAAGGTAAGGGTTAAATTCATCCAAGATTGATAATACATGAGTATTTAATGTTCTATATTTATCTCCCACATCTATGTTTCATTAAAATTTATTCCAAAATATTTTCAATATTAATATAAAATTTTTTATATTTAATTTTATGCAAGAATGAAGTCTTAAAAAAAATGTCTGAAAGTAGTCTTAATTTATTTTCCTAACAAACTACTTTTTGACATTTTCTCGTAAAGTATAAGAAGCATATTTTTTCTAACTTATATGGATTGAAAACATATTTACTTTTTAATGACACAATATTTTCATGAAGCATCCCTTAAATAATTATAGGTTTATTTTCGGTTAATATTAATAATGTTAAAATTACATTGAGTTTTAATAAAATAAATCATTTTCAAACAAAAATGATATTTTCTTCATGAATTATTTTCAAGTGAACAAGAAAATTTATTTTACATATAAGATAACATTATTTCCATGGTTTTATTATGATTATTATAGAATGATATTTTTGAAACACATTTAATCTCTATGGGTTATTTTATGATTAAATAATGTTTATGAATCCCATTTCATTCCATGGGTTCTGATATGATGAATGATTTGTGTCCTTATGGAACACATATTTTTTGTTTTCATTATTTTATTCATGAGACCTATAAATTCCTAAAATTCATAGGGTAATGATTATTATCTCATTATATAGACATTACTGAACTGATAAGGGAACCTGTTTCAGAAATTCAAGACTAGAACAAGAGTAATCAGGGTTCAGTAATACTAAACTACAATGGGGGTAATCTTGGTTCAGTAATACATGAATGGATGTGGAGTAATCATGGTTTAGAAACACATGAATAGAATTGGAGTAATCTCGGTTTATTAATAAGTTCCTAGAATGGGGAGTCATCTCGATTCAGTAAAGGGATTCTTCCATTATTATGTTTATGGAAATGACCCTTGGCCAATATGGAAGCAATTTTATATGCTTGTGTGATTTCGACATTTCTGTTTTTTTTTCATTGTTATTATTTTATGATTTATTTCTTATGAATTTTCATGACTCAAGATTCTGATCTTTGACAAGAATGTTTTAATTTAGATATTTTCTATTCATATTATTTAACCATAATTTTTATGTTATGATTCATATCACCTTTTTTACCTATAATGAGCATTTAGGTTCACAATATTCATATGTTTGTTACCTGGTTTATACCAAATGGTTTTACATAGGATTTATAAAGGGGAAGTTATTTGGGAAAAAATGAAGATCATTCACAAGACAATAAGTTTGTGTTCCATGTTTATAAAGGCAATAAACTAATATAGTCATTGGGAGTGTGTTTGTGTATTTCATAGAAATTATGTAATATGAATGTATGTCAATCAGGGGTTGTTATTACCTCCATCCATAAAATGGATCTCCAAAAAACAATGGTTTATAAATGGTTACATTTTTTCTATTGAATTCTATGATGGTCTTATATATAGTTTTTTATTATTTCTCTATTTACAACGATGCAATGTGGATTGGTATTTATGTTATAATGAAGGCCCTCTTGGAACCTTTTTATCATGTCATATGTTTTCACCATTGGTTCTAAAATGTTTTCAAAATTTATTTGGATTTAAAATGAAAATGACATGGTTGATAATTTTGGATTTTTTGTAAAATTATTTTTAATGGGACTTGATGTGTAGGCATAGTTGGATCATGTGATTGGCTTGATGTGTGACGGGAGCCTCTACTGAGGGCCATCCAAAGAGTGGGTCATCACATTGGTGGTGACAGTCTATGGGATAGGAATGAATGGTATCTCTTGGTTTTTTGTAGATCCACACATGTGATTACCTCACAACTCAACACAAACTATCATCATTGGACTATTAGTCATCATCTAGATGGTTGAGTGATGGTTTTCTATCGACCTCAATTGGACGGGTTAGTACCCCCTGGACTTTCTAAGAGGTGATGTGAGACGTTCTATATGATTGGATAGTTTGGAGTGGCTACTTAGTCATTAACTATGGATTTTCACCATATATTGAAAACTAATTCTGATATGTATACGTCTATGGATTACTTCTAGAGATATCTTGGAAATTCCAATGACTAACTATCAATATATTAATATTTACTTTTATTACATGTCAGTAATTTTCACTTCCAGTATATCGTTATAAGGTTTGTTTTCATTAATTTCATAATATCCTTTAAGATCATTTATTATTGATATGTAATTGGTTTTTTATTTTTTTCTAGGATTCAGAATGTAAATATTTTTGAAAAAACATTTTTCTGTGTTGTTTTAAAAGGGAATTTCTTTGTGTTATTAGAAAATTTTAAATTACATTTTCTAAAATTATTTCAATATAATTTTTATGTTCTATTTAGTGAAATTAAATGAATGGACTCTATGGTGCTAACATACAAGGTTGTTTTTCTAGCACCCAACCTGTGTCACTTAGCGTTAGTAGAACCTAACAGTAATGTAGATTTAGGGTCTTCTTTGGTGTGGTATTCTTCCAGAGGGAGAGTTTCTATCTATTGTGGAGAGAAAAATTCCACATTGTGATAATTTCATTTGTACTGTGGGTTTCTTTTTTTTATTTTTTATGTAAAACTACACTTGTACTAGAATTATTTTGGTATTGGATGATAAGTATTTTTCAAATCCTATAGTTTTGTGTTGTGTGCTCTATTTGGATGATTTTTTACAGTTTGATGTTTATAGAGCTAAATAATTAAAATTTATATATATATTTGATATGTAAAGATAGATTCTATTATATTGGTGTAACATCCTAGATAAATATTGAATTACCGGAATTTCATATTTATTAATATTTGTGAAATAAATATTAATTTTACATTAAAAGGGATTCCATGTTCGATGTTATAACTAATACGCAACAATGGGTTTCTTTGAAGTCTAATGTCACACACAATGATGATTCATACTGAAAAATAATTATATAATATTATTTTAAATGTTAGTTAACGCTTAGCCGTTATAAATACCATAAAAATATAACTAACTGCAATGTTATTATACATGTTTTTTAAATGTTTTTACATTTATTCAATAAAAGTTAGAGGCTTAAAATTTAAATTAATCTAATTTTAAGCATAATTTACAATAAAATGTTGATTTAATGCTTTTTAATGGAGAACTATAATTGAATATAGTTTTGGGAACTTGTATATGTTCTATTTGACAAAATAAAATTCTTCTTTAGAATCAGGACATCAAAATTTACTTTCGGTAATGTTTTTGTATTTTTCTGATAAAATCATTTTTTAATGAAAAGTGAAAAATATTGTATTTTAATACAAAACTTATTTTTAATATAATTAATTTATATGTATAAATTAAATTTATAATTGGTTTTAAACTGTAATTAGATTATACTTTTACCATTTAATCCAATAGTGGTCATTGAAATTAATTTCAATTTGAAATTGGATATACACAAGTGTCAATCTTTAGATAGTTAATATTTTTTAAAAACACGCCATTTGATTGGACAAGAATTAATTTTAAATTAATTAATACAACATCAATATTTTTAATTTTTTAAAATAAACATCATTTTTTAATTCAGAATATCAAATAGAGCTTAGGTTGAATTTTTGTTATTTTTCTAAAAAACATCAATTTTTTATGAATAGTGAAAACACTGAGTATTAGTTAAAAGGGTGAATTTTTCATTTAAATAACATTTCACCAATTATTTAGTAGAGACCCTAATCTTGACGTACATGGATAATACATTACTTTTGTGGAATACTTAATATATAACAAAAATAGACACACATGGATCGTAATAGTTTAGTGTCTTTGGAAACTCGGAATAAAATCTTCTAATCGTGGTGAAATATCTTCAGCATCTCCCAATAAAGATCTTCCCCTTTTTTTCTTATCTAAAACCTTTATTTATATCATGCGGAAAAGAAAACATAAAATGGGTGAGCTAAAATTCCCAGTAAGGGAAAACATAGAGAACATAAAACAATCCATAAACATTTGAATGCAAAAACATGAACATAAAATATAAACATCAAAATCTTGAGCAAAGACATGAATCCTGGATGTACGTAAGGCATATATCATAAGGGACCATCAATCATGATAAAGTATAATGGGAATAAAACATGTAATTGTGTCAACCATTAAACACATGATTTTATTTCCATAGTAGCCAAGGCATTGCTGTCAAGACCATCTTAGTGGACAAAGTCCCTTTCTGAATCGAGTTCACTCCTCATTCCAGTCTTGTATTACTGAACCGGTTTTACTTTCCATTACAACCATGTATATCTCATGAGATGTAAATCTTTACCCAATGAATTGGATTGAGATAGAGGTCCCAACCATCTCATAATTAAATCATTCTTACTTTTGCCACAAAATAAACATACATCATTCAAAATAACTCAATGAATAAAATGGGTTTCATAAACATCATCCCATCATCACATAATCCATATAAACGAAATGGATATTTCATCATAATAAAAGTGAAACCATGTAAATCATAGAGACATTATACTTGAAACATACACATATGAAATAATTTCATCTTAGATGTAAAATGATTTTGATAAAAACACTTTAAATGAATTCTTGAGGAAAATATCCTTTCTTCTTCAAAATCAATCTCTTTTCACAAAACTTCATGAAATTTTAATAGAAAATGATTTTGTTGAAATATTTATGAAATATTTTGGAGGAATCTTCATGAAAATAAGGAATTATAAAACCGTAATAATCCTTTCATGTCGTATACGTTAAAAAACATTCTTCTCATACTTTTGTCAAAAAAAAGTCAAAAAGTACCTTGTAGGGTAAATAAAAAAAGGTTCCTTCCATACCATGGGGTAAAAGTAAAATGGGTAAAAAGGAATTTAAACATACATGAATAGAATTTTATAAAACATGGACATGGATGATAGCAATAACCCCAGTAAACACTTACGAATAAGCAATATCTGATAAAAATAAGATTTGCACAATTATCCCTTACCTTAGGCCCGATATGCTTCATACGTATCTGAACCTCCTATATAATGATTTAAATAATTTCATTGACTTATTACAGAATCATATTAATTTTTATGATATCATATATGTTTCACTTATAACTTTATATTACCCGTTCTCTTGTAAATTCCATGTTAAAGCAGCGTTTTGGGTAAAATCATTTCATTTACCGTATGTGTTTCGACTTGTCGTTCTTGATATTAATAATTATATCATGATTTACATAATTCCAGAATGTAAAACATGATTTATATATAATATATATTCACCATATACATATATATATTATAGATCTATAAAAGGAATGAAATACACCGTTCATGGAGATGGTTGGCTGTACGTATGCATGAACGTTGTTTTCGTTTCCTTATTGAATTGAATGAAACTAAATAGACAAAATACATATATATATATATATATATATAAATCCATTAGCATTCATATATTTCATTATTATTTATTATAAAAACATTATGATCATTCATGTATGGTTGACATGGAGAATGAATCTCATCGCGTCGTGGAGACGGTAGTCCGTACGTACGTACGAGCGATGATATCGTTCCCATAATTATTGAATAGAATTGGAGTGGATGGTATAATATATCAGAATCAATATGATGATATAATAACTATATATAGTTATTCATTACACCATTATACCAATCCATGTAAGGTGTTGGTGGAAAAACAGATTTCAACATGGCGTGGAGACGGTATTTCGTACGTACGCACACATGGTGATTTCGTTTTACGTTGGATAGATAGATAGTGAAATAGGATTGTTTAATACATATAATAACATATCAGTATATGAGTTATACTGATGTTATTACTTCATAATGAATCAACTAAAGAGAAAGAAGTGGAAGAAGAAATAATGTTGAAAGAATCAGTAACAGACATTACCTCTTATTTGAAGCGCCTCTTTGAGACCTCCTATTAGGTTACTAAAATTTGTCTTTGAAGAAGACCAGAACCTCTAGGATGCTTCTATGGAAGTGGAGAAGATAATTTTTCAGGGGTTTTCCGAGCTTGAAGGCTCAATGTGGTGTGAGGAAGAGAGAGAGGAGGTGCCCTTTTATAAGGGACGAGAGGGGAACCTTTGGAAGAACTAAAAATATTATTTTATTATAAAGTCATATTCGGTTTTTAATAGCTCCGAATTGAGTTATTTAGAAGATAAGGTGGGTATGGGTCTAAAGACTCTCATAAAATAGAATTTAGACAAGTTCAGGTTTCTATTTTAACCTTATCATTTAGATTTAACCTTAAGTTAAATAATTTTACTTTTACCGTGTCTTCTTGTTTTCATACACTATAAGGTTAATAAATTTACTATAACAAGCCAAACGAACCCCAAGTTGTTTATTGTTAATATATATAACATTATCTACGTCATTTGACCGAACCTTAGATTTTTAAGAATATAATAACAATTAATAATATAATATTTTTTTAAACTATTTTATGTCAATTTTGACAATATTTGGTAATTGATTTTTGTGAAAATCATAACAGAATGATTAGTTCGAAAAAAGTTACCTAACTCAATACTAACATGTCATATTAACCTATGAAATTAGTGGAAATCATAAAACGTCTCAAATTACATTTATTTGGGTATTTATAACATCAATTATGTCAATATTTCATTAATAAGATAATTACTGCATCATCGTTGTGTCATAAATAAATTAACATATTTAATGTCTAAAAATTTTAAATAAAATACCATTATGTAGGAAATAGTGTTATATTTATAATAAATATTTATAGTAGAATTTATCTTATTTATAACCCTATATTAAAAATGATTTACTTATTAAACATTGATTTTAACTATCTCAACCCTTCTTTAAATAAATTAATATTAAATGTCCTAATCTAGTCCAAGTGGTCCTAAATGGTCATATTTTATTCCTAAGGTTATTTTTGGTCAAATTACACTTATCCAATAGAATTAGGACATGTGTTAGGGTAATAATATTATCATTTTTACCCTTAATTATCCTATTTACTTTTAACCGTGGTAAATAAAAGTAAAAAGTTATTATTCACCAAAAAATATTTTCATCTCATTGAACCAAATTTTAGTATTTTATGTTAACCGTGTCTCTCAGACTTTCGAAATTCCACTCATAGAAGCGGTAAAATTATGTTTTATGAAAAATTCAGTTTTTTAACTACCACTTAGTGGTTTCACTATTCATCAAAAAATGAAAGTTTTCAGAAAAATACTAAAAATTAGGCCTAGGCTATATTTGATATTCTGAATTAAAAAATGATGTCTATTTTACAAAAATCAAAACATATCAGTTTCATTAATTAATTTAAAAATTAATTCTCGTCGTCAAAACAAATAGTGTGTTTTTAAGAGATAATAATTATCAAAAGATTGACACTTGCTTATGTCTGGTTTAAATGTAAAATTGCATACAAGGACCAAAATTGAATTAAATGGTAAAAATATATTCTAAATATACTTTAAAACCAC
Organism: Viscum album; assembly: GCA_963277665.1. Classification (NCBI taxonomy): domain Eukaryota; kingdom Viridiplantae; phylum Streptophyta; class Magnoliopsida; order Santalales; family Viscaceae; genus Viscum; species Viscum album. The sequence goes on along the minus strand of OY728131.1, from coordinate 620,863,518 downwards.
TCAAATTAATAATTTATCACTATTAATTATTTCGTTTAAAAAAGTTGTTTTTAATTAGAATTTAGTAATTTTCACTATTCATCAGAGTATGAATGTTATCCAAAAAGTACCAAAATTTCACCCTAAGCTAATTTCGATATTCCGAATCCAAAAATGAAGTCCATTTTGAATGATAAAATTTATAAAATTTCAAAAAGTGGGTATTACTAATCATAACAGCTAGTTCATAATAATATTATAATAAAATCTCGTTTAGTGAAACTTAGTATTCCATACTACACACGCTATCGAGGAAGGACTTTATTGCGTGTAATGCAAGAAATGTCCGGGATATGTGTTGTGAATGCTCCTATTGGTGTAGCGTACAACACAAAACATTAATGAAATTAAAAATAATATTTTTCATAAAATCTCGGGGTGTTACATTCTACCCCCCTTAAAATGAACTTCTCCCTTGAGATTCGTCGAGGTTATAAATGGTTTACTACTTGAAAGTTTCATTAATAGTGACCCACATAATAAAAAGGAATACAAAAACATGTCTTTAAAAACTAAAGTATGAAACGTAATGGTTACCCAAATTAACTTATCACTGGGTTTTCACGTAGGAGAACATAGGTGAAAATATGGATATGGAAGAAAAATCTAACCATCAGGTTCTGATGGAGAGTGGTAGAGAACATGGATATGAAAAAGAAAACAATAAAAAAGCCATAAATTTGTGATGATCTAGGGTACCATCTGATTCATCGGATATAAGGGCACTAGGATAACATTTTTGGATTTCAAGATCATTTCCCTAAAGTTGAAGAATTTGAATTAGAATAAATACATACTTTATTCTGGTACAATCTCACTGTTGTTCGTGCCTTGAAAAATTTCCACCTCATCTCATAATGAAATGAAGTTGAATTTGTTATTCGTGAAGTGTTAGTAGATCATATGATAGAATGATGGGTCATTCCATCTGTCTCAAACAAAAGGTTAGCATAAGTTATTAATTATACATAAGTCGATCTATAGTGAGATTAATCATATATGGTTCCTAAAATTGACTTATAATTCATATATCATACTTCTTAATATAATAAAACTAGTTTCTACAAAACAGGGACATCCTGTAGGACAGTGGAAGGTGATAAAGGCTAGTCGTACTTCGGTTGTGGGTTCGATTCCCACAGCCTTGTCCGACACGATGAGTTATCTCTTGTCCTGCAGGTTGTCCTTTTTCTAAAACTACATTACTATAACATCCCATCAACAATATCGAAAAAAATTCTATCCTTAAACAATACTATCTTATTTCCAAAATAATCCATTCCAATCTTTATCTAAAATACTTTGGTCCAATCTCATAGTATAATGAAAACAATTACTTGAAATGTCATCAACCAACCATCATTTATCCCCCATTATCGTGTTGGTCACATTCCAATCATGTGAATACCTTAATCATGTATTCTCTTTAAAAATGAATACCCATTAAACCATAGTGAAAACATGAATTCTGTCAAAAGTTAACTCTTTCCACATAACAAAATCCAAAAATTCTATATACTCAAACCATGATATAACCTTCTCCTTATATCAGTCATGAGCTCATGAATACTATCAAACATTTAATTTTCTCCTTATCCCTTCATTATGTGCATATCATCTACTTTCCAAAAATACTAGTACCATTCATCACAAACTTTCAAAACTTAAGTAAAGACAACAGTCTAACAATCCTTATATGTCTCTTTATTCCATAGTACCATGAGATTACTAATACAACATTACACTTGATAAACATGTAATCATTCCACTACCTTCATAAACCATTGACCGAGCTTCAACAATTCTTTCATCTCACATATCATTTGTAGTCTTTTCATCATCATCAAGATAAATATTACCCATACGACCATACTGATTCTATTCATGAGACTTTCCCTTAGGGAATTGGTTTGCATAATGCCCGTACATTCCACATTTATAACATTTAACCATTGTTGATGTCGTAGCAATACCATTATCCTCATAACTGATCCTTTTCATTTTCACTTACTGGCTTTATGTCCTTCTTTTCCACACCCAAATCATCGTCTAGTTCCTTTGAAACATTCTTCTTGATGCCTCTTCCAACATGATTTACATAGGGGAAATTGAACTTTCTTTCCTCTATGATCATCATGAAACATCTTCTTTCTCTTATTAGCCGAGTCAGGAAACTTACCAAATTTGAGTTTATTGATCATATTATGAGATTGCTTATTCGGCATAATAATGATGTTTGGACTTCCAAATCCAATTTAATTTGGTTTCTCATGAAGAATATCATGCCATTGTCCATCATATCCTCCATTATCATGAATCATCTTGTTTCCAGCCATTTTCTAAAACCCAAAAAGAATAGTGTGAGAGGAAAACATCATAATAAAGGGGGAGTAACTTCAATATATAACATCTTAGGTTTAATATAATATCGTTACCATAATTCTAGGACTATAACTGATAATTATATTTAACCATAGGGACATCCCTAGACATACCTTAGAAATATCTCTAGGGATCTCACTAAAGTTCTCACATCCTAGTTTCCAAAGGTTGACTAAACCTTTCCTCTGATACCAACTGTAGAGACCCGAAGCTTGACGTACATGGACAATACATTACTTTTGCGGAATACTTAATACATAACAAAAATAGACACACAGTGATCATAATAGTTTAGTGTCTTTGGAAACTCGGATTAAAATCATCTAATCGTGGTGAAAGATCTTCAACATCTCCCAATAAAGATCTTCCCCTTTTTTTCTTACCTAAAACCATTCTTTATATCCTGGGGAAAAGAAAACATAAAAGGGGTGAGCTCAAATTCCTAGTAAGGGTAAACATAGAGAACATAAAACAATACATAATCATTTGAATGCAAAAACATGAACATAAAATCTAAACATCAAAATCTTGAGCAAAGACATGAATCTTGGAAGTACGTAAGGCATATATCATAAGGGAGCATCAATCAAGATAAAGTAGCATGGGAATAAAACATGTAATTATGTCAACCATTAAAAACATGATATGATTTCCATATTACCCAAGGAATTTCTTCCAAGACCATATTAGTGGACAAAGTCCCTTTCTGAATCAAGTTCACTCCTCGTTCCAGTCCTGTATTACTGAACCGGTTTCACTTGTCGTTCCATCCATGTCTATCTCATGAGATATGAATATTTACCCAATGAATTTATGGAGATATAGGTCCCACCCATCTCATAATAAAATCATTATTACTTGTTCCACAAAATAAACATACATCATTCATAATAACTCAATGAATAAAATGGGTTTCATAAACATCATCCCATCATCACATAATCCATATAAAAGAAATGGATATTTTATATTAAAAAAAGTGAAACCATGTAAATCATATAGACATTATACTTGAAACATACACATATGAAATAATTTCATCTTAGATGTAAAATGATTTTGATAAAACACTTGAAATGAATTCTCGAGGAAAATATGCTTTCTTCTTCAAAATCAATTTCTTTTCACAAAATGTCATGCACTTTTAAAAGAAAAGGATTTTGTTGAAAAACAACATGAAATATTTTGGAGGAAGCTTCATGAAAATAAAATTAAACATACATGAATACACATTTATAAAACATGGATATGGATGATAGCAATACCCCAGTAAACACTTACGAATAAGCAATCTCAGATAAAAATGAGATTTTCACAATTATCGCTTACCTTAGGTCCGATATTCTTCGTACGTATCCGAACCTCTTGTATAATTATTTAATTAATGTCATTGACTTATTACAGAATCTTATTAATTGTTATGATATCATATATGTTTCACTTATTACATTATATTACCCGTTCTTTTGTAAATTCCATGTTAAAGCAGTGTTTTGGGTAAAGTCATTTCATTTATCGTATGTGTTTCGACTTATCATTCTTGATATTGATATTTATATCCTGATTTACATAATTACATAATGTAAAACATATTCTATATATAATATATATTCATCATATACATATATATAATATAGATCGATAAAAGGAATTAAATACACCGTTCATGGAGAAGGTAGGCTGTACGTACGCATGAACGCTGTTTTCGTTTCCTTATTAAATTGAATGAAACTAAATAGATGACATATATATATATATATATATATATATATAAATACAGTAGCATTCATAAATTTCATTATTATTTATTATATAACCTTTATGATCATTCATGTATGGTTAACATGGAGAATAAATCTCATCGCGTTGTGGAGACGGTAGTCGGTACGTACGCACGAGCGATGATATTGTTCCCATAATTATTGAATAGAATTGGAGTGTATGGTATAATATATCAGAATCAATATGATTTTATAATAACCATAAATAGTTATTATTTACAACATTATACCCATCCATGTATGGTTTTTGTGGAAAAACAGATTTCACCACGACGTGGAGACGGTATTCCGTATGTACGCACGCGTGGTGATTTCGTTTTCTGTAGGATGGATAGATTGTGAAATAGGGTTGTTTCATAATTATAAAAACATATCAGTATATGAGTTATACTGATGTTATTACTTCATAATTAAACAACTAAAGGAAAAGAAGTGGAAGAAGAACTAAAGTTGAAAGAATCGGTAACAGACATTACCTCTTCTTTGAAGCTCCTCTTTGAGACCTCCTCTTACGGTACTAAAATTGGTCATTGAAGAAGACCAGAACCTCTAGGATGTTTCTATGGAAGTGTAGAAGAAAATTTGTCAGGGTTTTTCCGAGATTTAAGGCTCAATGTGGTGTGAGGAAGAGAGGGAGGAGGTGCCCTTTTATAAGGGAGGAGAGGGGCACCTTTGGAAAAACTAAAAATAATATTTTATTATAAAGTCATATTCGGTTTTTAATAGCTCCAAATTGAGTTATTTTGAAACTAAGGTGGGTATGGGTCGAAATACTCTCATCCAATATAATTTATACAAGTTTAGTTTTCTATTTTAACCTTATAATTTAGATTTAACCTTATGTTAAATAATTTCACTTTTACCGTGTCTTCTTGTTTTCTTACACTATAACGTTAATAAACTTACTATAACAAGCCAAACGAATGCCAAGTTGTTTTTTATTAATATATATAATATTAGCTAAGTCATTTTTCCGAACCTTAGATTTTTAGGAATAAAATAACAATTAATAATATAATATTTTTTTAAAAAAATATTTTATTTCAATTTTGACACTATTTGGTAATTGATTTTTTTGAAAATCATAACGGAATGATTAGTTCGAAAAAAGTTAACTAACTCAATAATAACATGTCATATTAACCTATAAAATTATTGTAATTCTTAAAAAGTCTCAAATTACATTTATTTGGGTATTTATAACATCAATTATGTCAATATTTCATTAATAAGATAATTACTGCATCATCTTTTTGTCATAAATAAATTAAATTATTTAATGTATAAATATTATAAATAAAATACCATTATATAGGAAATAGTTTGAGGTTTCTAATGAATATTTATAGTTGAATTTATCTTATGTATAACCCTATATTAAAAATGATTTACTTATTAAACTTTGATTTTAACTATTTTAACCCTTCTTTAAATAAATTAATATTAAATGTCCTAATCTAATCCAAGTGGGCCTAAATGGTCATATTTTATTCCAATGGTTGTTTTTGGTCGAATTAAACTTATCCAATATAATTAGAACATGTGTTAGGGTAATAATAATATCATTTTTACCCATAATTATCCTATTTATTTTTAACCGTGGTAAATAAAAGTAAAAAGTTACTATTCACAAAAATATATTTTCATCTCATTGAACCACATTTTTGTCCTTGATATTAACCGTGTCTCTTGTATTTTCGAAATTCCACTCACAGAAGCGGTAAAATTAAGTTTTATGAAAAATTCAGTTTTTTAACTACCACTTAGTGGTTTCACTATTCATCAAAAAATGAATGTTTCCAGAAAAATACTAAAAATTAGGCCTAAGATATATTTGATATTCTGAATAAAAAAATGATTTCTATTTTAGCAAATTCAAAACATATCAGTTTCATTAATTAGTTTAAAAATTTATTCTCGTCATCAAAACAAATAGCTTGTTTTTAAGAGATAATAACTATCATAATATTGACACTTGTTAATGTCTGGTTTAAATGTGAAATTACATCCAATGACCAACATTGTTATAATTGGTAAAAAAATATTCTAAATATACTTTAAAACCACTCAAATTAATAATTTATCACTATTAATTATTTCAATTAAAAAATATGTTTTAATTAAAATTTAGTAATTTTCACTATTCATCATAATATGAAAGTTATCTGAAAAGTACCAAAATTTCACCCTAAGATAATTTCGATATTCCGAATCAAAAAATGAAGTCAATTTTGAAATATAAAATTTATAAAATTTCAAAAATTGGGTATTACTATTCATAACGGCTAGTTCATAATAATATTATAATAATATCTCATTTAGTGAAACTCAGTATTGTGTACTACACACGCTATCGAGGAAGGTCTTTATTGCGTGTAATGCAAGCCAAGTCAGGGATGCGTGTTGTGAAAGCTACTTTTGGTGTAGCGTACAACAGAAGACATTAATGAAATTAAAAACAATATTTTTCATAAAATCTCGGTGTGTTACATATGTGAATTGAATTTCAAAAATATAACATAAATGGTTGTTATTTGTAATTAAATTTGGTTCAATAGGAAGAAAATATTTTTTTGTTCAATAGTAACTTTTGACTCTTATTTACCACAGTTAAAGGTAATGAGGGTAATAAAAGGTAAAATAAATATCATAATAATACAAAATTACATTAACACATTTCCAAACATTATTGGATGACTCATGGACGGCCATGGGAATCCTTTGGTCTATTTTTGGACTCCATGGAGCCACATAAGAGTGATTATTTAAATTAACTTCAAGTAAAGACAATAATGACTTAAACAAATATCTTTCAGTAAATTAATTTTTACATATGGTTATATAAGTTATCCTTTCGATTATAAATATTCATTTTAAAGATTAAAATATTTCCTACATTATGTTTATTTGTTTATAATTTTTTGACTTTAAATAAATTAAATTATTTATGACACAATAATGATGTTTTGTTTACCTCATTAATAAATTATTAAAATAAATATGACTATAAAGATTAAAATATTATCCAAAACCTGTCCAATTATTATTGGATGATTTTATTTCGACCATGAGTCATCTTATATTTGACTTTATTAAGTATTTGACCATTATAAACTGAAAATCATTATATAATAAAATAATATTTTCACACTTTCCTAATGAGCCCCTCCTCTCCCTAATAAAAGGCCCTCACCTATAACCCATTCCTCACACCTCTCATACCCCTTGGATTGTCCAAAATATGACCAATTTAGCTCTCTACATCCCCTTCCTCCTCCTAGAAGCCTTACTTTATGCATAAGGATCTCTTAGATGTCTTTTTGGTTAAAACAAAAGGGAGTTACCCGAATTAAAGGTAATAGTTTCTCTTAAATTACTTGGTTTTATTTTGTTTTATTTTACTTTCACAAATGGTAAAATCTTTTTATTCCTTTATTTTAAAACAAAACTAGTATCATAAATATACTAGGTTCTTGTTATGAGAAGTATTCTAACTACACATACCCACATATCCTTATAATGGGTAAAGAACATATTGTTTCTGTGGACGGAGAACTACTACCTCACGAAACAATGATTATTCAAATATCTCCAACCGCCACTCATGGTAGACACTATGATGGAAATATATTTATATTTGATATTTATTATATTAATATTGTTTCTATTCTTCTTTATTTTTCATTTACAGAATATATTTATGGTTTCCATATTGGGTAAATACAATAATCTCATTTGAGGATGTGCGGACTACAGCCCCCGCAAAGTGATATGACTCATTCATGCCTTATGTGGAACGTATAAAGGATAGAGTTAATGAAATTATATATGATATTATAATATAATTATAATATACTTTTGTATCATTACTTTTTACATTCCATTACAATACAAGATAGAAATGGAAGTAGCGTTCATGCGTACGTACGGATTACCATCTCTATGAACGGTGCATTTCATTTCTTATCTCCAAATGTTATGTAATATTATAAATAAATGTATATATTGGATATATATGATATATATAATATCAAAATCATGATTATAATTTTGGATATAATGAACTTTTCACCACATGAACAACATGTAATTATAAGAAGCCCATTTTTGAATCAGGTGCCAAATATATACAAAATGACCATTATTAACTTAAAAGATAACATAATGTATATAAAAATTTAATAAGTGATTTAAAATGAATGATAAACTTGAAAAAATATTCTTAAGAAAGTTGAAATTAACATTAGTTTGATATTCATGATATTAATGAATGAACGGGTCAAGTCGGACATGAGGTAAGGGACTTAGTCTCAATATCCTTTCATTGAGGAATATTTTGTTTTGATAAACGTTATTATTTTATATGCTATATAAAAACCATTGACTTTTCATTTCATTAAAAGGGAATATTTTTCTATGAAGCATTTTACTAAATGAAAAATAGGAATGATTCTTTTAACTTAAGAAGTAACAATGACTTTTCCGCCACCGTGAGTATTATTTGATCTTTGTCTTCTATAAAAAGGCATAATTTTTTTAAAAGGAAAATAAATACATCATACTCTGTTATATATTTTGTTATTGAAAATGGTTTTTGATAATTGATTTGTTATGTCAATATATTTATGTGATATATTGTGATTGAAATGTAGAAATATTTACTTTCCTTTATATTTTTTGTATATGTTATGATTTTATAATGGTACTTGGAAATTTGATGGGTGGTTATGTGATAAACCAAATGACGGATGGTTCCTTGATAATCCAGGATGGGTGGTTACGTTATAACCTACAATGAATTGGGTATGTAAGTTGGTTGTATGGCTATTCCACTTAGTGATATGTGTTCATGTCGACCTTATGGTTATTCCATTTAAGTATGTTTATTTCCCAAGATACCTCTATATTTAATGTGTTCATTATATGGGTTTTATGGTAAGCTTTTGGTTAAAAAATGGTAAGAAACTATATTTTATTCAGTGAATATTATTTACTACTTCATGAAAAGGAAAATTATTACTTATGATAATGTATTCATTGATTACTTGTTGTTTTGAAAAACTAATAGTTTTCCTTCTTTGAGTATCCCTTACTGAGATTTTTATGCATATCCCATGTTTTAAAAATGTTTTTCACAGGACATAAAGTATAATAGGGTCAATTATGGGATCATGGAAAATCCATGCTGACATGTAATATTCATGTTGTTATGTATATGTCATGAAATAATTCTCTAAAGCTCTAAAACTGAAAATATCCTAAATGTTAACTATTAATTAAATTCAAGATTATGTAATGATTTAAGGCTGGGTCCTTAAAATGGGTATCATTATTTCTAATTTGACCATGCGACGGACTGGGTTGGGTGTCGTGTTGGATGGTAGCTGAGCCTAGATCGTGAATAAACTATACCATAGGAACCCATTGTTATTTGGGAAATCATATAAGTTGGAAATAGGACTATCAGAACATTGTATATAGGTGGGGAAGAGGGATGTGAACTCTTTCTTGTTCTTAACCTTGCTTTTCCATGGGTACTCCAAGACTTCAGTAATGTTTTGGTTTTTGGTTGTGTAGATTTTAAAAGACAATGGAGGTGAAATATTAGTGTGCATATGACATGCAAGATGTTGAGAACAATGTGGATCCTGAGTGAATAGTTTCTGGTCCTCCTAGTGGATGGTGATTTTTCGTGGTGTGGTTCACTAAACCAGGTTTTCAGGTTTTTCATCATTATTAGTTCCCTATTCCGGTCATTAAGTATGAGTTGTGTTTTAGTTCTATTTTTATTGGAGTGAGGGGATTTTGAATTTCAATATGTGTTTTTGGAATAAATTATTTTAAAATGAAATATTTCTTTATTTTTTGGGATATTTTTAAAAGATTATTTTTTTATCCGGAATAGAATATGGGTTTTGTACTTAAATAGTGGACTTGGAAGAATTCACCTCTGAAAATGGATTTGAGGTAGACTTTTAAAAAATAAATCATGTTCTTTCTATAAGGTTTGGAATGTGTGTTTTGTGTTTTCTCAATGGATGATATTTTTTGTTTAGTTTTTGATTGATGGTGAATCAGTTTTTTTATTTCATGTATTTTTTAGTATACTTCCCAAAATGGACCATACGATTTCCAAATTGTTTTTTATCTTTTGTCCATGAAAATTCACTGAGTGGAGTGGTTGAGTCAAATCCTTCATCATTATTTTTTTTCTATGGATATAGAAGTTAGTTAGAGGTTGTATGGTGGCTTGAAAAACATGAGATAGTTTTAATATCATTGGGAACTCATGAAGTTGTGAGGGTACATGATGTTATAATTTTATTAGAAGGCTCGAGTTTGGTGTAGTGTTTTGTGATAATTCCTCCCTTGATTCATGTTGGGGTGACTTTGGAAGTATTTGAGACCACTTTTATCCTATGTTTTACACCAGGATAAGTCATGGATAAGAATGTGGTAGAGTTTTTGGGTGTTCAACATGGCCAGTGGAAAGTGAAGAACTATGTTCATCGCTTTACGGAGTTGGTTCTGTTTTTTAGAGATATATTTGGAGGATCAGTTGAAGGATAATACCTTTATTTGGGTTAATATTAAATATGCTAAAGATCTATTCCTCTCATCTAGTGAAGTTCTATTTAGAAGTCTTATGAATGAATAATTTCTCTCTAATATTATTTCTGAAGCATTGTGAGTAGAAATCTAGTTCATCTTAGTTATCATAAAGGTTCCCCATCCGGTGAGAGGTGTGTGCTATAGAAACATGTTCCCATAGAGTCTCCATTGATTGTTTCTACCCCTCATTAATCAGAACACTCATTTATTTTATTGTCATATGTTCGTGAATTCAATGTCGGGTTGTCAAAATCTTTTGAAGACTTACCATTTTATGGGTTTTTTGGTCATATCGATATGTTTTTTGTAACTATATTGTCTTGATGTTTAATTCTATATCATTTTTTTTAAGATAATGATTGTGGGGTAAAATATTCTTAAATACAATATGTATCAAAGCACAGTTCCCATAGTGAATCTCTCCGTGCATTTAGGAACCCACCTAAAGTGTGGGAAACCATAGAGTGGTAATACTTTGGGATCCTATTTTGTGGTTCATAGGGATTTTTTAAGTTTCTCTTTATTGTAAAATGATTGGTAAAAAATTTATCCTCTAGGTTTTTCAATTGTACATCATTTTTGGGAATCCCATATTGTTTTCCTTGTGGAATAATTCTAGTTTCTAGTTGAGTATTATAGTGGTGAATCTCTAAATTATTTTTCTTATTGAGGAATCTATCGTATTTTTGGTGATTTTCACCATAAAAATTCTTATGTAGGAAGGTTATGATGAATTGTGGTATTGTTCATATTATGGTTCTATTTCCTTTTGTATATACCCCCATGTTTTGGGGGATTTGGATTGGGAGTCGGTTTCCCAATCGTGGTGTTGGTTAGTGTTAGTCAAGTTCTTGTGGTTGGGAGAACACTCCTCCTTTTTCTATAGTTCTATTTTTTATTATTTATCCTTGATATGGTTTGGTGTAACATGTGGAATTAAATAGATCACACTGGAGTTTGGGGTTTTCCCATTGTTTGGACCAAATATTGTGTTATGGATCTTGTTAAACTTTGGGACTTTCTTGGGAATTATTTTTTTCTGGGGATATTTTTTACACACATATCATGTTTTATTTTATTTTATACATTTTAGTGTTATTTTATATTTCAATCAAGGTATTAGTTGAGTTCCCAATGGGAATTTTGGAGTTGAGGAGGTTTGGGGTGAGTTTTGGACCTCTACATGGTTTGTGTACATAGATTGGAGGAAAAACATGCATCTTATTGAAGAAAATTGAATTTTTATATCATTTTATTATTATTCAGTTTTTCATTTATGGAATCCTCATGATTTGATGAAAAATGTGTGATGCTAATGAGTAACTGTGTTGATTTTTGTTAGTCTCAAGGGCATGGAACACGGATTGCACATGGTTAGAGAAAACTGTAGGGCAATCGTGAGAGAGGTTATGAAAATATTTAACGTAGTGTGGTTCAAAGTTGGTGGATGGTTTCCCAAACAGTGCTACAAGACCATTTGGGAGTCCCTTGTCTCTATTAGAGTTCACATGTTTTGTAAATAGTTTTGAAAACTGTGTGGCCAAATCCTATAAGTTTCCAACATCATTAAAAATTTGTAATTTACACTTTTCTCTCCCTCATTTTTAAACCAAATAGACCCCTCCTCCCCTTTCTTGACCTATGTGCACACGGGGGATCCCAAAATCCCACATCCCTTACTCTCAATAAAACATTAAAGTCCCTAAAAGGTTCCAAGGTAAGATTCCTTTGCTACTTTTAAAAAAATCATTCAGTTATCTCTTTCCAATATTGGTTTTGTTGTGTTCCATTGGTGAGTCCTCTCTTTCTCAAACCCTAGAGTATTGGTTTGTTGTGCATCTTCTATTTGTTAACTATTATGGTGTGTGGATTTTACCTCGATCTTGGTTCTTAACTCTCCTGGTGTTTTATCTCATTTGTGCATCGTTGAGGTTGGTGTTTCTATCCTTCTCCATTTCAACACATTATTTTAGTGTTTGATCAGTTAATAAATGCTTTTTTAAATCAATAATTGTGATTTTAGTGTGTAAGTGATTTTAATTTTTGTATTTTAGTGTTTTCAATTTGAATAATTTTAGTTGTAAATGTGTTTCTATTGTTCTGTTAATGTATGAATTTTTGTAATGTGCTTGATAAATTGATGTTTGGAATTTAATGTGGAAGCCACGTGTTTTGGTTGGTCTTATTCATTAGGTATATTTTCATAGTTTTGAATTGATTTTAGTTGATCGTGTATGTGGATTATTGGATGCCTTTTATGTATTGATGATTTTTTGTGGACCTTTGTAAATTTTTGTGAGGTTAATGTTGTTTCTATAATTAAAATAAATAGGTTTTTATCAGTTTACCATGAGGGTATTAATGGATGTGGGAAAATTTTAATGAGCATGGGGTTTATATGTTTATGAGTTCACAAATGATATTTGATCATCCTATAAAAATTTTACATGAACCCAAATTTCAAAATATCATCACCTCATTCCTTAAAAATTTCGTCCCCTCCATAATCCAATTTATTATCCTAAAAATTCATTATAAATGGTTACAAGGTCTTATAATGAATTCAATGATTTTCTTAAATTTGTGATATAATGCTTGGAATATTTTAAACCATGCCATATAGTATGTTAACTATGTGATAATGAAGGTCTTATTGGCATATTTCGAGAATGTCGAATGTTTCCACCTTGTTTTTTTAAAAGGTTTCGAAATCAATTTTGATTTGATTTGTTAAAGACCCACTTGGTACTTTTGGATGCATTGGGATTTTTTTTAATATTTAAATTATTTTATTCTCTGCTAGCACTTCATATTGGACTGATTTGTTATGGTAATGTCTATGGTGGAACCTCTGAGTAGATGGTAGTCACATAGGCGTCATTGGGGATTTGGATGGTAAAGCCTAGTGGCTGTGGTTTTTTAGTTGATACTTATGTGTGAGGACCTCCCCACATTCCATGTATTATCATTATGGGATTCATGGGTGTAACCTAGAGGGTTAAATGATAGTTTCTTATAGACCCTGATCAGATAGGTTGGTACCCCATGAAATTTCTAATAGGATAGGTATGACATGTAACTGGATAGGCTAGTTTAGAGTGAAAATTTGGTTAATGAAAAAATAGATGCACCAAACTCTGTTAGGTGGTCAGATTTGAGTAGGTCTAGGTATTTCATCTAGAAATGTTTAGTAAATTTCCATGATTACCTCTCTATATGTTCTTTTTTACTTATTCTACATGTTTTATATTAGCCCTGCTAGATTATTCCATCTTATATTATTTCCATTAATTTCAATGTATCCCATTTTTATCATCTAGTATGCATTTGTAATAATCTTTCTATTTTAATATGTGTATTATAAAGTAAAATTGTTTAAAATGAATGTTATGTGTGTGTTTTTCTATGGTAAATTTCGTGAAATCTATTCAGTTATTTAAGATGATAAGAATATATTTTGTAAATGTATTTCAAAAAAAAGTTTATGGTCTATTTTTTAAATGGAAATGTATGGAATATATGGTCCTTAACTATTTTTCTCTTTTTTCTCACACCCAACGTATGCCACTCAGTGTTGGTTGACCTAAGCTATTTTTTCAAGTTTTGTTTATAGTTTGTTCAGGTATGCCAATTTAGTTGGGTGGTTCTTTTTTAGGTGGTGACTAATTGGTCACATGGATATTGTGTAATTTAAATTGTGGGTTTTTCTATGTTTGTAACTTTTATTTCGTCCATCTATTATTGTACTTGTACCTGGTAATGTATTTACATTCATTATTTATCAGATCCACATGTTGTGTCTTGTGTGATTGGATTAGATTATTAATTTTATATGGATTTTTTATAGGGAAAATAATTCTGCAGATATATCTTTGATACCGTAAACTAGATTCCAGATTGTTGGGATTGGGAATGCCTCTCGGGCCTTAACATGGACCGAGTCAGGTGTTAGGTCTGATCAAAGCCCGACATTGTTGATAACATTTATTGTCATCAACATTCACTAGATCACCCCCTTTATGTGATTAGCGATCACTATAAGACTATTTATACTTCTCTTATATTTCTAAATCATCTCCTTACCCTATTTTCCCTTACATAGAAACCTATTTTTGTGTTACTTTGGGTTTCCATTATGTTTCCAACATTCCATTTCTAAAGGATGATTTATTATTAACTTTTTTTTTAATTTGGGTTTCTATAAAAG
The DNA here is from genome assembly GCA_963277665.1 of Viscum album. Classification (NCBI taxonomy): domain Eukaryota; kingdom Viridiplantae; phylum Streptophyta; class Magnoliopsida; order Santalales; family Viscaceae; genus Viscum; species Viscum album. The sequence goes on along the minus strand of OY728131.1, from coordinate 620,848,497 downwards.
AAATATTACAGTATTAAATCATCGATTACCAAGAATAATTTCAAGGGAGAGATTCATTTTATGGGGGGTAGAATGTACTATGCAAAGTTTTTATGAATTTATTTTTAAAAAAATAATTGTACTTATTTTATGGTTTGTATGCACATTACATCAGGTAATGCTTGTTTCATATGTAACACCATGTAGAGAATTATCTGCACAGAACACTATGATTATATTTTGGTCCCAAAAACACTATGATTATCTTGTGTTGAAAACAATATCGAGTTCCTTTAATATCTTTTGTTACATGCAAGACTATGTTTTTTTAAACTACTATATATTATTAACATTATTATTTAATTTGATAGTTATCATCTATAAATTTTTTAAGTGGTTATGAAAATTATTAATTATCTTAGAGAAAAAATTCATGTGTGTTTCTAAAATTATTTTTTTGGTAACCAGTCAATTAGAAATTAATATAACACATATTTCAAAATAAATAATTTCCTTCTCTAAAAAATAATTTTTCTATCCAAAATTATACTTATCTCAATGAAATTTTTCTTTTTTAGGTTTATTTCAAATAATATATGTTATTTAAAATCACATATATAACATAATAGAAACATCATAAATGAATAATGAATTAAATAATATGTATTTCTAGATGTTAAGGAACCCATAATGATTAAATATTAACATGACCTTCAGAATAGTAATGTGACCCTTATTAATACTAAACCATCCATTACAATAGTAATACCACAAATTAATGTATAAATAAATTCTATCCCTCTTATAAATAAAATTATGATATAATTAGATTATAGTGTAACTAAATTAATATTATAAAAATTAACATTTATGGGTTGGTATTTTTGTAAGTCATAAATATTTAATTAAAATATTATAATTAATAAAATATTTAAACTAAAAAAATTTCACAAAAATTAATCATAAATAAATAATTTTTTGTCGCGTGATTTTAGAATAATTTTATGAAACCATAGTTAATTTTTGAAATTTTATAAAATCTATTATACAATTAAACCTTTATTTTTTGAGTAAATTATTATTTTAATTAAAAATTAAATTTCCATTATTTAGAAATTATTTTGATAAAATGGAGTTCATTTTTTCATTTTACATGTTGAAAAAATGTTACGGTGAATTATTTGTATTATTCATAAGTACTTTAAGTTTTAGTGAATATTAAAATATGGTAATTTATAGTATAAATACCTTTTATACTACATGCATTATTCCTTGATTAATGGACATTGTAAAAAAATCACTTGGTTCAAAATCCCAAGCACTTATTACTGTATTTAGTCATAATAACCAATTATATTTCATTTCTCAATCAATGTTATAAAATAATAATTAATGTAATGGGAAATCAACCTTCTCCTTCACTATAAATACCGCCCCATCACCACCACATCTCCTCACACCTCTGAGCAATTAATCATATGAAAATTCATCCAAAGTCCACTTCCCTAATCTATACCTATTTTAAGGAGCTCTCGGTCGATTAGAAATACCAAAACCTCTTCTATTATGAAGGTTCTCAAGGAGGATAATTCTGGATGTATATCCTCTTCCTTTTTCTCTTGATGTCATTTCAATTTATCTTATTTTTTTATCAACTCCTCACCTCATCTTTCCAAATAATCATCATAAATATAGAATAATATACATATTAGAATGATATCATGTTAATGGAATATCAATTATCAATCTCCTCACTCTCTCTCTATTTAAAAAAAATCATTGTCCGGTAGGTTCTGATTTACATCCATCATGGATGACAAACTTTTGATCATCAATTTCTCCATCATGGCAGGTCATGAAAACATATTTATTGTTGAAAAAGATTAAAAAATATGTATTATATATTATTTAAGGTTTTATAAACATTTTATATACATAATATTAACTAATAGACCAAAACTATGTCATTATGATCGAAACCCCGAAAAAATAAGCTAAACGATTATGATTAACATGTTTTCTTATGATTTATCCTCATATAGGGAAAATAAAATAACAATTAAACATATGTTTTATCATTAATAACATTAAATTAAAATTATTCTGGGTTATACCCAGTTTATAAGAACTTCATTATTCATATACAAGTATACTAATCATAAAAACCAAGAAAACGAACATTCTAGAGGAATAAATATTTATGTTATTACTCATCAAAGCGGAAACAAATGAACTTAATAAAATTATAACAAAAAATATATTTATAGGATAGACTAAGTTAATTAATTAATGTATATAATTATATTATCAATGAATTTAAGGTCATTTTCAGAACACATTTGTCCATAAGGTTTCTGTTTTCTACCAAAACCACCAATTTTTTCGATTTACTCTTTTTCTCAAATTACCCCATTTATATTATTATTTATTCTTATATACTTGTTAAAAATTATGTTTAAATGTTATATATATATTTTACAATAACAATACGACTGTTTATGGGAATTCACATTTTTTAAAAGGACCATACTCATATTATTCAAGATAAACATCCCCGATTCATGGTAACTTCTTGAATTATTATCTATTTCAAAGTGATCTCTATAATATAATGTAATCCACTTTAATTTATTTTTAATAACACATATTATTATGAAAACCCCATATTAGTTCACTTCTAGTTTAATATTAAGATTTTTCAAAAAGATCATTTTATTGCAAGGTGAAAGAGTATTTCTCTAAAGTATTACTATTCGATTTTATAAAACCATTTCCATCTATTTAAAAACACTTTTTTATTTTTTTTAATAGGTATTAGTCTTTTGTTAAATAATAAACCATATTTTATCAAACGGTTTATGATTATTTTGATATTGGATGTGCTATCTTAACACCATTCACCATATTACTCTAAATTGTTAATGTTTATGTTAACTTATTGGGGAAATTATTTACATATCATATGTTAGTACCAAAAAGAATGTATATATTTATTATCTTTCTCCCCTTTCAAACTATGAATGAATTGGACATAGTATGTGAAGGGTGGGTCCTGCTATATCCCCTTAATTCATTGATAGGTCTCATGAGAAAAACTAACTCATGTTTTAATCCATTTCCTATAGTGTCTTGGTTGAGGATTTAATGGTATTATTATGATTTTAATCATTGTATATTCCACAATTATGAATATAGTCATTTTTTCAATTTTATTTTTATACTAGTAAAATATCCAAGGTAAAGTTTATTTTGAAATTATGGTTTCATAATTTATTTCATTTTATGCTCAAGTTTACTTTTAATGCGATGTGTATTTTTAGTTATTCACCATGGTTATATTTGTTCTCCCACTACATTAAATACCCTTACTAAAAATCTAATCTCGCTAATTTATTATATTCTATTTTTTCCGAGGAATAGAATATGTATATTATTAATGACAGGCATGAATTATCTAGAAGTTCATTGGTGTTTCTAATATATTTACATTATTTAAATTATTTTAAAGTTGTAATGAAACTATAATGTTTGTATATTGTTTTCCAAATATAATAAAATATTTATACCTTTTGGATACAATTATCTTGATATTATACCAATTTAATGAATTAATCACTAGCTATGGGAAACTGGGTTTGATATCATTATAGTTCGTATCGGAAGAAGATTAGTAGATATCATAAAAACATATTTAGAAAACATAGATTGGGGAACATAACCCTAATATATAATTTGAGGATAAGCATATAAGGGCATCTGAGAATTTTGGTAATGAATAGATTATATGGATCATCATAGAAATACATCGTTGTCTGGATACTACAACTGGACGTGGTTCTGGAAAAAATATTCCTTGGAGAAAAACTATGATAATGTGTCCCTGACATGACTCAGGATAATCTGTTACATGAAAACATGTCTTAAAATGCACCTAGTTTGACACTCTAGGGGATATTCTTTAGACACGTCACATTTTCAATACAAAGTTTTATAATGGATTTAATAGTTATATTTTACCAAGGAAACCATGTTTATGATTATGTGATTTTCTATGCCTAATTCATTTATTTTTATTATCAATTTTTCTATGTCGAGATTATACATTAAAATCAACACATATAAATCTAGTGTATACTATTATTAAGAAATGGTTCCTAATTAAAGGAATAGAAACTATATCACTGCATGTATACAATGTAGGGATTTACCTCTAATTCAATATAATGATTTTTGTATTGGAGTTGAGAACGGTACTGAGAAATTTATTACTATTCTAGAATAGATGACCCATGTTTTAAAAAAAAACCTTACCTATATAGATCAACATGGTCCACAACATGGAGGATAAAATGTAATACAAATTTATTTTAAAATAAACTCCATCATTCAATGGAACTAAAAAAATTTATCTGAGCAGTATATAAGTTCTTGAGAGAATATATTTATCGATTTGAGAAGTAAAGAAATGGATAAGGTTGTTATGGAAGTTTTTCATCTATCAGGGGATGACGATCATTGGTGATTACTAATCCTAAACAGAATGTAGGAGGAAGAAATTACAAGTACGGAATGGAAGTATTTTAATGAAATTTTCCTTTAAAAATTGTCCTAAAAAACAAGTTGATATGGAAATGAAAATATCTAATCATAGGAAAACGAATAATGATAATGTTTCCAAGTATGAATTAAACCTTATAATATTAGAAAGGCATGTCATATACTTCATACATAATCCAAGGAGTAAGATTATTTGATTATTTAAAGGATTAAAACCATTCCTTCGAAGGGTAGTAGACTCTAAAAATTCATTATCGTATGAATATATAGTATCATTTGAAATCATGTCAGAAAATGAATTCCCAATGTTTTATAACATCTAAGTAATGTAAGACAAGAAGTTGGATGATTTACACTCTATAAAGGGAAATAAAGAAAAATGGGATGAATGGAGGAGTTCATTTTCTATCTTGTGATAATTATGGGATGAAAAAACCATGGGATATACATGAAGGGTATGGGTGATTCTTACATGTGTGGAGAAAAGGCCATTAAGCCTGTGATTTCATGGGAATAAAGAATCTACCATATTTCAGTGCTACAATTTCAACCAGATTGAAAATAATTCAAATGATTGTCCAAGGAATAAAGAAATATTCCCCCAAAGAAGGTCACGGAAGAAAGTCCTATCTAATTTGGTCACAACTACTATGGTTGAAGTTCCAAATAATTTGGTGGAAGTTACATTAATCATATCATCAAACATAGCCAATGCATTTTTTGATTCTAGGTCATTTAATTCTTTTATATATTCCATATTTTCCATGAAAATTAGACATTTACAATTTGATTTAATAAAAGATTTGTCAGTAAAATCTCTTAAGGTATCTATCACAGGAAAAGATATGTGTCAATAAGATTCCTTTATGATACATACATGTGATTTATTTTCTCACCATATCACTTTACCAATGATTGATGTTTATATAATTCCTTGTATGAATTTTTATTCAAATTATGATGTCAAAATATATTGCAAGAAGAAGTAACTTACAATTTTATTGAATGATGTAGAGTAGCTTGACATTTGAGAAGAAACATCACCATATGATCCTTTTATGATCGACCCACTATAACAATTCGGAATGAAATATATTCAATGATTATAAAACTATATATATGGATGAGGAATGAAATATTAAAATCTAGGATTTACATTTTGTATAAGAATATATTGATTTATTTCAAGATGAGATACCTACAAATCATCTCGAGTATAAAATTGAGTTTTCTACTAATTTAATTCTTGTTTCCAGGACTATATCAAAGAATCCTTATCCAATTTCCCAAGTACAATTTGTGGAGATAAATAAAAAACCTATAGAAATTGATTGAAAAAGTATTTATTCACCCATGTGTGTCATTCTATGGAGACCAGGTTGTCTTTTTCAAGAATAAAATTAATCCATGAGGATGTCTATTGAGTATAAAAACATTTATACTATCATGATAAAGAAAAAGTACCATCATCCTCATATTGGTTATTTATTTCATCAACTTCACAAAACCCTATATTTTTTATAATTGACCTTCGATTTGGATATAATTTGTTGTGTCTGAGGAAGTCTGATATTCCAAATGAAACATTTGAAACCTGATATGGGCATTATGAGTTTATAGTAAAACATTTTGTACTAAATAATGAACCATATGTTTTCATGTATCTAATTAAAATATTTTTCAAGGAATATCTTGATTGGAATTATTTTGTTTTTTATTGATGATATCAAAGTAATCAATAAAATAATCAAATATCTTGAAAATCACATGCGCGTTATTCTAAATATTCTTAAAAGAAACGAGTTATATGGGAATTTTTTCAAGTTTGAATTAGGGATTCAAAGAGTTTGTTTTCCAGGCCATATTTTCTATAAATATAGAATTTTATTTGATCATGAGAAGACAAATAAAGTTTAATAATGTACTAAAATAATGAAAATAACTGAGGTACGTAGTTTTATTAGTTTAGAAGGTTATTATTTTTGTTTATTTCAGGACATCACTCGATTATTTAACATTTTAACCACTATTACTCGTAATGGGGTTTTGTTTTATGGAAAAAATATTGTGAACAAAGTTTTGAAAAATTAAAGATTAGGTTAGTGAATGTTTTGAAATAGACTCTATAATGAGAAATGGTGGGTTTGTGATTTATAGTGATTCATAACATAAATTACTTGGTTTTGTGCATTGGTTGAATGGAAGAGTTATTTCTTATGAATCATGACAGTTAAAAACTCATGAATAGAACTATCCAACTTAGGATATTTCATTTGAATCTATCATTCATTCTATAATTATATAGAGACACTATCATTATGGATAATGATATGAAATATATAATGATCATAAGATCTTGACATATATCTTCTTTCATGAAAAATCAACATGAGTTAAAGGATATGTATCATGCTAATCAAGTACTAGGATTTTTTAATACTGTACCACCAAGAGATATAAAATAATCAAGTATATGCTTTCATTAGTAAGGATTATGGTGATCTAAAAAATAATTATGGAAAATTATCGTGTATACATTAATCAAGCAATGATGGATATAGGAATTGTCAAGTTATGTGAAACATCATTATTTATTCAAATTTTTCCCCACTATCATTATTGGAAATAATTAAAAATTATCTGTGTAAATATTAGTATCATCAAATTTATATTTAAAATATGAATTGTCGTAAGTTTCCAAACTTCTTGTGTGAGGACATAATTATGAAATTTGGGAGGAGGTTATGTGTTCCCTCTGTACCCAAGCTAAAAATGGAGTTATTGGATGATTCCCAATGCACAAATTTTTATATACACTATGGTATCATGAATATGTATTGATATCTGATGGAAAATTTCTGCAATGATAATATGAAGTGAGAAATTATTTATTATGTATCAAGATGTTTTGTATGTCAACATGTGATGGATAAGAGACAACATCCTAGTGGTGTCATGAAACCCATTCATATTCCTATATGTAAATTTTATGACATCACATTAGATTATATAACTAGATTACCAAAAACCAAAATAATAAATGCCTCAATATGGTTTATTGTTGATCAACTTACCAAATGTCCACATTTCATCACTATCAGAGAGGATTTTCCACCAGGGCACGCTAAAGAACCCTTTATTAATGAATTTGTAAGAATTAATGGATCACCTATCTCAATTTTGATTTATCATGATCCATTAATTACATTGATATTTTAGAAAAGTCTCTATAATGTATATGGTGTTGATCTTCATTTGAGTACTACTTATCAGCATCAAATTGGAAGGCAACCATCAAGGACCATCCAAATTTTGGCAGACATGTTGAGATCTTACTGACATGACTTTCAAGGAATGCATGATAATTATTTACCTTTTGTGGACTTTTACTACAATAATAGTCTCCATTAATGTATTCAAATGTCACCATATGAACCATTGTATAGAATGAGATTTTTTATACCAACTTATTAGGATGAAGTCAGCAGAAGGAGGATTGTAGTCCCAGAGCATGTAGAGGATACAATAATAATGGTAAAGAATATTAAAACCTATAAAAATGTATCTCAATGAATATAAAAGATATATTTCCATATTCGGAGGAAGGACTTGAAATTTCAAGTGGGAGATCATGTTCTCATGAGTTTGTCTCCATGGTAGGGTGTTATAAGATTTGGGAAGAAAGGGAAACTGATCCCCAGGTATATTTGTCCTGTTGAACTTCAAGAGAGAATCAGAGGTGTGTCTTATCATTATGAAATTCCACCTAGCATTTATAAGGTACATAATGTGTTCCACATATCCTTGTTAATGAAGTATATGCTATACCAAACACATGTACTCACTTGTGAAAGAATAAAATTGTATCTTAAATCATCTTAATTTGAAGAGCTGATTTAGATAAGAGAAACAAGAGAAAAGGTGTTGAGGAATCAGATGAATCATCTTATAAGGGTACATTAGAAAAGTCATAAAATTGAAGAGGTGAGTTGGTATCCTAAGGGCCTTATGATGAATAACAACCCAAATCATTTAATGGAGTGACAATCGGAAAATTTTGTGGACAAACTTTTTATAGGATGAGATAATGTAATGACTAAGAACACTATCAATAAAATTTCCCTTCTTATGTTTATATCATATAATATATATCATCTAAAATACCATATATAATTGTAACCTCACCGATGAAAGTATAAATATAATATGACCATCCTACAAATGAAATTATGATATAATTATATCATAGTGCAAGTAAATGAATACTTTATAAATTGGTATTTAAGTGTTTTTTTAATTTATAAATATTTATTTAAAATATTATATTAATAAATATTTTAATAAGAATATAAATGTTTCATAAAAAAAATTAATTGATACTTTTTGTTTGGTTATTTTAATTTATTTTTACTAGATTTTAGTTAATTTACAATTTTTTTATAAAATTACATATAAATTAAAAACATTATTTGTTGTGAAAATAATGATTTTAATTAAAAATAAATTTTTCAAAATTTAGAAAAGTATTTTCCTAAAATTGGGTTTAATTTTTAATTTTACACATCGAATAATTGTTAGGGTGATTTGTTGGGATTATTCTAAAATACATGAATTTTTAATGAGTAGTAAAACACAATAATTTAAAGTATAAATAATTTATTACATAAATACACTATTCCATGAATTGTGGATAATGTAACCAACCATGGTTAAGACCAACATTCACTAATTATTGTATTTAGTTCCATTAATCATCAATATTTCTTGTCCTATGAAAAATTTATAAAATAATGAATAAAATAATGACAAATCTCCCCTACCCCACACTATAAATACCACCCCACACCACCACTTATCCTCACACATATATGCATTAGTTATTATAAAATTTCATCCAAATTCCACTTCCCTAGCCTCTTACTACATCCTAGAGCTCATGGTCTTACAAAAAATGCAAAAACCTTATCACATAAGGAGTTTTTCAATGAGGATAATTCAAGAGTAAAATCCTCTTTATTTTTATTTAAATTAATCTCAATTGATTTTACTTTCCTACACTGAACGCATCTCGTATATCCCAATGTTCATGATAAATCCATCATAATCTACATAATAAAACTATATCTTTTTAATGGAATATCCATTATTAATATTCTTACTCTCTCTCTTTCCCTCTGTCATTATTTTAAAAAAATAAATCATTGGTTGGGAAGTACCGATTTTCAACCATTGTGGATGAAGAACATTCGTTCTTTAATTTATCCTTTCTAGATTAACATAATAAAATTATTATGGTTGAAAAAAGATTATAAAATATGTATAATATCTTATTTAAGGTTTTGTATCCATTTTATATACATAATATTAAATAACAGAACATAACATGTTCATTGTGATTGAAAACCCATTAAAATTAAGCTAAACGATTATCATTATCATTTTATCAAATGATTATTCCTTATATATGGAAAAAATTAAAAATAAAAATCACACATCTGTTTGTTCAATAATGAGATGTAATTCTTATTTTAGAGAATTATACCCATTTTATAGGAACTTCATCACTAATATATTAGTATACTATTAGTGAAAACCAAAGAAACAAACACTCCCGAACAATAAAAACGTATCTTATAACTCATCAAAATATTAATAAATTATCACAATAAAATCATAATAAATAAAATAAATGTAATTTTATTCTGAATTAATTAATTAATGGATTTAATTTCATCATCTAGGACTTTAATGTCAAGTGCATAAGAAATTCTTACATAAGGTAAGTATTTTCTACACAATCCTCGAATTTATTTTTTAGGATACAAATTTTCGCTCATAACCCAAATAATTTTTTAAATATTCGTTTGTACTACTCATAACGTTGGTTATAATGTTTAATATATATTTACCAATCATAATATATATTTATTTTATGGGGATTTACATGTTTTAAAATTATATTTCTCAAAATCTTTTCAAAAAACAAGGATGATTCAAGGAAACTTCTCGAATTCAATCTTATTATCTATAATCAGATTTAAGACACCATTATTTTTTATAAAATCAGTAATATTATTATTAATAATTAATATTATTTAAATTATATTTTTTTGAAATACTTTTACCAAATAACTCTTCTTTTCAAAGTAAAAGAGTATTTATCAACAATTTTACTCAATGATTTTATAAGATTTTTTCAATCTATTTAAACACTTTTATTGATTTTTTTATTTGGATTAATATTTTATGATAAATTATACCATATATTATTTAATGGGTTAAAATTAGTTTTAATATGGATGTTCTATCTTGATACCATTGACCATATTAATCTGAATGGTTAGTGTTTATGTTTATTGATTGAGGAATGTTATTTACGTTTCTTATGTTTGTTTCAAAAAGAATGATTATGTTTATTATTTTTCCCCAATTTAATATTAGTAAATAATTGAAATTAGTATTTGATGGTTGGGGCCCACTATATCCCCTCGATTCATTGGTAGGTCTCATGGGATAATCGAGCTTGGGTTTTAAACAATTGTGTATAGTGTCTTGGATGATGCCTTCATGATATAATTAAAATGACAGACATTATGTATTACCTAATAATGAAGATAGTAAATTTTTTACTATGTTATTTTAATACTATTATATAATCAATGGTTATTTTTTTTGAATAATCAATTTTCAATTCCTTCCATTTTATTCTCAAGTTTACTTTTAATTACAAGTGTGCTTTCAGTTATTAATTTTGATTTATATTTTAGCTTCCGTTGTTTTACATATTCTTACCGATTATTTAATATCACCCATTTATTGTGTAATATTTTTTTCCAAGATGTGATGATGTATAATATGAATGAACATATGGGATAATCTCTATGTTTATGGGTGTTTCCAAAATAGTTACTGCGATGTACATCATTTCAAGTTGTAAGGAAACTATTATGTATGTATATGGTTTTCCAATGATGTCAAACTATTACTTCGATCGATACATGACTACACTGTAATCATAAAAATTTAATGAAGTAAGCATGAAATTTAAGCAACTGGGATCATGGTCTTTAAAAAATATTTTGTATTTTTAGAAATATTTCACTTTTTGATGAATTGTGTAAAATACTGTATTCTAATTGAAAAGTACATTTTCAATTTAATTTAATTATATATTTATATAATATATTTATTTGTATGTAATGTTTATTTTGGTCATTTATATACCTATTAATTTAATTTATGTCATTGGAATCAAATTCATAGTGAAATTTGAGATAAAAGAATTTCAATCTTTTGATCATTTTCAAATTAAACACTTATTCTCTTGTCATGTCCTCAGCATTAAATTTTAAATTAATTTATGAATATTATGTTATTAGAAATTGTAAAAAAGGATTATATATTTTCATTAAGAATAAATTATAATTTATAATAATCAAAATTTTATTTTTTTACAAAAAATATTATTGAAGGTAGTAAAATTTAATCACAATGATAAAGGAAAAAAACAAGTTTCCCAAGAGACTAAAAATTATACATAAGGGAATATATTTCCTATAAATTTATTTGACACCCATTAGAGTTCCAAATTTAATTCATAACTCATTATGGATTGAATTTGGTTCATTATTTAGGCCTTATTATTTGTTATATCGTGGAAACAACTAACATTCATTTCAAAAGGGCTATGTGGGTCATCACAGGCACTTATAAAACGACGCCACTTATTCGCCTTTATTCACAACTTAATACTAAATTAGTTCAAAAACTCCATACCCAAATAAAATTTTCACTTCTCTACCTTAATCATAGAAAACATTTTTTATCATAAATCTGACCAAGGATGGACTTCGGTGAAAACCAAATGACAATACCTGAAGAAGAGGTAACATTCATCAATTAATGTTTTTGATTTATTTCCTCCTAAAACAACATTAATGGTTTTTAAATCATGATTATATAAAAACCTTGGAATCATAAATATACTATGATTTTGTTATGTTTATTTTATTACCTATAAATTTTTACACATTCATCGAATGTGATACACAATCATCACTAATGTGTACTAAAGACAACAGTCTGGCGATCCCATTTCCTTCATTCTTCTATTAAAACCATTAATAGTTGGTAAAAATGATTTATCTATTATTTATATATTATATTTAATATTTTTAAGATGTTATTATTATATGTAAATTTAATATCACACATACCTTCATTCTTTCTATTTTTTGGGAATATGATAATGATGTTCATGTGTACGGTGGAATACCGCCTCGCAAGGTGATGTGATTCATTAATGCTTTACATGGAATATATTAATAACATGTTTAAATAACATATGCAATATATATCATTAAATTTATTCTATAATTTAAATATATTACATTTTTATCATTACTTCAAACCTATAATAAAAATGGAATCCACATTCATGCATATTTACGACCTACCGTCTCTATGAATGGTGTATCTCATCTCATATTTCAATCATTTATTAATTATTATAAATACATATAAAATTAATATATATATATATATGTGATATTTATTTAATTGATTAAATTCCAATTATGATTAAATAATTATCTAATTAATAGAAAAATGAATAGAAAGTGAAAACATGTATGAAAAACAAAATTGTTATTACACAATATGCAACATTAACGTAGAATTGTTAATAAAAGAGTAATATAACATAAAAAGTAAACCTAATATGGTATTATTTATATGATTATAGTTTTTTTATATGTATAATAATAATATATTTTTTATACATCAGGATTTAATGAGAAAAATGATACTCAATACTTATGTTAAGAAGATTTCCACTGTCAAATTTATTTCTGTGAGATTTATTCCTTATTCACAAATCGTTTATTTTGTGTGGTGTGTAAAATTACAATAAAATGGTATATCATAAATATAATTTATTTAATTATTTTAAATGTTTCAATTGATCTTAATATTTTTTCGGGCACATGATTCTAATGTTAATCAAATATTAATTTATTTTTGTATTACTTGTTACATTGGGGAGACATGTGATATATTCACCACCTATTTTTTATATGTGCTGTATATAAATATTATGATTGTAATTTAAGTTTTTTATATTTAATATTTTTTTAATTTACAAATCAATTTTAGTATATATCTTTTATGGTGGTATGTTATCAATGTTACCAAAGAAGAATTGAATGTTGTCTTAATTTTCTTTTATTGAGACACATGTTAATTTATGAACCTATATTATTTTAAGATGGGTATATAAATCCCCTTTGACATTTTATATTCTGAATATCATTATTTTCATGATATTATAGGCTTTGTGTGATGAAATAATTTCTAGAGGATTACGATTTAAACATTCCAAAGTGGAACGAGTTTATTGTTATAATGTCATAATTTAACAAGATTGAATATTATTATGCTTCCATTAAAAAAATATTATGTTCTATATATAAATAATTCTCATGATTTTTTTTCTCCTACATTTATTAATGATATAAACAAGTAATTTTACCATTTATCCTCTCTTTGGTGCGTAATAAAATCAAGATTTTGTTTTTGGAAAATATGACTTTATCCCTTTATTCAGTCGTAAATATTAATAATTTACAAAACATGTTTTCTAAAAATGATATCAATGATGTTTTAATATTATACAATGTTTTTAAAAATACATATTCTACCAATTTTACCTTTTAAAAAATAAATTTAAAATTAATCATCACGTCCTTTTTTAAATAAGTCCTTTTTCTAAACATTTTATGATGAAATAGAATTATTCGACCAGTACAGATGTTTCCTCCATCATGACCATCATTTCATTTATTATTCATTTGGAATTTTATAATATATTGTATGTATATAAATTTTTTCCAATTTTTTTAAAAAATATATTTTAAATATGTTTTCGATGAAAAATATATTAAAAACATTTTATATATTAGAAAAAGTTCTTAAATGGGAAAGTAAATTTTCATCAAGAAATGTTTTAAATTATTTTTAAATATTACAATATGAGTTTTCCAAGGGGTTTTAAATTAAAAATACTTTGATAATGTTTACTTTTTATAAATGTATTTTTAATTAATGGTTGTTTCCCTTGATAAATTATCTATGTGATCTATAATTTTCCTCCTCCATCTAAGATGTCATAATTTGATATAGTTTATGATTTACTAAGGATATGATCAAGGTACACCATTGGTATTACATACATGAACTTTATATATTTTTAATTTAATGTGGTTTATGAAACCTATAATTCTTCCATTGGTTTTACCTTAATTAAACTCTTTTAAAACACTCTTTTTTTAATAGAACATGCTATGATTAAATGAATATGTAACCTATATCTTTTTCATAGGTTATGATATGATGAATTTTATACGATACCCATTTCATTTTATGGGTTATGGTATGAATAATTGTTATGATCTTTTGAAAAACATTTGTATAATGTCATTATGTGAGAGGTTGTATCTATATCTCCTTTTAATTCATTGGGTATAGATTATGTATCTCATGAGATAGACAAGGATTGAACTGGATGTGAACCCAGTATAGTAAGACAGGTCTGCCCCTGGGGATGGTGATGGGTCTCACCCTTAAGGTGTAGCTTCCTATGTAAAAACCTGATTACATTTTTACAATTTTATGTGTGAATGCAATTACATGTCTTCATTATTATTTTTGGACTTAGATGCAAGTCCATATTTTTTTTGAGAGCCTGATTTAATTTTTTTTACATAATGAGATAGCTTATTAAAATTTACACATGTTCAAAATCTTATAATATTATGATTATTCCACAATTCATTATCTTTTGAAAATTTTATTCTCCAATGTCTCGTGTTTTTTAATAATGATACGTCTCATATTAACAACAATATTTGTTCCATTATTTGTTTTTATAATCTTTGGTATACGGGTTATGGATTTATAATGTTATAGTTTTTAAATATTAAACTCTTGATCATGAACACTTATCATTATGCCATGCATATTTATCTTCCTTATTTTCCCTTATTGAGAATTTGAGCTCACCCTTTCTTAAGTTTACATTCCCCAAATTATGGAGAATGTTTTTATGTAGGGTATGGTTGTGATAAGTATAGTAGGGGATGATATTTATTGAAAATATTAATGATCATTCTTGAAAATTGAAGATTATGTTTCAATGATTAAAAAAGAAATGAACTATTATAGTCCTCTAGCATGCATTTGTGCGATTTATTGAGTATTTATCACAAATGATTTAATATCCATGTATATTAAGTCTCTTTTACTAAAATCAATCCAAGATATTTTTGTTCAATGAAGATTGACCACTAGTAATAGTTTAAATTATTTTTTGATAGTCTTCTTGTCATCTATTTTAAACCCATGTGGAATGGACTATGTTAAATATAGTTTATAGTCATGCATCTGGGACTTATATATCATGTAGTCTATCATCATCTGATAAAGAAATTAATATGACTTGTTTGAGATTATATATAGTATTTCTTAAAAACCATTCCACTATAGTGGGAATAATATGATCTTAATCCATTTTAATATAGGAATAAGGTTTGGGGGTGTAAAATTATGTATAAAATAACATTCCTTCAACTTGTCTTATGCCTCAATGGAATATTCAAAGGTATTATTGTTGTTATAAGATCCAACACCCATTGTCTTTAGAGAAAATAGTAGAGGAAAACCATCTTAAGGAAAACTCAGGTTACTAGGTTTCGATGGATCTCTAGGTTTTGTAGTGTGTACAAATTGTTTTCAACATGTAATTCAAATTTATCAATACCCATATTATAATGTTCATCATAGAATATTTTATTTGAAATTATAATTTTCATTTAGGGTTTTTGGACCCAAATTGGTATGACTACCTTTATCTTTTGTAGAATAGTTTGTGGGGATGTTTATGTGGATGTATGGGTAATGGTGTTATAATCCCAAAAGATGTGAAAGGTTTTTAAAAACAATATTCATATATTTATCCACCATTTACTATATTATATTAGATTAAATTTTATTAAATTTTAAATATATCATTATGACACTTAATAATAGAGGGATGAGTGGTTAGACTAGACATTGTATACATGGTATGTCCTATTCAATTTAGAAGAAATGAAATTTGTCTAGTTTTCTATCTAAATTATAGAAGGGACCCAACCTCTATTAATTTTAAAAGGATTCATGAAATTGAAGAAATATTTTGTCTTGAATTCATTGATGAAGATAGCCTCATATCGTTTGGAGAAGAAATAAATAGTAGTATAGATATACGCATATTATATTATTACGGTTAGATGGAATATATCAATGATAACTATTACCCTTGTTTAAAATGGAGAAAGTATTTAGTTTTGTGAAAAAAATCACAAGATCATTGGGTGAAGTTATTATTGTCTATCAACTATGTAATTTCCTTATGAATTTGAAGGATTGTTGAATTATTGATGACCAAAAATTTCCAAGACTCTTAATTTTATATAAAAGATGGGTTTCTAACTAGTAGGACCATAGGAAATAACATGTATTAATTTTAAATTAGTGAGCACCTCCCCAATTTTAATTCATCTAAGGAGGATTCCATCCAATAATCTCTTATATATAACTATTTGAGAATTCAGGTTACAGTAAGAGTTGAGATTTCATAAAGGTCACTAGATATTCATTATCTAGGACAGATATTCTATAATAATTCTATTTTGGTTGTATTATATTTTAGGATACATCCATCCCTTAGGATAATTGATCAATAAGAATATAGGACCTCCTTGATGAAGGTTGTAATTAAAATCATTTATCCTTTTCATGTACAAATTAATGAATAAATATATTACCCTCTAATGTGTGATGAAAATGATCATCTCTTCTAGCTCTGGATATTCTAGTTAAGTAATTATATATGACCATGCATATTTTTGATAATTCTACAACCGTGGTGATTCATATATTGTTATTCAAGAAGTAAATCCACTCATCAACCCTTGTAGAATAGTGAAGAAATCCACTCTAAGTTGTTTGTGGCATAGACACCATTTATATTCTTGATTACCAAATATAAATCAGCCTTCACAATAAATCATGTCACATATATATGTAGGTCCATTGTTCATGCTAAAATTTGGACATAATATTCTTCCTCATTTTTCATACATCTTTTGAGAGTATGAGGGAAAATGTAAAAACTAATTTTGTTGGAGATACGATGAGAATTCCCAAATTGACATAGTTGAAATTATGTTCTCTACACAAATATTTGTTGATTTTATATAGACACCATCAAATTACATCTTAAATTATTATTAATTTTCATGTATTTTTAACACCTCTTCATTAGGGATCTTACTTTATAACATAAAAATCAACGTAAACATGTGGAATGCACGAATATAGAAAAATAATTCCCTTTTATTCATTTTGAGAGATTAATTTGATATTGAATTGTTCTAGGATGACCACCTACCATACCCAACACATAGTAAACATCCAGTGGTGATGGACATACATAATGGGATTAATATGAGAGATGATGCAGACCTCATGATGTTGTATTAGGGATCCATGGATCAAATTTAGGGTCTTTATATAGATGATGAAAGGCCTTTATTATATATAGGGAATAAAGAAATGTGAGTAAATAATTTTTTAATTTATAATTTAAATATTTTTCAGATAATATTCACATATTAGATATGTGACCCCTCTATCTGTAATCTTTATGAAGGGAAAATACTTTTCAAATAGGCTGGCTAAAAAAGTATGATATTATAATGTTATCCTTGATGTCCTATTAAATCATTAATACATGAAGGATGATTCATAAATATTATTTACATGGTCCTGTCAGGGTATAATTTGATTCCATGATATATTTGATTAGAAATAAATATAATATTGTGTAGATTCTCACAATGGGGTTGAAAATTATAAAAAATATATAATTTTGTTTTCAATAATTTATTTACTAAATTGGATTTTAGAGAGTGTGTTGAGAATAAATCCTTACATACACCAATCCTAATATATACATAGGTTAAAATATAAAAAATAGTAAATTAAAAGAGATTAAAATTTAATAAAAAAGTCACCATGATTCACCACCCCCACACCCACCCTATAATGGTGATTGTATGATCCATTAGGCACTTAAAAATTCATAATGAAAAATAGTATTCATAAATCAATTACACATTAGAATATCTGAAATTCATAAAACATATATTTAATATTATTGTTAACAAATTATGTTTGATATCAAGTTATAAATTTTAAAAAATATCCCAAAGAAACAACCCAGTTTTTTCAAAATTATTCTTAATTGTAAAATTTATTCACAATATACAATTACTCTTTCCTATAAATTTTTATCATATCACACAAATACAATGAGAAATTAAATTCCCATATAATTTTTTTAAATAATGTTTGGAATACATACTTCTACAAATTTTTAACTCATTTATTTGTTAAAATAATATCTTCCATTTTTTAAATTTAAAATTTGCAAAAAACATTTAATAAATATTCATAATAAAAAATCATTTAAATTTTAATAAAAACCATATTCTTCCTCATGTCAAAAATTATTGAATATTATCCCTTACATAAAACACATTTCATCCAAGTTAAAAATACACCATGTATAAATTAATTTATAAATCATAATTATTTTATGAGTGTCATTTCTTAAACCCAAAATTATCATTATAAGGTTAGTTAAATCTAGAAAATAAGAAAAATACAATCCTTGATTATTTAGTTTTCCAAATTCAAAAAAATAAAAAAATATTTTAAAATTGAAAACACAAAAATATAAATTAGACACGTTTAATATGTAATATGTGAAATTATTTACATAGTTTCAGTAACTCTAGTATTTTATTGATCCTACTTATGACTAAAATTGTTATTTTAAAACATTATTCTCATTCATGGGATATTCAAACCCACACCACACTCAAAAAAATTTATTTATACATGACACATGTACCACCCTAGTAACATGGTGTTCCACTATATCCATAGAATCTAAACATACACATGGTTTTCCTTCAAATACATTATATCTTATATTAACATCAACCTCATCCAAATGTAGAAATCAAAACATTCATATAATGTATTTAGTTACTATAATTAAAGATCCCCTACTTCAATACTAAACAATTCCCAACCATTGGAATATTCCATCATCTTATATGATTTATGATAAGCATCAAGGTTAAAAAATAAATTAGTTCCCTATTCGAAACACCCTCCATGTATCTTCCAAATTTTAACAAAAAAAATAGAATGGACTATATAGAAAGCAGACATACACAAAACATGAATTCTATAAATAAAAAATCCCATAATCCAACATGATATCATGCAACAATTATATATTATACTAAAACCACTACATAAAAATTTGTACAAAAATAATTTCTCTATGTTAATAAGGTAAGAATTGAATGAATTTTTTTTACAAGATCCCATTGTAAATAATAAATGTAACAACAATTTGAAATCACTAAAAAATGATAATATCCAAATGCTTGAACTCTATGAAAATGTATGACTTCCCAAGTCAAAAATATAAACACATGAATCTATTTTTATATATATACAGAAAAATAATATCTTCTTTTTTGTTTATGGAAAAAATACTATGAATTTTTATAGATTGAGAACCACCAACTTGTTGCTCTCTGTGTATCAACTCCCATTAGTGTTTGTAACACAATTAATATGTGTACTCTTTCAATGATAGGGGATGTAAATCATACCTCGATTAATATATAACTTTCAATTAAAGATAATAATATCAATATATAGTAATACAGAAAATAAATTCTTGAATAACTCATATTAAACTAAATATAAGAGAATGTTCATTTTACTATAAATCCCCACTCATCCTCCTCCATCAGTATTATTTATACATACATTAATCTCCAATAAAAAATGCATGTACATGAATGTATCCTCATTTGGTGTGATCAAGGGAAATATAGTGAAGTAGAGTATCTTTTTTTCATAAATTAAGGAAAAAAATAATATCGAGCATCATATCATGTCTAATAATAATTTGAAATGACAAGTGAAGTGATGTCACTAATTATAGCCTGATAGAAAAAGGTATATCAAGGATAAGAGATGTAACTTACAAGGACATATTAACTATAAATAAGTCATAAACTAAATTGTATTGTGTCCTAGTCTTGTATTTATAATCATTTAGGCTCCTTCCATGAACATTTTCTATTTTACATGTCGTATTATGCCTTGAAATTATTCTTTATGTTCCCATTCTTATAATCAATGTTCATGAAATGGAATCTAAAATAAAAAAAAATATTATCAAAATTTGTATGTAAGGGAATATAGTATTTCAAAATAAATATTCAATTTAAAAAATTACTCATTAATAAAAATATAATCATAAATGTCAGTGGTATCATAATCATGACAGAAAAAAAATTCATTTTGGTATCACAACAATTTTTAGTCACTCCAAAAAAACCTTTTTATAAAAAGAATCACACTATGAAGGTCATAAAATTTCAAAATAATTTCTTATAATAATGTATATAAAAATATATCCCATGCCATATAAAAAAACCACAACTATATATCACTTTTATGATATATTATCTCATATTCCACCCTTTAATCCAATTTATCCTATATCACAATTTCACATCATGTGACAGATTATCCATTTCTAGGATTTCCCATTTTTTCTATCAATGATTTTTTTAACATATTTATATTTTACCTACATTCATATTTAAAATTTAGTTTAGTTATACAGAATATGATATCTCACTTATCATATCTAATATTTTATCACAGATCGATTTATTCCTTGACTCATTTTCCATTTATAATTTAATTTCTAATGAAAGGATTTATTTTAAACCACTAATTCTATTCCACGGTGATTATCATTTTTAACTTCCATATATGTTTCTTATGAGTTTGATTATTCATTTATGTGTTCTACTGGATATCACATGATATGATCTAGATGTATCACTTGGAGTGATATATTGTTTCATGTTTAAATTTCATGAATAAATATAGAAACTAATACATGAAAAAATTTATCATTGAAGGTGGTAAGAGTTATCACAGATTGTTATAATGATTTTTCTTCATTATGAAATTGTAGATATCATTTTTCACTTCAACGTTATTTATACATTGTCTATCATTTTTCTTATGTCTGAATACTTGGAGGGTTTTCAATAAGATAATTAATTCATAAAAATAATTATTTGATAATAGAATATTTATAATTGGTCTAATATGAGTAATGATATAATAAGTTATAACTGCTATAATGAAGGAATAGTTTTTAATATACTTATTATAGATAACAGATACTTGTAATTTACAAATATATCTATTTAAATTATAGGAAATTATTGTGACCATTGTACAATTGATATGTGTTTCTTCGAAGATGACAACAATTTTATAATTATTTATAAACTTAATGTATTAATATAACATATATTTATTATATATCCTTCCATGTAGTTTATATATTCAGTTTGTTATTAGATAGATATTGACATAGTGGTCCCTTGGAAATATTTTTAGAGATATTCATCAGGAATTTTTTGAATGGAAGACAAGAATAAAAAATAATATTCTCTATTATGTATTATTATTAATACAACTCACATTGAGAGGCAAAATGGAAAAATGTTTTCCATTATTTTTCTAATTCAGTGAGGACAAATTATTTTCTTTCAAAATAAAATAGTGCTATCAAAATTACACTATGATGTTTAAAATAAGTTTATCACATTTATAAAAAATAGTCTTTTTAAGAGAAGGGATGTCTTATATATCAATGTACTGATATAATTATCCATGACTATTAATTTAGAGTTATTTATAAAATTATGCACTATAACCTGATATGAGATATTTTATACCATTATCAACATTAGAATTCAAATATCTGGCTTTTTGGTATAATGTGCTGAGATATATACAAATACATCGATCTATTATTGAGATGTAGTCTAAAATCATTATGTGACAGTTGTAACCTACTATATCACAATGAAAAATAAGTGATATTGATGTCTATATTATAGAATGTTCTTCACTATTCTAGAAATATGGAATTACTAATATTATAAAGAGTGATAAAGGGTATATCATTGCATGTGATATAGAATTTTAAAATATTATTTTATTTTTTGTTATGAAATTAATTTTAACATTAATTTTTATTCTAAACTTTTATTAAAAAAATTAAAAAAATTAAATATGTTTGTGGATTTTTATTAAATTATTCTTATATTCATAAAAATTTCGCAATTACTTTTATTATTTTTGAAATATTTATTTTTAATAATTATTATATAGATTGTTATTTTATGAATGAAAATTGTATAAGTTTAATATAATATTTTATCTTAAATATATAAATTAATATTTTAAGGGTTTAATAATTATAAAATAATGGAAATATAAACTTTTTTATATTTATTTTGAAAGGGTCACATATTTTGTAAAATGAAACATTCATATTAAAACCTTATTTAAAAAAACATAAATGATACCCCCTTTTATGGATAAGATTTTGGGTTAAATAATTAAAGAATATATGATATCTAATGAATATAAATTATTTTTATAAATAATATGAAAATATCATATTGATTTATAATGTAGAAATTTATATTTTACAAATAATACATGTTTATATGATGGAGTTTTTATGTATACCATGTAAATGTGAAAAGTGAAGTGTTTAAATTCAAGATATAAATAAAATGATTTCATATTTACGTCACATTAAAATTCCATATTACATAGCAGTGATTATATATTATTTATATTAGTTATCTATGAAATTGTCATCATTTGTCATGTTTAAATTTGAAAATATTCATTTATATATTTACTCTCTTATTAATGAAGATAAATTTATTGTATCATGATTGGTGGAATTATTGGTTTAAATTACTTAAAATATATCTATAACATGTAATATCATGAATATCAGGTGTTTTATAGTAATAATAGTATGATTTAGAAATTATTTCTACCAAATATTATTGTATGTAAGATAAATTATAATTTATACACTCTATTATAATTAATATTATATATTTATATGAAAAATAATTTAAAAAAATTAAAGGAACCATGAATAATGATCTATAGATTTTTGGAATTTGGAGTAGAATTTCATCGTATTGAGGGACGTGGTTCGGCATAAAGAGGTGGGGTTTCCTACTTATATACTCTTTAGTGGGATTTTTGTTTCAAATCATTTCAATACATGACATTAAATAATTACTCATATAAATTTTTGAGATAAATAATGATATGTGATACTTATTATTGTTAAAATTTAATAATGAATTTATACCATAAATCACTAATTTTATTCATAGTTATATATTAAAGTGATTGGAATGTTTATGTATGGTTGATTAACATAAGATATTTAAATTAAAAAATAGAATCACGAAATCATAATGGAAAACTGATAATCTATTAAATTTTAATAATATTTTTATTTCTTATCCTATTAATACTTATTATTTTATTTTCTGAATACATATTAAATATAATAATATTAATTAACTTTTCAATTAAAATGAAATATTTTTTCTCTAACCAAATTGATTTCAATGTATCATTTGGTTTTATTTAATATTTAAAATAATAAATTTGTTAATTTTAATTTATTTAAATGGAATAATGATTTTTTCAATCAACATGAAAAAATTACCTTTTGGTGGGTTTTTTTGAATTTCTCAGAAACAGATGATTCCTAGGTTAACAGTGAAAAATACAAATTTTAAAATTATTTTCAATTTAAAACATTATCATGATATAAGAATTACAATAATTTTTACAAGAAAATATCATGGAATAATATATATTTAAAATTTATATAATACATATCAAATAATTACTTGGAAATTATAGATCAATGATTAGAATTTAGAAAATCTAAGTATTGATTTAATTCTAATAAAATCTATTTTTGATCTTCTCTTTCAATCATGTATTCATACAAATATTTTGGGTTTTGTCTTTTTTTTAATTCAAATAAGTCACTTTTAAATCAATATAACCCCATTAATTCCATTACAATCAACATTATGATTGATTTTGCGTAAAAATAATTCTTTTATATAAACGGTAATTTTTATAAAAAATAATTTTTTGTTTTTTGGTTGAATTATATTAAATGTATCTTTTCCAACTTCTATAAATTGAATTATAGATAAAAAATTAATATTTATATTAATAATTCTCAAGGAGAATCTCCTATAATCTTTTCTATAATCAATTTTAGATCATTATGTCCACAAATATCTCGAAAAAGCCCTCTTAAAATATCATACTCTTTTACTAGTGCTACATGTCTCACCAAAATATCAATACTATAAGGATTAATGTGTTATCCCAAGTAAGATATCTAGGTAGGGGGTATAAGTCCTTACAAAATTATTTTAATATTATTTCTTATAATTCCTACATAAAATATATTTGAAACTAAATTACATAAAAAAAATATATATTCAATATAAATAATTGATCATTTGATGATGGAATAAAAAAAATTCATCCTCCTTTCAATGTTATAGAAAATGAATAAAAATCACATGCATACATTTGGAATACCATCACCAGGAACTGTTTAGTTCGGTTTTTTATCTCTAACTCACATGACTAGTAATAAGGATGGATTTAATGTAAATATATGACATACATGAAATAATTTTGATTCTGTAAATTTATAATTTTATTGTAATGTCCAAGATTTGTTTCCATGTATTATTTTAATATTATATGGAAATTATTTCGAGACCAGGCTCTGAGACGGCGTGCAGTTCCGAGGCCCCGTGAGCCCGAAACAAATGTTTGAATTTAATTTAATAATTAAATTACATGCGCATGCGGTTTTCCTGAAAAAGTGGAATAACATCTGAATGGGTTCTCAGATCAGAAATCTGAGGGAACCATTGCGTTAAGAACAGTGATTTTACCTATGGTGAGGCCTAACATCAGCCGGTGCAGGTCGGTGGTGAAATCTGGGTTTTGGACGCAACAATAATAAAATATTTTATTAAAATATTTTATTTAAGTCTTGTTACGTCAAATATCTCTTATATTTTAAATAGAGACTTTGCAGGGGATCAGGGTTACAATCCCCATTACCCTGATTTTCACCTAGAGGCTCTAGGAAAGCTCTGGAGGAAACCCCCAATGCGGCGGCGACATTCGTGAAGGATTTCGTCGGTGATGACGACGCAACGGCTAGATCTTCGCCAACAAACGCCAGGATTCAGGTAGGGTGTTTGTCTTGATTTTTCCTTCCCCGTTTTTTCTTTCCATGATGAACGCGGACTAATCCATGAATATATTATCCCGCAGGTCGATCGTTCTTGTGGGATGGGTTCATGCGGGGATTTGAGGCTACGATTCTAAAGATTGTTTTGGTTTTCAGTCTAACGGCGAAAAACCCGGATCGTCACGAACAACGATCGAGGTTCACCCCTCTTGTTGATTCTGGTTTTCCCCCTCACATTCTTTCTTGCATTCTATGCATTCATGGAGGAAATCAATCGTTGTGCATTCGTTTGTTTACACAACGATCCAAAATCAAATATCCAACATCAATGCGACCTAGCGGAGGTGCGACGGTGACAGCGGCGGATGAATCGATGTTGTTTGGAAGTTCCCGTTCTTTGGGCGTTTTTGTGCGGACGGATCAGGATGCATTTTCGAGACCGATTCAAAGCCCAAAACCGATGGAATCAGTTTTGTAGGGGCGGGACGACCCCAAATCCGGAGTTTCGTGATGATTGGACGGTTGGATCAAGATCTGGAACAACAGCTGAGGCGTGCGGAGGAAGACGACACTTTTGCAAATTTCTTGACTACACTCCGTGTAGTATGGGATACAAGGCGTGTATTCATTGGTAGGGTTACCTAGCATGTACACCGAGAGTACACGGGCACGGGAAGGTTACACGGCCAGGGACACGCCGTGTATACCCCTCCCCGGCCAGACCCGACCAGATACACGGGATACCCCATGTACTGGTACACGGGAATGCGACACAGACACAGGCATAGACCGTGTACGGGCACATGGCCAGCATACACGGAGCGAGCCCAGGTGATCGAACACGACGTGTCATTTCTTCTACATGTCGTGTAGTTGCTTTCTATCTGACAAGCTGAAGGACACTGGCTGTTTACATGGGTAGTACCTGGGGTCAAGGAACACGACGTGTACTTTACTACACGTCGTGCAGTTTGGTTTTCACGGCTTGAACGAAGGACACGGGCCATTTACATGGGCAGTACCCCGGGTCAAGGAACATGGCGTGTGACCATACTACACGTCGTGTTACCTTTTCATCATGACTTGAGCCACTTGTCTTTTGTGACTTGCACTTTCTTTCTTAAGGTTCATACACTTGGTCTTTTCCCTGAAAGTTCTAGTATCATTTCCTTTACACTGGATTATGATCCCTTCAGTAGAAATCCCTGAATAGAGTTGTTGGAATCCCCTCTATGAGACTTATATCCGGATCCTCTATTCATTCCTAGAACCCTAGGTAGAGTTCTTGGTATCGATGTGACCAACTTTACGTGGGCACCGATCCTCTGCTTAGCGGGTTAGCTCAGAAGGAGTTATTGGAATCACCCCATGACTTTGTTGTGATCCTCACCTAAGAATCATGTTCCCAAGGAACATGTGGAGTGTGTTATCCCAGAACGAGTACTTCGTGTCTCCCTCTTCAGTCCTAGGAGTGTGTTCTCCAGATGGTATGCTTAGTGGAATCTTCGATCTGGATCTTAGTGGTGGTTTCTTGATGGTCATCTCTGTATGAGTATATCTAGATATTCTTGTTATATGTTACATAGACATATACTGTGTAGATTTGATGGAACCTTTCTTCATGGTATTTTCATTTGTTGTATTTCCTTTGTGGTTTTCGGGGTGTCCTACTTTGTATTGGTATACTCACCACTGCACGGGCTTTGCCCGCACCTGTCATGTCTTCTGCAGACGAGCAAGCATTTTACAAGATTCTAGGCGGACCAGAACCAGACAGGGCTCAGTGAGATCAGACAGGCCGAGGTGTGTTCCATCAGCGACAGGTTGCAGTTCCAGTACCATTTTCTACAGTTTGGACTTGTTGTAGACTTTCTTTTGGTGGGCCAGTACTTTTGGCCCAGGGTTTTACATTACTATACTTCACTTCCCTATCATACTCTGTTGGTTGGGTTTTTAGTGTATGCATTCTTTTACCATCTTTAGTATTTTTTACTTTTCAGCTTTGTGGGCATGGAGATATGTGTGTGTGTGTATAGGTTTATAGGCATTGCATCCCATGTTAGTAGCATGCCTACTCAGTGCCAGTCACCAGCCCCTGGCCTTTGGAGGCGGGTTTGGGGAGTTGCGGCTCGGGCCCCACCGGTACGGGTCGTGATAGAGTGGTATCAGAGGTGGTAAATTCTACTTTAGGACCGAGAGTCTGTGAGTTGGTTTGGGGCAACAATGTCAAGTGTTTTGAGCTCGGCTCTCAGGCCAGGGACCCCAGTGTTTGTGTGGCGGCTGACGTATCCATACACCAGGACACTGATAACTTGTTTTTAGACTCGGAACATGAAAACACAAGTTGCATGGGGGAAAGTAATGGTACATGCATCATATATGAATGGGTTGTGGTTTCCATGTCCTTCTTAAGTCATCTCTCCAAATGTACTCACTGACTGTGATACATCGTGTTTCTTAAACAGGATGCCTCCACAACACGTACCCACTAGGATCCAGTAGCTCGATCACGAGGATGTCCCCCTCAGTGATGAAGCTTCGATACAGGGACCAGATCCCTCATTTCTACCACCAGGTGGCGTTCTAGTTATTCCACCACATATGGGGAAGTTTTTAGCGTTCGTTGTACCAGTAGAGGAGGAGTGCAGGATGAGGGCACTCCACGAGATTCAGAGACAGAGACCCCTCAGGTTTGGAGGTGAGCCTAAACCTCAGGCAGCATAGGACTGGATTGAGGCGGTGGCTAGAGTCTTCCATCTGTTCAGGACACTAGCAGACCAGATGGTGATCCTGGCAGCGAGCCTTTTGTAGGGCTCGGCAGGGCGATGGTGGAGTTTGGTCATCCAGACTCATGATGAGGTGACTCTTGCATGGTTGGAGTTTGAGAATCTCTTCAGAGAGGGGTTTTCACCAGTTACCCTGATACCAGTACGTATATAGGATATTCTTCATCTCCAGCAGGGAACCATGATGGTGGCCGACTATTCATTCAGGTTTACCGACCTCTCACGGTACTCGATGGATATGGTCAAAGATCAGTACTTCACATCTCGAACTTCTGAGCAGGACTTGTGCAATGATATTCGATCTAGAATCATCCCTATGATCATTCCTACTTATGTTGGGGTGCCTGAGAGGGCTTTGGTGGTCGAGAGCTTCCTGGAAGAGTAGGGACAAGCGACAGTTGTCAGTAGTGGGAGATCTGGAGTAGAGTCCTCGGCGACAGGGAGCCAACGTTAGGGACCCAGGCGTGAGAGATGTTTCCAGAGGAGATCCTAGGATAGGGGATCATCCATACAGGGTTCACAGGGCACATCCAGCCAGCCTTGAGAGAGGCGATGCTACTCATGTGATGATAGGGGACATCTCTCTTGATATTGTCTGACCCACCATACTACTGACACGGGAGCAGTGGATGGACCCCTGAGGCAGAGGCAACGTGTAGAGTAGGTAGATACACGAGGTGGTGGACATGGTAGATGAGCTGGGAGAGCAGTTGGAGGTGGTCGGCGTTTTGACCCTTTACCACCACCACCCCCAGGAGGTCCACTCCAAGCTCAGGGAGCTGGTGGACAGAGGCAGGGGCAGTTGCAGGAGGCAGAGGCTTATGACCTCGGTACTCCCGGAATGATTAGAGGTACTATCTGTATCTTTTCTACTTTGGTTTCCGTATTGATAGACACAGGTGCTAGTCATTCCTTTCTGGCTTCTTATCTTGTTCGATACCTTGAGATTCCAGTTGAGCCGTTGACTCGACCCTTGCGCTTAGAAACACTGACTAGAGAAGATTCAGAGATCACACACCTTTACAGGTAGTGTGACCTGATCCTTGGAGGCTAGAGTTTCGGTTGGATCCTCCTGGTGGTAGCATCGAGGTCATACGATGTCATTCATGGTATGGATTGGCTATCCACAGTTCATGACCAGATTGATTGTTTTAGGCGAAGGGTGTGGTGTGTCCACAGTGATGGGACGAGGTTCTCTTTTGTCAGTGAAAGAGAGACCCATGCAGCGCAGGATGGACTCGTGCATAAGAGGGAACAGCCGATTTCACATCATTTTTCTAGCCTAGCCCATGCCGCGGAAGATGTTACGAGTTTCCAGTTTCTAGCAGTGGTGGCTAAGTACAAGGATGTCTTTCCAGAGGATTTCCCTGGGCTACGTCCTCATTGGTAGATAGATTTCTGCATTGATTTGAAACTCGGGACAACCCCGATATCAGCATCAGCTTATCAGATGGCTCCTGTAGAGCTTCGTGAGCTGAGGATGCAGCTGGACGACTTCTAGAAGAAGGGCTTTGTGAGACCCATCGTTTCATCCTGGGCGGCCCCAATGTTGTTTTCCAAGAAGGCGGATGGGAGTTTGAGGCTGTGTGTGGATTACCAGCACTTGAATCAGGTGATTGTGAAGAACCGATATCCACTACCAAGGATCGATGACCTCTTCGACCAGTTGAGAGGGGCACGATGGTTCTCGAAGGTTGATCTACGATCAGGCTATCACCAATTGCGACTATGAGAGGAGGATATATCAAAGAATGATTTTAGATGTCGCTACGATGACTATGAGTACTTGGTGATTCCCTTCAGCATGACGAACGCCCCAGCAGTGTTCATGGGACTCATGAACCGAATATTTGAACCCTATTTAGACTGGATTGTAGTGGTCTTCATCGATGATATCCTTGTGTACTCTGTGTCTAAGGAGGATCACGCGAGACACTTAAGGATGGTTCTGGACACACTCCGGGAGCACTAGTTGTATGGGAAACTATCTAAGTGTCAGTTCTGGATACATGAGGTCCACTTTCTAGGGCACGTTATCTCAGCGGATGGTGTTGTAGTGGACCCAGCAAAGGTGGAGTTAGTGCTAGCATGGGAGCCACTCTGGAGCGTGACGGAGGTGCAGATTTTCCTTCGGTTGGCAGGCTACTATCGGAGATTCATCCTTAATTTCTCCAGGATTGCAACACCCATGATAGCTTTGACCCGAAAGGGAAAGCCTTTTGTGTGGACCGAGAGATTCCAGCAAGCTTTCCAGTGGTTTAAATAGAGTCTGACGAGTGCCCCGATCTTGAGATTACCGGAGGAGGGTGTCGAGTACGTAGTGTTCTGCGAAGCATAAGGAACCGAGCTTAGTTGTGTCCTGATGCAGAGGAAAGCGATGATTTCCTATGGCTCACGTCAGTTAAGGCCACACAAGCCGAACTACGCGACCCATGATCTTGAGTTGGCAGCGGTAGTCTTCGCATTGAAGACGTGGTGGCACTACCTGATGGACGAGCGGTTTATCATCTACTCTGATCACAAGAGTCTCAGATATATCTTTTCTCAGATGGATCTGAATTTGAGACAGAGGTGATGGCTTGAGTTCCTCCTGGATTACGACATTGAGATCGTTTATACTCCTGGTAAGGGGAACGCAGTGGCAGATGCTCTCAGTAGGAAATCTAGTTCCCAGTTGCTGGATGAGGCGACGAGGTAGTTGGCCCCCTTACATTTATCCTTCATGGATAGAGATGAGGGAGCCTACCTTCAGTTGATGGTTGTTACCCCTCCACTCTTTCATTGAGTCAGGGAAGCGCAGCTCGGGGATACTAGATGTGAAACTCTACGTGCTCAGCTATCCACGGGTGATGCTGCTGATGGATATTTAGAAGGTGGGGAGCATGTTGTTTTTTTAGAGGGTGCACGATAGTACCAGTGACGTTGTGGGAGGAGGTTCTGAGGGAGTTCCATACATCCTCTTTTGAGGTGCATCCAGGCGTGGTAAAGAAGTATCAGGACTTCTGTCGTCAGTTCTGGTGGACAGGAATGAAGAAAGGTGTGGCAGAGTTTGTCTCTTGGTGCCTTGTCAGCAAGTACAGGCTGAGCACCAGGTGCCAGCAGGCTTGTCTCAGGCCCTTGACATTCCAAAGTGGAAGTGGGACGTAATATCCATGGACTTGGTGACGGGTTTACCATGTACGTCCATGGGACACGATGCCATCTGGGTGATCGTTGATCGCCTCACCAAGTCGGCCCACGTACTATCCATACGGTAGCATAGTTCAGTACAGAGCTTGGGACACCTCTACGTGCAGGAGATAGTTTGACTTCATGGAGTACCATCCACAATCGTTTCAGATAGTGATTCTCGTTTCACATCCCATTTGTTGAAGGGATTGCATGAATCTTTTTGGACTCAGTTACGCTTGAGCACAACGTTTCTTCCCCAGACTGATGGTCAGACAGAGTGGACCATCTAGGTCCTAGAGGATATGCTACGAGCTTGCATACTTGACTTTGGTTGTAGCTGGGAGGATCAACTACCACTGGTGGAATTTACTTATAATAATAGTTATCATTCCACTATTGGTATTCCACTATTCGAGGCTCTATACAGGCGACCTTGCAGGTCCCCACTTTGCTGGACTTACCCGGGAGAGTCAGCACTCATGGGCCCAGAGATGGTGAGAGCTTCTTCAGAGAAGGTGCAGGTCATCCAGGGGCAGATGAAGAATGCACAGAGTCAGCAGAAGTCTTATGACAATCGGAGATAGAGGCCCTTGGAGTTCGAGGAAGGAGACCATGTGTTCCTTCGGGTCTCACCTCGACGGGGATTTCAGATATTTGGATGAGGTGGAAAGCTATCTCCGAGGTTTTTTGGCCCTTTTCCGATTCTTAGTAGAGTTGGTGAGGGGGAATTTTTCATGGATCTACCTCCTCAGATGTACCAGGTACACAACGTCTTCCATGTGTCGCAGCTACGGAGGTACGTGCATGATCCATCGCACATCATTGACTGGGGTGAGCTGGACATCGACGATGGAGCGACCTTTGCTGAGTACCCAGTGGAGATCGAGGATCGTTATGAGAAGATCCTTCATGGATGAGCTATACCCTTGGTGCGTGTCCGGTGGCAGCACATGAATCTCTAGGAGATCACGTGGGAGCAGGAGTCTTAGATTCGCGTGCAGTACCCACAAATTTTTGAGTAGCCCTTGTTTTGGCTTTTCGGGGACGTAAAAGCCCTAAGGTGGGTGTGATGTAATGTCTCAGAT
This sequence comes from Viscum album, assembly GCA_963277665.1. NCBI lineage: Eukaryota > Viridiplantae > Streptophyta > Magnoliopsida > Santalales > Viscaceae > Viscum > Viscum album. The sequence continues at coordinate 620,815,573 of OY728131.1, read as the reverse complement.
TTTTTTCCATGTATTATTTTAATATTATATAAAAATTATTTCGAGACCAGGCTCTGAGATGGCGTGCAGTTCCGAGGCCCAGTGAGCCTAGAACAAAAGTTTGAATTTAATTTAATAATTAAATTACGCGCGCGTGAAGTTTTCCTGAAAAAGTGGAATAACTCCCGAATAGGTGCTCGGATTAGAAATCTGATGGCACCATTGCGTTTAGAATAGCGATTTTACCTAAGGTGTGGCCTAACATCGGTCGGAGAAGGTCGGTGGTGAAATCTGGGTTTTGGACGCAATAGTAAGAAAAAATTTAATTAAAATATTTTATTTAAATATTGTTACGTCAAATATCTCTTATCTTTTAAATATAGATTTTGCAGGGGATCAAGGTTATAATCCCCATAACCATGATTTTCCCCTAGAGGATCTGGGAAATCTCTAGAAGAATCCCCCAACGTGGTGGCGACATTCTTGACGGATTTCCTCGGCGACGACGACGCAACGGATGGATCTTTGCCAATGAACGTCGAGATTCAGGTAGGGTGTTTGTCTTGATTTTTCCTTCCCCTTTTCTTATTTACACAATAAAATTGGACTAATCCATGAACGGATTTGTCTGTGTGTCGATCGTTCTTGAGGGACGGGTCCATTCGGGGATTTGAGGCTATGATTCTAGAGATTGTTTTGGTTTTCAATCTAACGACGGCAAACCCGGATCATCACGAACAACGATCGAGGTTCGCCCCTCTTGTTGATTATTGTTTTTCCCCCTCACGTTCTTCATTGCGCTCTACGTGTTCTTGGAAGAAATAGAACTTTTCACATTCGTTTGTTGACGCAATGATCCGAAATCAAAGATCCAACGTTGAGGAGACAAAGCTGAGGTGCAACGGTGACGGCGGTGGATGAATTGACGCAGTTCGGAAGTTCCCGTTCTTCAAGCGTTTTTGTGCAGACGGATCGGGATACATTTTCAAGACTGATTGTAAGCCCAAAACCGACGGAATCGGTTTATTAGGGGAGGGACAACCCCAAATCTGGAGTTTCGTGATGATCAGACGGTTGGATCAAGATCCGGAACAACAACGATTCGTGCGGAGGAAGACGACACTTCTGTAAATTTCTCCACTACAGGTCGTGTAGTATGGGCTACACAGTGTGTGTTCTTTGGTAGTGTTACCCAGAATGTACTCGGAGAGTACACAGGCACGAGAAGGGTACATGGCCTGGGACACGCCGTTTCTACCCCTCCCTGGCCAGACCCGACCAGATACACGGGATACCCCGTGTACTAGTACACGGGTAGGCGACACGGACACGGGTAGAGACCATGTACGGGCACATGGCCAAATTACACTGAGCGAGCCCAGGTGCTTGAACACAACCTGTGATTTCTTCAATACACCGTGTAGTTTCATTATATCCTACAAGCCCAAGGACACGGGCCGTTTACACAGGCAGTACCCGGGGTCAAGGAACACGATGTGTGCTTTACTACACGCCGTGTAGTTTGGTTTGAAAGGCTTGAACGAAGGACACGGGCCGTTTAAATGGGCAGTACTCGGGGTCAAGGAACATGGAGTGTGACCATACTACATGTCGGGTAACCTTTTCTTCATGACTTGAGCCACTTGTCTTCTGTGGATATGACTAGCCTTCTTAGGGTTCGTACCCTTGGTCTTTTCCCTGGAGGTTCTGGTATCATTTCCATTACACGGGAGTATGATCCCTTCAGTAGAACTCCCTGAATAGAGTTGTTAGAATCCTCTCAATGAGACTTAGAGCCAGATCCTCTATTCATTCCTGAAACCCTAGGTAGAGTTCTTGGTATGGACGTGAACTTTACCCCGTCGCTGATCCTCTGCTTAGCGGATTAGGTCAGACTGAGTTGTTGGAATCACCCCATGACTTGGTTGTGATCCTCACCTGAGCATCATTTTCCCAATGTACTTGTGGAGTGTTTTCTCCTGGAACGATTAATTCATGTCTCTCTCTTCAGACCTAAGAGTGTGTTCTTCCGATGGTATGCTTAGTGGAATCTTTGAGCTGGATCATAGTGGTGGTTTCGCGATGGTTGTCTGTGTATGAGTATATCTGGATATTCATGTTATATGTTCCATAGATATATACTATGTAGAGCTGACAGAACCTTTCATCATGGTATTTTCCTTTGTTGTTTTTCCTTTGTGGTTTTCTGGGTGTCCTACTGGGTATTGTTGTACTCACCCCTGCATGGGTTTTTCCCGCATGTGTCGTGTCTTGTACAGAATAGCGAGCCTTTGACAGGATTCTAGGTGGATCAGGACCAAACGGTGCTCAGTTAGATCAGACAGGCCGAGGTGTGTTCCTTCGATGATAGGTTGCAGTTCTAATAACTTTTTCTACAGGTTGGACTTGTTGAAGACTTTCTTTTGGTGGGCTTGTACTTTTGGCCCAGGGTTTTACTTTACTGTACATCAGTTCCCTATCGTACTCTGTTGGTTGGGTTTTTAGTGTATGCATGCTTTTACCAACTTTAGTAGTTTTTACTTTTCAGATTTGTGGGATTGGAAATGTGTGTGCGTGTGTACAAGTTTATAGGGAATGCCTCCCATGTTAGTAGCATGCCTACTCGGTGCCAGTCACCAGCCCCTGGCCATTGGAGGCGGTTTTGGGGAGTTGTGGCTCAGGCCCCACCAGGACGGGTCATGAAAATTATCTACCTTCTTACCGTCTTATTAATTGGGAATTTATCATGTCGCTTGTGCATACATGTTCACTAACACCTCCACAAAACGATGTGTTTTTTTCATTCCAGACTCACATGTATGGTCATAGGGATAGAATTTATGAATAAATATGATATTTACATCATGATAATTATTATATAGATTTGAACAATTATTTCCCTTTATTCCTTTATATCATTTTGAAAAATGAAAATGTCACTCACGTGTAAGAACGTACAAAATTCCTTGGGAAATGATGTATTCAGTATTTCAGAGCCTCATTATATAAAAGAATCCAAAATAATATTTAATTTTAAAAAATGATAATTTTTACGTGTTTAAAATTCTATAGATTACTGAACCATGGACCCTTTGACCATGGTTAACACAAAAAAGTGGTTTTCGGTGAAATAACCTTAAAACATCATATTTTCCCATATATGATTTAGTAACAAAACATAACATGTTAATAAATGAAATAAAAGTAATAATAATAGATGAATGAAATATGGTTCCTATATGTGTAAATAATTAATATAACTTCATTATAATAGATATAAAAATATGTATTTGTTTTTCTAGTATAAATGTATATGATTTTATTCAAAACCATTTTTTAATGTTATCCATTAAAAATCATTCTTTTTCTTATCAATGTTATTTATGAGGTGTTAACTATATTGTTATATATAATTCAAATATCATTAAAGTTTATTTTTGACTTCATTTTACATTCATTTATATTTTATGAGTATTTTAAATGATTAAAACATGGATTATTTTTTATTCTATTTTAAAAATTATAAAGATATTTTTTTTAAAGTTACCAAATGACATCCTTTTCCAACCATTATATTTGTTATTAAGTATCAAGATAATTCTATATGTTATGTAGGTTTTAATAAAATAACATATGACCATTGTTCACAAAATATTTACATTCAATGTGTTTCAATGAAAATACAATATTTCTTCTCAATTCATGAGATATTAAAATGAGGTTTCGCTTATGGTATTTGAGGCAAAATTTTAGGCGTTTTATTATGGGAATGAAATATTTATGGTGTTTTATTCATTTTAGGATACAGGAAAAATTATATGTTGATGGGTGGGATTCATATATTGAATTAATGCATTGAGTAATGAAATTTTCTAAAGAAGAGATGTGTGGAATTAATAAATGACGTTATTTAATTTTGATGGATTATATAAGGGTTATTATAATGGTAATTATAATGATAATGTATCAACATTCTTATATGGTTTTTCTATTTTTTACATTGTTTTAATGGAAATATTTCTATTTCTTGATTTAAATATATGATTTCATGGTAGGTTTTTACCCTTTAAAAGTGAAAATATTGTTTTTATAGAAAAAGGTTTTCCATATTTGTTATAGTTTTTCAAAAATGTATAAGTGTTAAAATTTAATCTATGTACCCACTAATAGATTTTTCATGAAAAAATGGTCATTGTTGTTAATTTAATTATTATGTAAATGAATATTTTATCTCAAATTGTATTTTTAAAAACGAACAATTCAATATAATTTTTTATTTTTTCATATGGAATAACATGTTAAATTCCATTTTATATCCCTTACTAACCTTAATTTTTCTTATTCAATGTTTTCAAATTACTCTCCTAGGGATTTTTCATGTGTGTTAATTTTAGAAACAATAATTTTGAATCTTCTTAGAGGAATATATAGTGTCATAAATGACATAGGATTGTAAACATAAAAATTGTTGTTATGGAAATAATGTAAACCCTGTGAAAATGTACACATTACTATATAATCATTTTCATAAATCTATAAAATTATAAACCGAGAAGATCATTGAAATCTAATAAAATAAAAACCTTATTATAAATAATGTAAAATGGTTTGGATATTACATAGGGTCTTATAAAAAGAATAACATTTTAGATAGATAATATGTATATAGATGGTGAGATAATATAAATCTACCCACATTAAAAACTATTAAATTCTCTATGAAATATAGATTCATTAAAATACATATTATTCAGTACAAGAAACCCAAAAATAATTGTTATCATGGTTAATATAAGGTATTTAACATAGATTTTGATTGAATAGAATGGTTAGTCGTGTATTCTTAACTATTACATTGGTCTACACATGGCAGACTAGCCTTAAATTAAATGTAACCAGATGATTTCAATTGAGATAAACCATAATATAAATTTTGTATTGTTTTTTTAATAAATTATTCAAGAGTTATATAGTATATAATTAACATGATTAATTATTTAAATAACCATTTGATTGGAGAAATTATAAATGTAAGACAAATAATAGTCAAATACGGATCTTGGACAACAAATAAATATCATTTAAATATGTGTTAATAATTGTAGTTTGATAATTTTTAACAAATGTCATTATTTATTATTTTTAAGACATTATAGTCATATAAAAATAATTCTATATTAAAATAATGGAGAATGAATACATCCCATGACATATTGTTGAGATCAATTATGGAAAACCAAAATCTATGTGGGTCTAATTATCTACTATTTTATAAAATCCTTAGAATAATTTTAATATGGGAAGATAGGTTTTATATTTTTCTCAAAATAATTTTTAATGTTCTTATTGGGGAACCTAATGGTAGGGGGAAATGTTTTTATTATAATTATTATAAAATTTCTCTTTATATATTCATTTTTTATAAATTTTTTTATGGATCCTAAAGAGAAGATTAAAATATAGAATGCTGATTTTTAACGAAAGATATGAAATTTAAAGATTGTATGTCATGAATCGTATATAAATGCATTATAATATGTTTATAAATATTTTTTGTTGTTTAAGAAGTCTAAGGATTCTTCTGTTTCAATCCATGATTTTAATATGATATCTCCAATTAATGATATAAAAATATAAGGTTTTTCTCACTAGAGAGATATAGCTACATAATTCATCCTATAATAATTTATAGATAAATTTTATTTAACTGTTATTAACTATAACATGAATGTGTTTGTGAAAACATTATCCAAATTCTTAAATATAATGATGTTAGTTTAGTAGGACAAGAAATTTATATGATCAAATACCATGATTATAGTAAATACAAATAGTGGTATAAAATTTTTCAAATAAGAAGAAATGACATTGAATTTCCATGGTTTCATCATTAAAATGGAAAAGAGGTACAATTTGAGAGTGGTATTTTTTCTATTTTTAGAATCCTATACAGTTTAAATGAAAATTTCAAGAATAATTTATTGAGAAAAAGAATCTAAATTTATAATCCATGTAATGTGTTTAAGTTAAAAAAAATAAACTAATGAAATTCAATATCTGATATGAATCTAACTATACAACATTCAATTTTTATGCATGTGTAAATGAGTATGGGGATATGTAAAAAAGTTAATACTGGGAGACAATAATTTATACCTTGATAGAGAAATCTAGGGTTTCTGGTTTGGATGAAGATACATTTCACCCAACTTATTACATAAGATTTAATAAATAATATTATTTGTTTTATATTTACTTATCTCATGTCAGATAAAAATGAAAATCGACATGAAAAGTAATTATTTTGAGTTAACAAAAATCTATTTTAAATCAAATTGTTTATATTCTTATAAAAAATCCTATAACATCATATTACAAATATTATATAAATGAAGGAATATAAGTTTATTTATATTATTGAAATAGATAAGTTCCAATATATTAAAATTATAAATTTGTAAATTTAAAATATTCTGTAAAAAAGTTCTATAAATAAAAAAATAAGAAGTAATAAAAAATAATATAATGTATTATTTTTTATTTAAATTTCATAAATTTCATAAAGTATATATTTTTTATTTTCATTAGTATAATAGGTTATTTTGTATTGGAATGAATCATTTTCAAAATATATAGCTTCTATGATACCATATAATTTTTTTGTTGTGCGCACCAAATAATTACGAATTCACTATCTATAAAGACCATGAAATTGTCTATAAACCATTGTTTCTGCAACCACCCTTGTTAGTTTCGATCATGGTACACATATGTTTTTAAAATAACCAGATGTAATGAACTGGAATAATTTTTGATAAAATATCATAAATGGGTAATCAAATTCATAATATATTATAATTTAAAACATATTTTGAACTTTTTATATATAAAATCTATTATAAGAAAATTTATATAGTTTTAAAATCTAGGGTTCTAATGTAATTTTTAGAGCTAAACCTATGATATATTCTATGATATATGGGTATAATGTAAGGGTATGGACTAAGGTTATGAGCTAAATATGTGAGCTAAATTCCTTTGATAAAGCATCATTGAAAGAATTAAACATTGAACGACCTATATAATTTTCCTATAAATTTGTTTCATGGATCAATGTTGGAAGTGGATTATCAAAATTTCACATAAAAAAAGGGGATATCCCAATTTTTAATGAACCACTACAAAGATAATTTTCTACCAAAAAAGACATGAATGAATCCAATGCCTAACCTTTTATTAATATACATTTTTTTCTATGAAAAATTTTGGGATCAAATTTTAAAAAGTGATTCACATGAGTGACCACATAAAGAAGTAGATATCCTAAGGATTAATGAACAACAATAAGTTTATTTTTATACATTAGTTATAATTCATGGAGTTAAATTATATTCTTAGAGAAGTCATCTTCTAATTTCTGCAAATAGGTTTGTTGGATCGCATTTAAAAGAGAACAATCCAGTGTTCCCACTCAAAATAGGTGACCCCCCATGTTTTAAAGAAGTATACCAAATCTATTGTCAGTCCCTAAATAACATCTTATAACTAAGTAATACCCTAAAAACACTCCATTAATTACATAAATATATATTAGGTTGATCCCATTCGAATGGTATTGATAAATATTTTAAAATAAAAGGATTTAAACAGAAAATCATTGTAATAAACAATATAAAATCTATGTGAATTCCATGTTGGATCATAAGAAACCAAAATAGTGAAAACTAGACATACACCAAGATTGATTATTAGTGTTCTCAAGGATCATGGTTTTATGAAAATATACATTTTTTATAAATATTCTCTTGAAACCCACTATTTTACAAGGATATGTATAGAGAAATAGATTACTATTGATGACCCAACATATAAATGTTCATCATTCAGAGCTTTGAGAATAATATACGAGCTATATGTATCCAACACCAGTGCATTAAACATAAAAATATATGAGAGAAATATAATATGGATTCATTTATAATATCTGATGTTTTTAATAAGAATGGTTTTTAAATAAAAATTTTACTATGGCCTTGAATTTGGATCTGGTTGGAAGTAATCCATAAAAACATTTTGATGATGGCTGAGAAAAGAGTACGGATGAATACCCCCCTAAATTTTTGAATATTTCACCAATACATTAAATTAACTAAGGTATTAGTATGCACAAATATTTCTTATCTGGGTGAAGTAATTTTATATCAACAAGGGAGGACTGCTGGATATTATATAAAAATATTACGTTTCTCATTTTGTTGGGAGGGTAGATTTTCCAAAACCATAACTTCAATATATCTACTTTTATGATTATTACATTTATAAATGAATATCATATATGATTATGTAACCTAAAAATAATAGGAATCCTATATCCCAAAGATGATATAACCCTAGGGATTCACCATTCCAACATAGGTCATAATGGAATAGTCAGTCATGTAACCCTTTGAAAATATTCTTATTTTTTCTTACAGGCCCATGGAATAGATTTTATGCCTAAATTCAGTCTTCTATGTTGAGTTATAGACCTCTATTTATAAGATACATTCTCAATATAATCATATAACTTTTCTATACTATAAAAGACAATCCATTCTATAAAAGATACTGTTAGGTCAATTTTGTGTGGAAGATTCAATGTTTTCATTCTCTCTAGTATCACCTCGTTCTCATCCAGGACTTTTCATTTTGTAAGTACCACACCCCTGAAATACTTATGTTCCTTTCAACTACTAGTCTTTATAATATTACCCTAAACTAAACAAAAAATTATTCTTCATCACATAACCTAAAATTGTATTCAAAAGAGGTATTTGTTTCATGACATAAAAAGGAACATCATAATAGTCATTTCCAAATGAATATAAAATATAATTTATAAAATTATTCATGAAATACATTAAATTTCATTATATTTATGCTTCCATTGAGTTAAAATATAATATTTTTTATGTAAATATGAGTCCCATGACTAGTTAAATGGATTTATATTGTGGCCTTCAACTATATATATCTTAGGATTACCACAATAAAGATTCATTGGAATCATGATATGGGTCCAATACCAACATAGTTTAAAAAACCCTTTCCCAATGCCTTCTTATATGAGATTAGACTATAGAGTTCCATTTATATAGCATAAAATATTCGATAAGAAATATTTACCAAGACCATCTACATCTAATATGGAGAAATTTAGCATTATATTGTAAATCTATAAATGAATTAATATCAATCTATACTTTTCATTAATGATTATTAATATTTTTTGAATAATTTTTTTATGAATATTTTTATATATATATAGTCCCATAAAAAATAATAATCCCCTTTGAGGGTTGATTACATATTACATCCTCTCTATATTAAAAATTTTATATATATTCAAACAAAAATATATTATTGGTGGGGGAAATGATAGAAATTAAAAGATTGAGAAATTTATGTGTAATTCATTATGCTTAAAAAATACTGATTGAAGAGAAATATCAGTTTAAAATACTAGAAGTATGGGTTATTTTTTCCAACTTCCTATAGATTAAAATGAATATATATTCCTAAAAATGATTAATTTTTTGATTCAAACTATATTACAGGTCATGCAACAGAGATAAGAGTTAACATGATTGAATATCAGAACAAAAAATTTCCATGCACATATGTTACAAGTGCTTATACTATAACCACCTCATTTTCAAGGAAAGAAAAAAATCTCTCACCCACAAACACCACCATCACAAAATGGTAGACAACTTGGTTTAATATTAATTCAATGGTAGTATAAAACCAAACATTAATGAATCATATTAAAAGTTGTATGAGTTAATCTATATAGGAATTCAACTTATCAATAACTTTGAACGGGATAAAAAAACCATTTCATAACATCAAAATAAATTTAGATTATCTCTTAAATGTGAGATAATTTTTTTATAATGTATTTGGATGAAACTGATGAAGAAATCCCATATGTTAACCTAGTTACCCAGGAGGACTACGATAATTTAAGGTAATCACCAACATAAAAATATCTCATCTTCCCTATAAAATCCGTAGAATCTATTTAAATTAACATCCTAACTTAGTCACTAAAAAGGGAGACTGTCATGAATAGTCAACCACTATAATTCTTTATTCGATTGGTTTTCTATGATTTTCATTCACCATAAAATTTTGACATCAACCCTAAATGATATCCTAGAAAGAGACAAAATACTTTTGAGATATAAACATAAACCATTTTTGGCTTGGAGTATAGTATCCTTGATAGTTCATTATTACCCTTGGGGGAATGAAACAATTGCTAAAAAGGTATTCCCTAAAATAATAAAGATAACTAATATGGAGGACCTATGTATAGTGACAATTAATATATCCATTTTATAGGAATTACTTACAATAACTAAACAAAAATTGATGGGTGTCCTCCCGATGGTTCCCATCATATAATTCCTCTTTATTATGAAGAAAATTTATAATATAGAGGCCCTTCTAATGTCGGTGAATAATGAAATAACCATTGAATTCTTCCCTATGTTACTCACAATTATGACCATACTCAAGAAAAAATGTACATCTAAAATGGATTTCAACCCGATCAAACTAAAAATATAGTAACAATTGATTCCCTCTCTATGGTACCTATTGTAGAGACCCTCTCAATTAAAAAATTAAATCACTATGAACATTCTATGGTAAGAAAATAAGAACCCAAAAATAATTTAATTCCCAGTTATGGTTCCATTCATGGTGATCTTTTTCATGAAGAAACCTCAATATAGAAATGTGGTCATCCCCAAGATGATTAATAGTACATAATCTATTGAGGTTCTTCCTTTGGTACATGCTTCAGAGGTCGTACCAATGGGGAAAAATCAAATAACTGTAGTGATGATCCCATTTGAAATAAATAAACTAGAATCTATAGTAGTCCTCCTCATGGTATATCCTATAGAGTTTATCCAAAAAATGTTGTTTGGAGTTAAAACAGTCCTCCCTAATCCATTAAAGAAGGAAACAACTATGGAGTAACTCCCTATTCTATGCAACATAGAGGGCCACCCCATTATGAAACATCAAAACAAAATAGTGTTCATCAACAAGAGGTATAGGAATATAGATTCCATAAAATCCAATCTCATGGTACTTATAGCAGAGGACCACCCAATGATAAAATGTAAAACCAACACAATGTTCATTCTTAGGGAAATAAAGAACCAAGAAATACAGAAGGTTTCCCATATGAAACCCTCTCTGGGGATCCTTCCCATGATGAGACAACAATCCATTATAGAGTCCCCCCTAATGAAATTAATAGAGTACAAATCATGGAATGTATCCCAATGGTACCTATTGTAGTGGAATTTTCACAATGATCTAGAAAAATAATATGGTGTTCATACCCACGTTGTTGTTATTTTAATTCCACTTTACTACTTAGTGATACAATTATAATAATATATAGATATATAATACACCCAATTTTTATTTATTTGTTCATTCTCTTTTTTAGTATATGTTTTGAGAGAGTTTGTATTATCATCCTCATTATTGGGAAATTTTTTTTTTTAAAAATTTGATGATATCAAAAATGAATTGAACCTACATGATAAATCAAATGGAAATTATCTATAATCATCAAGTCCCAAAAATGATATATCTAGTGAAGAAAATGATGATTCCAATAACATAAGGAATAAATTTTTAGATGAAAAAAATAAAAAATTTGAATTAGATCCTCTGTATATCTTAGTATATTATCCATATGATCATTAATGAATTTTATATATCATATCTCTACTAAAACACCTTGGAAATGTTTAACCAATCTAGATATTAGAACATACCTTACATAGAGTATACTGATCCTCTGTGAAATTGGATGTATAAACCATTCTATAACATTATCATAGAAAATAATAACCAAATTTTAAAAAATATAAATACTATATGGTTAGATTTATGAAACTCTTGTCTCTCTAGAGGACATAATAGGAATTCCAAATAAAATTGTTCTATTTAAATGATTCTCTATGAAGTCACATAGAAATTAAAAGTTTCAAAGATCCTCAGCTGAAAATACGCCATTATAAAAAGATCATCTATTATAGTGGGAACCCATGAGCCAGTATATTTTTGAAAAAACACTACATCCAACTCAGATAAAATTATGTGCTCAAGAAGAGTGAATATCAGGAATAATGCATATAATTTCATGGTACACCCCTAGCTTACTAGGATGAATGAATTCATACATCCACTATCACCTCACATATAATTTAATAATTAGAAGTATACCATGATCACTACTGTGTATCCTAACAAATTTTGGTTATTCACAAATATTTGAATAAATCCTTAGATAGTTAGGAAGCTATCTCTTATACATGGTACATCATTTGTGTTTATTAGAGGAAAATGAATTTACAATTATTCTATAGAATAAATCTTTAGTTTCACAAAAAACCAATACAACAAAATTATAAGGAATAATTACCCAAAAAACAAAAATTCAGAATTCCCTCCATTGATTCTAAATATGGTTGATTATATTGGTTACCTCGATTCCTAAATAGATGTTGATGAATCCATAATACATACAAAGGAATATGAGGGCATAGTGTGTTTGGTAATAAAATCAGTTGTTATTATTTCTGTTCTCCCAAATGAGGTATTTGAATTAGTTTTTATAATGATAGGGATAAAGGGGAGGAATATAAAGACATTTTCACCAATACATAGATATATAAATAGGGGGTATGTATCAACATAAAAGACAAGACCCAAAACTAGTTTACCCACCAAAACTATCAAGTTCAATTTCATGAATTACCATTGAAAAAGGAAATGATGTGACAATTTCCTCCACCCACGAGCCACCAGAATCTATTTGAGGAATATATAATTAGGAATATATTTCCCTTGTGGTAGAGATAAAAGAAAATTAGAATGAAAATTAATGGTTACATATTTTAAATAAATTATATTTTTGATGATTTTTGGATGATACCTCTCCATCACAAGATAAAACATGTTGATAAAATGAAACAATTCATCTAGTTATGGAAAACTAGATCCAAATGTTTGGAAAAAGAAAAAATCAACCTATTTTATGATCACCTCTTCGGGGAGCATCATGGATGATAAAACATGGTGAAATATTAGTCTATTTAATGGAATTCTTCCATATTATTGAGAAAAAAAGAAATATGTTTCCTACCTATAAAAAAAGTACATCATCCCCTAATATTTTGGAAAACTTTATATCACTTTGTCCATAATTTCATTATATATAGTCATTATCGTACCTAGATTATCATGATAAAGTACCCATGAGAGTTTTTTTCCTCCAATATAAAGGAAACATCATTGATGTGATAATCATCAAAATAATAAACCTCTCCCCATAAATTGATTGACTTTTATGGACCATTTCCTATATCTTAATTGTATCTACAAGGTCATTTTGTTTAAAGTAGAATAGTCATATTTGGGAATTGGTGTTGTTAATTTAACAAAAAATTTAATATGGTATATTCCTTCACACTTGCAAAGGTCCTTATGTATGTGAAATTTCCATTTTTCATTATCTTAATTATTCCTTTGAGGATAATGATGTTATTGGGAGTGATCTTGAAGGGTCTTGATAAAAACTTTCTTTACCATCAATTTTTATATAATATAATCTATGGTTCGTTCATATTCAGGGATTAGATTCCAAATATGATCGATAAATGGTTGTTGACATTATGGATACTCATACCACATTTATATCATGATGTTTACCTTGAGTAGAAAATGAATTGTGTATAAAAGAATCAATACCATAAATATTTCAAGGATAGAAAAATTAGGATCTTTTAATTTTTTATAAAGTATATTCCTATGTAATTTATCTATTCTACAGAGCATAATTTCTTTTGATTCCATATATTTGGAATCTTGAGGAGGTATTTTTCAATAGTTATTTAAATTATTTCCCTTAGAATCCGCTTTATGGGAATAAAATCCAATAATGGATTTTATTATGTTATACGATTTTGAAGTACATAGAACAATTCGTCATATATATATATAGAGACCTAACACAAATAAAATCAAATATAACTACCTATGTACTCCCCAATAATTGTTTTAAACTTGAACAATTATATAAAATCATCATGTACTTATCATATGACCATAAAACATAAGGATTCATGTCGTCATCGCATGACCATAATATATATTTCGTAACATCATTCCAATATATTATTAAAATAAATATAGTGGTTCTTATAACAATAAAATACCATTTATAGTGTATTTCCATTGTGGTAAGACCTTAGACTGAATTAATTATTAAAATTATCATATATCATTAAAATACATTGAGAGGTCTTAGCCACATGAACAAAAAATATCTAGTATTGTTTTTTTATATAACATAAAAATATATATAATATAATTATTTAAACATGCTATTAAAATTTATTTAATGGTCCTCAAATAAATAAAATAAATTGGATTTGTTATGGTCTAACCTGTATGACCCAAAATTGTTGTGTTAGTCCTTAGTCCATGGTAATAAAATGAATAACCTTCTTTCTATTAAAATATATATATATATATATATAGGATTTTTTTTCTAGTAACATTTATATCTAATTCATTGGAAATATTTTTTTTATTTTATATATATACCTATCCTATGTTAATAAATATCCTATTCTGTAACCATGTCTATATTTCTTCTTATGACAATGTTGAATTTAGTAATGTCATCATTAAATATTATAGGCCTGGTCATAGGTCTTACTCTCTCTCTTTTTCCAATAACAAACAATATCTTATTCCTTCATTTTGGATTTATCATGTCATATTGAATTCTGAGAAATATATGGGAATATATTCTCATGATGATAAGATACATAATTTAATGACCTTAAATACTATAGGTTACAAAAAACCATAGTATATTTAAATATTGTTCTTATAGTGAGGGATGTTTTAAAAACATATAATCTAAATGGAAATCCGAGATCTTGAAAATTTGTAAAGGATGTGATTGATTGTGTTCAAAGGATTAAGAGATTGGTAATACTATTTTTTTATCCATATATCTCTCAAGTATATTGGGACTTTGGGGATGTGTCAGTGGTTTCAATGTTTTTAGGGTATAATGTTTTCAGAATTAGAAGAGTTTGTATCTCGTGTGATGGTATTTTTTAATGCTTTTAGTACATTCATTCGTGGGATACATTGGATTTTAATCATTGGTAATTAATTTTTGAATGTGTTTTGGGTTTTTTAATTATTTTTAGTATCTCTATAAAACATAAATAGTATTTAGTGTTATGGTATTTTTATACATGGATAATATTTTTTTGGAGGGTGTCTTGGAAATTTAGTTTCTACTACAAATAACCCTATATAAATTGGTTAACCCTTTGAAGGGTATGAAAAATTAACTAAATATTGAAAAATCCCCATGTATATGTGTAATTCTTCTATAGAATGGATAAGGTAAATTCAACTATGTTTTAAATGTACCATATTAGGAGTTATTGTAGAGAAGTTAGTTTTCATGGGTTTTTCCTTTGACTATATAATGGTATATATCTAGAATCATCATAGGAGTCAGTGTGGTGTTTTTTTTCTTGTTTCCCTGAAATTAATAAATTTTATTCACACAAATGTGTATAATTTTAAAGGTTTTGGTTTTCCTATTATTTGGGACATTTAATGGAAAATATAAGACCTCTATAGATTATGTATCATATAGTTTACCTTAGGTGTAACCTATGGTTGGTTGGAATCATACGTTCTATGAAAAGTGGACTATTGTAGTTGTTTATAATTGAAAAAAGTAATTTGTTTATTTATTTGTATTAAATTTCCGAAATAAGAAGTCTATATAAATACCCAACCATAACAAATCACCAAGGTTATCCACATAACATGGGATATATTTTAGAGGAGAAAACAAGAATTATGGGCGATCAGATCAAGGTAGATTGAGAGGCAGTGAATGAATAAGTACATCCTCATCATTGGAGAATGCATTCTTAACCAAGGATTGATCCGATATAAATTTAGGTATTTTCATTTTTGGTTACCACCCATTTTATTAAATGAATTATTGTTTTTCCTTATATTTTTTCCAGGATCTATAATTTATTTTTTTACTTCACATATTCCCTGAAATTTATTAGTTATAAATATCCAATATATTTCTTCAATTTCACCACATATCGCCCAAGGTACCCAATTTATTTTATATTTTTTCACGAATTATTGTATAATAATAGATTCAATTTACTATTATTATTTTTCACCTCTATTAATTACATTATATTCTAGTATCCCGTTGATTTATGGTTCAAAATTTCTAGTGAATGCTCATGAACAATTGAAAATACAAATTTATAGAGGTTATGGAAATGACGAATAGATTGGTGATTTGACGATGATTCATGATGAACTGTTGGTTCTGTGTGTGACCTCCATCGATCTAGGATCTGGAGTGGAAACAAAAATATTTCGAGTTTGATGGGAAAGAGTATTCATGGGTTTGTGTCCCCAAAAATCTGTCCACCAGTGACACCATGACTCCAGTTACCCAGAGTTGGTGCATTATTATATAACATTGGCATGATCACAGAAGATCAATTATTGAAAGGCTGATTAGTTTAGTAGCCTTGGAAGCACTAGATATATTCATAAGTCTTTCATTACATCATAAAGTGAAAAAAAACTACAAGAACATCTTGTCTTCATATCCCCTCATAAAATCCATGCAGGTCGTTCATAAAATACTTCTTCACATCCTGGTAAAACTAAAACATAGAATGTGGTGAGATTATATGACCAGTAAGGATAACAATATAGCGGAAACTTTCATAAATAAGCATAAACATTTAAGGGAATGTATGACTAAAAAAATCCTTTTAAACTTGAACATTATCATAATATGGTAGAAATAAAATTAAATTATTCTATTTATGTATTCACATGGATATTCTACTAGTCTAATAATCACATGAAATATCAATAAACACTTTCATAATGATGGAATTCATAATTCCATACTATAATAACCACATAGTCAAGGCCTTGTGCCAAGACTACAAATAATATTTTGTCAAGGCCTTGTTCCAAGAAACTAGTTTGTCTCATGAGACCCACAGATGCATTGAGGAGCTATTGAGGGCTCCACCAGTCATTTATTAAGTCCAATGCATTCCTCATATGAACAGGTTTAAACATAACATAAACATTCGTATTAAAACTAGCATATGAAATGTAAATACTATATACATAAACCATGAATTGTATAAAAATAACACATCCACAGTCAAACTTATCACAAAAACTTCAATACTATATGGAAGTTTTGTATCAAAATAAATCAACATCAAATAAGCTTATAATCCATCAATGGATGTTGACATAGATGAAATAAAAACTATTTTACAGAAATATCTCTTTTTTGAAATCATTTAAAAGTAATATAATTATAAAATAAAACATTTACATTGAAAATATAATTATAATATTTTAAGGGAAGGTTCCATGATTTTATAACGATGGAAAATAGACGCACCCACCGTATAAGTTAAAACTCCATTCTTCCCTTAATTCTGTCGAAAAGGTTAAAAATGACCTTGTTTGGGAAATGATGGAAAGCCTCCATTATAAAAATCTTATAAAAAGTCCACAAGGGTATAAATGACTTTAACCCACAGTCTAAAAAATATTAAGAATGATTTGAAATACATTGTTAAGAAACATGGATGTGGATGATAAAGAGGTCCCAGTAGATAATTAGATATAAACAACCTCGGATAATGAAGAGATTATGAAATAAACCCTTACCTTGTACTTTTCCTTGGTTTAGGTTAGGATAACCTCTTGTATAATAGTTAAATCATTTTTATTATGTTATATTAGAACCTTATACATTAATATGATATCATATGTGATCTTTTAATAGTTCTTTGTTAATAATATTTTAGTATTATCGTCATTTCGAGTGTTCACTTACTCATTTTGTTTTATATGTTTTGTTACATAAGAAATGTTTTTTATTCATAAGGTGTATCTTATTCATATGAATAATCGTATCAAGTCCTTAAACATTATTTTTAATCATCAAATGAAAATTAGTCTTGAATGGATACGATGGGGAATGAATCTTATCGCGTTCTTGGAGATGGTAGTCTGTACGTACGCACGAGCGAAAATATCATTCTTTTGATATTAAAATCGTATATAATTGAATATTATGTAATATATAAAGAATAATTATAATGTTATATTTATTATTTACTTCAATTACACAAAATTATCATACCCATCCAAATAATAATGTTTTGAATAACAATTACACCACGACATGGGGACAGTTAGTCGTACGTACGCACGTATGGTGAGATGTCATTCAAAGGATGGATAGAATGCTGAATATGGATGTACCATATTTATAAAAACATCCCAGTATATATAATATACTCGATTTATTAATTTAGAATGGAAATAACAAATAATTAATAAGTGGACGAAGAAAGGAACTTGAATGAGAGTGGTGAAAACATTACCTCTTCTTTGGGTTCTTCCTTTTAAATTGATCAGAAGGGCTCCTTAGGTTGGCTTTCTGATCAAAATAAGGCCTCTATATTTAATTGAGATAAGTTGATATAATATTTGGGTAGGTTTTAGCAGATACAAAAGGCATTAGAGGTATGAATTTTAGAGAAGGGGCAGTACACTTTTATAAGAGGGGTGAGGGGAACCTTAGAAAAAACATAAAATATTATTTTATAATAAATTCATATTCAGTTTATAATGGCTAAAAAGTGACTTATTTCGAGGATAAGGTGGGTATGGGTCTAAATCCTTTCATCCAATAGATTTTATACCGGTTTGGGTCACTAAATTAACCTTATCATTTATATTTAACTCTTAGTTAAATAGTTTGACATTTACCATGTCTCACTGTATTTTTATATTATATGGTTAATAAACATTCTATATAAATCAAACAGAACCCCAAGTGGTTAATTAATGATACACCTATCATTATATAAGTATTTTGGCTGAACTTTCGATTTTTATGATTATAATATCAACTAATAATATAATATTTTTTTTAAAAACTCTTTAATTTCAATTTTGACACTATTTGGTATTTTGTTTTTTCTAAACACATAAACGCATTATTACTTCGACCTAATTAATTTAATCAACCCTAAAATGTCATAGTAATCTATAAAATTCTCTTAATTGATTAAAAGTCTCAAATTATATTTATTGGGGAATTTATAATATCAATTATTTTAATATTTCACTAATAAGGTAATTACTGCATCATCATTGTGTCATAAATAAATTAAATTATTTAATGTTTAAAATTTATAAATAAAATTCAATTATGTATTAAATCCTTTAATCATTCTAATGAATATTTATAATCGAATTTATATTCTTTATAACCCTATATTAAAATTATTTTAGTTATTAAATTTTGATTTTAACTCTTTTAACTCTTCTTTGAATTAAATAATAATAAATGTCTTAATATAATCCAAGTGGACCAAAGAGGATCATATTTTATTCCTAAGGTTGTTTTTGGTCGAATTATACTTAGACAATAGAATTAGGACATGTGTTAGGGTAATAATAATATCATTTTTACCCTTAATTACCCTATTTACAATCAACCGGGGTAAATAAAAGTAAAAAGATATTATTCACCAAAAATTATTTTTATCTTATTGATCCACATTTTACTCCTTGATATTAACTTTGTCTCTTGGATTTTATAAATTCAACTCACAAAAGCGGTAATATTATGTTTTATGTGAATTTTCAAATTCTCATAGGAGATAGGTAAAAGACGGTGAAAAGTTCAATAAATATTATATATATATATAATTATTATAAACTGACTCCAATGAATTACATTGAACATATACAGGTATTATGTACCTATTTTGACATAAAAAAATTTAAATAAAATAAATAATTATTTAAATAAAAATTTGGTTTTAAACTATAACTCAGTGTTTTTCACTATTCATCAAAAATTGAATGTCTTCAGGAAAATACAAAAAAATCACCCTAAGCCAATTTCAATATTCCGAATCAAAAAAAGGAGTCCATTTTGAAAGATAATATTTATAAAATATCAAAAAGTGGGTATTAATATTCATAACGGCTAGTTTGATTGGTTGTGGTGTGTGTTAGAACTCGAAGTTGCGTACAACACACGCTACTATATTATTCAAAGAGAAGCATACCGTGGAAGCTTTGGGTGTTACAACCGGTGATGTATTGGGTGTGGAATCCCCAATATTTGGGACCCTACCATATTTTTGGTTGGAAACAGTGACAATGTCAGCATGGAAAATCATGAACAACTATCATGGGTTTCATGTGCAAACCCCCATCTATATGACATGTAGGAAATGAGCACACACTATGTAGTCCGCCAGATGTGGCGAATAAGGTTTCAGAGATGAAAAGTGTCACATGTTGGGCCTCTAGAACTATACGTTGTGTGATCTTAACCGGGTATCCAATCCATGTACCAATTATACACACCCAGAGACCTGGGGAGATCATTCATTCTTTGGGCTATGATAGGACTCTATGTGGTTGTACTTTATCATCCAACCCATTTTCAACGTTTTCACACAAAGGACCCCAGGTGGCCAGACACATCATTTCTGACTAATACACATTACGTGGAATGACATGACATTAAAAGCCATGTCCTAGGAAGAGCATGATTAGGTAGCGAGGTGAAGTCACACACTTTAAGGTCCCCCATAATCTTCCAATATACCCTCAAGAAATATCTTCCACTCATATCTAATTCCATGGGACCAATATTTTGTCCAACAATTATCCTATGTTATTTTTGTTTCTACGAATAATGTAATTGTAGAATTTGTGGAGTACGTTGAGACATGATATGAGATATTACAAGCATTATGCTTCTTCAAGTGATACGGCATGATGATAATGATAAAGGAATGATCATATGAGACATGTCTATGTTAGAACCCCCCCCCCCCCATCAAAACAATATATGGGTCCACGTACTCTTTTATATATACTTAGTGGAACCCCCGGACGTATAAGGTTGTAGGTCCCCAGTTTACTATGTGGTACCCTCTAATATACCATGGTGTGAGTCCTCTATCTACCAAGTGTAACCCCATATCATACTAGTGTTTGGGACATCTAATGACTGATTTAAACCCCATGGAAAAGTAGGGTGTTTTTCATATGTCTATTTATCTACTTATTGATAATCCATCCAATCATTTTAGGGAATTATTCCAATTTTCACCTCATGGTACCCCACTATCACACCAAGGTACGTGTCCTCATTCTATTGGGTGGAACCCCATTATCATACTATGGTGTGGGTCCATAATTATAAATTATACACCTTTCATCTATTGAGTAGTCAAAAAAATTGAGTCCTCTATATCGATTTCATTGACTGAAATGTATGATATCTAGCATCAATGACGGACATTTTGATATTCATGTTGACTCATGATCATCCAATAGGCTGTAATGATAGATATCCCATTTTTCTCCCATATTAGATTATTTTTGATAATATATATATGCTGGTGTTAATTTCCCCATTTTAAATGGATGATTTAAATTTTTTGAATCTGCATATTTCCCCCTTTGTGGTTTTTTGGTGGCATAATGGATATGTGTATACTGAACCCTACATTAGAGTTACCCACATGAGTCATGTCTTATACAAACAATATATATTTCATCATTGATATCGGTGGGGAATAGTGATTCATTGATTCATTGACTATATATAGTGGTTGGACAGAGGGATTAGTAATAATGATCTCTCATATTTCCGTTATTATAGTTGTTTTTTGGCTGGGACTCCATTTCTACCTGGGCGTGTACTTTTCCCCTTTTTATGCTTGGGTTTAAAATTTCATACTATGGTATATTTAATAGGGGTTATTTCATGTATGGTTTTTCTCTATATGTTATAGTATTTATTTTATTCCACTTCACTTTTGGATGGTTAAAGTTTTGTGCATGTTTATTGGTATATAGGCTAAGGCCTTCCTTTTTTATTATGCCTCCTCGGTTCATTCCACCTACCCCTAAACTATTTGAGGTGGGAATTGGGTTATGGTTCAATAGTTTTCCACTCGAAAGGAAGTCCCATGTAATATATGTCATTACAGAGTGTTATAATCAGAGTTCATCCATTATGATAGATTTTTGTGTTTTATCCTTATAAAGAATTGGTTGGTACATAGGAAAACAATGTCGAAATGTCTTAAATGTGGTTTTCCTATCAAAGAACCTACTATTGGTATTCTGTAAATGTATTCATACACCATCACTCTAACTAAATTATTGTTGAATCAGTATACTAATTCATCAATTCCAAGAATCAATGGTAAATTCATCATATAGTATTAAGTCCAATGACATTCCTTATTGAGTAATTTCCCAATATATATATTTTCATGTAACCATAGTATGTCTTTATAAATTTTTGGATGCCTCTTGGTTGATATATGTCTAGGATAGTTATATAGGATCGTTGAAACAATCTATTGTGTGAAGAAGCCTTAGTTCAAGGTCTATTTCGTAAGGTGATTCCTCTATAAAAGAAGGGAGTCATACCCTCACTATTAGAATAGTAGATAGTATCTGCATGTTAGGCTAATTATGTGTTTTGTATTAATTTTTCCTATTAATTACAGCATTAGAGAACATTATTCATCCATAATGGGCCAAATCACAATGTAGTGGATAAATAGCATGAGTAGATTATCTGAGTTTTCAGGCTCATGTGGACCACAAAAAATTAGACGGTTATGCTTGAAACATGTCCTTTTTGAGGAGACTAAGTGTTTTGGGGGTGTCTAGTCACTCTAAATCATAGTGAAGAGATGATTTCATGGTTTGACATTCAGTAGTTGTTTATTGAGAAGTATTACCCATTTAATTTATTATTAGTTTAGATCCATGTGATTTTGGAGATGTATCATGGTAGTGTGATAGTTTATAAGTGTCTCATGAGGGTCAATGACTATAGTTGAAACTCCCTCAGC
The DNA here is from genome assembly GCA_963277665.1 of Viscum album. Taxonomy (NCBI): domain Eukaryota; kingdom Viridiplantae; phylum Streptophyta; class Magnoliopsida; order Santalales; family Viscaceae; genus Viscum; species Viscum album. Next base: position 620,792,492 of record OY728131.1, on the reverse strand, counting down.
ATGAATTTGGATGGTTTCTTCTAGGTTCATCTATTTGAGAAGGGTCTCTATTATTACATTCATCCCTGTGAAGTCACAATGTGAATTCCCACCTATGAAGGAGTGCTAGAGAGTGCTCTAGTGATATATAGATCTCTATCTGATGGATGTCCAATAGATGAATTTGAATGTGGAATCCCTGGTCCAGGGAATTCTAAAATAGCCAACAAGCACGGGTCTATAGGGACTCGAAGTAGGGGGACCTTCTCATGGATGGACATAGTCACACGAACATACAATGAAGTATTTCTTTAGAGGTTCATGTCAACCAAAATAAGGGATATTATAATATTTTTAAATTAATAATCACATAAAACAAGATTTCCTAACCTGACATGTTGAGGAGGGTATGCAGGTAGCAGATGGACCATGACAGTATATGCATCATCATGTTTAGAGATGTTGCAAGCATTTACTGGGTGACCCCTAAGGATTTAATTCTTGTATAGAAGTGTTTTTAACTATGTATGGAGGATCAGGTGGTGGGGAATGACTCTATGATAATGTCCCACCACCAAAACCACTAAATTTCCCATTCTAGGTTCATAGGTCTAGCTCTTGGTACTACATGAAGTTTCCATCTATAAATGGGTATGTAGAATTTCAACACGTAATGATCTAAGGTAGAATCTATGTTTATTGTACTGTTTCTACAGAATTGATAAAAAAATAGGTGTTAGTCAATCATTTATCTTTATATACCCTGTGAGAGATCTATAACACCGGATTGACACCTTTTCCTAACAACTTTTATAGAGGATTCAGGTTGGTGGGATATTTTGATATCACTTATATGTCTGGAGTTCGAGGTAGTTCTCTAAGGAGAGTGTTGTTTAGAGGGAAATATGGGTCATCATAATGAACACTTATGAATCAATTTTGGGTATATAGTTTATTTCCCAAGTTATATTATATATCGATGGTCATTTCGGGCAGTTGAGATACCTTTGAATAGATTGGATTTGATTCTCATGTATTGGTGAGAGAGATCTCATGGTAAAGAGAGTGGGTCTTATGAGCATAAGGCTGCATCCCATCACCCATCAGTTGGAGAGTTTTTTCCAAAGTACAATAGTATATTCTAGCAACTGTATTCCTTTAATAATGTCGGAATTTTTTAGGTGTATTTCCTACATATATATTGGGAGTACATTTGAGGTAGAAGATAGACTTCTTAATTGAATTTCACGTTGGTATGATATCTATATCATTTGAGGCATATCTAGTGTCCCTTTCCAATAATTGGGATCATGGGGTGCATTTAGAGGACCTTTAAGGGAATCAATTTATGTGATCTAGTGTGTCCCCCTGGGAAACCCCATTTTTTCATGAACAAGGAGGACATGATATATAGTCCTTTTATTGATTATTGTTGTTAAACCATGTAATGATCCTGGAAATTTACCCATTTCCAAGGATTTATGACCTCTATAACAATATGATACATGTTACAGGGTTTATAAAGAAGTATATCACGTATGAAAATTAAAAATTTAGGTCTTTCATGGATGATATTTTGGATATGGAATTTTTATGTCACCATAAACACTATCACTTCCTAGTTTTTGATTTTTGTGTACAGAATTACTCAATATATTTTATATCTACAATGTACTAGTTCTAAAATCCATACTAATACTAATTTTTTTTCATAGTTTATTATATAAACATTTTTATTGTGTTAGTGGAGGATCATGAATAGAATATGAGATTTTTCAAAGATATACTCTTGGAGCATCCCTTTTATGGTAAAATCATGAAGTGTAACATTCAGATCCAAGAGGTCTAGATTCTGGGAGATGTATTATTTAATGATTTATTACATATCTACTCAGTAAATATTTATTCATTTCATTATTAGGATCCACCCAATAATGCAATGGAGGTGCATATTTTTTGTTGCCTAATAGGGTATAATAGTAGGTTCTTGGAATACTTCTACATGATTGAAGTCCATCTGAACACCCTAAGGGGGAAAAGGTATTACATGTCTAGATCAAGAAGTTTCAGGTAACCATTGAGTATATGATGATGAGATTGTCCATTTTTAATGTGTTGAGACTACAAAAAGAGGGTGTAGAGTATGAAGTCTTCATTGAATCCTATAGAGTTGGTCGACACTATGTGTTGGTGTAGAGGCAGGAAGTGATCGTAAATGGGTCAATATAGTTGAGACCCCATGATAATAACTACATGAAACATGAATAAGTGATAGAATTATTAGAAATCATTATAAAGATGTGGTAGAACTGTCTTATAGGTGAGATTTTTTTACTCGAACAACTAGAGTTTCTAGTACATCATCACTCATAGAGATCAAAACATGATATTTAATCATTGGTTAGAGTTCCTATGGGAATATGAATATGATATTTTATATATTTCTTATAAAGTAAATGTTGGGGAATATTTCTTTAGTATGAAGACTAGTTCTATCTTAGTGGAGGATTATTTTGAGTAGTTGGATTCTTTGCAGCTAACCCAGTTGGTGGATATAGGATAAGTGTTTCTATAGTCGATGGTTGTGACTCCACTACTTCATCATTGTTTGAGAAACCCTTTTTTATAAACCGTAAAACTGAGGTTCTATATGATAAGATATCCTCGTGAGATTCATCAGATGTAATTGTAGAAAAAGAATAGAAATTAATCCCATTATAGGGATGAATGGTGGTTCTAGTCACGTTTAGTGAGGAGTTGATGAGGTAGTATCAAAATTACCCCATGGATGTATATCCTTATCTGAAAAAGATGTACATGGACTTTTAGTGTATTTTTTTGGGCTTGTATTCGCTGAAACATTGCAGATTTTTTCTTTTAGTGTCTCAAATGTAAGCGGGTGGAGGTTGAGAAGAAAGATATGGATGGTTTTACACACCCTTTTGATATACTAGAGTGGGAATGGGAGGAATATAAATTAATTTCATGACATTTATTCCATGCATTTAAAGAGGCGATGATGATATTTGGGTGAATTTTGACCAACTCGTGATGTTGGCACATATACATTACATGTGGGAACAAGGTTCAGTGGACAGTTTTGTATAGTTGTACATATGTGGAATTATTTGGATTTTTAGGGTCTAATAGAGGACTTTCTATGACTATGATACTTGATTTACATCATGTTTGTGGGTAGTACTATGTGAGGCACACTGGACTATTTTTCGAATGATCATGGAATTAGAAACCTAGAGGGACAGTCTAACTAAGAAGACTATCTGGGTGTTTGAGGATATATGGAGTTCTAGTGTGTAATATTCTCGACATATATAGAAGGATCACATGAAATTGGAAGAGTTTTATAAAAATAAAATTTATCATTATACTATCATTAGGGAACCAATCAAAGACATGTATGATATACCCTATAGGTGACCCTCATGTTCGAAAACATTTGGTGAGACATCACTTATTGGATCAAAGGTAGTCTAAAAATGACGGGGAAGGAACATGTGATTTGGGAGGATATGGGGATATCCCAGAGAATAAGGAAATATTATGTAGATCGACAAGTTAATCCCTTGTAGTTTTATTAGGGGGACCATGTTTTCCTGAGAATCTCCTTAGGATGCTAATTTTGGAGGTATGGTTGATAAAGCATGTTATCCCCTAGGTTCATCAGGCCATTTGGTATCTAATTTAGGGTCAATGGGGTTTTATAACTCCAATACACCCCCCATAGTTATATCAGGTGAATGTTGTATTCCATGTGTCACAGTTCAGAATATATGAGCATGACCATATTCACATGATTGGTTAGGTGACAGATGAATATTGAGGAAAATTCCACCTCATAGAAAACCCAATGGAGACTAGTGATAGGTCGGAGAAGATCTGTAATGGAATGACCATTACATAGGTTCATGTACTTTTTTAGCATGATAACATGTAGCATATGTCCTTGGAGTGGGAGAATCAGATGTGAATCACATCACAGGAAAATGGATGATCATATTTAGGTGATTCAAGGGGAAACAAATGCTGTGAGTCAACCTCATCAGTGGAGAAAACATTATTCACCAATGATAAATCCTAAATCAATATAGGTTTAATCATTTTTAGTTTATAAACATTTATTAAAATATTGATTAAATATCCTTATCTAGATCCCATGATCTATGATTGATATGTTCATCTCAAGATCCACATATTATTGGTTATATATAAATAGTATAACGCTTCTATTTCACTAGTTACCACAATGGATTCCCAAATTATATGATCATTTCACAATGATTTTTGACCAATTATTCTTTCAAATTTCATAAGTAATTTCCCCCCAAATTTCATCGTATTTTTCATGGTTATCTCATAGGTAAACTGTTCAACATTTTAGGGTGATTTTGAGAATGATATTACCCCTATATTTCTGATGGCTTTGTGAATGATGAACAAATTAGTGATTTTAGGAAGGATTGTGATGAGTTGTGGGTTGGGGATGAGTCCCCCATGGATCCATGATTGGATGAGACAGTAGGAATATCTCAATTATGTTGGGAAGGAGTCATTTTGGATTTGAATAGTCTTAATCTAGCCGCTGATGATTGATTCATAATTGAAAACGCTACATACCGAACCCCTGGAATGATTTGGGATAGAAAAGGTGATGGATGTTATGTGGATAATTTCATAGTTCATTCCTGGCATCCTATGAAAAACTATACAATAAGATGTGTAGTCCAAGAATAAATTTCTTATAGGTAACCAATTGAAGAGGCTAGATTTTTTGGTAATATAAGGATCATACATCGTGTGGTTGGGACTATACATCATGTGACCATACCCGAGTATCTATTCTTTGTGACATGTGTATACACCACAAAATCCTAGGTGGGAATAAATTTCTCGTGTCACATAGACACATCGTGGTGTTTTTCATTCTCATTTATGTCATGTTCCAGGTGAATAGACCCAAGACCCCAGTTGGATAGTCATGGTGTTTCCCACTTTTACACACTATGTGTCGTGACATGGATTCTATTCCATTTCTATGAAATAACACTACTAGGATGTGGGGCATGGTCACACCCTATGTTGACCCCCGTACAAGACAACAATTTCCATAATAACCTTCTTTCTATTTTATCTCCTTTATTAGGGCACAAATATTTTTCTAGTGAGTCGCCTATCTTGGGAGTTTTCTATGATGAACAGGATGATATCCTTCATAGTGGCTATCAAGATAAAATGTGAGGTGTTATGAGTGTGATTCTTCATTAAGGGTTTCTCAATAATAGCATTTATGAAACCATAGTCATCTGAGATATTCCGAGTTTGGAAACCACATGTCACAATAGAGAACAGATCCCCATATTCCTCTCTATATACTATATGGATTCTCATAATGTACTAGGTTTTGGGTCCTCTATTTACGGACCGGTAACCCATGATTGTCCATGGTGCAGGTCCTCTATATACTGAGTGTAACCCACCCTATCGTACTAGAGAATGACTATTATGTTCACTTAGTGGAACCCCCTAATAGAATAGGGCACAAGTAAACTATCTTTTTATTTACTGAGTGGTACCCCCTCCCACTATCGTTCTATGGTGCATGTCCTTTATTCATTGAGTGGTGCCCCAAAGCTACACCAGGTAATAGGTCTCCTATTTCATTAGTATTCCACCTTATCATACTATGGTGTGGGTTCTCTATTAGATATTATTCCACTGTAGATATGTGGAATAGAGATAAAGTTTGGTTCCTCCACATGTATTTCTCTAACATACATGTGAGAAGTTGGGAATTGGTGATGGGCCGTTGGATCTGGATGCAAACTCATCATCTTGGGAATGTTTGTGGAGTTTCATATCCCAATTCTCTCACATAGTGTATTATTTTTATACATATCTCTATGATTAGTTTTGTATCCCTATTTTTATGGATTAACCAGACCATTTTTTTAATGGATGGGGCTGAAGGATCATTTATTATTTAATTTAAATACCTCTTTTAAAATGGGTAGAGGGGGGTCCATTACATATCCCAAAGTTCCAATACCACGGTGTCTAAATTCAAGGCCCGAAAACCCATTAATTTGGCCCAAAGGGCCCTTCGGTGAATAATACTACATCTTTATCCAGGCTTCTATAGTTCCTGTTACAGTACTGCATCTGCTATAGTGGCACCACACTATATTCCCACACTACTACAGTACTTCTACAATGACCATCTACAGTTCCACTATATTATCATAGAAATTTTTTCATGCCTGGATTCGATCCTGGGACTTTTGGATGCTAAGCACGAGCCTTTATAACTTTAGTAAATTCTTTTTCGAAAACCAATTATGGGTAACGAGGTATAGGTGAATTCCATTCCATGCATATTCTGGGCCCCATTCAACACATGTGCATAGCTCGTCCCTAGAAAAATTTGATCATAGAGAGACTCGAACCTGTGCCCATTTTGTTGGTGGGGTGTGACCACCTTGAACGGTACCACTAAGCCAACCCTGATTGAAAAATGATTTGTGGGTAAGGATGTATAGGTGATCTCCAAACCACTCTTATTTAGGGCCACATTCACAACATGCATGTTGCTCATCCCCAAATAAATTTGTGAATGGAGAGACTCAAACTTGTTCCAACTCTGTTGCTGGGGAGTGGCCATCATACGCAGTACCACAAAACCAACCCGATCATCAGACGAGTTGTGGGTAATGATTTATAGATTATTTCCACTCAATTCTTATTTTGGGCCCCATTCACCACCTGTGTGTCGCTCGTCCCCTTCTAAATTTGAGAGAGGAAATACACGAACCTATTCCAGTTTTGTTTCCAGGGAGTGGATGCCTTACATGGTACCACTAATCCAACCCCATTCAACAAATGATTTGTGGGTAACAAATTATAGATCATTGCTTAAATGAGTTTTGGGTAACAAGGTATATCTTATTTCCACGTGATGCTTATTCCAGGCATGATTCACCACCTGCTTGCCACTTGTCCCCAACTAAATTTGAGCATGAAGAGACTCAAACTCATGCCATTTCTGTTTCTGTGTAGTGGCTGCCTTACAAGGTAACACTAAGCCATCCCCGGTCAGAAAATGAGTTGTGGGTAACAAGGTATTGATGATTTACACTCTGTGCTTATTCGAGGTGACATTCAAAAACTGTGCATCACTTTCCCCTTACTAAATTCGAGCATGGTGAGACTCGAACCTACACTAGTTCCAATGCGAGAGAGTGGATGCCTTACACAGTACCACTAATACAAACCTAGTTGGCCAATATTTTGTGGGTAATGAGGTTTTTGTGTTTTCCATGCCATGCTTATTTTGGGCCTCATTCATCACATGCATGCCACATGACCCCATCTAAATTTGAGTGTGGAAAGTCTCGAACCAGTGCGAGTTCCATTTTCGAGGAGTGGCCGCCTTTCATGGTACCACTAAGCCAAACCCAAGCGGTTATACATGTTGTGGATAACGAGGTATAGGTGGTTTCCATGCAATGCTACTTATGGCATCATTCTCCACCTGTGCACAGCTTGTCCCCAATTAAATTCAAGTGTGGTGAGCCTCAAACCTACTCCAATTCCACTGTTAGGGAGTGGCCGCCTTACAGAGTACCACTAAGATAACCCCAGTAGGAAATAAATTTGTGGGTAATGAGGAATATGGGTTTTTATTTTTTTATCCCTATTTTGGATTTTGGGGATTCCTACAAGGGGTGTACATACACACCCTTGTATGGCCTTTTTTGAAACATTTCATGTCTTATACATAGGAAAAATAGTTTCCATGTGAATTCAATAGAGAATTATATTACATGGTTATGTTCAACCTGTAAGGTTACCAGACATGGAGATCATGACTCATGATATCATAGTTTTTTTATAATTGTATTGTTTTAATCTTGGGACTTCATTTACATTTTGGGCCTGTATTTTTAACCTTTTTACGCTTTGGTTTTTATCTTTTTACTCTGTTATATTTCTTAAATGTTATTGTCAACATGGTTTTCTCTAGATGTCATCATATTTATTTTATTCCCATTCACTGTTTCATGTATATAGTTTTATGAATGTATATAGTTACATAGGCAAAGGCCTTCCATATATATTATTTCCTCTTTCCTCTTATTCTCATCCTCTAGACAATTTGCGGTGGACATGGGGTTGTGGCAGCTCTTCATACCTTTATCTAGGCAGTCCCTGGTAGTTCACATCATTACACATATAATTATGTATAGGTATCCCATTTTTAAAAGTAACTACCTATTTTATAACGAGGTAATGCATAAAATTAATATCTTGTTGCATAAAGGTATGTTTTTTCTATATAAATGTAACTCAACAATGATTGGTGGAAATTTCCAAGTCATATGTATGAGTTGTTTTGTTGTTACCTTTTATATGTCAAATTCCTTCCATGGTAATGAAAATAATTATATGTAACTATTGATGATGCATAAAATTAACTCCCTTAATACATAATAGTCATTAATATCAGGAAGAAAATTTTTCAAAGCTTGGGAGTCATTGTAATATGTACGGGTTTCTAGGATCTATTTGTAAGGGTAAATAATTTACTCTTATATATGATTAAGAGTAAAAGAGATTATGAAATTTTAAATTTTGTATATTTCTATATTTTACTAAAATATTAGTAAAATTATAAATGAAATAAAAATGGGGTTTTATATCTCATTAAGAAACAGATAACATGAGAGGTTACCAAATAATTCATATATGTGATTTTAATAGGGATATTCATTGATTTAGATGGTATTAGAGTGTTTCTTATTTCAGGAGATAGGACAAAGTAAATATGTCACTCCAACCTGATTCATTCTTAGTTTCTTTTCTTCATTATTTGCTACTAATATTTTTTGAATGAGGAGGGGGTTCAATGATGACACTAAAAGATCTGTGTAGAATCAAGATGATATGTTGGGGAGCTTGTTTGGATTCTCTAAAGTGAAAATTAAGATGATTAAAACACTAGGTTTTGTGGTAATTCATTAGGGTATATCAAAAGTCATATTTATTTACGGTTCTTGATGGATTTGAATGAAATTGGTGGAATTTTTAAAATGAGATCTTTTATATTTTGTGTGATATAGATCTGGGTGGATATCAATGGTTTTGTTCTCCCCATTACATAAATGTAAATCCCTTATAGATCACTGGTGAGTAATTATTTGAATATTCCAAATAAATTAACTTGGAAACTAAGTTTTTATTTAATTTTATAATAAAAACAGTTAAATGTTTTAAAATAATTATTTGTATTTTAATAGAATAATTGAATATAAATTTCTAAAATTAATTATTTTTTGTCCTTTTTTGAAAGAGGTACTAGTTTTTGTGACTTATGTTCATTTTAACATGGTTTATCATGGGTGGGAAGGGTCATGGTTACTTTAAAGGAAGAACTCCAAATCAAGTAGATGGACACTAAAAATTTCCCTATGGTTTATGAATTTTGATATGTGGATGTGATATGTGGTCCCTACACTTGTGTGAGATCATTGAAAATTTATAATTGGAATGTTTTTTTTTGAACTCCCCTGAAAATAAAATAATGGGTCTTGGGCATTGATTGACCATTGAACACTATATTTATGACTTCATATCTGATAGCTGAGGGTCAAACTATAAACATGTGTTATAATATATAATCTCCCTTAAAGGGGTAGTAAATCAAAAAAACTAAGAATACTGGTCCTTGGGGAATGTTCCCTCAGTTACTTATGGGATGGTTACCAATTATGGACAGGAATATTATGCATTAGGTTAGGTGTTTTGATACCTTACGAAATCTCAGGTGCTCTTAGCATGGTGATATGGGAGTGGGTGAGGGGGGGGGGTTATACCTCCTACTCTAGTGTTTGTCTATTCTCATGTGATGATTCCATGTAGAGGATTTATGTTTAGGTTTAGTAGGAGGATTGGCCTAACATTTATTTGAAGTGAGATGGGTGTTAGGTCATTTAGTTTTGATTAGTTTTCATATAAATTCTAGTGTGACCAGTTTGTCTAGTATGTGACCATGATTTTGTTGAGAAAGGTAATTCCAATGTGAAATGCTCTTTAACCCTTTGGTTGGGAATGAGATAAAAGACCCCATGAGGGGTGTCTAGACCTTTCTATGAATGATTGGACCATAGTGGTTACCCCAGTTTTATATTAACTCTTATGAGTATATTTATACATCTTCCACTATGTATGTAGTGATGTATGAATATAGAAAGGTATAGAGGTTTTTTTATAGTGATAATAGGTAATTTGATTTGAGATCATGCTAGTTTCTGACCCTTGTGATTTTAATATATAATGATTTATATGGTGAAAATCATTCCACCACAATGATAATATTTATGTCTCTTGGGAGGTGAACAATTCCCTTGGATTAAAATATTCATGTTTCCGGTGAGAGATGCAATTTCTCCAAATGATATAACATATATTTCAATGGACCCTATTTATTCTCCATGGTGATATGATATATATTTCCATGGAGCCCTTTTATTCCCCTCGATGATACAATATGTTATTCCAGGTAAGTTGATATTCCCCTAGATGATATAGGAGATGTGAATTTAGTGAAGGAACCAATCCCAAGCATAATATATGATGGTATTTTGGGAATATTCTTGTCTAACAGTTTATTATGGTTATCTTCCATTCATAGTGAAATCCAACACTGGCCAAAGTAGATTTTTTTGACCTAAAATGTCACGTTAGAACATGAATACCAAAAGTGATAAATATATTGTTCCTCTAAATTCAATTTTATAATTTTCCAAATATAAAAATATATATATATATATACATATATTTTGATTACTAGTTATGTTATGGACAATATTGGTTTTGGATTTTAATTTTTAATCATGACATTATCAATAAACCATGACACTCGAGCACTAGATTTGACCTCATGATCACTAGATTAGGTAAATTGGAGGCCAAGTGTTGAATGTTTCACCTGGATATAATAATCATTTTAAGGAGATGATACTACTCCCAGGCAAGGGTTCATGATAAAATTAAAATTGTCATTTTTATGGGTTCAATTGTATATTATCTTCCCATTGGGAACATGTGATGTCTATTTGACTCATGTAATAGATTTGATACATCATTTTTTAAAGAATATGTTTAATTATTATTTTATTTTCAAGTAATGTGTCACTAATTTAATCAGATGAATATTATAATGATATAGTGTTTTTTGTGGTGAATGTATTTAATGTTAGTTTCCGATATATATATATTTCAATCCATCCCATTTTTTTGTGTTGCACTAACACATTTAAATATTTTATGGATTCATGTTTGGTTTCCCATGTTATAGTTTATTTTTATAACATCATATAGTTCAATTCCTATTTCCATAAGATAAATAGCATCACATTGATTTCAATTTAGATGAACAATTACAAGTTTTACATTGTCCCATATTTATAAATCATACTCTAAATTTTCAATACACAGTGTCTTCATGGAATGGGAATCATATCAATGTATACTTCCATAAATATTTGGAGATTACTTATATTAACAAAATAAATTTTAGAACACCTAATGTCTTTAATATAGCCTTAACCTCATGTTTTATTTAATCCTAAATATCCACATATAAATTTTACATTAATTATACAGTTCAATCACATTAGGTTTCTATTTTCTATTTTTTCTTATAGAATGACATGTGGCATGATTTCATTTCCTATAGTTAGCGATGCATATATCTCCTATCATGATACCAATATTATGTTACAAATCTATTACACTCCCAATATTACTATGTAGTTTAGTTCCCAATATCTCAATCACATTAGGTTTTACTTATCCGAAATTATGCTTCCATATGCAACCATGTGTTTTGATTCCATACCAATCCACTATGAGATTAATTAAATAATCTCACAATAGGTTTCCTTTATATAATAAATATTCATTAAAATGATATTTTTTTACTTCTATATATATTTTAATGTGTATATATCATATTCTTTTCTATGTTGAAATTCCCATAACAACTATTCCTTATATATCTTTCCACTGCTATATTTCCACTCTTTCATGTTTGGCCAATCTTATTTCAACCTTTTTATGGTATAATTTTTTCAGAATTAGAATATTTTGTATCTCATGTGATGGTATTTTTTTAATGATTTTAGTACATTCAATCGTGGAATACATTGGATTTTAATTATTGGTAATTAATTTTTGAATGTGTTTTGGGGTTTTTAATGATTTTTAGTATCTCTATAAAACATAAAAAGTATTTAGTGTTATGGTATTTTTATCCATGCATAATATTTTTTTGGAGGGTGTCTTGGAAATTTAGTTTCTACTATAAATAACCCTATATAAATTGGTTAACCCTTTGAAGGGTATGAAAAATTAACTAAATATTGAAAAATCCCCATGTATATGTCTAATTCTTCTATAGAATGGATAAGGTAAATTCAACTATGTTTTAAATGTACCATATTAGGAGTTATTGTAGAGAAGTTAGTTTTCATGGGTTTTTCCTTTGACTATATAATGGTATATATCTAGAATCATCATAGGAGTCAGTGTGGTGTTTTTTTTCTTGTTTCCCTGAAATTAATAAATTTTATTCACACAAATGTGTATAATTTTAAAGGTTTTGGTTTTCCTATTATTTGGGACATTTAATGGAAAATATAGGACCTCTATAGATTCTGTATCATATAGTTTACCTTAGGTGTAACCTATGGTTGGTTGGAATCATACGTTCTATGAAAATTGGTCTATTGTAGTTGTTTATAATTGAAAAAAGTAATTTATTTATTTATTTGTATTAAATTTCCGAAATAAGAAGTCTATATAAATACCCAACCATAAAAATCACCAAGGTTATCCACATAACATGGGATATATTTTAGAGGAGATAACAAGAATGATGGGTGATCAGATCAAGGTAGATTGAGAGGCAGTGAATGAATAAGGGCATCCTCATCATTGGAGAATGCATTCATAACCAAGGATTGATCCGATATGAATTTAGGTATTTTCATTTTTGGTTACCACCCATTTTATTAAATGAATTACTATTTTTCCTTATATTTTTTCCAGGATCTATAATTTATTTTTTTTACTTCACATATTCCCTGAAATTTATTAGTTATATATATCCAATATATTTCTTCAATTTCACCATATATCGCCCAAGGTACCCAATTTATTTTATATTTTTTCACGAATTCTTGTACAATAATAGATTGAATTTACTATTATTATTTTTCACCTCTATTAATTACATTATATTCTAGTATCCCATTGATTTATGGTTCAAACTTTCTAGTGAATGCTCAAGAACAATTGAAAATCCAAATTTAAAGAGGTTATGGAAATGACGAATAGATTGGTGATTTGACGATGGGTCATGATGAACTGTTGGTTCTGTGTGTGACCACCATCAATCTAGGATATGGAGTGCAAAAAAAATATTTTTAGTTTGATGGGAAAGAGTATTCATGGGTTTGTGTCCCCAAAAATCTGTCCACCAGTGACGCCACGACTCCAGTTACCCAGAGTTAGTGCATTATTATATAACATTGGCATGATCACAGAAGATCAATTCTTGAAAGGCTGATTAGTTTATAATCCTTGGAAACACAAGATATATTCATACGTCTTTCATTACATCATAAAGTGAAAAAAAACTACAAGAACATCTTGTCTTCATATCCCCTCATAAAATACATAAAGGTCGTTCATAAATTACCTCTTCACATCCTGGTAAAACTAAAACATAGAAAGTGGTGAGATTAGATGACCAGTAAGGATAACAATATAGCAGAAACTTTCATAAATAAGCATAAACATTTAAGGCAATTTATAACTAAAACAAAAGCCTTTTAAACTTAAACATTATCATAATATGGAAGAAATAAAATTAAATTATTCTATTTATGTTTTCACATGGATATTCTACTAGTCTATTAATCACATGCAATATCAATAAACACTTTCATAATGATGGAATGCAAAATTCCATACTATAATAAACACATAGTCAAGGCCTTGTGCCAAGACTACAAATAATATTTTTTCAAGGCCTTGTGCCAAGAAACTAGTTTGTCTCATGAGACCCACCGATGCATTGAGGAGCTATTGAGGGCTCCACCCGTCACTTATTAAGTCCAATGCATTCCTCATATGAATAGGTTTAAACATAACATAAACATTCGTATTAAAACTAGCATATGAAATGTCAATACTATATCCATAAACCCTGAATGGTATAAAAATAACACATCCACAGTCAAACATATCACAAAAACTTCAATACTATATGGAAGTTTTGTATCAAAATAAATCAACTTCAAATAATCTTATAATCCATCAATGGATGTTGACATAGATGAAATAAAAACTGTTTGAGAAAAATATCTCTTTTTTGAAATCATTTAAAAGTCACATAATTATAAAATAAAACATTTACATTGAAAATATAATTATAATCTTGTAATGTAAGGTTCCATGATTTTATAACTATGGAAAATAGCAGCACCTTCCGTATAAGTTAAAACTCCATTCTTCCCTTAATTCTGTCGAAAAGGATAAAAATGACCTTGTCTGGGAAATGATGGAAAGTTTCCATTATAAAAATATTATAAAAAGTCCACAAGGGTATAAATGACTTTAACCCGTAGTCTAAAAAATAGTATGAATGATTTGAAATACATTTTTAAGAAACATGGATGTGGATGATAAAGAGGTCTCATTAGATAATTAGATATAAACAACCTCGGATAATGAAGAGATTGTGAAATAAACCCTTACCTTTTACTTTTCCTTGTTATAGGGTATGTTAGCCTCTTGTATAATAGTTAAATCATTGTTATTATGTTATATTATAATCGTATACATTAATATGATATCATATGTGATCTTTTAATAGTTCTTTGTTAATAATATTTTAGTATTATCGTCATTTCGAGTGTTCACTTACTCATTTTGTTTTATATGTTTTGTTACATAAGACATGTTTGTTATCCATAGGGTGTATCTTATTCATATACAGAATGATATCAAGTCCTTAAAAATTATTTTTAATCATCAAATGAAAATTAGTCTTGAGTGGATACGATGGGGATTGAATCTTATCGTGTTCTTGGAGACGATAGTCCGTACGTACGCATGAGCGAAAATATCATTCTTTTGACATTAAAATCATATATAATTGAATATTATGTCATATATACAGAATCATTATAATTTTATATTTATTATTTACTTCAATTAGACATCATTATCATACCCATCCAAATAATAATGATTTGAATAACAATTACACCACGACATGGGGACGGTTAGTCGTACGTACGCACGCATGGTTACATGTCATTCAAAGGATGGATAGAATACTGAATATGGATTTACCATATTTATAAAAATATCACAGTATATATAATATACTGGAGATATTATTTTAGAATGGAAATAACAAATAATTAATAAGTGGACGAAGAAAGGAACTTGAAAGAGAGTGGTGAAAACATTACCTCTTCTCGAGGTTCTTCCTTTTAAATTGATTAGAAGGGATCCTTAGGTTGGCTTTCTGATCAAAATAAGGCCTCTATATTTAATTGAGATAAGTTGATATAATATTTGGATATGTTTTAGCAGATACAAAAGGCATTAGAGGTATTAATTTTAGAGAAGGGGAAATACTTTTTTATAAGAGGGGTGAGGGGCACCTTAGAAAAAACATAAAATATTATTTTATAATAAATTCATATTCAGTTTATAATGGCTAAAAAGTGACTTATTTCGAGGATAAGGTGGAGATGGGTCGAAATCCTTTCAACCAATAGATTTAATACCGGTTTGGGTCACTAAATTAACCTTATAATTTATATTTAACTCTTAGTTAAATTTTTTGACATTTACCATGTCTCACTGTATTTTTATATTATATGGTTAATAAATATTCTATATAAATCCAATAGAACCCCAAGTAGTTAATTAATGATACACCTATCATTTTATAAGTCCTTTGGCTGAACTTTCGATATTTAGGAATATAATATCAACTAATAATATAATATTTTTTTTAAAAGCTCTTTAATTTCAATTTTGACACTATTTGGTATTTTGTTTTTTCTAAACACATAACAACATTATTAATTCGACCTAATTAATTTAATCATCCCTAAAATGTCATAGTAATCTATAAGATTCTTTTAATTGATTAAAAGTCTCAAATTATATTTATTGGGGTATTTATAATATCAATTATTTTAATATTTCACTAATAAGGTAATTACTGCATCATCATTGTGTCATAAATAAATTAAATTATTTAATGTCTAAAAATTATAAATAAAATACAATTATGTAGTAAATACTTTTATCATTCTAATGAATATTTATAATCGAATTTATATTCTTTATAACCCTATATTAAAATTATTTTAGTTATTAAATTTTTATTTTAACTCTTTTAACTCTTCTTTGAATTAAATAATAATAAATGTCCTAATATAATCCAAGTGGACCAAAGAGGATCATGTTTTATTCATAAGGTTGTTTTTGGTCGTATTATACTTAGAAAATATAATTAAGACATGTGTTATGGTAATAATAATATCAATTTTACCCTTAATTACCCTATTTACATTCAACCGGGGTAAATAAAAGTAAAAAGATACTATTCACCAAAAATTATTTTTATCTTATTGATCCATATTTTACTCCTTGATATTAACTGTGTCTCTTGGATTTTATAAATTCAACTCACAAAAGCGGTAATATTATGTTTTATGTGAATTTTCAAATTCTCATAGGAGATAGGTAAAAGACGGTGAAAAGTTCAATAAATATTATATATATATATATAATTATTATAAACTGACTCCAATGAATTACATTAAACATATATAGGTATTATGTATCTATTTTGACATAAAATAAATTTAAATAAAATAAATATTTATTTAAATGAAAATTTGGTTTTAAACTATAACTCAGTGTTTTCACTATTCATCAAAAATTGAATGTCTTCAGGAAAATACCAAAAATTCACCCTAAGCCAATTTCAATATTCCGAATCAAAAAAAGGAGTCCATTTTGAAAGATAAAATTTATAAAATATCAAAAAGTGGGTATTACTATTCATAACGGCTAGTTTGATTGGTTGTAGTGTGTGTTAGAACTCGTAGTTGCGTACAACAGACGTTACTGTATTATTCAAAGAGAAGCATACCGTGGAAGCTTTGGGTGTTACAACCTATGATGTATTGGGTGTGGAATCCCTAATATCTGGGACCCTACCATATTTTTGGTTGGAAACAGTGACAATTTCAGCATGGAAAATCATGAACAACTATCATGGGTTTCATGTGAAAACCCCCATCTATATGACATGTGGGAAACGAGCACACACTACGTAGTCCGCCAGATGTGGCGAATAAGGTTTCAGAGATGAAAAGTGTCACATGTTGGGGCTCTAGAACTATACGTTGTGTGATCTTAACCGGGTATCCAATCCATGTACCAACTATACACACCCAGAGACCTGGGGAGATCATTCATTCTTTGGGCTATGATAGAATGCTATGTGGTTGTACTTTATCATCCAACCCATTTTCAACGTTTTCACACAAATGACCCCAGGTGGCCAGACACATCATTTCTGACTAATACACATTAGTTGGAATGACATGACATTAAAAACCATGTCCTAGGAAGAGCATGATTAGGTAGCGAGGTGAAGTCACACACTTTAAGGTCCCCCATAATCTTCCTATATACCCTCAAGAAAATCTTCCACTCATATCTAATTCCATGGGAACAATATTTTGTCCAACAATTATCCAATGTTATTTTTGTTTCTATGAATAATGTAATGGTAGAATTTGTGGAGTACTTTGAGACATGATATGAGATATTACAAGTATTATGATTCTTCAAGTGATACGTCATGATGATAATGATAAAGGAATGATCATATGAGACATGTCTATGTTAGAACCCCCCCCCCCCATCAAACCAATATATGGGTCCACGTACTCTTTTATATATACTTAGTGGAACCCCCTGACGTATAAGGTTGTAGGTCCCTAGTTTACTATGTGGTACCCTCTAATATACCATGGTGTTAGTCCTTTATCTACCAAGTGGAACCCCATATCATACTAGTGTTTGGGACATCTAATGACTGATTTAAACCCCATGGAAAAGTAGTGTGTCTTTCATATGTCTATTTATCTACTGATTGATAATCCAGCCTATCATTTTATGGAATTATTCCAATTTTCACCTCATGGTACCCCACTATCACACCAAGGTACGTGTCCTCAATCTATTGGGTGGAACCCCATTATCATACTATGGTGTGGGTCCATAATTATAAATTATACACCTTTCATCTATTGAGTAGTCAAAAAAATTGAGTCCTCTATATCGATTTCATTGACTGAAATGTATGATATCAAGCATTAATGATGGAAATTTTGATATTCATGTTGACTCATGATCCTCCAATAGGCTGTAATGATAGATATCCCATTTTTCTCCCATATTAGTTTATTTTTGATTAAATATATATTCTGGTGTTAATTTCCCCATTTTTAATGGATGATTTAAATTTTTTGAATCTGCATATTTCCCCCTTTGTGGTTTTTTGGGGTCATAATGGATATGTGTATACTCAAACCTACATTAGAGTTACCCACATGAGTCATGTCCTATACAAACAATTTATATTTCATCATTGATATCGGTGGGGAAGAGTGATTCATTGTTTCATTGACTATATATAGTGGTTGGACATAGGGATTATTAATAGTGATCTCTCATATTTCCATTATTATAGTTGTTTTTTGGCTGGGACTTCATTTCTACCTGGGCGTGTACTTTTCCCCTTTTTATGCTTGGGTTTTGAATTTCGTACTATGTTATATTTAATAGGGGTTATTTCATGTATGGTTTTTCTCTAGATGTTATAGTATTTATTTTACTCCACTTCACTTTTGGATGGTTAATGTTTTGTGCATGTTTATTGGTACATAGGCTAAGGCCTTCCTTTTTTATTATGCCTCCTCAGTTCATTCCACCTACCCCTAAACTATTTGAGCTGGGAATTGGGTTATGGTTCAATAGTTTTCCACTCGAAAGGAAGTCCCATGTAATATATTTCATTATAGATTGTTATAATCAGAGTTCATCAATTATGATAGATTGTTGTGTTTTATCCATATAAAGAATTGGTTGGTACATAGGAAAACAATGTCGAAATGTATTAAATGTGGTTTTCCTATCAAAAAACCTACTATTGGTATTCTGTAAATGTATTCATACACCATCACTCTAACTAAATTATTGTTGAATTAGTATACTAATTCATCAATTCCAATAATCAATGGTAAATTCATCATATAGTATTAAGTCCAATGACTTTCCATATTGAGTAATTTCCCAATATATATATTTTCATGTAACCATAGTATGTCTTTATAAATTTTGGGACGCCTCTTGGTTGATATATGTCTAGGATAGTTATATAGGATCATTGAAACAATCTATTGTGTGAAGAAGCCTTAGTTAAAGGTCCATTTCGTAAGGTGTATCCTCCATGAAAGAAGGGAGTCATACCTTCACCATTAGAATAGTAGATAGTATCTGCATGTTAGGCTAATTATGTGTTTTGGATTAATTTTTCCTATTAATTCCAGCATTAGAGAACATTATTCATCCATAATGGGCCAAATCACAATGTAGTGGATAAATAGCATGTGTAGATTATCTGAGTTTTCAGGCTCATTTGGACCACAAAAAATTAGACGGTTATGCTTGAAACATGTCCTTTCTGAGGAGAATAAGTGTTTTGGGGGTGTCTAGTCACTCTAACTCATAGTGAATAGATTATTTCTTGGTTTGACATTTAGTAGTTGTTTATTGATATGTATTACCCATTTAATTTATGATTAGTTTAGATCCATGTGATTTTGGAGATGTATCATGGTAGTGTGATAGTTTATAAGTGTCTCATGAGGTTCAATGACTATAGTTGAAACTCCCTCAGCATGAATTTGGATGGTTTCTTCTAGGTTCATCTATTTGAGAAGGGTCTCTATTATTAATTACATCCCTGTGAAGTCACAATGTGAATTCCCACCTATGAAGGAGTGCTAGAGAGTGCTCTAGTGATATATAGATCTCTATCTGAGGGATGTCCAATAGATGAATTTGAATGTGGAATCCATGGTCCAGGGAATTCTAAAATAGCTAACAAGCACGGGTCTATAGGGTCTCGAAGTAGGGGGACCTTCTCATGGATGGACATAGTCACACGAACATACAATGAAGTATTTCTTTAGAGGATCATGTCAACCAAAATAAGGGATATTATAATATTTTTAAAGGAATAATCACATGAAACAAGATTTCCTAACCTGACATGTTGAGGAGGGTATGCAAGTAGCGGATGGACCATGACAGTATATGTATCATCATGTTTTGAGATGTTTCAAGCATTTACTGGGTGACCCCCAAGGATTTAATTCTTATATAGAAGTGTTTTTAACTATGTATGGAGGATCAGGTGGTGGGGAATGACTCTATGATAAAGTCCCACCACCAAAACCACTAAATTTCCCATTCTAGGTTCATAGGTCTGGATCTTGGAACTACAAGAAGTTT
Organism: Viscum album; assembly: GCA_963277665.1. Lineage (NCBI taxonomy): Eukaryota > Viridiplantae > Streptophyta > Magnoliopsida > Santalales > Viscaceae > Viscum > Viscum album. Next base: position 620,771,813 of record OY728131.1, on the reverse strand, counting down.
CCATCTATAAATGGGTATGTAGAATTTCAACACGTAATGATCTAAGGTAGAATCTATGTTTATTGTACTGTTTCTCCAGAATTGATAAAAAAATAGGTGTTAGTCAATCATTTATCTTTATATACCCTGTGAGAGAGCTATAACTCCCGATTGACACCTTGTTCTAACAACATTTATAGAGGATTCAGGTTGGTGGGATTTTTTGATATCACTTTTATGTCTGGAGTTCGAGGTAGTTCTCTAAGGAGAGTGTTGTTTAGAGGGAAATATGGGTCATCATAATGAACACTTATGAAGTAATTTTGGGTATATAGTTTATTTCCCAAGTTATATTATATATCGATTGTCATTTTGGGCCGTTTAGATACCTTTGAATAGATTGTATTTCATTCTCATGTATTGGTGAGAGAGATCTCATGGTCAAGAGAGTGGGTCTTATGAGCATAAAGATGCATCCCATCACCCATCAGTTGGAGAGTTTTTTCCATAGTACAGTAGTACATTCTAGCAATTGTATTCCTTTAATAGTGTCGGAATTTTTTGGGTGTATTTCCTACATATATATCGGGAGTACATCTGAGGTAGAAGATAGACTTCTTAATTGAATTGCACATTGGTATGATATCTATATCATTTGAGGCATATCTAGTGTCCCTTTCCAATAATTGGGATCATAGGGTGCATTTAAAGGACCTTTAAGGGAATCAATTTATGTGATCTAGTGTGTCCCCATGGGAAACCCCATTTTTTCATGAACAAGGAGGACATGATATATAGTCTTTTTATTGATTATTGTTGTTAAACCATGTAATGATCCTGAAAATTTACCCATTTACAAGGATTTATGACCTCTATATCAATTTGATACATGTTACAGGGTTCATAAAGAAGTATATCAAGTATGAAAATTAAAAATTTAGGTCTTTCATGGATGATATTTTGGATATGGAATTTTTATTTCACCATAAACACTATCACTTCTTAGTTTTTGATTTTTGTGTAGAGAATTCCCCAATATATTTTATATCTACAATGTACTAGTTCTAAAATCCATACTAATACTAATTTTTTTTCATAGTTTATTATATAAACATTTTTATTGTGTTAGTGGAGGATCATGAATAGAATATGAGATTTTTCAAAGACATTCTCTTAGAGCATCCCTTTTATGGAAAAATCATGAAGTGTAACATTCATATCCAAGAGGTCTAGATTCTGGGAGATATATTATTTAATGATTTACTACATATCTACTCTGTAAATATTTATTCATTTCATTATTAGGATCCACCCAAAAATGTAATGGAGGTGCATATTTTTTGTTGCCTAATAGGGTATAATAGCAGGTTCTTGGAATACTTCTACATGATTGAAGTCCATTTGAACACCCTAAGGGGGAAAAGGTATTACTTGTCTAGATCAAGAAGTTTCCGGTAACCATTGAGTATATGATGATGAGATTGTCCATTTTTGATGTTTTGAGACTAAAAAAAGAGGGTGTGGAGTATGAAGTGTTCATTGAAGCCTATAGAGTTGGGCGACACTATGTGTTGGTGTAGAGGCAGGAATTGATCGTAAATGGGTCAATATAGTTGATACCCCATGATAATAACTACATGAAACATGAATACGTGATATAATTATTAGCGATCATTATCAAGATGTGGTAGAACTGTCTTATAGGTGATATTTTTTTACTCGAACAACTAGAGTTTCTAGTACATCATCACTCATAGAGATCAAAACATGATATTTAATCATTGGTTAGAGTTCCTATGGGAATATGAATATGATATTTTATATATTTCTTATAAGTTAAATGTTGGGGAATATTTCTTTAGTACGAATACTAGTTCTATCTTAGTGGAGGATTATTTTGAGTAGTTGGATTCTTTGCAGCTAACCCAGTTGGTGGATATAGGATAAGTGTTTCCATAGTCGATGGTTGTGACTCCACTACCTCATCATTGTTTGAGAAACGCTTTTTTTATAAACCTTAAAACTGAGGTTCAATATGATAAGATATCCTCATGAGATTCATCAGATGTAATTGTAGAAAAAGATGAGAAATTAATCCCATTAAAGGGATGAATGGTGGTTCTAGTCACGTTGAGTGAGGAGTTGTTGAGGTAGTATCAAAATTACCTCATGGATGTATATCCTTGTCTGAAAAAGATGTACATGGACTTTTAGTGTATTTTTTTGGGCTTGTATTCACTGAAACATTGCAGATTTTTTCTTTTAGTGTGTCGAATGTAAGCGGGTGGAGGTTGAGAAGAAGGATATGGAAGGTTTTACACACCCTCTTGATATACCAGAGTGGTAATGGGAGGAATATAGATTAATTTCATGGCATTTATTCCATGCATTTAAAGAGGTGATGATGATATTTGGGTGAATTTTGACCAACTCGTGATGTTGGCACATATACATTACATGTGGGAACAAGGTTCAGTGGACAGTTTTGTATAGTTGTACATCTGTGGGATCATTTGGAATTGTAGGGTCTAATAGAGGACTTTCTGTGACTATGATACTTGATTTACATCATGTTTGTGGGGAGTCCTATGTGAGGCACACTGGACTATTTTTTGAATAATCATGGCATTAAAAACCTAGAGGGACAGTCTAACCAAGAAGACTATCTGGGTGTTTGAGGATATCTGGAGTTCTAGTGTGTAATATTCTCGACATATATAGAAGGATCACATGAAATTGGTAGAGTTTTATAAAAATAAAATTTATCATTATACTATCATTAGGGAACCAATCAATGACATGTATGATATACCCTATAGGTGACCCTCATGTTCGAAAAAGTTTGGTGAGACATCACTTATTGGATCAAAGGTAGTCTAAAAATGACAGGGAAGGAACATGTGATTTGGGAGGATATGAGGATATCCCAGAGAATACGGAAATATTTTGTAGATCGACAAGTTAATCCCTTTTAGTTTTATTAGGGGGACCGTGTTTTCTTGAGAATCTCCTTAGGATGCTAATTTTGGAGGTATGGTTGATAAAGCATGTTATCCCCTAGGTTCATCAGGCCATTTGGTATCTAATTTAGGGTCAATGGGGTTTTATAACTCCAATACAACCCCCCATAGTTATAGTAGGTGAATGTTGTATTCCATGTGTCACAGTTGAGAATATATGAGCATGACCATATTCACATGATTGGTTAGGTGACAGATGAATATTGAGGAAAATTCCACCTCATAGAAAACCCAATGGAGACTAGGGATAGGTCGGAGAAGATCCATAATGGAATGACCATTACATAGGTTCATGTACTTTTTTAGCATGATAACATGTAGGATATGTCCTTGGAGTGGGAGAGTCAGATGTGAATCACATCACAGGAAAATGGATGATCATATATAGGTGATTCAAGGGGAAACGAATGATGCGAGTCAACCTCATCTGTGGAGAAAACATTATTCACCAATGATAAATCCTAAATCAATATAGGGATAATCATTTTGAGTTTATAAGCATTTATTAAAATATTGATTAAATGTCCTTATCTAGATCCCATGATCTATGATTTATATGTTCATCTCAAGATCCACATATTATTGGTTATATATAAATAATATAACGCTTCTATTTCACCAGTTACCACAATGGATTAACAAATTATATGATCATTTCCCAATGATTTTTGACCAATGATTATTTCACATTTCATAAGTACTTTCCCCCAAAATTTCATCGTATTTTTCATGGTTATCTCATAGGTAAAATGTTCAACATTTTAGGGTGCTTTTGAGAATGATATTACCCCTATATTTCTGATGGCTTTCTGAATGATGAAAAAATTAGTGATTTTATGAAGGATTGTGATGAGTTGTGGGTTGGGGATGAGTCCCCCATGGATCTATGATTGGATGAGACAGTAGGAATATCTCAATTATGTTGGGAAGGAGTAATTTTGGATTTGAATGGTCTTAATCTAGCCGCTGATGATTGATTCATAATTGAAAACGCTACATACCGAACCCCTGGAATGATTTGGGATAGAAAAGGTGATGGATGTTATGTGGATAATTTCATAGTTCATTCCTGGCATCCTATGAAAAACTAGACAATAAGATGTGTAGTCCAGGAATACATTTCTTATAGGTAACCAATTGAAGAGGCTAGATTTGTGGGTAATATAAGGATCATACATCGTGTGGTTGGGACTATACATCATGTGACCATACCTGGGTATCTATTCTTTGTGACAACTATATACACCACAAAATCCTAGGTGGGAATAAATTTCTCATGTCACATAGACACATCGTGGTGTTTTTCATTCTCATTTATGTCATGTTCCAGGTGAATTGACCCAAGACCACAGTTGGATAGTCATGGTGTTTCCCACTTTTACACACTATGTGTCATGACATGGATTTCGTTCCATTTATATGAAATAACACTACTAGGATGTGAGTCATGGTCACACCCTATGTTGACCCCCGTACAAGAAAAGAATTTCCATAATAAACTTCTTTCTATTTTATCTCCTTTATCAGGGCACAAATATTTTTCTAGTGAGTCGCCTATCTGGGGAGTTTTCTATGATGAACCGGATGATAGCCTTCATAGTGGCTATCAAGATAAAATGTGAGGTGTTATGAGTGTGATTATTCATTAAGGGTTTCTCAATAATATCATTTATGAAACCATAGTCATCTGAGATATTCCGAGTTTGGAAACCACATGTCACAATAGAGAACAGATCCCCATATTCCTCACTATATACTATATGGATTCTCATAATGTACTAGGTATTGGGTCCTCTATTTACTGACCGGTAACCCATGATTGTCCATGGTGCAGGTCCTCTATATACTGAGTGTAACCCACCCAATCGTACTAGAGAATGACTATTCTGTTCACTTAGTGGACCCCCTAATAGAATAGGGCACAAGTAAACTATCTTTTTATTTACTGAGTGGTACCCCCTCCCACTATCGTTCTATAGTGCATGTCCTTTATTCATTGAGTGGTGCCCCAAAGCTACACCAGGTAACAGGTCTCCTATTTCATGAGTATTCCACCTTATGATACTATGGTGTGGGTTCTCTATCAGATATTATTCCACTGTAGAGATGTGGAATAGAGATAATGTTTTGTTCCTCCACATGGATTTCTCTGACATACATGTGAGATGTTGGGAATTGGTGATGGGCCATTGGATCTGGATGCAGACTCATCATCTTGGGAAAGGTTGTGGAGTTTCATATCCCAATTCTCTCACATAGTGTATTATTTTTATACAAATCTCTATGATTAGTTTTGTATCCCTATTTTTATGGATTAACCTGACCATTTTTTTAATGGATGGGGCTGAAGGATCATTTATTATTTAATGTAAATACCTCTTTTAAAATGGGTAGAGGGGGGTCCATTACATATCCCAAGGGTCCAATACCACGGTGTCTAAATTCAAGGCCCGAAAACCCATTAATTTGGCCCAAAGGGCCCTTCGGTTAATAATACTACATCTTTATACGGGCTTCTATAGTTCCTGTTACTGTACTGAAGCTGCTATAGTGGCACCACACTATAGTCCCACACTACTACAGTACTTCTACAATGACCATCTACAGTTCCACTATAGTATCATATAAATTTTTTCGTGCCTGGATTCGATCCTGGGACTTTTGGATGCTAAGAACGAGCCTTTATAGCTTTAGTAAATGCTTTTTCGAAAACCAATTATGGGTAACAAGGTATAGGTGATTTCCATTCCATGCATATTCTACGCCCCATTCAACACATGTACATAGCTCGTCCCTAGAAAAATTTGATCATAGAGAGACTCAAACCTGTGCCAATTTTGTTGGTGGGGTGTGACCACCTTGAACGGTACCACTAAGCCAACCCTGATTGAAAAATGATTTGTGGGTAAGGATGTATAGGTGATCTCCAAACCACTCTTATTTAGGTCCACATTCACAACATGTGTGTTGCTCCTCCCCAAATAAATTTGTGCATGGAGAGACTCAAACTTGTTCCAATTCTGTTGTTGGGGAGTGTCCATCATACGCAGTACCACAAAACCAACCCGATCATCAAACGAGTTGTGGGTAATGATTTATAGATTATTTCCACTCAATTCTTATTCTGGGCCCCATTCACCACATGTGCGCCGCTCGTCCCCTTCTAAATTTGAGAGAGGAAATACACGAACCTATTCCAGTTTTGTTGCCAGGGAGTGGATGCCTTACATGGTACCACTAATCCAACCCCATTCAACAAATGAGTTATGGGTAAAAAATTATAGATCATTGCTTAAATGAGTTTTGGGTAACAAGGTATATCTTATTTCCATGTGATGCTTATTCCAGGCCTGATTCGCCACATGCTTGCCACTTGTCCCCAACTAAATTTGAGTATGAAGAGACTCAAACTCATCCCATTTCTATTTCTGTGGAGTGGCTGCCTTACAAGGTAACACTAAGCCATCCCCGGTCAGAAAATGAGTTGTGGGTAACAAGGTATTGATGATTTACACTCTATGCTTTTTCGAGGTGACATTCAAAAACTGTGCATCACTTTCCCCTTACTAAATTCGAGCATGGTGAGACTCGAACCTACACCAGTTCCATTGCGAGAGAGTGGATGCCTTACACAGTACCACTAATCCAAACCTAGTCGGCCATTATTTTGTGGGTAATGAGGTTTTTGTGTTTTCCATGCCATGCTTATTTTGGGCCTCATTCATCACCTACATGCCACATGTCCCCATCTAAATTTGAGTGTGGAAAGTCTCGAACCAGTGCGAGTTCCATTTTCGGGGAGTGGCTGACTTTCATGGTACCACTAAGCCAAACCCAAGCGGCTATACATGTTGTGGATAACGAGGTATAGGTGGTTTCCATGCAATTCTACTTATGGCATCATTCTCCACCTATGCATAGGTTGACCCCAATTAAATTCATGTGTGGTGAGCCTCAAACCTACTCCAATTCCACTGTTAGGGAGTGGCCGCCTTACACGGTACCACTAAGACAACCCCAGTAGGAAAAAAATTTGTGGGTAATGAGGAATATGGGTTTTTATTTTTTTATCCCTATTTTGGATTTTGGGGATTCCTACAAGGGGTGTACATACACACCCTTGTATGGCCTTTTTTGAAACATTTCATGTCTTATACATAGGAAAAATAGTTTCCATGTGAATTCAATAGAGAATTATATTACTTGGTTATGTTCAACCTGTAAGGTTACCAGACATGGAGATCATGACTCATGATCTCATAGTTTTTTTATAATTCCATTGTTTTAATCATGGGACTTCATTTACATTTTGGGCCTGTATTTTTAACCTTTTTACGCTTTGGTTTTTATCTTTTTACTCTGTTATATTTATTAAATGTAATTGTCAACATGGTTTTCTCTAGATGTCATCATATTTATTTTATTCCAATTCACTGTTTCATGTATATAGTTGTATGAATGCGTATAGTTACATAGGCAAAGGCCTTCCATATATATTATTTCCTCTTTCCTCTTATTCTCATCCTCTAGACAATTTGCGGTGGACTTGGGGTTGTGGCAGCTCTTCATACCTTTATCTAGGCAGTCCCTGGTAGTTCACATCATTACACATATAATTATGTATAGGTATCCCATTTTTAAAAGTAACTACCTATTTTATAAAGAGCTAATGCATAAAATTAATATCTTGTTGCATAAAGGTCTGTTTTTTCTTTGTAAATGTAACTCAACAATGATTGGTGGAAATTTCCAAGCCATATGTATGAGTTGTTTTGTTGTTACCTTTTATATGTCAAATTCCTTCCATGGTAATGAAAATAATTATACGTAACTATTGATGATGCATAAAATTAACTCCCTTAATACATAATAGTCAATAATATCAGGAAGAAAAATTTTCAAAGCTTGGGAGTCATTTTAATATGTATGGGTTTCTAGGATCTATGTGTAATGGTAAATAATTTACTCTTATATATGTTTAAGAGTAAAAGAGATTCTGAAATTTTAAATTTTGTATATTTCTATATTTTACTAAAATATTAGTAAAATTATAAATGAAATAAAAATGGGGTTTTATATCTCATTAAGAAACAGATAACATGAGAGGTTACCAAATAATTCATATATGTGATTTGAATGGGGATATTCATTGATTTAGATGGTATTAGAGTGTTTCTTATTTCAGGTGATAGGACGAAGTAAATATGTCACTCCAACCTGATTCATTCTTAGTTTATTTTCTTCATTATTTGCTACTAATATTGTTTGACTGAGGAGGGGGTTCAATGTTGACTCTAAAAGATCTGGGTAGAATCAAGCTGATATGTTGGGGAGCTTGTTTGGATTCTCTAAAGTGAATATTAAGATGATTAAAACACTAGGTTTTGTGGTAATTCATTAGGGTATATCAAAAGTCATATTTATTTACGGTTCTTAATGTATTTGGATGAAATTGGTGGAATTTTTAAAATTAGATCTTTTATATTTTGTTTGATATAGATCTGGGTGGATATCAATGGTTCTGTTCACCCCTTTACATAAATGTAAATCCCTTAGAGATCACTGGTGAGTAATTATTTGAATATTACAAATAAATTAACATGGAAAGTAAGTTTTTATTTAATTTTATAATAAGAACAGTTAAATGTTTTTAAATAATTATTTGTATTTTAATAGAATAATTGAATATAAATTTCTAAAATTATTTATTTTTTGTCATTTTTTGAAAGAGGTACTAGTTTTTGTGACTTATCGTCATTTTAACATGGTTTATCATGGGTGGGAAGGGTCATGGTTACTTTAAAGGAAGAACTCCAAATCATGTAGATGGACACTAAAAATTTCTCTATGGTTTATGAATTTTGATATGTGGATGTGATATGTGGTCCCTACACTTGTGTGAGATCATTGAAAATTTATAATTGAAATGTTTTTTTTGAACTCCCCTGAAAATAAAATAATGGGTCTTGGGAATTTATGGACCATTGAACACTATATTTATGACTTCATATCTGATAGTTGAGGGTCAAACTATAAACATGTGTTATAATATATAATCTCCCTTAAAAGGGTAGTAAATCGAAAAAACTAAGAATACTGGTCCTTGGGGAATGTTCCCTCAGTTACTTATGGGAAGGTTACCAATTATGGACAGGAATATTATGCATTAGGGTAGGTATTTTGATACCTTAAGAAACCTCAGGTCCTCTTAGCATGGTGATATGGGAGTGTGGGGGGGGGGGTTATACCTCCTACTCTAGTGTTTGTCTATTCTTATGTGATGATTCCATGTAGAGGATTTATGTTTAGGTTTAGTAGGAGGATTGACCTAACATTGATTTGAAGTGAGATGGGTGTTAGGTCATTTTGTTTTGATTAGTTTTCATATAAATTCAAGTGTGACTAGTTTGTCTAGTATGTGACGATGATTTTGTTGAGAATGTTAATTCCAATGTGAAATGCTCTTTAACCCTTTGGTTGGGAATGAGATAAAAGACCCCATGAGGGGTGTCTAGACCTTTCTATGAATGATTGGACCACAGTGGTTACCCCAATTTTATATTAACTCTTATGAGTATATTTACACATCTTCCACTATGTATGTAGTGATGTATGAATATAGAAATGGATATAGGTTTTTTTATAGTGATACTAGGTAATATGATTCGAGATCATGCTAGTTTATCACCCATGTGATTTGAATATATAATGATTTATATGGTGAAAATCATTCCACCACAATGATAATATTTATGTCTCTTGGGAGGTGAACAATTCCCCTGGATTAAAATATTCATGTTTCCGGTGAGAGATGAAATTTCTACAAATGATATAACATATATTTCAATGGACCCTATTTATTCTCCATGGTGATTTGATATATATTTCCATGGAGGCCTTTTATTCCCCTAGATGATACAATATGTTATTCCAGGTAAGTTTATATTACCCTAGATGATATAGGACATGTGAATTTAGTGAAGGAACCAATCCCAAACATAACATATGATGGTATTTTGGGAATATTCTTGTCTAACTGTTTATTATGGTTATCTTCCATTCATAGAGAAATCCAACACTGGCCAAAGTAGATTTTTTTGACCTAAAATGTCACGTTAGAACATGAATACCAATAGTGATAAATATATTTTTCCACTAAATTCAATTTTATAATTTTTAAAATATCAAATTATATATATATATACATATATTTTGATTACTAGTTATGTTATGGACAATATTGGTTGTGGATTTTAATTTTTAATCATGACATTCTCAATAAACCATGACACTCGGGCACTAGATTTGACCTCATGATCACTAGATTAGGTAAATAGGAGGCCAAGTGTTGAATGTTTCACCTGGATATAATAAACATTGTAAGGAGATGATACTGCTCCCAGGCAAGGGTTCATGATAAAATTAAAATTGACATTTTTATGGGTTCAATTTTATATTATCTTCCCATTGGGACCATGTGATGTCTATTTGACTCATGTAACAGATTTGATACCTCATTTTTTATAGAATATGTTTAATTATTATTTTATTATCATGTAATGTGTCACTAATTTAATCAGAGGAATATTATAATGATATAGTGTTTGTTGTGGTGAATGTATCTAATGTTAGTTTCCGATATATATATATTTTAATCCATCCCATTTTTTTGTATTGCACTAACGCATTTAAATCTTTTATAGATTTATGTTTGTTTTCCCATGTTATAGTTTATTTTTATAACAACATATAGTTCAATTACTATTTCCATAAGATAAATAGTGTCACATTGATTTCAATTTAGATGCACAATTACAAGTTTTACATTGTCCCATATTTATAAATCATACTCTAAATTTTTAATACACAGTCTCTTCATGGAATGGGAATCATATCAATGTATACTTCCATAAATATTTGGAGATTACTTATATTAACAAAATAAATTTTTGAACACCTAATGTCCTTAATATAGCCTTAACCTCATGTTTTATTTAATCCTAAATATCCACATAGAAATTTTACATTAATTCTACAGTTCAATCAAATTAGGTTTATATTTTCTAATTTTGCTTATAGAATGACATGTGGCATGATTTCTTTTCCTATTGTTAGTGATGCATATATCTCCTATCATGATACCAATATTATGTAACAAATCTATTACAATCCCAATATTACTATGCAGTTTAGTTCTCAATATCTCAATCACATTAGGTTTTACTTATCCAAAATTAAGCTTCCATATGCAACCATGTGTTTTGATTCCATACCAATCCACTAAGAGATTAATTAAATAATCTCACAATAGGTTTCCTTTATATAATAAATATTCATTAAAATGATATTTTTTTACTTCTATATATATTTTAATGTCTATATATCCTATTCTTGTCTATGTTGAAATTCCCATAACAACTATTCCTTGTATATCTTTCCACTGCTATATTTCCACTCCTTCATGTTTGGCCGATCTTATTTCAACCTTTTTATGGTATAATGTTTTCAGAATTAGAAGATTTTGTATCTCATGTGATGGTATTTTTTTAATTCTTTTAGTACATTCATTCGTGGATTACATTGGATTTTAATCATTGGTAATTAATTTTTGAATGTGTTTGGGGTTATTTTTGATGATTTTTAGTATCTTTATAAAACATAAAAAGTATTTAGTGTTATGGTATTTTTATCCATGCATAATAGTTTTTTGGAGGGTGTCTTGGAAATTTAGTTTCTACTATAAATGACCCTATATAAATTGGTTAACCCTTTGAAGGGTATGAAAAATTAACTAAATATTGAAAAATTCCCATGTATATGTGTAATTCTTCTATAGAATGGATAGGGTAAATTCAACTATGTTTTAAATGTACCATATTAGGAGTTATTGTAGAGAAGTTAGTTTTCATGGGTTTTTCCTTTTACTATATAATGGTATATATCTAGAATCATCATAGGAGTCAGTGTGGTGTTTTTTTCTTGATTCCCTGAAATTAATAAATTTTATTCACACAAATTTGTATAATTTTAAAGGTTTTGGTTTTCCTATTATTTGGGACATTTAATGGAAAATATAAGACCTCTATAGATTCTGTATCATATAGTTTACCTTAGGTGTAACCTATGGTTGGTTGGAATCAGACGTTCTATGAAAAGTGGTCTATTGTAGTTGTTTATAATTGAAAAAAGTAATTTATTTATTTATTTGTATTAAATTTCCGAAATATGAAGTCTATATCAATACCCAACCATAACAAATCACCAAGGTTATCCACATAACATGGGATATATTTTAGAGGAGATAACAAGAATGATGGGTGATCAGATCAAGGTAGATTGAGAGACAGTGAATGAATAAGGACATCCTCATCATTGGAGAATGCATTCTTAACCAAGGATTGATCCGATATGAATTTAGGTATTTTCATTTTTGGTTACCACCCATTTTATTAAATGAATTACTATTTTTCCTTATATTTTTTCCAGGATCTATAATTTATTTTTTTTACTTCACATATTCCCTAAAATTTATTAGTTATATATATCCAATATATTTCTTCAATTTCACCATATATCGCCCAAGGTACCCAATTTATTTTATATTTTTTCAAGAATTCTTGTACAATAATAGATTCAATTTACTATTATTATTTTTCACCTCTATTAATTACATTATATTCTAGTATCCCATTGATTTATGGTTCAAAATTTCTAGTGAATGCTTAAGAACAATTGAAAATCCAAATTTATAGAGGTTATGGAAATGATGAATAGATTGGTGATTTGATGATGAGTCATGATGAACTGTTGGTTCTGTGTGTGACCTCCATCGATCTAGGATATGGAGTGGAAAAAAATTATTTTGAGTTTGATGGGAAAGAGTATTCATGGGTTTGTGTCCCCAAAAATCTGTCCACTAGTGACGCCACGACTCCAGTTACCCAGAGTCGGTGCATTATTATATAACATTGGCATGATCACAGAAGATCAATTCTTGAAAGGCTGATTAGTTTATCAGCCTTGGAAACACTAGATATATTCATACGTCTTTCATTAAATCATAAAGTGAAAACAAACTACAAGAACATCTTGTCTTCATATCCCCTCATAAAATCCATGTAGGTCGTTCATAAATTACTTCTTCACATCCTGGTAAAACTAAAACATAGAAAGGGGTGAGATTAGATGACCAGTAAGGATAACAATATAGAGGAAACTTTCATAAATAATCATAAACATTTATGGCAATTTATAACTAAAACAAAATCCTTTTAAACATAAACATTATCATAATATGGCAGAAATAAAATAAAATTATTCTATTTATGTATTCACATGGATATTATACTAGTCTAATAATCACATGCAATATCAATAAACACTTTCATAATGATGGAATGCATAATTCCATACTATAATAAACACATAGTCAAGGACTTGTGCCAAGACTGCAAATAATATTTTGTCAAGGCCTTGTGCCAAGAAACTAGTTTGTCTCATGAGACCCACCGATGCATTGAGGAGCTATTGAGGGCTCCACCTGTCACTTATTAAGTCCAATTCATTCCTCATATGAACAGGTTTAAACATAACGTAAACATTCGTATTAAAACAAGCATATGAAATGTCAATACTATATCCATAAACCATGAATGGTATAAAAATAACACATCCACAGTCAAAAATATCACAAAAACATCAATATTATATGGAAGTTTTGTATCAAAATAAATCAACTTCAAATAAGCTTATAATCCATCAATGGATGTTGACATAGATGAAATAAAAACTATTTGAGAGAAATATATCTTTTTTAAAATCATTTAAAAGTCACATAATTATAAAATAAAACGTTTACATTGAAAATATAATTATAATCTTGTAATGGAAGGTTCCATGATTTTATAACGATGGAAAATATCCGCACCCTCCGTATAAGTTAAAACTCCATTCTTCCCTTAATTCTGTCAAAAAGGATAAAAATGACCTTGTTTGGGAAATGATGGAAAGTTTCCATTATAAAAATCTTATAAAAAGTCCACAAGGGTATAAATGACTTTAACCCATAGTCTAAAAAATAGTAAGAATGATTTTAAATACATTTTTAAGAAACATGGATGTGGATGATAAAGAGGTCACAGTAGATAATTAGATATAAACAACCTCGGATAATGAAGAGATTGTGAAATAAACCCTTACCTTGTACTTTTCCTTGTTTTAGGGTAGGTTAGCCTCTTGTATAATATTTAAATCATTTTTATTATGTTATATTATAATCTTATACATTAATATGATATCATATGTGATCTTTTAATAGTTCTTTGTTAATAATATATTAGTATTATCGTCATTTCGAGTGTTCACTTACTCATTTTGTTTTATATGTTTTGATACATAAGACATGTTTGTTATCCATAGGGTGTATCTTATTCATATACAGAATGATATCAAGTCCTTAAACATTATTTTTAATCATCAAATGAAAATTATTCTTGAATGGATACGATGGGGAATGAATCTTATCGTGTTCTTAGAGACAGTAGTATGTACGTACGCACGAGCGAAAATATCATTCTTTTGATATTAAAATCGTATATAATTGAATAGTATGTCATATATTCAGAATCATTATAATGTTATATTTATTATTTACTTCAATTACACATCATTATCATACCCATCCAAATAATAATGTTTTGAATAACAATTACACCACGACATGGGGACGGTTAGTCGTACGTACGCACGCATGGTGACATGTCATTCAAAGGATGGATAGAATACTGACTATGGATTTACCATATTTATAAAAACATCACAGTATATATAATATACTGGAGTTATTATTTTATAATGGAAATAACAAATAATTAATAAGTGGACGAAGAAAGGAACTCGAAAGAGAGTGGTGAAAACATTACCTCTTCTTCGGGTTCTTCCTTTTAAATTGATCATAAGGGCTCCTTAGGTTGGCTTTATGATAAAAATAAGGCCTCTACATTGAATTGAGATAAGTTGATATAATATTTGGGTAGGTTTTAGCTGATACAAAAGGCATCAGAGGTATTAATTTTAGAGAAGGGGCAGTACCCTTTTATAAGAGGGGTGAGGGGCAACTTAGAAAAACATAAAATATTATTTTATAATATATTCATATTCAGTTTATAATGGCTAAAAATTGACTTATTTCTAGGAAAAGGTGGGGATGTGTCGAAATCATTTCAACCAATATATTTAATACTGGTTTGGGTCACTAAATTAACCTTATAATTTATATTTAAATATTAGTTAAATAGTTTGACATTTACCATGTCTCACTATATTTTTATATTATATGGTTAATAAACATTCTATATAAATCAAATAGAACCTCAAGGGGTTCATTAATGATACACCTATCATTATATAAGTCCTTTGGCTGAACTTTCGATTTTTAGGAATATAATATCAACTAATAATATAATATTTGTTTTAAAAACTCTTTAATTTCAATTTTGACACTATTTGGTATTTTGTTTTTTCTAAACACATAACAGCATTATTACTTCGACCTAATTAATTTAATAAACCCTAAAATTTCATAGTAATCTATAAAATTCTTTTAATTGATTAAAAGTCTCCAATTATATTTATTGGGGTACTTATAATATCAATTATTTTAATATTTCACTGATAAGGTAATTACTACATCACCATTGTGTCATAAATAAATTAAATTATTTAATGTCTAAAAATTATAAATAAAATAAAATTATGTAGTAAATCCTTTTATCATTCTAATGAATATTTATAATAGAATTTATATTCTTTATAACCCTATATAAAAATTATTTTAGTTATTAAATTTTGATTTTCACTCTTTTGACTCTTCTTTGAATTAAATAATAATAAATGTCCTAATATAATCCAAGTGGACCAAAGAGGATCATATTTTATTCCTAAGGTTGTTTTTGGTCGAATTATACTTAGACAATAGAATTAGGACATGTGTTAGGGTAATAATAATATCATTTTTACCCTTAATTACCCTATTTACATTCAACCGGGGTAAATAAAAGTAAAAAGATTCTATTCACCAAAAATTATTTTTATCTTATTGATCCAAATTTTACTCCATGATATTAACTGTGTCTCTTGGATTTTATAAATTCAACTCACAAAAGCGGTAATATTATGTTTTATGTGAATTTTCAAATTCTCATAGGAGATAGGTAAAAGACGATGAAAAGTTCAATAAATATTATATATATATATATATATAATTATTATAAACTGACTCCAATGAATTACATTGAACATATATAGGTATTATGTATCTATTTTGACATTAAATAAATTTAAATAAAATAAATAATTATTTAAATAAAAATTTGGTTTTAAACTATAACTCAGTGTTTTTCACTATTCATCAAAACTTGAATGTCTTCAGGAAAATACCAAAAATTCACCCTAAGACAATTTCAATATTTCGAATCAAAAAAAGGAGTACATTTTGAAAGATAATATTTATAAAATATCAAAAAGTGGGTATTACTATTCATAACGGCTAGTTTGATTGGTTGTGGTGTGTGCTAGAACTTGAAGTTGCGTACAACACACGCTACTGTATTATTCAAAGAGAAGCATACCGTGGAAGCTTTGGGTGTTACAACCGGTGATGTATTGGGTGTGGAATCCCCAATATCTGGGACCCTACAATATTTTTGGTTGGAAATAGTGACAATGTCAGCATGGAAAATCATGAACAACTATCATGGGTTTCATGTGAAAACCCCCTTCTATATGACAGGTAGGAAACGAGCACACACTATGTAGTCCGCCAGATGTGGCGAATAAGGTTTCAGAGATGAAAAGTTTCACATGATGGGGCTCTAGAACTATACGTTGTGTGATCTTAACCTGGTATCCAATCCATGAACCAACTATACACACCCAAAGACCTGGGGAGATCATTCATTCTTTGCGCTATGATAGGACGCTATGTGGTTGTACTTTATCATCCAACCTATTTTTAATGTTTTCACAAAAAGGAACCCAGGTGGCCAGACACATCATTTCTGACTAATACACATTAGGTGGAATGACATGACATTAAAAACCATGTCCTAGGAACAGCATGATTAGGTAGTGAGGTGATGTCACACACTTTAAGGTCCCCCATAATCTTCCTATATACCCTCAAGAAATATCTTCCACTCATATCTAATTCCATGGGACCAATATTTTGTCCAAAAAGTATCCTATGTTATTTTTGTTTCAACGAATAATGTAATGGTAGAATTTGTGGAGTACTTTGAGACATGATATGAGATATTACAAGCATTATTCTTCTTCAAGTGATACGGCATGATGATAATGATAAAGGAATGATCATATGAGACATGTCTATGTTAGAACCCCCCCCCCCCCCATCAAACCAATATATGGGTCCACATACTCTTTTATATATACTTAGTGGAACCCCCTGACGTATAAGGGTGTAGGACCCCAGTTTACTATGTGGTACCCTCTAATATACCATGGTGTGAGTCCTCTATCTACCAAGTGGAACCCCATATCATACTAGTGTTTGGGACATCTAATGATTGATTTAAACCCCATGGAAAAGTAGGGTGTTTTTCATATGTCTATTTATCTACTGATTGATAATCCAGCCAATCATTTTAGGGAATTATTCCAATTTTCCCCTCATGGTACCCCAATCTCACACCAAGGTACGTGTCCTCAATCTATTGGGTGGAACCCCATTATCATACTATGGTTTGGGTCCTTAATTATAAATTATACACCTTTCATCTATTGAGTAGTCAAAAAAATTGAGTCCTCTATATCGATTTCATTGACTGAAATGTATGATATCAAGCATCAATGACGGACATTTTGATATTCATGTTGACTCATGATCCTCCAATAGGTTGTAATGATAGATATCCCATTTTTCTCCCATATTAGTTTATTTTTTGATAATATATATATACTGGTGTTAATTTCCCCATTTTTAATGGATGATTTAAATTTTTTGAATCTGCATATTTCCCCCTTTGTGGTTTTTTGGGGTCATAATGGATATGTGTATACTCAACCCTACATTAGAGTTACCCACATGAGTCATGTCTTATAAAAACAATTTATATTTCATCATTGATATCGGTGGGGAATAGTGATTCATTGATTCATTGACTATATATAGTGGTTAGACATAGGGATTAGTAATAGTGATCTCTCATATTTCCATTATTATAGTTGTTTTTTGGCTGGGACTTCATTTATACCTGGGCATGTACTTTTCCCCTTTTTATGCTTGGGTTATTAATTTCGTACTATGGTATATTTAATAGGGGTTATTTCATGTATGGTTTTTCTCTAGATGTTATAGTATTTATTTTACTCCACTTCACTTTTGGATGGTTAATGTTTTGTGCATGTTTATTGGTACATAGGCTAAGGCCTTCCTTTTTTATTATGCCTCCCCGGTTCATTCCACCTAGCCCTAAACTATTTGAGGTGGGACTTGGGTTATGGTTCAATAGTTTTCCACTCGAAAGGAAGTCCCATGTAATATATGTCATTATAGATTGTTATAATCATAGTTCATCCATTATGATAGATTTTTGTGTTTTATCCTTATAAAGAATTGGTTGGTACATAGGAAAACAATGTCTAAATGTCTTAAATGTGGTTTTCCTGTCAAAGAACCTACTATTGGTATTCTGTAAATGTATTCATACACCATCACTCTAAATAAATTATTGTTGAATCGGTATACTAAGTCATCAATTCCAAGAATCAATGGTAAATTCATCATATAGTATTAAGTCCAATGACTTTCCTTATTGAGTAATTTCCCAATATATATATTTTCATGTAACCATAGTATGTCTTTATAAATTTTGGGATGCCTCTTGGATGATATGTGTCTAGGATAGTTATATAGGATCATTGAAACAATGTATAGTGTGAAGAAGCCTTATTTCAAGGTCCATTTCATAAGGTGTTTCCTCCATGAAAGAAGGGAGTCATACCCTCACCATTAGAATAGTAGATAGTATCTACATGTTAGGCTAATTATGTGTTTTGGATTAATTTTTCCTATTAATTCCAGAATTAGAGAACATTATTCATCCATAATGGGCCAAATCACAATGTAGTGGATAAATAGCATGAGTAGATTATCTGAGTTTTCAGGCTCATTTGGGCCACAAAAAATTAGACAGTTATGCTTGAAACATGTCCTTTCTGAGGAGAATAAGTGTTTTGGGGGTGTCTAGTCACTCTAACTCATAGTGAAGAGATGCTTTCTTGTTTTGACATTCAGTATTTGTTTATTGAGAAGTATTACCCATTTAATTTATGATTGGTTTAGATCCTTGTGATTTTGGAGATGTATCATGGTAGTGTGATAGTTTATAAGTGTCTTATGAGGTTCAATGACTATAGTTGAAACTCCCTCAGCATGAATTTGGATGGTTTCTTCTAGGTTCATCTATTTGAGAAGGGTCTCTATTAGTACTTTCATCCCTGTGAAGTCACAATGTGAGTTCCCACCTATGAAGGAGTTCTAGATAGTGCTCTAGTGATATATAGATCTCTATTTGATGGATGTCCAATAGATGAATTTGAATGTGGAATCCATGGTCCAGGGAATTCTAAAATAGCTAACAAACACGGGTCTATAGGGTCTCGAAGTAGGGGACCTTCTCATGGATGGACATAGTCACACGAACATACAATGAAGTATTTATTTAGAGGTTCATGTCAACCAAAATAAGGGATATTATAATATTTTTAAAGGAATAATCACATGAAACAAGATTTCCTAACCTGACATGTTGAGGAGGGTATGCAGGTAGCGGATGGACCATGACAGTATATGCATCATCATGTTTAGAGATGTTGCAAGCATTTACAGGGTGACCCCCAAGGATTTAATGCTTGTATAGAAGTGTTTTTAACTATGTATGGAGGATCAGGTGGTGGGGAATGACTCTATGATAAAGTCCCACCACCAAAACCGCTAAATGCCCCATTCTAGGTTCATAGGTCTAGCTCTTGGGACTACAAGATGTTTCCATCTATAAATGGGTATGTAGAATTTCAACACGTAATGATCTGAGGTAGAATCTATGTTTATTGTACTGTTTCTCCAGAATTGATAAAAAAATAGGTGTTAGTCAATCATTTATCTTTATATACCCTGTGAGAGAGCTATAACTCTAGATTGTCACCTTGTCCTATCAACTTTTATAGAGGATTCAGGTTGGTGGGATTTTTTGATATCACTTATATGTTTGGAGTTCAAGGTAGTTCTCTAAGGAGATTGTTGTTTAGAGGGAAATATTGGTCATCATAATGAACCCTTATGAAGTAATTTTGGGTATATAGTTTATTTCCCAAGTTATATTATATATCGATTGTCATTTCGGGCAGTTTAGATACCTTTGAATAGATTGGATTTGATTCTCATGTATTGGTGAGAGAGATATCATGGTCAAGAGAGTGGGTCTTATGAGCATAAGGCTGCAGCCCATAACCCATCAGTTGGAGAGTTTTTTCCATAGTACAGTAGTACATTCTAGCAATTGTATTCCTTTAATAGTGTCAGAATTTTTTGGGTGTATTTCCTACATATATATCGGGAGTACATCTGAGGTAGAAGATAGACTTCTTAATTAAATTGCACGTTGGTATGATATCTATATCATTTGAGGCATATCTAGTGTCCCTTTCCAATAATTGGGATTATAGGGTTCATTTAGAGGACCTTTAAGGGAATCAATTTATGTGATCTAGTGTGTCCCCATGGGAAACCCCATTTTTTCATGAACAAGGAGGACATGATATATAGTCTTTTTATTGATTATTGTTGTTAAACCGTGTAATGATCCTGAAAATTTACCCATTTCCAAGGATTTATGACCTCTATTACAATTTTATACATGTTACAGGGTTCATAAAGAAGTATATCAGGTATGAAAATTAAAAATTTAGGTCTTTCATGGATGATATTTTGAATATGGAATTTTTATGTCACCATAAACACTATCACTTCCTAGTTTTTGATTTTTGTGTAGAGAATTCCCCAATATATTTTATATCTACAATGTACTAGTTCTAAAAGCCATACTAATACTAATTTTTTTTCATAGTTTATTATATAATCATTTTTATTGTGTTAGTGGAGGATCATGAATAGAATATAAGATTTTTCAAAGACGTTCTCTTGGAGCATCCCTTTTATGGTAAAATCATGAAGTGTAACATTCAGATCCAAGAGGTCTAGATTCTGGGATATGTATTATTTAATGATTTATTACATATCTACTCAGTAAATATTTATTCATTTCATTATTAGGATCCACCCAATAATGTAATGGAGGTGCATATTTTTTGTTGCCTAATAGGCTATAATAGCAGGTTCTTGGAATACTTCTACATGATTGAAGTCCATTTGAACACCCTAAGGGGGAAAAGGTATTACTTGTCTAGATCAAGAAGTTTCAGGTAACCATTGAGTATATGATGATGAGATTGTCCATTTTTGATGTGTTGAGACTACAAAAAGAGGGTGTGGAGTATGAAGTGTTCATTGAAGCCTATAGAGTTGGGCAACACTATGTGTTGGTGTAGAGGCAGGAAGTGATCGTAAATGGATCAATATAGTTGATACCCCATGATAATAACTACATGAAACATGAATAAGTGATATAATTATTAGATATCATTATCAAGATGTGGTAGAACTGTCTTATAGGTGAGATTTTTTTACTCGAACAACTAGAGTTTCTAGTACATCACCACTCATAGAGATCAAAACATGATATTTAATCATTTGTTAGAGTTCATATGGTAATATGAATATGATATTTTATATATTTCTTATAAGGTAAATGTTGGGGAATATTTCTTTAGTACGAAGACTAGTTCTATCTTAGTGGAGGATTATTTTGGGTAGTTGGATTCTTTGCAGCTAACCCAGTTGGTGGATATAGGATAAGTGTTTCCATAGTCGATGGTTGTGACTCCACTACTTCATCATTGTTTGAGAAATGCTTTTTTTATAAACTGTAAAACTGAGGTTCTATATGATAAGATATCCTCGTGAGATTCATCAGATGTAATTGTAGAAAAAGATGAGATATTAATCCCATTATAGGGATGAATGGTGGTTCTAGTCACGTTTAGTGAGGAGTTGATGAGGTAGTATCAAAATTACCTCATGGATGTATATCCTTGTCTGAAAAAGATGTACATAGACTTTTAGTGTATTTCTTTGGGCTTGTATTCGCTGAAACATTGAATATTGTTTCTTTTAGTGTCTCGAATGTAAGCGGGTGGAGGTTGAGAAGAAGGATATGGAAGGTTTTACACACCCTCTTGATATACCAGAGTGGGAATGGGAGGAATATAAATTAATTTCATGGCAGTTATTCCATCCATTTAAAGAGGCGATGATGATATTTGGGTGAATTTTGACCAACTCGTGATGTTGGCACATATACATTACTTGTGGGAACAAGGTTCAGTGGACAGTTTTGTATAGTTGTACATCTGTGGGATCATTTAGAATTGCAAGGTCTAATAGAGGACTTTCTATGACTATGATAATTGATTTACATCATGTTTGTGGGGAGGCCTATTTGAGGCACACTGGACTATTTTTTGAATGATCATGGCATTAAAAACCTAGAGGGACATTCTATCCAAGAAGACTATCTGGGTGTTTGAGGATATATGGAGTTCTAGTGTGTAATATTCTCGACATATATAGAAGGATCACATGAAATTGGTAGAGTTTTATAAAAATAAAATTTATCATTATACTATCATTAGGGAACCAATCAAATACATGTATGATATACCCTATAAGTGACCCTCATGTTCGAAAAAGTTTGGTGAGACATCACTTATTGTATCAAAGATAGTCTAAAAATGACGGGGAAGGAACATGTGATTTGGGAGGATATGAGGATATCCCAGAGAATGAGGAAATATTATGTAGATCGACAAGTTAATCCCTTTTAATTTTATTAGGGGGACCATGTTTTCCTGAGAATCTCCTTAGGATGCTAATTTTGGAGGTATGGTTGATAAAGCATGTTATCCCCTAGATTCATCAGGCCATTTGGTATCTAATTTAGAGTCAATGGGGTTTTATAACTCCAATACAACCCCCCATAGTTATATCAGGTGAATGTTGTATTCCATGTGTCACAGTTGAGAATATATGAGCATGACCATATTCACATGATTGGTTAGGTGACAAATGAATATTGAGGAAAATTCCACCTCATAGAAAACCCAATGGAGACTAGGGATAGGTCGGAGAAGATCCATCATGGAATGACCATTACATAGGTTCATGTACTGTTTTAGCATGATAACATGTAATATATGTCCTTTGAGTGGGAGAGTCAGATGTGAATCACATCACAGGAAAATGGATGATTATATTTAGGTGATTCAAGGGGATACAAATACTGCGAGTCAACCTCATCAGTGGAGAAAACATTATTCACCAATGATAAATCCTAAATCAAAATAGGGATAATCATTTTTAGTTTATAAACATTTATTAAAATATTGATTAAATATCCTTATCTAGATTCCATGATCTAGGATTGATATGCTCATCTCAAGATCCACATATTATTGGTTATATATAAATAGTATAATTCTTCTATTTCACCAGTTACCACAATGGATTCCCAAATTATATGATCATTTCCCAATGATTTTTGACCAATGATTCTTTCAAATTTCATAAGTACATTCCCCCCAAATTTCATCGTATTTTTCATGGTTATCTCATAGGTAAAATGTTCAACATTTTAGGGTGCTTTTGAGAATGATATTACCCCTATTTTTCTGATGGCTTTGTGAATGATGAACAAATTAGTGATTTTAGGAAGGATTGTGATGAGTTGTGGGTTGGGGATGAGTCCCCCATGGAACCATGATTGGATGAGACAGTATGAATATCTCAATTATGTTGGGAAGGAGTCATTTTGGATTTGAATGGTCTTAATCTAGCCACTGATGATTGATTCATAATTGAAAACACTACATACCGAACCCCTAGACTGATTTGGGATAGAAAAGGTGATGGATGTTATGTGGATATTTTCATAGTTCATTCCTGGCATCCTGTGAAAAACTAGACAATAATATGTGTAGTCCAGGAATACATTTCTTATAGTTAACCAATTGAAGAGGCTAGATTTTTGGGTAATATAAGGATCATACATCATGTGGTTCGTACTATACATCATGTGACCATACCCGAGTATCTATTCTTTGTGACAATTGTATACACCACAAAATCCTAGGTGGGAATAAATTTCTCGTGTCACATAGACACATCGTGGTGTTTTTCATTCTCATTTATGTCATGTTCCAGGTGAATAGACCCAAGACCCCAGTTGGATGGTCATGGTGTTTCCCACTTGTACACACTATGTGTTGTGACATGGATTCCATTCCATTTCTATGAAATAACACTAATAGGATGTGAGGCATGGTCACACCCTATGTTGAACCCCGTATAAGACCAGAATTTCCATGATAATCTTCTTTCTATTTTATCTCCTTTATCAGGGCACAAATCTTTTTCTAGTGAGTCTCCTATCTGGGGAGTTTTCTATGATGAACAGGATGATAGCCTTCATAGTGGCTATCAAGATAAAATGTGAGGTGTTATGAGTGTGATTCTTCATTAAGGGTTTCTCAATAATAGAAATTATAAAACCATAGTCATCTGAGATATTCCGATTTTGGAAACCACATGTCACAATAGAGAACAGATCCCCATATTCCTCTCTATATACTATATGGATTCTCATAATGTACTAGTTTTTGGGTCCTCTATTTACTGATCGGTAACCCATGATTGTCCATGGTGCAGGTCCTCTATATACTGAGTGTAACCCACCCTATCGTACTAGAGAATGACTATTATGTTCACTTAGTGGAACCCCCTAATAGAATAGGGCACAAGTAAACTATCTTTTTTTTACCGAGTCGTACCCCCTCCCACTATCATTCTATGGTTCATGTCCTTTATTCATTGAGTGGTGCCCCAAAGCTACACCAGGTAATAGGTCTCCTATTTCATGAGTATTCCACCTTATCATACTATGGTGTGGGTTCTCTATTAGATATTATTCCACTGTAGAGATGTGGAAAGTTTGGTTCCTCCATATGGATTTCTCTGACATACATGTGAGATGTTGGGAATTGGTGATGGGCCATTGGATATGGATACAGACTCATCATCTTGGGAAAGGTTGTGGAGTTTCATATCCCAATTCTCTCACATAGTGTACTATTTTTATACATATCTCTATGATTAGTTTTGTATCCCTATTTTTATGGAATAACCAGACCATTTTTTTAATGGATGGGGCTGAAGGATAATTTATTATATAATGTAAATACCTCTTTCAAAATGGGTAGAGGGGTCCATTACATAGCCCAAAGGTCCAATACCACGGTGTCTAAATTCAAGGCCCGAAAACCCATTAATTTGGCCCAAAGGGCCCTTCGGTGAATAATACTACATCAGTATCCGGGATTCTATAGTTCCTGTTATAGTACTGCAGCTGCTATAGTGGCACCACACTATAGTCCCATACTACTACAGTACTTCTACAATGACCATCTACAGTTCCGCTATAGTATCATAGAAATTTTTTCGTGCCTGGATTCGATCCTGGGAACATTGAATGCTAAGAACGAGCCTTTATAACTATAGTAATTGCTTTTTCAAAAACCAATTATGGGTAACGAGGTATAGGTTATTTCCATTCCATGCATATTCTGGGCCCCATTAAACACATGTGCATAGATCGTCCCTAGAATAATTTGATTATAGAGAGACTCGAACCTGTGTCAATTTTTTTGGTGGGGTGTGACCGCATTGAACGGTACCACTAAGCCAACCCTGATTGAAAAAGTATTTGTGGGTAAGGATGTATAGGTGATCTCCAAACCACTCTTATTTAGGGCCACATTCACAACCTGCGTGTTTCTCGTCCCCAAATAAATTTGTGCATGGAGAGACTCAAACATGTTCAAATTCTGTTGCTGGGGAGTGGCCACCATACACAGTACCACAAATCCAACCCGATCATCAAACGAGTTGTGGGTAATGATTTATAGATTATTTCCACTCAATTCTTATTCTGGGCCCCATCCACCACCTTTGCGCCACTCTTCCCCTTCTAAATTTGAGTGAGGAAATACACGAACCTATTCCAGTTCTGTTGCCAGGGAGTGGATGCCTTACATGGTACCACTAAGCCAACCCCGTTCAACAAATGAGTTGTGGGTAACAAATTATAGATCATTGCTTAAATGAGTTTTGGGTAACAAGGTATATCTTATTTCCACATGATGCTTATTCTAGGCCTGATTCACCACATGCTTGCCACTTTTCCCCAACTAAATTTGAGCATGACGAGACTCAAACTCACTCCATTTATGTTTCTGTGGAGTGGCAGCCGTACAAGGTAACACTAAGCCATCCCCGGTCAGAAAATGAGTTGTGGGTTACGAGGTATTGATGATTTCCACTCTGTACTTATTCGAGGTGACATTCAAAAACTGTGCATCACTTTCCCCTTACTAAATTCGAGCATGGTGAGACTCGAACCTCCACCAGTTCCATTGCGAGAGAGTGGATTCCTTACACAGTACCACTAAGCCAAACCCAGTCGGCCAATTTTTTGTGGGTAATGAGGTTTTTGTGTTTTCCATGCCATGCTTATTTTGGGCCTCATTCATCACCTACATGCCACATGTCCCCATCTAAATTTGAGTGTGTAAAGACTCGAACTAGTGCTAGTTCCATTGTCGGGGAGTGGCCGCCTTTCATGGTACCATTAAGCCAAACCCAAGCGGCTATACATGTTGTGGATAATGAGGTATAGGTGGTTTCCATGCAATGCTACTTGTGGCATCATTCTCCACCTGTGCACAGCTTGCCCCCAATTAAATTAAATTGTGGTGAGCATCAAACCTACTCCAATTCCACTGTTTGGGAGTGGCCGCCTTACATGGTACCACTAAGACAACCCTAGTCAGAAAAAAATTTGTGGGTAATGAGGAATATGGGTTTTTATTTTTTTATCCCTATTTTGGATTTTGGGGATTCCTACAAGGGGTGTACATACACACCCTTGTATGGCCTTTTTTGAAACATTTCATGTCTTATACATAGGAAAAATAGTTTCCATGTGAATTCAATAGAGAATTATATTACTTGGTTATGTTCAACCTGTAAGGTGACCAGACATGGAGATCATGACTCATGATCTCATAGTTTTTTTTATAATTCTATTGTTTTAATCTTGGGACTTCATTTACATTTTGGGTCTGTATTTTTAACCTTTTTACGCTTTGGTTTTTATCTTTTTACTCTGTTATATTTCTTAAATGTTATTGTCAACATGGTTTTCTCTAGATGTCATCATATTTATTTTTTTCCCATTCACTGTTTCATGTATATATTTGTATGAATGTGTATAGTTACATAAGCAAAGGCCTTCCATATATATTATTTCCTCTTTCCTCTTATTCTCATCCTCTAGACAATTTGCGATGGACTTGTGGTTGTCGCAGCTCTTCATACCTTTATCTAGGCAGTCCCTGGTAGTTCACATCATTAAACGTATAATTATGTATAGGTATCCCATTTTTAAAAGTAACTACCTGTTTTATAAAGAGGTAATGCATAAAATTAATATCTTGTTGCATAAAGGTATTTTTTTTATATGTAAATGTAACTCAACAATGATTGGTGGAAATTTCCAAGTAATATGTATGAGTTGTTTTGTTGTTACCTTTTATATGTCAAATTCCTTCCATGGTAATGAAAATAATTAAATGTAACTATTGATGATGCATAAAATTAACTCCCTTAATACTTAATAGTCATCAATATCAGGAAGAAAATTTTTCAAAGCTTGGGAGTCATTATAATATGTACGGGTTTCTAGGATCTATGTGTAAGGGTAAATAATTTACTCTTATATATGTTTAAGAGTAAAAGAGATTCTGAAATTTTAAATTTTGTATATTTCTATATTTTACTAAATTATTAGTAAAATTATAAATGAAATAAAAATGAGGTTTTATATCTCATTAAGAAACATATAACATGAGAGGTTACCAAATAATTCATATATGTGATTTGAATGGGGTTAATCATTAATTTAGATGGTATTAGAGTGTTTCTTATTTCAGGTCATAGGACGAAGTAAATATGTCACTCCAACCTGATTCATTCTTAGTTTCTTTACTTCATTATTTGCTACTAATATTTTTTGACTGAGGAGGGGGTTCAATTTTGACTTTAAAAGAACTGGGTAGAATCAAGCTGATATGTTGGGGAGGTTGTTTGGATTCTCTAAAGTGAATATTAAGATGATTAAAACACTGGGTTTTGTGGTAATTCATTAGGGAATATCAAAAGTCATATTTATTTACAGTTCTTGATGGATTTGGATGAAATTGGTGGAATTTTTAAAATGAGAACTTTTATATTTTGTGTGATATAGATCTGGGTGGATATCAATGGTTCTGTTCACCCCTTTACATAAATGTAACTCCCTTAGAGATCATAGGTGAGTAATTATTTGATTATTCCAAATGAATTTACTTGGAAACTAATTTTTTATTTAATTTTAGAATAAAAACAGTTAAATGTGTTAAAATAATTATTTTTATTTTAATTGAATAATTGAATATAAATTTCTAAAATTAATTATTTTTTGTCCTTTTTTGAAAGAGGTACTATTTTTTGCGACTTATGGTCATTTTAACATGGTTTATCATGGGTGGGAAGGGTCATGGTTACTTTAAAGGAAGAACTCCAAATCAAGTAGATGGACACTAAGAATTTCCCTATGGTTTATGAATTTTGATATGTGGATGTGATACGTGGTACCTACACTTGTGTGAGCTCATTGAAAATTTATAATTGAAATGTTTTTTATTGAACTCCCCTAAAAATAAAATAGTGGGTCTTGGGAATTGATGGACCATTGAACACTATATTTATGACTTCATAACTGATAGTTGAGGGTCAAAATATAAACATGTGTTATAATATATAATCTCCCTTAAAGGGGTAGTAAATGGAAAAAACTAAGAATACTGGTCCTTGGGGAATGTTCCCTCAGTTACTTATGGGAAGGTTACCAATTATAGACATGAATATTATGCATTAGGGTAGGTGTTTTGATACCTTAAGAAACCTCAGGTGCTCTTAGCATGGTGATATGGGAGTGTGGGGGGGGGGGGGGGGTTATACCTCCAACACTAGTGTTTGTCTATTCTCATTTGATGATTCCATGTAGAGGATTTATGTTTAGGTTTAGTAGGAGGATTGACCTAACATTGATTTGAAGTGAGATGTGTGTTAGGTCATTTAGTTTTGATTAGTTTTCATATAAATTCTACTGTGACCAATTTGTCTAGTATGTGACCATGATTGTGTTGAGAAAGGTAATTCCAATGTGAAATGCTCTTTAACCCTTTAGTTGGGAATGAGATAAAAGACCCCATGAGGGGTGTCTAGACCTTTCTATGAATGATTGGACCATAGTGGTTACCCCAGTTTTATATTAACTCTTATGAGTATATTTACACATCTTCCACTATGTATGTAGTGATGTATGAATATATAAATGGATAGAGGTTTTTTTTTAGAGATACTAGGTAATTTGATTCGAGATCATTCTAGTTTCTCACCCATGTGATTTTAATATATAATGATTTATATGGTGAAAATCATTCCACCACAATGATAATATTTATGTCTCTTGGGAGGTGAACAATTCCCCTGGATTAAAATATTCATGTTTCCGGTGAGAGATGCAATTTCTCCAAATGATATAAAATATATTTCAATGGACCCTATTTATTCTCCATGGTGATATGATATATATTTCCATGGAGGCCTTTTATTCCCCTAGATGATAAAATATGTTATTCCAAGTAAGTTGATATTCCCCTAGATGATATAGGACATGTGAATTTAGTGAAGGAACCAACCCCAAACATAATATATGATGGTATTTTCGGAATATTCTTGTCTAACAGTTTATTATGGTTATCTTCCATTCATAGAGAAATCCAACACTGGCCAAAGTAGATTATTTTGACCTAAAATGTCACGTTAGAACATGAATACCAACAGTGATAAATATATTGTTCCACTAAATTCAATTTTATAATTTTCCAAAATATCAAATTATATATATATATATACATATATTTTGATTACTAGTTATGTTATGGACAATATTGGTTGTGGATTTTAATTTTTAATCATGACATTCTCAATAATCCATGACACTCGGGCACTAGATTTGACCTCATGATCACTACATTAGGTAAATAGGAGGCCAAGTGTTGAATGTTTCACCTGGATATAATAAACATTGTAAGGAGATGATACTACTCCCAGGAAAGGGTTCATGATAAAATTAAAATTGTCATTTTTATGGGTTCAATTTTATATTATCTTCCCATTGGGACCATGTGATGTCTATTTGACTCATGTAACAGATTTGATACCTCATTTTTTATAGAATATGTTTAATTATTATTTTATTATCATGTAATGTGTCACTAATTTAATCTGAGGAATATTATAATGATATAGTGTTTATTTTGGTGAATGTATTTAATTTTAGTTTCCGATATATATATATATATTTTAATCCATCCCATTTTTTTGTATTGCACTAACACATTTAAATATTTTATGGATTCATGTTTGGTTTCCCATGTTATAGTTTATTTTTATAACAACATATAGTTCAATTCCTATTTCCATAAGATAAATAGCGTCACATTGATTTCAATTTAGATGCATAATTATAAGTTTTACTTTGACCCATATTTATAAATCATACTCTAAATTTTCAATACACAGTCTCTTCATGGAATGGGAATCATATCAATGTATACTTCCATAAATATTTGGAGATTACTTATATTAACACAATAAATTTTAGAACACCTAATTTCCTTAATATAGTCTTAACCTCATGTTTTATTTAATCCTAAATATCCACATAGAAATTTAACATTAAATCTACAGTTCAATCACATTAGGTTTCTATTTTCTACTTTTTCTTATAGAATGACATGTGGCATGATTTCTTTTCCTATAGTTAGCGATGCATATATCTCCTATCACGATACCAATATTATGTTACAAATCTATTACACTCCCAATATTACTATGTAGTTTAGTTCCCAATATCTAAATCACATTAGGTTTTACTTATCTGAAATTAAGCTTCCATATGCAACCATGTGTTTTGATTCCATACCAATCCACTAAGAGATTAATTAAATACTCTCACAATAGGTTTCCTTTATATAATAAATATTCATTAAAATGATATTTTTTACTTCTATATATATTTTAATGTCTAAATATCCTATTCTTGTCTATGTTGAAATTCCCATAACAACCATTCCTTGTATATCTTTCCACTGCTATATTTCCACTCCTTCATGTTTGGCCAATCATATTTCAACCTTTTTATAATGTATTTAAATTTTCTTATCTAGGTTTTCATTGTTTTTAACATATTTTCCATCATACAGTGGAATAGATTTTCTACCCAATTAAATTTAGGTTTATTTTGTACATTACAAATCATGGGATAACTTATCTAGAGTTTCATTTCCCTTAAAATTATCAATGTATGTTTCTAATCATATAACATTAAAATTCAAGAAATTAATCTACTTTAATTCCAATTTTGAGAAGAAACTAATATTAATAAAATATTTTAATGTTTAAATATAATTAATTGAATCTTAGAAAATGTTAATAATTACTACACTATGAAACAATTATCACAAAGTAAATAGTTATAACACAAAATAAAATAGATTCAAATACTTTTGGTGCCAAAATAATACTCGATTATAACTCAATCCATGCTCCAAAGTTCTATATATGTAGAAAAAAATAATTCTAATTCATGAAAACATAAATTCTATCAATTTATCTATAACATTGATTATTGGGTCATTGATTATTTAAAAATAGTTGGGTTTTATAAATTTTGATTGATCACCCATATCTCTCGAATTATTAATTTCTATCGGAAATGATCCATGCCACAATAGAATAAGCTGAAGGATATAATGTTTAAAAATGAATTAAATTAAAATTTAATCACTAAATTTGTTCTAATATTTCAATACATATATTTCATTATTTTTTCATGACCATAAATTTCTTGAAATCTTTGAAAGTGGTATAAATTTATTCATTAAATTCACATTTCATCTTGAATATAAATACATAAAAATTAAGTATCATTATGCTATAAAATAAAGGATCATAAACTATATAAAAAGAGATTAAAAACTAGTAATATTGAAACTAGAAAAATATAATTTTGAACAAAATTGAAACATTTTCTAACTTTTATTGAATCTCTATTTTTCTGGGTAAATTCGTCATCATAAAATAAAAAGGAAAAAATTATATATGAAATAACTTTCAGACGTAAAATTTTTAATTCTATGTTCACTAAACCTACCTACTTATTTAGATAAAGGATATGGAAGGTCCTCTCCCCCAAACACCTTATACAGAACTATTCTAAAAACCATTGGAAAATTTGGATATATTATGTTACAAATAATCATTCTCAAGACACACTATCATGTTAATAAAATGAAATTCTTGAAAAATATAACCATAAATTAGATGGATCATTATCAATAATACGTTGACGTTTGGAATTGATAATCCTCATCATACTTACTCATGGATATATCCACATTGGATTTTATACATTGAATATATGACCGTGGTAATTTTCTCAATGTCTGGTGGCACATATTTTTGGTCTTCAAACACATATAGAACATTAATTTTCCCTATAGAAGAGAAATTATATATTTTATTACGTATTTATCATTAAAAAAACATTCATATAAATTATTAATGGTCCCATCAACTATTCTTAATGTCCCCATTTCTATAATTATTGTAAAAAATTCCCTTTAAACAATAAAACAACCACCAAGTAAATTTGGAAGGCCCTAAAAATCACTCTAATTCCATGGAACTTATTTCATTGTAATTATAAAACTCATTCATAGAACATAGTAATGTGTCCATAAATTCTTCAATATAAATCCTAAATTGTATAACAAAGTGTAAAATAACTTATTATATTCCATGTAACCACCTAGGTAATTTTAACAGTTTAAAAAAAGGCTCCTCAATTTCAAGGGAAATTTTACATCGTCAACAACTAATCAGTTCATAGTAAATGTTTAGTAGAGTAAACTGATAACTTATATAAACATTGAAAATTATAATGAAATGAATAATCTCTTCTGATCCACTTGGTAAACACCTAGATTTATTTCGTTTCCTAATGGACCATCCCCTGATTTAAATAATTATTTTTTGATAGTGTAGTAGTAGTAGAGTCATTACTAATCATTTTCATTATAATTATTTAAAAGTGTCATTGATGAAAGTATTCCATAAATATCTTCATGGATGGAATTCAAAAATAAGCCTTTGTGGGGAGCTCTATGGTGTACCCATTCAATAAATCCATCACTGAGTATGGACATTCATATTATATTTTATTTAAATTGGAAATATATTAGAAGGAAAAATTAATGGGAAATTAAATGTTTTAATTTTAGATAAAATTCCGTAACATTGTCACCATTCAGGCTCAACCCTGTAAACCACTGAAATACCTATTTTCAATTAAATATATCAAGAAAAAATCAAACAATTACCAAATTCAAATTGTTTATGAACACATATTGCAATCATATTCATAGATCATTATTTTTAAGTAAATAAAGTCAAAACCATCTAGATCATCCACATAGGATTTAAAATCACGATGGCATTTTAAATATAAATTTATGTGTTCTAGTATAATGAATTGTTAAAACATTCATTATACCAATGATCTCCACAAAACTATTCTATCTATTAGGGATGGAAACATGGATTGATGTTATATATTCTGATTTCTTCTCTATATAATGTGGGAGAGTAGGGAGAGAATGTCTCATATTATAGTTAGTTAACAGACCATTTAATTTTGGCTTCTCTAGACTTATATTGGTAGGTGTATAGTCTCAAAAATATCACTTGGCCAAAAAAATATATTTAACCTCTTAATTGCATAAAAAATAGTTTTTATAACATCATGAACATATTTTAAATTTCATACATATTTTATCACATTCATGAAATATCTAAAATAATGTTATGTTATAATATATTAAAAATTAGCATGATTGAATATCTTATATATATATATATAATGAACCCTGAATAATAATGTTCATTTGTAATATATTTTTCCTGTATTTAATTCCTAACATAGGAATAAACTTTGTAAATAAATTTATAAATTACTAATATGTACTCAAATAATTATGAATATATTTATTTTTGGTGACTATCTAAACTCATAATTTACCTTTTCCCTAAGGTCAGTCCACCCATGTCTTAATATCAAATTCATTATAATTGGATATTCATTTGAATATGCAATGATTTTGACCATCTATGAAATTTTCTCTATAGAAAAGAGTGACACTCTTAGAACACGAGTGGTACCTAGAGACACATCATATACCCTAAGGAAATAAGTTTCAATTATAGAAATGATAACCACATTGAAAAATGTTTTATATAATATAATATCTTTTCCTCATGATATGTTATGAAATAAGATGTACAACTACTTTCACCATACTCACATGATTTATTAATTATTTAAATGACCATTCCAGATAGACATTATTTTTTATACCATTTTTCTATATTTATAAATGGTGCTATAATCCAAAATAAATTTCATTGAGATATCTATTCCTTTCTAAAAGAATAAAATTATATATTGATCATTCAATCAATGTCATTCCACTATTGATGAAACCGACATAAGATACCTCACAAAACAATAAATTTCATTATATTTTCATGCATAAAATAAAATGATCAATGATAAACATTTATAATGATCATGACTCTAGAGAATAATACACCTGACCATTAATTTGGACAACCATAAATGACCAAAAAATTATTTCTCCTTATTGGCAGGTCAATCTCCATGATCCCCACAGCAAGATATCTCAAATTGTGAACATCAGGTTAATAGGATTAAATTATTATGATACCCCAACACATGATAGTCATAAAACATCTATCGATCATTATAATTATAGATCTAGACCATAAAAATTATTTTCTGATTAGTTTCATAGTATTTAATAATTTTCATTTTAGATAGAAACTATTATAACCTTATGATATGATACATAATATAAGGATGTTGATATATAAATAGTGTAGGAATGATTTATAAAAATATTATGTTAAGGTGACATCATTCAAAACACTTTGTACACATGACATGGTAATAGAAATTTCCTACCCATGTTGGGTCTTAGGAACCAAATTTCAGAACACTCCAACTTTAACTAAATTGAACTTTCTAATCATCACCATGTTAACTCTCACATGATATGTTAATTACTCTACAGAGTTACTTAATTAATCACTAGAATTACCATATTTCTATAAATTCTTACTCTGTTACAAATGAATACTCTCCCAGAAAACCCCCCTAATATGTTATATCCCTAATTATATCAATTTACTCCTATATCATAGTATTGAAATATTGGATACTACCAATGGAAAAATATTATCATAATGATATTATGACAAAACATTTATATCATGTTATGATTACATCAACTAGAACAAATCATTTAATATGTATACAACTTCTTTAGCAACATTTAAATATATAACATATATAGTATTTCACTATATAGATACCACTATCTTAAATGATCATATTTTTCTCATTTATATATTCTAACAATGATATTAGATGAAAAAAACCATTGGAATATTGGTTTATATACACTTATTACTAGTGTTCCCCGATCTCTATCAATTCTATATCTCATGTACTGTCTCTTGTACAATTTCATAGGTCCGACTACTTATAATGAATTTTTTAGGATTTATCTAATATTTTTATATCATCATGCTTGTGTTGGAAATATCATATCTCATGCATATCATTGAATATGTGATATATTTGTTTCATAAGTGTATTATGTTCAACTCATTATAATAATATCATCATATTTCTTATACATATATTCTTAGTTAAAATTATTCCACATGACATTGGTCAGATTTCTCAGTCAAATACATCAAACTGGTATGAATTAATGAATCATCAGTATGTGTACATTTATTTGTCCAATAAGACCTTATATCTACCATTGTATATGATATTTAATAGAACATGGTTTAATGTTTTAAATTAACATTTAGATTTTTTCTTTAAATATAGTCTTAACTAATTATAGAAATACAAAATGTATACCTTATAATATCAACATATTTTACAAGAAAATCAATCAGGTTGAAGCATCTCACCCTTACCTATTGACATGGGAAGGACAAAAATTATACTAACATTAGGTGAACCCCTGAGACACCCAATGAAATAAATATATAATATGGGTAATCCATATCATTATGGGATTTTTTTAACCTCATAAACAATACAAATTGCAACAGAAAACCAACCATGATATAAAAAATATGATGTATGATAAAAATAAATCCAATTAAACAAAAAATAATATGAGAAAAATTGGAGATGATTAAGTTAACAATAAAATATATAATTCTATAAAACCTATGAAACAAGGAGACACTAAGGAACCAGTAAGGTATCTTAACCATCACTACTAAATAAATATCTCCAAGCTCCACCTCCTGAAAAAAAAAGATTATAGCATCAATATGGTGCACTAGAGAGGTAAAATATATTCTCCTTGCCTATATCATGAAAAAAAAACATATATATATGATCAATGGTTCGTATGATAGTGCTGAGTATAAAACCAAGTAGTAAATCCATAATCCATATAATGTATTATTCCCAAAATAAAAACCATGGTCATGTTTAATCCAACAAGACCCCAGTATTCATCATGAAAACTCTGTAATGAATTAATTTTATGCACTAACATCCAAAAAAAATCCTTGGAAATGAATTGAAATTTATTAATTTTGGAATAAAACAATGAAATCTTCGCCCACAAACCATAGAATTAGTGTTGAGAAATTGGAAATATAATCATAGGTTTTACACTAATAAATATAAGAAAATTATATTTTAAAAAAATGTATTAATGGTATAATAAATTGTGGTGGGAAAAAATATACATCCTCTAATAAAAGTTTATTGAATTTTTTCTTCACAAACTAAAACATTCATACATTCCTCACCTTCTCTTTAAATAATAATATTCCATTAAAATTAATGAATTACGTATATCATAGATCAAGGAATGTGTTTCTTCTAATATAAAATAAGAATTGAATCAAGGTAATGTAACCCAAAACCTTAGTTTTTTATTATATATGTCTAATTCTCCCCAAATCGATGAAATTTTCCATTAGAGGGAAGTAAGTAATCAAAATATCCAAAAGGAATATAGATATTTAGGATAATTATCCATGGATCATAATGAGTTTGATATATTAAAATAATGTTAACATATAATTTTTTAGATCCTTTTATTTACATGATCATTTTGTTTGCAGGGTTTTTCAAACTATGCTCCAACCATGTTAGTATTACTAGAAGACGCCCAATTTTGGATGGTTAGGCCAAACAATTTGGAAACTCGTTTTTATATCATGACAATGATAACTATATAAAAATTGTAGTTGATACATGGAAACCAAAGTTATTTACAAATCATGATTTCATAATTCACCTTCCTAGATTCCATTATATAGTATATAGTTACCTATAAGTTAAAAATATTTTACATTAGCTATGAAGAAAACATGATTGCTCTGGTATACTTATGAAACATCCATTAATATTCCAATAATTATTCCAACTAATATTATCCATTCAATAATATGAAACGTGAAAATACATCAGACTATGGGTGTTTCTTCTCTGAAAAATTGGGATTTTCATTATTGGAAAACGTGAAGTTGTCTATATTTTGTAAAATCTATGTCCATTAGACTATCATAAATGTTTTCAATTTATGAATTCTCTTCCTAAAATCAACCATGTTTACAAAATTCATGTTTCAACGATGAACATCCATCTTATAAGATCTTGTATTTCCTATCCAAAATATGAATCTGGGTGTGAAAAAATGTCACATTTGGTTCCAAAGTATCATTGTCCAAACTAATCAAATATTTTTGGCTATGTAGATACTTCTATGATTGAGAGATTTATTAAAAATCAAAGACAAAACTAAATCTTCAGGGTAGAGCTATCCAATAGGTAACATTTCTAATAAACGTTATAATTTTGATAGGTCCCACATATATAGTATGCTATTTCATTTTCATTCGAATATGAAGATTCCCCAAAATTAGTGATATTTTCAAGAATACAAGAACACCCATTTAAAAAGGTAAAGGGATAAAAAAATAACATGCATATGATTTTTAACATCTCTAGGATATTTCCACCCATTACCTTATTTTTTAAATTTTCTCAGTAGCTGCATATAACATGCTCAGTCTAATTAGTGATGTTTCTCTAGTATCTACCATAAAAAAAATGGAGACAAACTTTGATGACCACAAAATTCCTTATACAAAGAAATATATTGAGTGGCCTAACAACTACTTTTATAGGAAAACTATATGAAATATGAATAGTCTTCCCATGAACCATACAATTCCATCACAGTGGATCTAAGAATTTATTCCAATGTTTTAATAGTATGATCTAACTAGAAACCTATATAAGAAGGGTATAACTTAGTCATGGTGAACATGGATCCAAGTAAATATTTCAAGGACCACTAAAATCATGAGGTAAATATGGGGTCCTAGTTATAGAAAATAAAAAATAGTACACCATGAAATTTCACTACTTCGTGGATATAGATTTTTTTATATTCGTAAACTATGTTAGTCTTTTGGATTTGAATGATTGTATCGATTTTTTGAGTTGATCAACAATCATCCAAATGGAATAATGATTTCATTGTTTTCATAGTATAATAACGAAAAGGTCCATCAAAACGTTTTAGCATTTCAATACTATTAGGGGTGGTTGTTATATCATCCTAACTCATTATTGATGTGTATCCTTCACAAATTGATAATTGAGAAGTCTCATTAGATACTCAATGAACATGTCTTTTTTACCTATGAACCAGAAATGTTCTCCCTAATTGAATAATTTATAATATTACCAAGGTGGATAACCAAATTTAAATGGTGATAAGAATAAATGAGTTTGTCCTATAAGCATTGAAGAAATATGATATGATATCTAAATTAAAAAAAGGAATTTGTTTCCTCTATTCATCCTTCAATTGTCTCTTTGAGTTTGAGATTTAATAAAACCATAATACATTGAGGGTTAGTTTGTTAATCATATATTACTTTTCAAACCTTTTGTAAATAACATTGAATATGAAGAAAAATAAAATGTCATTCATCTCAACACATTTCATGTGAAGGTCAAGATTTATCCTCATTTTTTTAATTGGACATGAGATTCTAAGACCACATAGTTATATGAAATAATAATTAATGAATCATCCATTTAATACAGTTTCATATATATATAATACAAGTTTAAGTCAAATATCTAGTGATATACCAACCAATTTCATTTTTTATGGTTTAAGTTATATTTTAAAAATATTTCTGTCGTGATTTTATGATATGTGAATACCAAGAAATTTTCACCAAGGAGATAGTAAATCCATGAATTTGAATCACCTTGGATAATTCCACAGCATTTTTCGTATAGTTCAATTCAACTGTCCTCATTTTTTAAATTTTATTCTATTACATGATATCTTTAAATTAGAGCACAAACCATTTTTGAACCAAACACATAAAATAATGTTTATATCCCTATACTTCTTCTTGAAAAATATATATAGGTTCCTAAGTGGTTCAAGTCATACCTTTCATGAAGGATTTATGAAGATCACCTCTCTAGTAGAATGGAATACACTTTATTTTTATGTCATTAAAAGTATAAAAAAAGGTGTGATAAATAAAATAAAATGTTATGATAATACCCTGATAATCTTAAGAATATTTGTATCTAAAATAAATTATTAGGTGTCTACTAAGAAATAATGACCTAAATTTTATCAATATTAATACTTTGAGAATTTCACATATATTGAGTGGTCTCATATGATTCTAAATATTATTTCCGTGTGCATTTTATAATTATATATATTATGAGAGTACACCAATTTGTTTCTAGAAAATATCACATTAAAATAATCCAAGAATCTATGAATGATATCATTCATCATTTCCCTAAATACTTTGGGTGTATTAGTAAGAAAAAAATGTAGTCACCATGTATTTATATTTTTTTTCATATATCAAAAATTTTGTTTAGGAATATCATATTTCTTAAAATAGAGTATTTGGTACCCAATTATTAGATCAATATTGGAGAACCTATTGTATAAAATAAATAAATCATATAATTTATCAATGAGTGGAGGGAAATATTTATTATTAATTATAACATAATTCATATTATAATAATTAAAACAATGTAAAATTGTAGCAACTAATTTCTTAATAAATTAAAAATGGAGGGGCCTAAATAGATTTACTTTGAATTATAATTTTCTTATTTCAAAATTCTTCTAGTTGGACCTCTGATACTCGTAGTTCTATTGGTTTTAATCTATGTAATATATGTGAATTATGATAATCTCTTAGGACTAGGACAAAAAAAATTCTACTTACATTTCTTATTTTTGTTTAATTACATTATCCTAAATTACATTATCGTATTGTTCTACTTCACCAAAAAAATGCTCACCTTCGTAAATAGTCACGAAGGTGATCATATCCAATATATAAAAGATTATTCAAACCATTTACACAAATAGTCATCCTCCTGAGGAATTAAAATCTCACTCCACTTTGAATATTTGATCAATTAAATCATGAGATTTAAAAGTCACACATAATGTAAAAATTTAATCTGATTCATGATGTCTACTATATAATCCATCCCCACGAATAAATTGAATAATTATTTGAATAATATAGTGAACACGAACTAAAAATATATGGATTAATTGGTGATGAAACATGAAAATGATTAAAATCCCCCACACTCCCATTATTCAACAGGATTCTTGTTGCTCATAACATGAGACATTGATTTTATAGGTAAGACCAATTTCATTACAACATGAGAATAAATAAAAAAATTTGAATCACATGTTTAAAATAAAAAATATTAAATTAATTTCAAGAATAATGTTACCTCCCACTACTGAGGGTTCGACCTATTCTTTTTTCATACCCTACTAAGTTTAAAAAAAATATCCACACCCCATTAATGATACCTATGTCTGTGATGAGGGGGTTATAGCTATGTTGTTATAGTGTTTCTTCAATCACTAAATTTTCCCCAATTCTAAGGGTGAGAACTATTATGATGAGATAGTTTTTTATTGAGCATTAGAACCAATGAAAATTTATAATGGTATCTGCCAAGTGAATTAAGGTTATTTTTAAAATAACACCAAATATTTCTCTTCTAAAAATAATTAGGATTCTGATGAGGTGGTGTCATTTATTACCTATTAATTTTAAATAAAAATCACACTTGAAACAATAGGGTTGGATAATACGATGTAATGGAATGTAAAATTATACAATTGATTGGTTCTTTTTTTATATTTTTCCATGGATATGGAATTTAATTTTGATTCTCCTCGTATTGTTGTTCCTAAATTTTTCTATGAGAAAAAGGGGTTTCATCCCCTAATATTTCCACAAATTTCTTCTTCAACAACCATGTTGTTTTTAAAAATGTATGTGTAATTATCAATAAATAGCATCACCACTCTTAAGTCAATATCCTGCCAAAGGCCTAATTCAAACATGAATTCCTTGAGAAATTTTTTAGACCCCAACTATAGAGGATAGTTATAGGTTTATGAAAATAATAATCCATATTCCATAACTAGAATATTTCCTTTTTTCGGATCTATAAAGTATATTATTCCCAAAAAATTAATGGTGTATAGGTTTATTTTTTTGTGAAAAAATCCTGAAAATATATTCCAATTTAATTCATGAGATACCTTTTTTGGACAACTATATCCCAAAATTTTCAGGTTAGGTCCCCTTGAATATTCACATAGACATTCACATTATTTTCATTTTAGGATCCAAATAAATTTAAAATTAACTTTATTAGTCGATGAAAGATTTCACTTGATCATGAAATGAGTCACCCCAAAATATTATAGGTTTTTTCACTGTAAATGTTTTGATAAATCCACATGATATGGTTCTTCATGTAAATTTGTATTTTTTGAATAGTTTTAAAAACTCCACATTGAATCTACTAAGTAGAAGATTCACTTGTGATTCAAGACAATCCACATTCTCAACCACACCTCCTATTGATCTCAAGTGCTCCCAACTAATGTAATTTACCTATAGTAAAATAAAAAGTAGTATTCAATCAAAATATAATAATTTAACCCTTTATCTTTTACCATATATCGAATCATGATAAAAAATTAACATTTAAATGATGAATACCTAATGGGAAGTATTTTCACCAATGCATGATAATGAACTCTCACAAGCTACACCCATACTTATGACATTACAACATGCCTGAAAGTGCTTAAGAAACGTTTTATACCTAGAGTACCTTGTAAAATGAGCTTAATACAAATAGTTTATCTCTACCTTATTATATTCAACATTTCATGTCTACACAACTCTTATATACATGCCTACCATTACCAACTGATAGACCATGTTAATATAATATTGTATATAATCACCTAACCATTATACATTTCCATAGTTAGGACATA
Organism: Viscum album; assembly: GCA_963277665.1. Lineage (NCBI taxonomy): Eukaryota > Viridiplantae > Streptophyta > Magnoliopsida > Santalales > Viscaceae > Viscum > Viscum album. The sequence goes on along the minus strand of OY728131.1, from coordinate 620,728,872 downwards.
AATTACACAAATACGAGGTCCATCCACTAGAAACAAAAGTAAATTAACAAATTCCATTGGCATACCGAATGTAGTGAGATGATTTACCATCAATAAAACCATAAATAAAAAAGAAAATATAACCCAATGAATAAATATGATGCATGATAGAAAACCATATTATCAAGTACAACATAATATTTCCAAAATTTGAGTCACTGTAGTAAAAAATATACCACACAAATTTACAAAATTAATGAAATCACGAGCCACTATTTAAAAAAAATTCCAAAATGATAAAATAAACTAATTGACTATATCTGAGAACCACGTCCCACGTAACACAACTGTAAAACCATGATTATATGCTATAAAAATATGAGATCTTCAACATATATATACCATAATAAAAAACATATGTATATGAACTACATGTGTATATAAATGGGATAAGTGTACAACCCATTAAAAAATCACCATAACTTTCTACACATTAAATGAGAATAAGAAAAACATGGATTATCATTAATGTTTATAAATAAAAAATAAAGATATTATCAATAAATTTAATGTGTTAAATAAATGCAAGAGTATATAAAGTAACACATTCCAAAGACTCTACCAATACTCTGAACACAACAACGCTTTCATGTTTTTAATCAATGTGTTCCCCCATCATATATGTTCACTGAATAGTCCGAAACTGAGTGAAAACTCGTCCCTTTTTAAACATTATAATCACATTTTTCTACACTACAAAGTAAAAAAAAAATCACCATTACAGCCAATTCTAAACCAATAATATTCATTATTTAAATGAAAAAACACTAATCATTTTAATGTAATGTTACCGTACTCAGAAACATTTCTTTTGAAAAACTACCATTTAAGAATATTTTTTCTAGAACATCAAGGGAATCACCCATTACCAGGTGTTTAAATATTAAAATAACAACTGTCTTCTTGGGTATTCCATTGAGCAACATAAAAAATTTCATTTTTTTTTTAAAAAACCATAATTTTAAAACTGTGATTATAGTCGGAGATTATACACCTGCCTATAGTGGCATCATCTTAATGAATGATTCTAAAAACTGACAAATTTAGACTCTTGTAACCTTTAATTTAATGATTCAGAATAAATTTATCTAAAGAATAATTATAGCCAATATTTATGTTCATTGAAGACTTATTCAATGTATACGTTTAATAGGGAATGCGGAAATCATAAAGGTAATGTTAACAAGAAATATTACCTTTGATTCCTAAGGTCTAATGCACCATGATTTAATGAAATATGCCTCAAGGGGAAAATAAATAATAAAAAACTCTAAAAAGAATGTTAATGGTATGAGATACCTTACCATAATTTCAAAAACTATAATTATAGTGGGAGATATGGTTAGATATCAAATTATTAGAACTCTTTAATCACTTCCATGGTTTGGTTGCACAGTTTTTCAATTGAAGTTTTTCCCATGAAAGTGTTATTAGATGAAAACCAAGGTTTCACTATTTTGAAAAACATAATGAAAAATCATGAACCAAATCTTAATCTATGTGGATATATCACCATTAAAACATCATGTTCCTTCATCATTGTACATTATAATCAATAATATCTAATACCAAATATTTTAATGTCATAAAGGGTGAAATCACATTCCATGGTATTTCATTGACATTTTCTTTTGGTTTTACTTGACCAAATTTTATCCTGGAACAACTAATTATCAAAGAGTCTTTTATTATATATCAATCATTAGTTATCAATGATTCATATATTTTGAAACAATTAATTGAATATGAGAATCAAAAATAATATTCATTCAAAAATAAAATAATTTCATGATGTGTCCAATGGACACATGAGATAAATGATTCTATTATACATGTTACAAAATAACATTTCAAATAAAATAAATCAACTTGAATAAAATAATTCATGTTATATTAATTAAAAACTAAGGATTTTCAATTACTATGATATTAGGAGAATTTATATTACATTTTATATTTTTTATATTTTTTCCTAATTAATTTATTTGGATAAGTATGTGTGACATACATATATAGTCTCATACCAAATAATTTTGATATTTGTATCAATTTTAATGATGAATATGGATTACTTTAAGTTCTATAATTTTATATACTTAAATTTATTTCAGTTTATCTTCCAGATACATTTCTTATCAGATGTAAAAAATAACATTTTCAAAGTGATCTATCATTAACTTTTCATTAGAAAGATATTATGAAATATAATTTTTTATATAAATATTAATGGGGAATTTAACCTTATATGAAATTTATTATTCATAGGAACTAAAATATTTCCTTTCTCTGTGTTCTTTTCTACATATTGAACCTTTATAAAAAGTTGTTGAAGTATTGTCTCCATACTCTTCATTTTATTAAGATAAATATAACTACAGTAACTTATTGATAAGATAAAATAATGGTAATAGTGAAAGGTTGTGATTAATCTTTAAATTTACATTGGATTAGTGTAAAAATGTCATCATTAATTTCCTACACCACGAACTGACCAAAAACATTTTGAACATGAGGAAATATGGTAAAACCATCCAAGTAAAAAAAATTCATTCACAACTCACCAGATATTAATGATACTACTATGAAGTAAATATCAAATGAAAAAACCATGAGTCTCTCCCAATCTTCCTTTTCAACCTAACATACTGGGATGGATCAACATGTTTTGGAGACTAAAATATTAATAATTTAATTTCCTATAGAGTATTATGTGAATGTGTCAGTACCAGTCTTCGAAAATAGTGTCAGTTATGGAATGTACATTTTACAAAAATTGTGATATTGTTTATTATGTATTATATACATTTTTTCTATATTGTAACATTGTTATATATGTTCATTTATCTCTAATACCATTCATTGTAAATTAATGATCAATTAATATTCACATGTATTCGATAATTTTATTATCTCCTAGTAGCCCAAAACTAATATATTTAGCATATTTATTTGCTTTTGAAATATATTGGAATTTATTCTTCAAAACCACTCATCATATTCCATGTTATGGTTAATCTATTTTTCATAGAGTTTCAATGTAACATATCAGTTGGCCAACCAGATTAACACATTGCTCCTTTATAAGAACATGGTTCTTTTGGAGTAATGGTTCCTTTAATTTCTATCAATTCACATGTTTATATGTTTAATTATTCCCTAATATGAATTTTTTTGAGGTCACGGAGGTGATGGGGTGGTTTGGGGCTGGTATGGAGCTCAAGACTCATGTTTCGTGTCGAAATATTCCAAGAACATTGTTATTTAAAACTGTGCGAAGAAGTCCACATGGTTTGATAAACAATACAAGGAATGTGAAGACAGTAATAAGACGCCACACGGTTAGACTAAACCATGTTATTTTGGCTGCACAACTATGTGACCACCTCTTCTGTTTTGATAGTGGGTTTTTGAATGGTTTCCATAGGTTAGTGAAACTGTTTGGGTAAAACTTGCTTTCATCCCTACACTATAGAAAACCATTCATAGTTTGTGCACTATTTAAGAAAACCATAAATCTATAATATTTGTGATAAAAAGACAATTTTATACATTAAATTTATTTAATCCTAAATATAATTTTCATTATCCCTCCATGGATATAACCGTTAAATTCGTAGAAGATCCCTCCAATGTTATTCTTCGATTTGAGGTATCATTTTCATTAGATTTCCGATTTAAAAATCATTTTTCTCATTTGATTCACATCAATTATATCTCAATTTATTTCCATTATAATTTAATTCTTCTAGATATCAGGTTTTCTATTTATGTGTAAGTTAATTTTACCTATTTTTAGGTTCTTCATCTATTCATCTATTTTCACCCGATCTGAATCGAATTAGGAGCTGATAATGAATGGTATATCAACCACAAATCTATGGTATCTAGTATTGTGCCTTTGCTAAAAATTTGAGTTTTTATATATTTCATTCTATCAGGCACCAAATTTTGGAGTTCCTCCAACAAATGTAATAAAATCTTGATTTTCTAGGCATGATCTATGTAATAAAAGAGGCTTATTAATGGTTGTTTATAGGATTAGAACCTTTAAATAAATGGGAAAACCCATTTATCTACCGTTTAATTAAATGAATCATTGTTAAGAAAAATAGATAGATACCTTTTAGGTTTTCCCTTTACACCTTTCTAAGGGATATTTTTTTTAAAATTCCATTAGGGAAATGAATTTTAAATCAAATTGATGAATTTATTTATGAAGTAATCTGTATATTGAATTGTCAACATATTTTTAAATTGATTGACTCAAGAGAAGGGATGGAATAAAAATGTTCTTTACCATTGGTATGCAATTTCTATATTAAACATGAATTTTTGGTTATATTTTAATACACATATAAGTTTAATAGAGGTTATTCCATGTGATAGGTTCATTAATTATGTTATGTTTGTTATAATGTTTTTCCCATGTGTGTGTTTGAAAGGAAATCCTTATAAGCTTTCCTTTTTCATTGATTCACCTTTTGAGTTCAGTTTTAAATCATATTGTTAAATATAAATGGCCAATTGGATTGAATTGGTTAAAATCATTTTATTTATGGGTGACAAATGGATTCATATGGGAATTCTATAGAATGACTCATTTGGATATTTACTTGTATGCATGAGTGACACTTGTTTCCCTAGTACATGCTCAAAGGGTATTTGAATATTATATTTCAAGTGATAGTTAGACTCTGTAAAGATTTATAGGGATGGACTCAATAACATTTGACATATATTCCATGGGAGATATGTTGGTTCCCTTAGTAAACCTACAAGGATGGACTTGAGTTGTTGAGACATTACACAACACCTAGAGTGATACCGAGGATCGTGAGTGGTTTTCCATGGTTGGGATCATAGGGTTTGGGTTCATATTACACCTATAGTGTGACATTGAAATTAGGAATACCTATGACATACTCGACTTCTAAATCAATTAATGAGTGAAATTAAGTATATAAGATGTTTCTTCTAAAAAAATATTCCAGGATTCAGTCATTGACTTATCACTTTTAGAGAGTATGCATATGCATCTGTTGGGCTTATGAATATACAACATATGATGGGCTTGAGCCAGGTCTTGAGACTTACACATTAAATGTGAATGAATTGTTAAATGAATTTATAATAAATAGGAACATATACTTGATTGCATGCTTACATTTGAGAACATATTTACATTATTATAATTATTTTCTAAAAACATTGTTATATATATTCACTGACTAATTGGAATGGGCCATGGGTGGTTTCATACTGGGATTACATCTCACACCCCATTTGAGAAAACAATGGTTTCCTAAATAGACTATATGATTATAGGATTTGATAAGGTAAAGCACCCAACTATAGGTATTTGATTGTTTCTTAGGAAGATGGGAGCATCAAACTGAGAAATGGCTCATGTTGCTAGATGGATACTTTTTCTCTTGGTATGTCATTGTTTCATGTTTTTTATATCTACATAGTAAACATGTTTTTGTGTTTTTATTATTGACATGTGACATGTATCATCATTTTTATATGAGATGAGTTTTAGTATTGTTTATTTGTATGTATTCCTCCATTTACTTTTGTATTGATGTTATAGTTCTTCCTCTACAAGTATGTTGTTTACTCTTCAATGTTACAATTTGGTTTTGAGCGAATTGTCTCCATAAAGAAACATCTTGGAACTCACTACTAATCATAAGACTCTCAAATTTGAGGATATTCTCTTGAGTCCATGTGGCTAACAAGGGAGGGATACTATTGAGTGGATTCTGGGTCTAGGACATTAAAAACAGTTATCAGAGAATTATTATATAGTTTTCTGTACATTTTGGCAATAATTGAATTTGATAATAATGAATAGAATTTGGTAATGAGTTGTACCTAGGCGTAGCAAGCCCATATTTTTGAGAAATACTAATTTCTTTGAATTAATTTCATTTATCTAGATTTTGACTGATACAGTTTATTTTTTCCACTATTGGGTGACATAAATGATTTATGTTGTTTTTATTGATGTTTATATGGGTTCAATTTTGTTTCATCTCCATGAAATGAGGGAATTTTCTCCCATTCATCATAGTATGATCATTTTAAAATCACATTCTATGAATTTTTTAGGCCATTTCAAATACATTACATATTTTAAATTGTTATTATAGGTCCCATGATAGATATTTATGTTGTTGTGATAAGTATATTTGGATTTGTTATTGTATGGATTATATAAACATCATATTTTGGTCCCTAGGGAGTATGAGACCTCATGGATCATAATTTGGGGAACTATTAGTTCAAAAAAAATTAATAAAATTGTGATGTATGTGTGAAATGATGATAAATTAAATGGAAATAATGAAAATGAATATGTGAGTTTAATAGAAATGTGAAATGAACCTATAAATGAAATGGAAAATTGAGTAGATTATTTAAGAAAACATGACCATAACCTACCATAGTAGTGGGATATTGGTAGTGTCTATTTCATATACTTCTTATGTATACCAACTAATCCTAAATTTAGGAGTGGGTAGATGGGTGTGTCATTGCATAGGAATTCTCTTACATATCCTATCTCTATATCTGCGTTTTTGTGGTGTAATCCATGATTATCATCTTAAACTAACCGAGGGATTTTAATTATAGACGCATTAAACCATGAAGACCTCCAATAATATTAATGTATGGTTTTTATTATCATACACTAGAGGTGGTAGGATATGGGATACCAGTGGATCCTCAAGTCATACCAGCTATAGAACTGGAGGTTGTACCAGGCACAGGTGATGGGTCACTGTTTCCTGATGGGATTTTTCTCTTCATGTAGACCATTCCAGGAGAACCAAAATATACCATTAAAATGGTAGAGTTGATTCATGATATTCATTAGTATCACCCATACTTGTTTTCAATGTATGGAGGACAATATACTGCAGATTCAAGGCTAGAGGTTATTCTATGTATATTCCAGCATCTAGAGATTCCAACTAACCTAATGGTAAATCTTGCTACATATATGCTAAGTGAATTCGTCCAAAAATTTAAGGATTTCATCACTCAAAAGGACTGGTCTCGCCCAAATTTACCCAAGTTTTAACGGTCAGGCGGTCGCTTGTAGTGTAGCTTGGGTTGTCGAATCCTCAGATACCTAAGAAGAACCTTTAGACACTCAATAAAAAGAGATGGATTTTTGGCTATGAAGTGGCCAACATGGGTTGATTTTATATTTTTTTGAAAGAGTGATAAAAGATCTATGTGAATTCAAATTATGAGAAAATGAGTTGATCCTAGGTTATTGCTCGGGGTGGATTGAATGAATTCCCTTTTTTTGCGATTTTAATTTCATTAAATCGAGAAGGTTTAATGCAATGAATTCAAACTAACCTCATCAATTACTGATTAAACACCTTAAAAACATATTATAATCACCTATACACTTGTAGGATCATTTTCATGAGCACTCCAAGGTAAAGGATGTAATTAGCACATGAAAGTGGGGTGAATAAATTCAATAAGGAAGAGGAAGAATAAAAATCATTGAATGAAAGAAACTCAATTAAAGGAAATTAATAACATTTAGGGCATGATAAATAACATTCAAACCATCCCCTTGCTACTCCCTTGGATCAACCCATAAAAGATCTTGCCCTCCATTGATGATAAGTTCTCAATGGAAGCGGAAAGTAGACTTATGAGGGTGGAATTGAAGAAGTAAAAACAACAAAAATAACGATCACTCCACCGTTGTGTGAACAAAATCACAAGGTTTGGTGTGAATAAATTCACACCATGAGGCAAAGGTATCAAGGTGATAAGGATAAGAATAGAACAAAAGAAGAGAAAGAACTTTTCTTGAAGACTAAGGTGATTCGAACAACTTACATGAGAAGGATGAACATTACAAAGGCAAATTGGCATAATAACATTACAATGAAAAGAAAGCACCCAACCTCCCTAAATCCACTACCACTACTGCCTTAAATAGGAAAAAATGAGGCCTTGGCCGAGCCCCCAACATCCCATGTGCCTTTAATTAATTATGTTGGGAAAAGGTGGGTGGAATATTAATGATGAGAGACTTTTCCACTTTTTTCCCCGAAGTTGCAGCCAGCTTGCATCCACCGGAAAGACGCGCCTAAAAGACCTTCTAGAAAGCCGAATTAGAGTGGGCCCTAGAAGTCTTAAATGAATCCTCGGATTTCCCCTAACATCATGTAAACTTTCAGCACAAAATACTTTGTGGTTCGGGATATATTATTGAAATGGTGGGCTGTTTTTCTGGGCCACAGACTCTAGCTCAAAATTAATTCTTCAATTGGGCCACCTTAATAACCACAATTGAGGACGAATTAGCACTTGCTCCAGAAGAATGATTTTTTCCCTTATATTTCTTCTATACTTCCATAAATTTTGGGCTTCATTGGGATTGTATTCTGGACCCCATAGTCCGATCAGTGGGATGATATCCAATCTGCCTTCTCCAGAATTGTTTCCTTTAATCGCAAAATATCTCCATCATAATTTATTAATAATCCATTGATCCATGAATAAAAAATGTTCATAATTAAGTGAATATCCATTTAAAAAAATATAAAATTAAAACATGGATAGTTACATTCTTTAAAATCAGATGAAACATTGGACCTAAATTGGTGCACATTAGGCATGAAGTGCACAAATGATGAGAATGGGTGTTCAAAATGTAAAATGCACTAAAATGGTATTTATGAATATCAAGGCACATGAAAACTACATATATTAGCAATTAATATTATCCTCTTACAGTGGCTAATCAAGGACCTTCATTTCATGATGTCTTTGAAGCATTTTCATATTTTGTTCTATATTTATTCTTATCTTGAGTCATTGGTGACTAATATATCCCCATAGTTCTTACACCTGAAGTGGGGTGCATTATACTTGATGGATTATTAATCCCATTTTACTGAGCTCTAGTTATTTCCACCTATTCTAATTGTTGAATATTTTTCTAATTAAAATCTATTTAAGGATGGTATTAGGTATGAAATCTGATCATAGGTGAATTTGTTCTGGTTGATAAATATTTCCAGAATAGTAAATCTGGCCCTTATCACTAAGCATAACCTCATAGAGTATAGAGGTGTGTGACTATGTGGATTAATATCCAGATGTGGTATTACATTGACTGATAGTAGTAACAATCATCTTGATATTCCATGTGGTGATATTAGCATTCAGACAACATAATCATGTATCTAGGTTAGGTGCTACCAGTGCAGTAGGACGTGACAAACATGGACACGATGTATGAGGGACCCAGTTGAGTACCGATCATGTGGATTGGTGGGCCATAAAGAAACTTTTATAGAAAATTTTCCCAAGTAGCCAGTGATAGAGGGTCTATAGTGACTCCTTCTTCTGGAGTAGGCTCAATGCCTTATCATCAAGTAGGGAGTTAGAGTACAGCTAGATGAATAGGCCAAGGGGTGGTCTTGGTCGTGTTAGCTAGTCACTAGTTTTACATTAAATGCAGGATAGGTTTTCTCAGGGTATCTAGTAAATGTCATAGGGACACGGTTTAGGATAGCCATATGAAGTGTAACAGACCCTTGAGGTGAATAATCCCATAAATTCTACTTCTATAAGTACTATTTTAGTGGTCTCCATGTTAGATTCTTCAATTTTTGATTTAGGGTATTCTCATATCATTATATTTATTCCTATTAAGGTGGGACTTTGGATTTATGTTTCTTCATTTTGATATCATTATAATGTAAGAAACTCTTTTAGGGATCAGAACAAAAGATCAATGTCTGTTCATGGAGTTCTCCTTGATGCTAGTGGGTGTCACATTGTATGAGGCATCTTTTTCCTCAGGATGACAGATGTTGAAATCATTCATAGGATAGAATAAATGGATCCCTTTAATGATTTTTCATATTTAAATAACAATATGGTGAGGTTCAAATCACCATAGGGTCGAGAGTTTAGTCAAAAATATGAATGGGATGTCTTGGAGGGATGATCTGGACATAAGAATATTGGGATAGGCGAGACGAAAACGCAGATTATGAGTTTATATCTGGATGATAAAGGAACATAACAAATTAATTTACCTCTAGTGGTTCATTGTTTTAGGGATGTTTTCTCAGATGAGTTTTCATGATTACCTCTAGTGATATAGGAATTTTTCTCAGTTTTTATGGTCCATGTAGTTTCACTGGTACCCATTCCTCATTACAAGATGACTAATATGTAGCTACAATAGCTCAAAAAGATACTAGAGGATTTATAGGAAATGGTTTTTATTTGAACGAGTACGTCTCTATGGGGTACTCTGGTCCTTTTGAGAAAATTCTCTATAGAACTCTCAGTCTATATGTGGATTATCAAAAATTCATAAAACAACCAATGGTTAAGAATATGTATCCTCTATTGCAGAAAATTTATTTGACCATCATCGAGGTGCTCAGGTCCTCTCAACTATTTTATGAGATCAATTTATCAAGTGGCTCAATTTTTACCATCATACAAACCTATAAAAACCTGTCATAGGTGTTATGGTTTATATGAGTATCTTGTTATGTCATTCGGTCTCACTAACGTGCTAACAGTCATCACATCATCGTTGAACAGAGTGTTCCATCATTAACTAATTCATTTATCAGTGGATTTCATGGTTTATATATTGGTGTATTCTCATAATCTACAGGACCATTCTATTCATCTTCATATCTTATTGAATACACTAAAGAGGTAATAGTTATATTCTATGCTCCCAAAGATCAACTTATGGATATTTTAGACACACTTCTTGAGTCCCATTATCTCAAATATAGAAGTATGAGTAGGCCCACATAAAGTGAGATGTGTAATTTCATGGAATAAACCCCATAAAGTTTCTAAAGTATGGATTTTATTATGGAAATATAGCTAATAAATGAGTTTCATATAGGGATTATCATGCTTAGAAGTTCCACTGATGATATTGAATAAGAAATGTGTGAAGTCTGTATGGATACATTCCTATGATATGAATTTTCAAGAGCTTAAATGGATATTAACTTCTGAAATGATACTGATTTAGCTATAAATTGGGAGGAGTTCCATTGGGTACTATGATGCATCTTGTATTGAGATAGGATCAGTTCTTATGTAGTTTGATAGATTCATGGAATAAGGGTATCATTAGTTGAGGCCACATGATTAGAATAACCTCACGCATGATCTCAAGATAGATGCAGTTGTTCACTCATTATCTAGTTGGATAAATTACATAGTAGGATATTATTTTTCGGTGAATTGAGAAAAAAAGCTTCTAGTACGTATTTACATATTGTGATTTGAATATGAGGAAGTGGATGTGGGATTAATATATTTAGTCATTCACTTTTTATCTTACCTATATTCCTGGTAAGATTAATGTAGTGGTCGATGCAATAAGCTAGAGGAATCAGATATAGTCAGTAAAGAAAACCAGTATCTCTTGGAAGATCATGGATTCATTATCTGAGATGCAAATGGAGGTGCATGATACTCAAGTGTAGAATTTCCTTTTATCCTTAGTTGTTACATCAACCCTATGGGATATGGTGATGATGAAGTATCTTTCAGACTCATATGTCTGGATCCTATGGGATGGTATAGTAGGTCAGTACAATCCTCCTAGTTATACTATATTTGAGAATGACATTCTCTATATGCATGGTCATGTATGGGTTTGAACAGACATGCATGGAGAGCTGATGTGGGATTTCAATGCTTCATAATGGAAAGTGAAACCAGCTTTCCCCAAGTTGTGATGAGATTTTAAACACCATTACTAGTGGCTTGGTATGAAAAGAGATGTAGCCAGTTTTTTCATGGGGTGTTCCACCTATCAGCAGGTGAAGGAATAACACTAGAGACCAACTATGATTTTATAGGAGCTAACCATTACAATGTATAAATTTAATGACGACATGATTGAATTCATGATAGATTTGTCAAGGGCCCATAGAGGTAATGATGTGGTACGTGTTTTTATGGATAGGATCATGAATGTTTCAGATTTTCTAGTGATCAAGGAAACATTCTTTGTGGATGGGATTGTGAGGTTGTATAACACTTATATAGTATGACTTCATAGAGTTATAAAAGATATAATTTCTGACTGGGATTCCAGATTTACTACATAGTTATGGAAAGGGATATAGAAGGCATTAGGTACACAAGTGCTTTAAAGCATGGAAACCCTCCCCCAGATAGATGTCCAATAATAGCACATGATTCAGGTGCTTGAGGACTTATTATTAGCCTACTTCAAACCGTTATACCAATTCTACATTATTTTCAATTGGTTTTTTCATGGTTTCATTAAAGGTAGTTAAACTGTGTGAGTACTTTGTGTGGGTGGCCCTACCACACTAAAAAATGTACATGTTATGTAAATGGTTTGGAAAGTCCATGCACAAAAAACCATGAATCCCTAATATTGTTTTTGTAAAATTACGATTTACTCCAAAAAAATTATTAAAATTATATCTATTTTTCACTCTCCTCCCAAAGTCAAAACCATCATATTTGGATTAGGTCCCTTCCAGCCTATTCTTGAATTTTAGGTATCATATTTTTCTCGTGTCTGATTCAAGAACTGTATTTCCTGTTAATCAATGATGGTAAGATTTCAATTAATTTTGAATATTATTTTGTTCTTATGGATATCATTTGTTCTATTAACGTGCAAGCTAATTTAAAAAAATTAACATCTTTGTATGTTCTTTGATTTTATCCTAATCTGAGTCAAATCAAGAGTTGATATTGGGTGATCTATCAACCCAAACCCTACAGAAGGTGTTATTTGGGATTCCACTAAAATTCGTGATTTTTATATATGTGATTCATCCATGCACCCAATTTTCATATGTTTCCTTCAAATTAAATTAAATCCTTGAATTTTTAGGCCTGAACTATGTAATTGTAGAATATTCTTAATGGTTGTTTCTAACCTGTGAAACTTGAATTAAATGGGACCACACTTTTAAATTTTGATAAATTAAATAGTATATTGTGTTGATAAATGGTTGGAGACTTTTTAGGTGTTCCCTCTACCCCTTGTCAAAGGATTTTTAATATTGCAATTCCATTGGGGATATGAATTTTAAATTAACATGATAATTTATTTACGAATTGATATGTATATTGAAATTAAAAAAAATTGTAAATTGATTGATTCAAGAGAGGGGATGAAATATCCCTGGGCCTTGAACATTGGTATGAAAATGATCATTAAAGATTGAATTTCTATATATATGTGATTTCCCATGTGAGTTGAATAGAGGATACAACATTTGATATGTTTTTAATCCTTACAAGGTTTTTATTATGTTTTTCTCATGTGACAATTTGAATAGAAAGGCTTAAAAGCTTGACCTTTTCTTTCTGTCACATGTTGAGGTGAGTGTGAAATGATATTCTCAAATGTAATTGATCAATAATCATTAATTTGTTAAATTAATATTATCTAGGGGTTACACATGAAATCAAATGAGAATTCAATGGATTGAATCATATGGTTATTTAATTTTTTACATGAGTGATACTTAATTTGAAATTGATGGAATTTTATGGGATATGATTATTATATACCGAGTGATACATATATTCCATTTGTATTTTCAATGATTGAATAAAGGAAATGTGATCATATATTCAGTGGGTGATTCATGGTCTCACTTAGTGGACCCTTAGGTTTGGACTTGAGTGGATGAGATTTTATACCACACTGAGAAGGATGTAGGGTTATTGAGAGGTTCTCTATGGAAAAGACGACATGGTGTTGGTTCATATTATAGATGGAGGGGGACTTGGATTATAAATTATAATTTATAAGGTTAGACTTGGGTTCTAAATTGATTAATTAATGAAATGATTTATAAATGACGTGTCTTCTATGAAAAAGGGAAAGCATTGAATCAGTTTTTGACTAATTCCTTTTAGATGGATTAATTAGGCATCTATTCTATATATGATTATATGATGGATTTCATGCTTGTGTCAGGCCTCGTGACATGTAAATCAAATGATATTGAATTGATAAATGAAACCAATTAAATGAACTGATTATAAATGAGAACCTAGACATTATGCACTATTTAATTTTGAGTACATCCTTGAGTTATTATTATTATTATTATTGAATTCTATGTTATATATATTTTTTGAGTAATTAGAAAAGACCATTGTAGGTTTCCTACTATGACTATATACCACTCTTATTTTGGGCCACATTTGTGTAAACAAATAGATAATATCATTTTATGTGTTTATAAGGAAAAAATTATTATTATAGGTAATTGATTGCATCTTGGGATTAGGGGAGCATGAGACCGAGATGATGCTTGTAATGATAGTTGGATATATATTCCCTTATTATACATTTGTTACATGTATCTTATGTCTTCCTTGTATACATTTTTTGTTATTTATAAGAGGCATCTGGATTATATCCGCACTATTTGTAAGATTTTACTTCTAGTATTATTTATTTATATGTCTTCAGCTTTTAATTTTTTTGGATATTATAATACATCTTGTACTGGTATGTTGTTTATTATGATGTGTTAAACTCTCACATTGGCGGAATAGTCTCCCCATAGACACACCTACGACCTCACTTCGAGACAGCAACCTTCGAATTTTGGGGAGATGTTTTTGAGGCCATGTGGCTAGCCATACTAGATGAATTATTGAGTGGAATATCGGTTCAAGATGTTATGTCCTTTATATTTTGAGTGGAGTCTAAAATATTATCAATCTATAACTTGGATTTTCAAAACACGTACCTCTAAAAATAAAATGATATTGATATGCCTCTTTCTTTGATGAAAATTTTTGTGAATTTTACCCAAATAGTTCATTTGAAATCCCTAATAGGATGATGCACCCTCAACTAAGAATAATGGGAACCTCATAATATCTTCTTTTACAAAAAAAAAGTGATAGAAGGCATTACTAAATTGATATTCTCATTGAAATATGTTTATTCATTTTCAATGATTGAAAAAAATTTATTTAAAAAGATTATTATATTTAATTGCATACAATTTTTAAGGATTATTGAAATAGAAAAAAAACATTGGCTATGTTTATTTTATATATGAATGATTATATGTAAATTTTATGTGATCAACTTTAAACAGCACATTCATAAAATATTAAATCACACATAAAAAAATAAAAAAATAATACGTGACCTTGATAATTTCTCATATGGTTGATCTATTTACTGATAATGGATCAACACAGACACTAGGTATAACTCTTATATCACAGGAGAATCAGTTTGAAACACTAATACTATCTAATTTTCCAAATATCATTCAGTACATTGCCATGTCTCGGGCTGGGATACATCTCCTTTTATCTACATCATTATAAATAAATAATCACATATTGATTATGGGGTATTAATAATTTCATATACACATAAATATAATCACTCATGGGATCAAATTTCATTATACATTTAACGACCCCAACTTCATTAACTAGGAACTGATGTGTGCTTTATTACATTTTCAGGGATATAAAAGGTCAAATCCAAATGGACTGATCAGTTTAGTAGTTTTGGGGATACAGACGAATATGTTATACCCATTTTACAAATGGAAATAATATGAAAATATAGTAATGGAAAACATCCATAACCCTTGAACTCATTTCAATAATTATTCATCAATTCTCTATAGAGTGGAAATAAAATAAGGGTGATCTCAAAAGTTATTTAAGGGTTATATAGAGTGTAATATTTCATGAATAAAAAAATCATAATAAATACTGAATGAAAAATTTCTAGACACACATTCCATTTAATCAATATCATAACTATCATAAGTGGATAAGGAATAATCAATATAGTAAAGTTAATAACTAAAAAATACTATTTAATTAATAAACTAATATTCATATGAATATAGAGAGAATGTCATAGTGAAACTATAGTGGATAATAATAATAATTGAATTCTAAATGAATGACATTATTAATTATTGGACCTAATAATCTTGATAATCATGATAAATTTACATTCAATACCTTTTGAAGAAAATTTAAAACAACTAGGTAAAACCCCATCTAATTTGGCCAACTAATTTATCTTATAAGACATGTTAATGAATCACGAGGATATATATATATATAACATTTACAACATGTAAAAAAATTTCCAAATCATTCATCATATATATAAAAATATATTTAATTAATTATTCAACATTCTTTATCATCAAATATCTTTATAGAGAAAATGATATGGATTTATCAATATTTCCCCAGTTAATAAAATTTCATTATAAGTGAACTTATAATTTAAAAATAGTATATAGTATAATAATTAATCCAATACATGATACATATAATATGTATCTTTAATATAACAAAAATTTACATTAAAAAATATCACAAGGAAGTTTTTCTTTCAAAAAAAAGTTAAAAATCGCATATGAATGTGAGAAAATAAAAAAATCTTTACCTCTTTAATAATTTTAAATATTAACCCCTTGATGAATAAACAAGAAATGAAAATCTAATAATCATGAATTCAATGGTATTCATGTTAATCACATCACATTTTATGTATATAAACCACAATAAATTTAATGGCTTCATGTTAAAAAATATGCCACAATGAAATGGAGATTGAAATGAAATACATTACCAAGTGTTTTATTTTGATTAAACATGAATTAAAATATTCTATAATATCATTATTAAAGTTATAAATTAATTCAAAATCCATATTTAAATTTATAATATCATATATTATACTCTTAGAATATTTTACAACCCAGTTGTTAATAATAATTCATTTTTTTGTTGTTTCAGGTGTTAATTTCAATGTTTTTTCATGTCTGTTTTGTCATTAATGTTCTGATTATTGCACATATTATATAGTTTAATAATATAATTAATTATATTAATGTTATAAATATAATATTTACTCAGGATATACATTTTTATAATAATTCATGAAATATGGACATGGAAAATGAGTTATGATGCTTCATCAAGACTGTAGGTTGTACGTATGCATGAGTGATGTTGTCATTCACTTAATGAGTGAAAGGTTAATGAAATTTTTTATATATCAGTGTGAAATAATTTATATAAAATCACATATATTAATTAAATTTATCCTTATTAACTTCCATGTAATGTGTAAGAGAAAAACAAATCACATTGTTCTATGTGGCAGTAGTCTACCGTACAAACAAGTGACGATATCATATTTTAAAAAGAATTGAAAGTAAGATGGTATATGTGATATTATAATTCAATGATTATATTAGTATCATTAATATAATATGTATTATTCAAATATTTCATTATATCTATCCTTGAAATTTAGTGATGGAAAATGAATTATATCTATTTGTGAGGTGGTAGTCCTTTGTAGATGAGATCAATGGTTCTGTTTCACATTTTCTAGAAGATTATATAGATTTATTATATTCTTTTAAAATAATAACATGAAAATATATGGGATATTTTTTTATTATATTATAAAAAATAAATAATATTTTATTGATTTTTAAGATGAAATATAATAAAAATGATCATTTATGAACGTTGTGTCTTTTTCAAGGAACTTTTTTTTGTTTGAAGAAAATTTTTCCAAGGATGGGTTTCATATCAAACAACTATAAATATGATAGTTTTAGGGGATATAATAAATTATTTTTTATGTTCATGGATGATAAAATATCTTTGGATGTGTGAAGTTTGGAGGAGTGATTATGGACTTTTAGAAGTGTGGTAGAGGATACACATTAAATTCTTGAAAAAATCGATTATACCCAAGGTTTTATCATGTAAAAAGCCTAAAATGGGTCATTTTAGACCATTATATGTGATATTGTATACATATGTCCATTAAATGGTCATTGGTCAAGTTGGTACATCTTTTTAACCCTTATATTCTTGTTCTATCCACTGGTAAATGAGTTATTACCTTAACTACGACAATTATTATTTTTACTTCCTTTACTATTCATAGTAGTCAAAATATTAGTTTATTTTATAAGTTATTATAAATTTTAATGATTCCAACAAAACTAATCCATTTTTATAAATTAATTTCATATATTTGACATAATCCAGTTTAAAATTGTACCCACATATGCAATGAAAAGGTGGGTTTCCAAAGAGAAAATTCTCATATGTATAAATGGTTTTAAAATAAAAATTCAATATGAAATTGAATCCACTAAATTAAAATATATTTATTATAATATATTTTAACTAATGTTAATGTAAAAATTTTAATCTTAAAATTAATTTTTTAATAATTTAAATAAAAATGATCTTTTCAAATAAATATCAATATTATTCACTAATCCCCCCAAAATAAAACATTTTAAAAAAATAACAAAATATAAACCAAAGATAATTTAAATATTAAAATTCTGAAAATGATATTTTTTTAACTAATAATGTTTTTACTGGTTCCAAAAATTAATGTTATCATATGAGTGAAGAATAGACAAAACCATTTTCATAGAAAATAATTTTTCACCCAACATTTATTTTTCTCTCAAATGATTCGTTTTTACAAATTAATAGATATGTAGTTAATTTATTTTTTACATTTATAAACAAAATAATTTTCATAATTAATTTAGGGATATTAAAAAACCCAATGTATTGGCTATGTTATAATCATCATATAAAATAATAATTCAGTAGATTAATTTTAGTAAAACTCATTGTTCTGTAGATCGTAGGTTATCTAAGAGATTGTATTAAATTAAAATGAAAAAAGCATAATGTCATGGTGTGTTATATTAATACATCCTACAAAAATATCATTCAAAAAAATTCATGGTTATTACCTTCTAAATATATGAGTTTTTTTATTCTTCATAACAACATTTGGTTCTCATGTTGCTTCCTCTATTTTTTTATTTCTCCAATGTATCATTACTAAAAAATTGGTCCAATTACTCATTAAATTATCTATATTATAAAGAATATATAAAGGTTCTTCATAGTATGATAAATATTTTTATAATGATATTTCATCAAAGTTGAGTGCATGTGTTGTGTTTTTCATGTACTTCCTTAACTATTATATATGGAACACATATTTTACTTTTGAGTTACATGGTTGAATTTCGAAGAGGAAAGATGTAGATCTAATCCTTTACAAAATTTAAAAGTGTTTTGTATACCTAGAGTTCAATTTCCATTTCCTTACAAACATTATGACACCTCTCTATGGAGATACTCATAAGAAAACATGATCTCCCACATTGAATTCCAAATCCTTCCCTCATTTTGACGATGACTCATTTGCATACATAATGAAGAATTAATTTTAACCTGAATAGAGTTAAAACAAATTTGTATCTTCATGAAGATATGTTAATATATGTTTCTTTCACCAACATCATCCCTACAAGTTGTGTTATGAAATCTATTTCAATATAATGTTACATATGTCACCGTTCAAATACTTGAATGGAAACTCATGTAATAGGGAAACTCTATCAACGGTAAATTATGATCCCACATACAATTAAAGTCAAGTGAGAATGAACTAAAAATTTATTTCATTTGTTGAATTCACATTTTTTATTTTCAATTAGTTTGGCGATGGTAGGAAATTCACAAATGAAGCTCGATATCAAGAGCCTTCTAGAGCCTCTTCTAAAATTTTGATGTTAGTGGGGATCACGATTAGACACAATCATATGAAGTGCACCATGAAATCGTAAAAAATTAATATTATAGAGAATTTTCAGGATCCCAAGAGGTATATATTATCTTATAGCGACTAAATTTGAAAATTTTATTTGGGTATTAATGATAACACTTATTGCAACATTATTTAGGGGTTTCGTTGGTTGTCTTGTTGAAATATCCATAGTAATGTTATCCCACTTATACATAGTAATGGGAAGAGGTTTCATGACTCTTATAGGTGTCTTTGGTAGTCAGGTGTTGTCAATGCATGTCATGTGGTGTTTGGATAGTCATGTGGTGTTTTGGCATTTTGAAAACAATTTCCTAAAGACATATAACCGAACCCACCATTATGGGGATTAAGAAAAGTATGAAATAATAGTAATTATAATATTTTTTAACTAAAATAACCATTATTGGTGGTTTTCTTAGTGTTTGTTGACATCAAAATATGTATAAGGTTATTATAATGTGTCTACCCGAAGTGTAGGTATATAATTTAAGGTATTTAAGGTTTTATGAGAAATGCATGGGATGTACGGTGTGTGAATTAATGGAAATAATTTGTAAATTATGAAACTATTTTCGAAAACAATATATATTTCCAACCTTGTACTTTGGATTCTCCAATAAAACAATATCAAGCCTTTGTTCGAGATAAAATAAGAGAAATTTGAATATCAGATAGTGTACATAGAAATACAGATAATTATCTCTCATGAAAATGGGGATAGATAATTAAAAATGATCAACAAAAGGAATGATGAGGAGTCTTAGAATTATATATTCAATTCCAACTCACCCAATGGTTCATGAATTGGATCAAAAATGAGGGAGAATCCACCATTGATAGTGGTGGAGCAGTGTTCTATGCACAAGATAACTCCTATTCAAAAGAGAGAGAAAATGGAGTGAAAACCCCTTAAAGAATGAAAAGGGAAAATAGATATTTCATCATATATAATTTTTCACACTATTTGGATAACAGTACACTGTCCATGTATTGCTACAGTACAAAGATTCACCAACCAAAAACACTAAACACGTGGTTATAAAAACCATGTATTTCCCCATGAATTTCACCTTTTCAAAATTTTGGAGATCCATCACACTATCATCTAGCCTTGGGTGCATGGTTAACAAAACTAAGAGACACACACATCATTCCTTTATCAAGCTTCATGGTTTTAGCTTGAGGAATGAAAATTTTATACAAACCATGTTCCACTTTCTACTTCTCAAGAAAGTGAATTTTTAGAGCCTGATTCTCATAAATATCATCTTAAATATTGATAATTTTCTTGATCCTTAAACCAAGTCCAAAAAAACATTTAATTATACCAACACCTAGATTTAAATTCATAATATTGGTTTAATATTTTTTACATCTACCAACTGAAAATTTTAAATTCATTTATAAATTCAACTTGGTCCAAACATGGGATCATACAATATCCTCATCCTTAAAACATCTCATCCTTGAAAAGTCTTATGGAATAAAAACAATCACCTGACTGACTTGGATAAATAATTTTCTATTAAAATGGTCATTTTGAATTTATGAATGCCCAATACACCGCCAATAGTCACTCTTAGAATAAGGTTATTAAACCTAAAAACCCAAGGAAATGCTCATAAACAAAACATCATCATCATGATTGTGCTGACAACCATTGTACATTGATTCCCACCATAAGATCAAGATTTCTTCAATCCAATTACGAGTAACTATGACACCACCAATGAAGATTCCTACATATTCATGTCCTTATAATCCCAGAGAACCTTTCGATGTGTTTGTCAAATTACCTTTTAGGAAATTACAGTCGATCATTGATTTGATCAAAGTGGAGGATCCCTAAGTCAACACGGGTCAAACTATTCACACCATATTTTTCTTTATAACCCTTCACTGAACAATTATGATTCACTCATCCAATCTCAGTGGAACTTTTGATTTAATTCCTCAACAACCACTTCCAACTATCCAAGAGAACACAATTTAAACAACTTTTGGTCAACTACTGTCTAAAAATGATCTTCTTTATGGGTGATGCATCATTAATGTAGACTTAAATTCTTTTATCTCAAGGCATATTGATATCATTCCAAGCATGATTTCCATTTTACATGCCCAACTTTTATTGATGAATCATGGTTGAACCATGTCCAATGAAAAATTATTATCTTACCAAAGCACTAACCCCAATATCAATCTTTATGCAATATCCCTGGATTGTTATAAGCTACACCGGTCATAACACCCACCTCTGGATTTCCCAATAATTGATTATCTATCCCTACCTATAACTTACCAAGGATTGTACCCATTAATATTTTGATTTATTATGTGGAACATGGGGGCCAAATAAACCATCCAAAATCTACTCTTGTGATTTCATATCTCTTCTCACATGAGGTTTATTTGTTAATGGTTTAGGCCTCACTCCCCAACTTAGTTAAATTATTTTATTCACAATAATTAAAAGAAAAAATAAAACCTCATCCCCTGCCCGATTTATTAATGTACTTAACGAAGAAATATGAAAAAACATTATTAACTCCTATAAAAAAAATAACATCAACTCTAAATAATTTATGCTTTCTTAGAATAGTTACTATATAATTTTATCAAATTCTAATCACATCAGTGTCAACACCATTACTAATAAATTATCTTGCCACACACTAAGTGGTTTTATTTTGAACCACTCCTTGAGTTAAACAATAAATGACTCCTTACATTAAGCATAATAAAAAATTACATATGTATCCTGAATTAATCTAACAATATCCTAGGATAAGTTGCATGATGTCAATATAAGGGGAATGATCACCTAGAAACTAAGATTAAAATGGGATTTTTATTGATAGGAATGTAGAGATCTCTTAGTCTATGTTTAAATCATATTGGACTGTATTTTTCCTAACCAACACCTAACACCACATCTCCCAATGATGTGTGTCATGGTCCAGCTATGGGTTAATAATCTCACGTCACCCATCGCATTCTAGAATATTTCTCATCACTGATCACATCATTTTAAAATCCAGCCCACAAATCTCTAGTTCACCCTACCCCCAAGAGTCATATTTTAAACTATTTATCGGTACCTGTTACATGGAAAATCAATGAAACTCAAATCCAAAAGGTTACCATTTTAAACTGAAGCGAGATAAACTTTCCAATGAAGAGGGTGTAAAACTCATACAACCCAATTCAATAACTAAATCATGATCCCTCAAGACATCCTTTAACAACTATAAATTGATCGTTCTACTTTTCACATCAGTTATTGACATTACATGAACTCCTTTCAGACTCCTCACTAAAATTAGGCCTCAAAACCATGTCATGATTTATTGAATTATGTCTTGCCTCATGATGTTGTATCCATAAAGAGAGCATCAAAAAATGCAACCACTATTGGTTTACTGGGGAAAGAACCTGAACAATATTTCCTATTGACACAAGTTTTGATAAAATTGAGATTAATGTGTCATTTAAGAGAAATTAAATCGCCATGCATGAATCATATAACTTGATCACCTACCATGAAATTGTTTATAAATGAGTGTAAAATTATGTTTATTGAAAACAAAAGAAATGGTTTTCCCAATCCGAAATCTTGTACAGTATTTTCTTAAAAGAAAAACGTCATTTGTCGTCAAGGAATTGAGTCAATGTGAGCTAATGTTGACCTATGAACACAGCCATACTGTCACTATCATGAGAACCACCTACAATTTACAGGGATAATTTTCATGGAATTAAATGTGAAATTAAACACTCTTTTAGAATATATTTAACCAAAATATATAATGATGGATACACCAAAAAGGTCTAGAGTATTTCATCATATATTAAACAATATCAACTACCAAACATCATGATACTTGGTATATAACAAAACCAAACATTTGAATTGGGGAGTTCTCATCGAAATGTTAAAATTCTTATATTGGTAATGAAGAGTTGACACTCTCTAGTTACCTGTATTCATTAAAAATATTTTGAGATCCACCTTGCCGGTAAACCACCCATATCCTCAAGGGGATTTATTTTATTATCAGGAGTCCTACATATTACAACATGTAATCTAAGGAACCTCATGTCATAAAATATAAATCAAAAAATTTATAAATTCTTTATGGTCAAAGGGTACTACCATAATCAGACTACCCCTTACATAATATCAGTTATCTGTCATTAAAACTAGATTCTTAGATAAATATCACATTGATTGACTACCAAAATTTTATGTTCAATTAGAAATAGATCAAAATATAATTGTGACCTGTGTAAAATTCTCATGTTCCTGCTCAAATCAAGTCTAATGATAACCCTTGCATAAGGGTTCATGTTTTAAGCACCAATTCAAGGTTTCAATATCAATAATTTTAATTATTTTCTTTTAACATTTAAACAAGTCACATATAAGGGATATCAAGTTAGTTTTTTAAAAAAAAATCATAATCACTATATTAATCTTAAATTAGACAACATTTCTTTAAAATTAACTCATAATATATTGAAGAACCATTTTTTTTATTCAAGGGTCATAAAAATAGCTTTGTTAATGAAAATATCAATTCCTAAATGTTTTTTAAAACATGCTCTATTTTATAATTGGAATTTTAATTAAGTAACACTTAGTAATAATATATCTCCAAAGTCGATAACTGGTCTTTTATCAATTGGTGGGGATAGTCAAGTAAGATTCCATGATACATTTATTTCTAAGACTTAATAAGTTGTTGTGGACAAATTAAATAACTATAACATGAAAACAAACATATCACCATGGGTTTAGTCACTAAGGAATATAAGTACTTAGAAGTCCAAATAGGGTCCCATCATGTCAATAATGGTTCAATTATATTGGTTTCAATTCCAAATTTATGGTTTCAATGCACTATAAATTATAATTGACATCCCATTTAAATACAACCCATCATTGTTTATATTATTGAAATTTCAAAACACACTTAATGAGTTTACCTCATAAGAAACATGAACCAACTAATCTAATTGGTCCCAACTATTCTTTTAGAAATTAAATCATTTAGGCTGGTATGGCTAATTAAAAGGGGTCATGACTATTTAAGCTTAAAATTACTCTTAATATAAATGTAATCATTTTTTATAATATTTTTATATAATAATTTCTAAATATATATATATATATATATTCAATAAGATGAATTACCATTCAAAAATTATAATGGAAGATTTCATAATATATTACAATATGTTTTCAGGTAACTATAACCAGGTTAGAATACTTGTTTTCAAAATATAAGAATCCCATAAGAGATGGTTTAATTATATGGGGAATTGTTTCCCAATATATAACGGTCCAATACACTTTATTAAATGGTAATTTGAAAAACATTTATTCAAAACCATTACTATTTCGGCTCTTGCAACCAATGGATAAGGGTCAAACATATCCTAATCAGTCTGTTGAATTTAATTCTGTTATAGGGATATGCATGAAAACACTATTAAGGTAGACATTTATATGTTATTTAACCAGACACATATCTAAATATTAAAATTTAATGCTATACAGGTGATAAATATGGGAATCTGTGGAAATAATCATGCTAACCCACTAAATATAGAAGAAACCACATAATCAATTTATATAAAAATCATTTTTAAGAAAAAAAATAAACATGTAATGAAAATAATTGAGAATTAGAAAAACTAAAATGTAGACTACATTAAATTCTATATACATGGAATATGAATTTCTATGTACCTATCTTGAATCATGTTACCACTATTCATTTCCACACTAGGCTAGGGTAAATTCTCAGAAATCAATAACTAGTGAATGTAAACAAATCTACAATGGTGAAATGAAAACCAACTATAACATCTAATAAAATAAACAACACTATATTTTATGGAAACATTCCTTTTTCCTCATGCGTGGGCCTAGAAGCACAAAAACAAACTATTAACTTGGTATTGAAAAAATCCCATTCTTTTTCCTACTATCCTGAAACATTAAGACAAAATTAAAAAAAAAGAAACCTCAGACATTAAATTATAACACCCTAGCTCGGGAGCCAATGAAACGGTGACCCAAGTTGATCAATCGTATGTCCTCAGGCACACCTCCTCGTACTCCACTAGCTTCTAACTAGTAGTGAGGGTATAGATATGGAATAATTGGGAGACTATACCCTCTAGATAAATGATGGATATAAAGTACAAATTAAAAAATAGTAAAATAAATAGATGAACAGAGATGTGGAATGAAATAACTGGAAGTAAATAGTAAATTAATTAATATTAATGAATTAAAATGATATATCATACAAGAAGTATTAAATAAATATAAAAATATAGTAAGCAATATTGGAATAATAAGTTAAAAAATCAATAAAAGACTCAAAAACTGTCTCGGATAGCGTCACAAGCACTAGTATGGTCCTCTTTTACCATATTTGATCCTAGACCAGAAGGATAATAGCATTCAAGCACATTCCCTGATCATAACCAATAATTTGGAGAAAATATTTTTGGGTACT
Source organism: Viscum album (assembly GCA_963277665.1). NCBI lineage: Eukaryota > Viridiplantae > Streptophyta > Magnoliopsida > Santalales > Viscaceae > Viscum > Viscum album. The sequence continues at coordinate 620,702,589 of OY728131.1, read as the reverse complement.
GATTAGAGGATTGAACATGTTGTGATGTAAACTCAGTAGTCCACCAGAAACATTTTCTAATACAACCACTCGTGTGGATATATAATAAAATTGTGTTCCGGAATAATAAATAAAATATAGTAAAAAATAAATAAATGTGATCAAGTCAATCTCAGGTTCCTCAAAAAATAAGTTACCAAACAAACCTACTACAACATAAGATGAAATGACACTAATTATTTATCACTAGATATATACATATATTATAATATTTATATATATATATATGTTTACTATAAACATAGAAACATATTTATCCATATATATCGATATGTGGTACTAGACTACACCTGAGACATCACTTAGGAGTCCCTATATTATGATAAGAGCCATATTTTAAATATGGGTATACATCCCATGGTGTAATAAATTTTAAGGGACATCACTCCCATAAATTATAGTGTAATAATGCTCTCCATTCCCGTGAATCATAAAATAAGGGACTCCACGCACACAGACTCCATGTTTGAGTGTCATTATATAATGGATGATTTTCACAGGGACACCATGCCTATAGATAACATTAAATCTGTAAATCATATCCTATATATCACATTTAATTTGAGAATCCATGCCTATGTATCACATTTCATTAGGTATTTCAATCTGGAGTATCATGACCATATTGTTTATCAACTCATTTATAAGTAATGAGGTAGTTCATGAGGGTAACCAATACATTACCCATTTAATTCATTTTAAAACCCCTTGGTCATTTCTTTCATCTTGTCTAAGTCATAATTATCATTTCAATTTAAAATAACACCAGTGGCTCAATCCATAATTTATTATACACAAACCAATCTTCTTATAAGGGTTTGTCAAATAAATTTGGTCATTAAAAATATAAATCATGCTAGACACACCCTAGTTGTGTTTGGGCCTTATGAAAAATCATTTATCATGACGTACACTTGAACCCAACCCTCATTTGATTCACAACATTGGGGAAAAATAATAATTATATATATTTTAAACTAAACACGACTTTATTGGTAGTTAAAGTTTGATTTTTCTGCATCTAATCATTTATGTGGGTGTTATAAGGTTTATAAACAGGGTCCAAGTATTCCACATATGGTAATTATGATTTTATGAGAAATGAGGTGGAATTCTATCGTGATACACAATGTAAATAATTTATTATTGATAAGGATCTGATTTTGAATCATATAGACAACCTAACTATTACATGTGATATAGAACCCATCCAATACGAAGCCTATATTGAACAAAAAATGATAGAAAGCAGAATATTAGATAATTTCCCTACAAATAGGGGAAATTAGTTCACACATAGATATCATGGAGGAAGGTGAAATAAATGAGGGAAATTAAGGTTGATGAGTCTTAGAAATATCTATATAATTCCAGTTCACCTAAAGTTTCTTGAATCAAATAAAAAATTGTGGATAACCCACTATTGAAGCAATAGGAGGATGGTCTCGTGGGCGAGAGTTCTCCTACGCAGATGTGGGGAGAAAATAAAGGGAAAATTATAATTAATGAAGGGTAAATTTTCCATTTTTCTATTTTTAATGACCTTCATGGGATGGAAAAATTGTTTTGATAAACATGATCCAACCCAACAGTGCTACTATCCAAAGAGGAACCCTCCTTGCACAACTATCTCATGGTTTTATAAATGGTGCCCAACCCATGTGTTCCACATATAAAATATTCATCATATATCAAAAAATATATGTGGTAATAAGATTCATGGTCAACAAAATCTATGTGACACCCTCAGATCCCATGGATAATGAGGCATGATATCACCTACGGGTCTGCACAATTTAAAATACTCAATCGCTGCTTCTTGATTCTTTTGAAAGAGAGTTTTCATATTTTAATTCATTGAAATACCATATGAACTCCTAGTAATACTCATGGGCCTTGAACCACATAAAAAAAGACCATTATATGAATAAAAAATCATACATTTAAATTCTGATACTTGGCTTAAAATTTGACACATCCACCAAATGAAAACATCAAATTCCATTGGAAATTAAAACTTACCCAAAATGTGGGATCATACGGTCATATTATTTTTATGGATTAGAACATTAATAAATTAGTGGGAACCAAATTTATAATTCTTTATATATGAAAATATAAAAATATTATGGTAAATTATAAATTGAGTGGTTTCAGAGAAAATACAGGCATGTCTTGAATACCACATGTGGATGTGGATTTGGAATAGATGTGTGCATATGTACTGACATTGAAACTGATCGTTAAATATTAACTCAAACATTATTTAAAGCATGAAATAGAAGTATTTTCACACACCCAATTTAACACACCCATTAAATATTAGTTGTAAAATTGAAAACCTCTTTATTTTCCATTATGAAGGAATTGAATTGATTTCTATGCCAGAAAACCTTATAGAATAATTAACATGGATATCCTATGTTGAAACCAAAAGACTCATAAGTTATGATATTCCATTCCTTTATATGTTATTCTTTATAAGAATAATATTTCCATTTTGTTTTATATTTAGTCTTAGTGTTCTTATCCATAATATTATTTTGTATTTTCCATTTAATTAAGGGAAATATATAGGAACCACACCAACAACCAATTTGATAAAAAAATGAGATAATTTCTCCTATGGTATGTTGATTCTAATTGTAGTTGATGGTGATAAATTCAAGGATGTACTAAATTAGATAAATCTAGCTGCTAATAATAGTCTTAATAATGTGGAAGTCACTTTTTCTCTAAAGAATGATCGTTTTTTGGTTGATTCATTAATAAAAAAGGCCTTATAACTATTGTAAAATTGTTGATTCCCTTATTTATATAGAATGGAATGACATAGTATAGAATATATTCTATGTCCTCCAATTATCAAATCAATATAAAGTAACACTGGTCAATTATCACCTAGAGGGGAAGTTGAATGGCATTGGACACTGGTCCATAACATTAATCCTAAAGAGTAAATTAATTACATTGAATGGGAATGATTTAGGAAGTTTTTTTCATTAAATAATTACCTTGAACCCTAAATCTAAAAATGGAGAGGGATTTCATTAAACTAAAAAAAGGATGTAGTTCACTCATGGTGTGAAAGGAAAATCTCACAATGCTTGTATTGTAAACCATTGGCATTTTCATTGACACTGAATGTATGTTGGATAGCTTATTTAGTGGAATAAATATGGGACTATTAAACTATTTGGGAATTTTAGACTATGAAATATATAATGATATTTTATGTGGTAACCATAAGGTTGATATAAATATTAGAGACTCTAAATGGTCTCATAGTCATAGGGAGAAGGAAATATACTATATAAATAATTTGGGATGATTAATTGATAAACAATGTTAATAAAAGACTACACAACTAAATTTGTGCTTTAAATTATGGAAAAAACATCTTCGAATCTATCACTATAGAATTGGTTGATGCTTCAATTGTGGAGAAAATTTCCATGAAGATAATATTTATTGAAGGTAGATAAATAGTCCCACAAATAATGATTAATAAGATAATGTTATGTTCAATAATCATCATGTAGTTTAGTGATTCAATATAAAATAATGTGGGATATATGAATGCCAATTCCAAAAGCCCAAGGTGGTCAATGAAAAATCTATATGTTCTGCAGGGAATGGAAGGTAATGTTCCATAATTACTACTGATTTGGATCATGAAAGCAATGTGGTGATATGAATCATGTTTATTGATTCAATACTACTGAACTGAGCATTAGATTACTATTCTATTCACTATTTCATATCTTCCCAGATTATTAGAACTATTCATAAACGAAATCAATACATATAGGTCGAGTAATCAAAGAGAATATAAAATAGGGAATTTATTTATTCACAATAATATAACTCCTCTTCAGTCAATTCTTCTAAATAGAACCACCCAAAAAATCATTCCACACTTTTTAAGTGGAATTATTTTCTATATTAGGCATAGATTGTTTATCCTTATATAAATCCAACAACAACTAATGGGAGAGGGAGATAACTCTTTACATCCATATTCATCCCCCAATCCAGTACAGGTGTAAGATGGGTGATGAACTACATTAGAATTTTTTTATCAATAATAGGTATTATTTTCTTATGAGAAAACATATTATATCCAGTGAATATGAAAATGGATAGAATCATGCATGAAGAAAATACTATATTTATGGTTTTACAAACTACTATAAAACACTCCTTTAAAAGCATAAGAATATGACTTTATCAGCACTAGAAAATCATATAATACCTCAGTGTGGTTTATTGGACAATTCCTTTATTAGTGATGTAAAAGATCTGATAAATGGTATCATTATCATCACAAATAAAAGTGATGATAAATCATACATTTATCAAGTCTTTTAAAATATTCGATGTTTTTAAAAGAACTAATAATGAATTTTTTATTAGCACATTAAAATAATTTATTGCCTACATCCACATAAAAATAATATTCTTTGAATATATTATCAACCCCCTGATATGAAGGATCACCAACTGAAAAAACAATTTCCTTTCATTCAGTGGGCATATCACATTGATCAACAATGTCATATCCTCCATAACGATGCATGTATTCTCGGTTATTAATCCCCCAAAGGGGTTGTGGGTAGGATGGAAAATATATTCACCACATTCCAATGGGATTCCAATCATACCATCCATTCTCACCGGACCTCTTGGTCGACTCTTGAAAAGCCTGTGGATGATGAGGGAGTTGGTCTATGAGACATCAATAAATCCATGTAAGGCATGCAAGGCCATTTTTCATAGGATATCCTCATGGGGGAGTCATTGTGGGTGGAGTTCTTCAAGGCACGATACGTCGATCCTTGGGAGGTGCATAGTTTTCACAGCTTCAAACCTATAAGGCTTACACGCTGCATGTTCCAACAGCTGGAGTTCCTGCACTTATTGGTGTATCATTGGAGATGGTGACATTAATTAACGGACCGCCAACTGGGCAAGGGAAATAGTGGATTTTTCTTACTACCCCTTACCGGACCTATCATTTAGAGAGGAATCCAAGAATTATGACCTCATTATCTCTACATCACTCCTGATCAAATGTAGGTCTTCCATGGAATTGTTATGAACTATGATCCGGAAAAATGCAACTTTATCTAGTGTAGTTAGGGAAGGTTTACTTCACATGACTATAGATCCTTACTTCACGTTGATTCTAATACGGTTTATTGGTCTACACAGTTTTGGTGAAATGAAATTTCCACGTAAATGAGTTTCTTGGTGCAACACTTATGGAACAAGGCTATGCCTACCGATGATAACATCCAAAGAAAACAAATCCCTCTGGATTCCAACTGCTACTATTGTGTGCATCCTAAAATTGAAACCATGCTCCATTTTCTTTAAGAGTAGTTGGGTAAATTATATTTTTTCCTTCATCACGCCACAAACTAGTATGGATTCCGAAGATATGTTGATTCTTGGATTCATGTTTTCTTGGCTTTGTGGTATGAAGTCCAGGGGAATGGAATGGAAGGTGTGGTATGTGATTCTTATTTCCATATGTTGGAACATATGGGATGCTTGAAACCAGGATCATCTTGTCTATATATTCCCTCTTATCTTTCTGTAAATCGGAGTTTGATCACACGTTTCTCAGTGGTTTGAAGCAAAATGTGGATGGTTCAGTTACAGGAGGGATGATGAGGTGTTTTGGGGTCCTTCAGAACTTCTGAGGCTCTATTCTACTGGGTTTCAGCACATACTTTGGTCTTGGATGTTCTCTAGGTGCAGTGGCATGTGCAGTATTGACCGGGCTCACTCTTTATAGGGGACGTAGCCAACAGGTGGATGACGTGGAATCTGATTCAGAAATTTTGGTAAATGCAATCCAAGGGCATTATATGGTTCTTTGGGAGTGGATCTACACAATTCGCAGATGTGATTTGGAGACCATGAAAGGGAATATTCTTCAACATATTTTGAGAGAGTCGAACTTCGAAGCCAACTCCCTTGCACATAGGGGAAGTTCCGAGGATTCTGTAATCATTTATAATAATTTGGCATCCATTCTTGATGATTGTAAGGATATCATTCTTCAAGATTCCCCTAGTCTCCATCTTTTATGCCCCCGTGAGGGTCTTGTACCTTGGTCATGATCCCTTATAATTAATAAAATTAATATTTATTAGTAAGATACACTTATTAATGATACCATTATCATATCTTTTACAATCAATGATAAAGGATGCCATTCTCAGTTCTTTTCGAATCACTGATAATGTATATCATTATCTACACATTTAGTAGCGCTGATGAAGGTGAAAACTACAATGTGGTGCTACAGCACACTTCAGCACCTGAAATAGGTCTAGTGTTCTTTAACAACACACTACATCACCAAAAAAAGAAGAGAAATGACCAAAATGTGACACCAATACGTAACTTAATTGAAGTAAAATTTTAGCAAAAAAACAAGAAAAAAAATACAATTATAGAATATGTAAGTAATTTTTATCTACAATTAATGTCCTATTTGAATAATAAAATGCACATGCACTCATATTGGTCAAACCATGCATCAGATTCATCTCATGCTGATTCCTACCATCAAAAATGACTTATGGATAATTTTGTTAAAGTAACCAAACTATCAAAATTCCATTTCTTGGTTTTGAGTATATCAGCTGTTTTTACACAAAAATTAATGTATCTTTTGAATAAAAATATTCACATGGAGTCATACAATTCATAAAATTCATCACATTTAGGTATGAAGGATTCATACATTTTACAAATTAAATATGGATAATTTTACTAATGTAAAAAACAATATGAATGTGTTTGCTCAGTTTTGAGTTTTTCGGTATTGTTTTACTAAAATTAATGCCAGTTTTGATTAAAAAGATGAACATGGAGTCATACAATTTACACTAAGAAACGAATTGAGGTCCATCTAATTTGGATACATCAAAAATGACTTATGGAACGTTTTCCTAAAGTACCAAAACAATAAGAATGAGTTTTCATGGTTTTGAGTATGTTAGTTGTTTTTTGACTAAATTTAATGTCAATTTTGAATAAAAAGACACAATTTGAGTAATACTGGTCACACCATGCATTGGATTGAGTTTTGTCAGATTCATAAACATTCCAAATGACGCATATATCATTTTTATAATGTTATAAAAAAATCATAATGTGTATTGTCAGTTTTTATTACTCCCCTTAAGTGTTCTACTCAAATGTCATTATAAACCGGAAGCATGAACTTTTAGCCAAAAATGTGGAATCATGTGTGGGTTTGACATTAGACTGATTCATTAATTTCATATATGAATTATAAATCATTGTACTAAATTATAAAGACAAGTGGTGAAAGGAATATTTCACTAAGTATCCTAATACACTTTCACAATGGATCATATCTTATGAAACAAGTGTCGCATGCACTTGTAGAAAATTTTCTCAAACATAATCATGGTATAATCCACATTCTTATTCATTACCCAAAAATAGTATTTTTTATAGGCTAACACATCTTATAATCCTTTAACTTGGTCTCCACCAATGTATTCACCACTATCACCTCCTCCGCGTTGGTCTTTGACTCTACCTCTACCATTGTCTCTACCTCACTCTTCACCTTCAACTCATCCTCCACAACCATTATTTCCAAACAATTTTATTGTTTTCTAGGTCATAACTTCTAAACAAATTGATTTCCTCCGTAATTCTTCTCCTTTAGAAAAACATCAAAAATAATATATAATCATTCAAAGAAAAGTTTCAAGGCCCAAATATCTTTCAAATTTCATTAATAATACTAGATCACAAACATAACTGTTAATTGCCTAAATTTGTTGTCTGCATACGTTTTGAAAAAATATATGATTCCAAGACATCTATAAATAAAATGACTTCTTATTTTTAATAACTAGGTTCTCAGAAATCATGATATTGCTGGGAGAATTTAAAAATTTCATGATGCAATATATTTAATAAGATTACAATTAACTGCAAAAACTACCTATGTGGGGGAGATAGTATTTTCATGATTTCTGATTTTCTTATAAATTTGAAAACATAATATCAACAATCAGTTTCATTATCTTGTATTGGACACAACATAAACATTAACCAAAATAAGTAAATTGTTCTAAAATGTTTATATATTTAAATATTTCTATATATACCCAAATTTGGTTCCATTTGAATTAATTTATAGGCATTATCCCTTCAGAAATGGGATTCAAGCCATGATCTTGCTTGTATTGAGCGATCACCCAATCATAACAAAATTTGATTTAAAATGCATATAGAACATATAATTCGACATTTATCTATATCATGTGGATTTAATTATAATACATATTCACAATACAGATCATGTGTGGTTGGTTGGTTGTAAATCAATGCATTGGATACCAAAAATAAATATTTTATTTGACCATATTGACCGCAATCAGTATCGAGTGCAACCAAAAAACAATTAAGTAATGGAAAATTTAAAAATAAATTTTATGTGGTTAGATTGTAGGGTTTTACCTTTGAAATGAAGGCATAAAAATGTGTCTATCATCTGATGCTTTTTTATTACAAACTCAGAGTAACTAAAATTTTTACGTCTCAATATCAATTTTCTCCAATGTATATTCTTATGTAGAAGTGATACCAATATTAATGAATCCAAATCACGATTTCTCAGATCACCCCATTATATTATTGAAATATATTTACATATTAAAATATGATTATTTATTAACCTTCATAAACATAATATATCACTATTTAGACAGACGTATTATGAAAATATTACTTATGTATGAATTCAAAATAGAGACACCTAACCATTCAGGCTTCAGAATCTCAATAAGAGTCTCAAGAACAATTATGTTTTTGAAGGAATATCCATATATTTTTTCTTTATATTAAATTTAAAGAATATTTTAATCTTTAAAGGTGGTCTCTATATGTATTTTTGATCATAATAAATGTTTCCCAAGAACTTGTGGGAGAAGGCACTCTCAGAAGGTCATTTTTGTCTTGGTCGGTTTACTTGATTTTCTTTATTATTTATTTCGTTTCTCCTCCATTTTATCCATAAGCAATATCATACTACACTTCATATATTTTATTATAAATTGTTACTTCTTTTCATATGAAATAATTTGATAAAGATGTACCTCATGTATCATTATAAGATTATAAGACCATTCTATGAAAGATGTAACATCATCTTCGACCAATGTAATATCCAGAAAATCAACTGGAACATGGAACATAGTATTTGGCACAAAATCTACCTAAATACCCAATCTCAAAGCTAGTTGGGTCATTATATTCTTGTGAGGATATTTGTGCCACTCCCGGTTCACATTGATCCATTCTCTACATTGGTCTTCCAAACCAGTCTACCAAATAATTTCTTGAAGTAAGTCTCTTTGTATCTTAATTCAACACACCATATTATATGTATTTTCATGTTGTTTTATTGTCTCAAAATATGTTCAAGGAGGAACTCAAAATCCTAATCCTCTAAAGAAACCATATTTTTTATTCCACTTCAATGAAACTAAAAGTCACCTTTTTAAGTATGGTAATAGTTGATTCTTTTGTCTAAATCATATAAAAAATATGAACTTATTTATTTTCATCTCATATTGTAATAAATCGTAAAAAATTACAATTATATCATACATACAAATGCTTCCCATTCTGGTTTTGTGTTTTAATCAACTAATTTTCCCTCTTTATTTACACAAGCCTCCTTTAATTTCACATGGCATGGGATGTAAATGACTTTATATTTTTATTCATCAATCTGAATATATACACATGAACATATGTTGTTTAATATCATATAATAATAATTTTCTAGTTGATTTAAAATACATTAAAATTTCTTTTTTATGAAGCATACCCCATCCTTACTTTTTGATAGAGGAGCATTTGTTTTAATGCTTTTTTTTATTATCCACACTATTGAAATATTTGACAAATTAGAAAAATTGAATCAAGTTGGATAAAATAAATAATTTCAAACAGTATATTATCGAATAAAATGAACCTAAAATAATTTCCCACTGTGACGATTGATGAAAGAATTATATGTTTACTACTTTATAACTTGTGCATACCCAAGTGGTGGGTGGGGATTTATTTTCCCCTCGGCATTGGTGAGATGTAACTTTGTCAGAAGAGTCAGGAAGCCATTGTGGGATATTACTAAACCCATTAAAATTTTTCTTACAGAAATATTCAAAAATAAATTACGTCTTCAAAGGAAAATGTAAAATAAATCAGTGGTTCATTATAAAATTTTTTAGTAAAATAGCAAAATTTTATGGTGGAATTGTTTTTATATCATTATAATGGATTTACTTCATTATAGGCTGGATGCACCACCATGAGTCAATAAAAATTTGTACATTAATCCTTTTTCTGACCCCAAGATAAATAATTAATGTTGACTTCTTAGGGTAATAAGTATTTCACATTAATTCCTACCAACTCAAATTTTATTCCCTTCCTTGTTGAATTGATATTTTTATTCTAAACAATGATGACGAGTCATTGTTGTTATTTTCATCAACATATTTTTTATCCTCTAATAATTTTTTTGGTCCATTGATAGTAGTCTTTTAATTTTCAGGATTGGTAACATAATTATTTTCAAAAGACATTGTTTTTATGATTAGTAAAAAATTTAATTTTCCTTTAATAACAATACTATAATACACTTCATGCATAAAAATCAACATTTTCATTCATCTGAAAATAAAATTTTTATTTTCTTGAACATTTATATAATACTTTAACACTTCAGTGAAACTAATCTTCGATACCTTTTATTAATCCTTCAACAAAAGTTGATTTTCACCCATCTCTTGATGATGGATTGGACTCTCTCTTTCATACTAGACTTCCTCCCATTATTTTTCTTCCAAAGTTCTCTAATGAAATACATCCCAAATAGTTATTATATAATATTTTGTTGTTTGATATATATCTCTTATATTTTTTGAACATAAACCTATGTTTCATTAACTACTCTATTCAAAATTCATCCCATAGTCATTTTGGATGACTAATTATCAGTGTATTTTGTGGAAAATATAATATATAGTGGATGAGTATCAACCAAAAAAATTTAATAATAAATGATCAAGTGATGAGGGTCAAGTTTCCACTGTGGTTAAAAAATACGATAAATGAAATTTCAATTATTGTTTCTAATATATTTCATTAAAAAATGATGGAATGAGCCTTAAAATACACATTACATCCACTGACAACCATTTATTGATTGTCAGTTCTTCTAAAATGTATCATTTTCATAGATAGGGGGAGACACAAACTTGTTGTGGTATTTATGTTAGGGAGTTATGAGAGCTTGAAAACCAACCATTTCTCCGAGATTCTAAGAGAACGTATCTTGAATATGAATCCAAAATTAGGCCTAGCTATTTTTACTCATTCTGGGAGAAATACCTTAGAGAGTCATATTAGATGACTCATCATAGTATTATTCTAATCCATTTATACTTAATTCTATTATTATCCAATTTACCACACTCAAAATAAATGAAAATTTTTTATGATGTGTTTTCAAAAGTAATTGAGTGAGTTGTATAAGAAAATTCATATCATGAAACAAAAAAAATCATTAATTATGTTTTGATTAATTTTTCAGTTTCATTTTATGTGTTTCTAGTAAGTAGTAAATGTGGAAGATGAATGGATGAAAGAGGTGGAGAATGAGTTTGTAGATGTCGAATTAAAATCCATGGTTGCAGCTACGATGGATATTAATGAAAATGATCTAAGAGGTAGTTATGTCATCATGGAATATTTGAACTGAGATTATGGGAGTAAGGAAAGTTTGAAAGACATAGTCAAATCCAACATCAATAGACCGAATGAAATCAATCATCTCAAGACGGGTTATAAAAGGTAGTGATGGTCAATTGGACTGTAGTATTAAAGTACTATACCCGATTTAAGAGAATAAAAATATTTTTCATGATGTTTGACATTTTTTACTTTTATTTAGGAATTTGATTGTATTGTATATCTATATTATGAAAATGAATCCATATTTAATTAGAAATAAAATGGACACTGATTTCTCTTTTTCAATATGTATACCTATAGAGAACATTGATGTTAATAACATTATTAATAAGTTCAAATCCAAATCACATATGAAATTTTAGATACTCATAAATTAATAATAGGAATAGTTTGTGTTGTAAAACCATCAACAATAGTATTATATACTAAGATTTTACCTATAACTATAGAAGAACCCTATCTAGCCTCATCCATAGACTACTCACCCATAATTAATGTACCAATCATATCTAATGTCCCTTCATAGAAGGAACATCTCAAAATGACCATTGGATGTTTCCCGACTAATGACGTTGATAAAAATGTTTTAAATAAAATATGCAATATGGATTAAAGTGTCCTTTGAACCTACACTGATGGAATCACACAAAATGTTTCCTCAATTGAAGTGGAATTAGAGTACCTCCACACTACTTGTCAATAAGAAATGAATCCCACCCCACCAACATTCAACTTCATTTCTGTCTACTCATGGATTCCCCACATTCAAATTTTGGATATTTTATTAATCCACCCGAATATCCCTCCAATAATATTCATCATTTTAAGGGGTAAATTTTTTAACATATAAACAGTATTGTTCTAGAATATTTTAACTCTTATAAATGAATTGAATTTATTCAATGAAATACTAAATTTATTATTGTGATATATTATCATAAAATCATAGTGGAACCATATATATTATATGTTTCCATCATTGAAAATTATATCCCATAGATTGAAGTAGATATACAATTAACTATAGGGAATGAAGATCAATATAATATCTAACGTACATATGATGTTCATTATCTCTTTCTTATACAGACAGAGGGGTCTAAGTGTTGGCATATTCTATATTAATGTAGATATACACATAATTTTACCCTTCCAAAAATTAATAATCTATCAAAAAAAGGCCAAAATATTCTATATTAAATGTTAACCCTTACCCCTCTCCATCTTCCATTCCCTTTTTAATAATTCTTTTCAAACATTAAATATACATTTAAAATATGTTAGAATAATTATATTAAATATATATAGGAAAAAACAAACTATTAGTATTGATAAAGGGGGTCACTAAATAAAATCGATCAAATAAGAAGTTATAAAAACTAAATCATCACTAAGAAGTAAATAATTATATGCTATTTGATTATAATTCTTGTTTCTAATAATATAAATTAACAATTGATTCTAGAAAAAATTTAAACAAAGACACTCTAAAACATGAGATTTCGTATATTCTTACTGATTCCTACCTTTAAACTCCAAAATAAGAGGCATGAGACTAAGGAAGATAAGCCAAGGATAAAATAAACAAGAAAAATCATATACATTATATGGTAACTCATGTATCCATCAAAATTATGCTATAAAATATATTTATAGATTACATCATATATATGTAATGTTTTTTATTTTGGATATAGTCAATATCAATATCCCTAGTCTAACTCTGATTCTAGTTTGTTACACTTTTAACCTAGTATGCGCAAATAATTCCCACTTCAGGTCACCACATCACGTCAAACACACTTCTCGATCACTAAAGTTGTGTGTCAATGATAAGGGATATAGATAACATCACCTTTACAGTAGAATTTGGTAGAAAATCTATTTTAATTATCCATACGGGTCCATACACAAATGTCCACTAAATATACCATTTGAAAACGTCATTATATTTATTCAACCCCATTGTCTATAGAGGAGAAAAGATGAAATAAGACAACTGGTTGTATTTTAGTGGTGAGCAGATAAGTTATAGGCTTCATCATGGTTAGGATCAATAACAAAACTCAAAATGCAGAACCCTAAAAATTAAACAATGATAAAGGAAAAGTAGAAAATATCATACATTGTATTATATCCTGGATTACATTGAGGGATGTAGAGGAGTCCCACTAGGTCCAGTGGAGTTCCACAAGAGATTGAGAATAACAAGCAACTAGGTCATAGTTAGGGTTATTTTAAATAGATCAAGAATCTTTTTAATAGTGCCTTCATAAAATAACTGATAAAGATCATTTTTATTAGTGGTAAATTTATATGCACTGATAAAAGGGATATTTATCTACAATTTTTCTGGCGCTCTTAAAGCTCATGATTTATCCATGCTAAAAAAATTGAAAAAGGATTTATAATTATAGTTATTTAAATAATTTTTTTATAATTTTATAATTATTTATATATATATAATTGGTAATTTATAATTATATGAATATTTATTTAATAAATAATTATTATTTATTTAACAAATAATAATTATTTATTTATCAATATAAAAAATATAGAAATTAAAAAATATAGTAAATGTACATTTGTAAATATATTTGTTTATAAATATATTTTTAACATTATTAGTGGATATATAACCTTAAATACATGCATTTTAAAAATGAGTGATATTGAATAATTCAAAATGAGTACACATTAAAAATATTTAAAATTTTGATAAGTATTAATAATTAAATATTTATTATTGAAAAAATACCGATATATATATATATATATTTAATTAATTATGAATACATATTATAAATACTAAAATATAGTAAATTAAATTTTTTTAAATAAATTATGGAAAATGAAAAAATTCCAAAACAAATTAAAAAATGAAAAAACTTATCAAAAATTATTACTCAAAATATAATAGTATTTAAAGTAAATAATTAAAACTAAATAATTAAAAAATATAGTTTATAGTAAACGTATAATTAAATACTTATTTTTTTATTAATAATTGTTTCTTCACTAAATTTTTATATAATTTTATAATTTATTTATTTTTTAATTGTAAAAATATATTCATTTTATATATGTATATTTAATATATACAATTTCTTAATATTCATAATCTATATATATATATTCATTTTATTCATTTTATTCAATAACTATTTAATTAATAAAATGTTTCATATTTTTCTTAATTTACTCATTTCATATTTTATTTGTTTAATTATTTCATTTCATTAATAATATATATATATATATTTAATATATATTATTTATTAATTTTTAAAATTTATATATATCTATATACAAATATTAATTTTTAAGAATAATTTTTTAATTAATAAAATTGTAAATTTTATTATTTTTCTATAATTATTTCATTTTATTATGGATCTTTATCAGCGCTAATAATGCACTGACAATGGGTACCTTTTGTAGTTATTTATTTTTATCACTAATAAAGGGTAACCTTTATCTGCACTAAAACTAAAGCATTGATAAATGGTAACAATTATCAAAGCTAACATAAAACACTGATAATGGTTCCCTTTAACTGGTGTTAAAAAAGGCACTAATAAAGGGTGTCATTTATCAATGCTTATTGTAGAGATGATAAAGGTACCCATTATCAACACATTTTTATAGCACATAGTTGACGCTCCTTTTCATCACATTGTCTACAATAATGGAAAGGAAAATGCCTTAGCACAAATTGATTCATCCTTTGAAGAAAACATCAATAATCGACAAAGGTAGGAAAAAGAGTCAAATACCCTTGGGTCGCGCAAGTTCCCTCACTGACGTGCAAGTACACTTGTGTGTCGCCTAATGGTCGCGCAAGTGACTTGCGCGCTCCCTTTGAAAATTGCCCAGGGTCTTCTCCAGCATGTAAATACCCCCCAGTGGGCCCCCCATTTGAGGTGGATTTTTTCCAGAATTCAGATACAGAGCTCTGAACGCCCAAGTCTCTTCTTCATGTCTTCCAAACACTTATAAGGTAATTCTTTACTTATAATGGAAGGTCTTAACAAGAGGAATAAGGTCTAAGTGTCAGAATTCACTAACACTTGTGTGCCTAAGGGTTTTACCCTTAACGGAAAAGGACACACTTGCGCTCCTCCTTACCTACTCATTGAAACTTGCGTGCCACTCTTTTGTAAGTACCTCTGGATAATTTTAAAGGTTTGGTCAAGGATCCCCAAAGTACTACCCCAAGGGATGAAAATCGCGCATGTACCCATGTGCCATGCAGGTATACCTGCACGACCAGGAATTACGCGCCCACACAGTACATGCGCGCCTGTCAGGACTTGCTCACCCTTCTATTTTTGGGTGCCCTTCCTGCCCATTTAACCCCTCTTATGCCATTCCATCTCTCCTATTCAATATTCAGTATTCAAGAAACTCTCCAAATCCATTTATGGCATGTTTTCTTGATTGACTTCCTTATCCGAAAAGAATTACGTGGAACATCTCACAAGACCTAGTGATTTACACATATTTATGTCACTAAAATTAGAGATTTCATTCAATCATCATCATCCTTTAAGAGGAGAGAACCCTATTCATGGGAATCCTCCTTTGGAGTAAGCCTCAAGTCTCCATTAATCTGGGCCTCCTTTTTAAGAGTATGCCCAGTCATAATTTCCCTTAATCTGGGCCTCCCTTTCAGGAGTAAGACCCAGTCAAAGTTCTCTAAATTGGGCCTCCTTCTCAAGAGTAAGCCCCAAGTCACCTAATTTGGGCGTACTCCTCAGGAGTAATCCCCAACCATAATTCCTTTAACCTGGGATTCCTTTTTAGGAATAATCCCCAGTCCAAGTTCTCTTAATTGGGCCTCCTTCTCAGGAGTAATCCCCAACCATGGTTCTCTTAACCTGGACATCCCATTCATGAATAAACCCCAGTTTCAAATCTACAAATATGGGAATCCTTTTTAAGAGTAAGCCCCAAGTCCTCATTAATCTGGGCCTCCTTTTCAAGAGTAATCCCCAGTCACAATTTCCCTTAATATGGGCCTCATTTTCATGAGTAATCCCCAGTCCAAGTTCTCTTTATTGGGACTCTTTCTCAGGAGTAAGCCCCAAGTCCCATAATTTGGGCATCCTCCTCATGAGTAAGCCCCAACCATAATTCCTTTAACCTGGGATTCCTTTTCAGTAATAAGACCCAGTACAAGTTCTCTTAATTGGGCCTCCTTCTCAGGAGTAAGCCCCAACCATGGTTCTCTTAACCTGAAATTCCTTTTTAGGAATATACCCCAGTTTCAAATCTACAACTATGGGCATCCTACTTAGGAGTAAGCCCCAAGTCCTCATTAATCTAGGACTCCTTTTCAGGAGTAAGACCCTGTCATAATTTCCATAAATGTGGGCCTCCTTCTCTGGAGTAAGTCCCAAGTCCCCTAATTTGGGCATCCTCCCCAGGAGTAAGCCCCAACCATAATTCCATTAATCTGGGCTTCCTTTTCAGGGATAAGCCCCAGTCGTAAAGTTCCCAAATATGGGCATCCTCCTAAGGAGTAAGCCCCAACCATGGTTCTCTTAACCTGGGATTCCTTTTCAGGAATAAACTCCAGTTTCAAATATACAAATATGGGAATCGTCCTTAGGAGAAAGCCCCAAGTCCCTTAATTTTTCAAGTCCCTTAACCTGGGCCTTCTTCTCACGAGTAAGCCCTAGCCTTAATTTCTATTAACGAGTCTTAATTTACATTTGATTTATACTTCCTTCTCAGGAGTAAAACCCAATCATAAGTCCCCTCCTAACTTGGACATCTTCCTTAGGAATAAGCCCCAAGATTAGAGTATCCAAATTTCCATGAAGCAAATAAACCTTTATGGACTCTGTTCCTAGATTTCTTCCATAAATTAAATCTTAGTATTCATATATTTGGGCAGTCATATATACATAATCCCCACATTATTTCTTATGATTTCATCTTTCATGGAACAATTGTCTAGTTTTACCTATACCTCTTGTTTCTCACACCGAGAATGGATCATGTGGGCTTAGAGTGTAAAAGTAATTATGAAATAATTCTTTGAGCCATCAATCATAAACATCATACTACCTTACTCGAACTACGTGGGGTTTTATTACTTTTCTAAACAAAGGATACGTAGGTAGCCCATCTGCGGGTATGATCCCAACTCTGAAACAATCCATGTCCTTCTGAATGACAATAAACTTCATGTGCCCCACTGAGTGGCTTTAAAACCAGTATGGTCATCATAATGACCAAGATACTTTTATGTATTGAAGGATACCATTGACTAAGAATCTCTAACAAATACATATGATTCTCAATTGATGAAGAACGTCGAATACATATAAAAGAATCTATAAATTTCCTAAATATCAATCATTGATTTCTAGATTTAAAGGAAAGCTCATTTTATACTTGGTAATATAATAAAGATTCACAAACATAACTTAATCTATAAATAGAGTCCCGTAGTAGACAATAATTCCCCTCAAAAAGGTGTGATGAGTCCTACCTCCCATCCTCTCGACCAATGCAAATTCCTAATGTAACGACCCAAAGTTTCATTAATGGAAATCCCTCTTGTTCTAATTAAATGTATCTTTATGAAAAATGTTTTTATAAGATGTCAAATTCTTTGGTTTTATGTTAATAATTTTGACCGTTGATAATATAGCCGTTGAACAGTGATCACATGATTAGTATAAATATAGGACTTTAACAAACCAATTTACTCAGACAAAAGAAGCGATGGCCTCGTCCAGTGGAATTTCTCCATACGAAGCCCATTTGTCAGAGCTCGAAAAAGAGGTGGCATCCTTGGGATTCGCTCTTGACCAAGCCCATGCTGAGCTTCATCATGTCAATCTCGAACGTGACCGTCTACGGGAAAATTGGAATTTGATTGAAATTACAACTCGAGCGATGTTATCTGTGCCACCTCAAGAGTTTGTCACCATCGCACACCTTACCCTTAGGTCTTATGCAGATGTTTTAAGGGGTTATGTAACAAATAAGTAGTACTATGTTTGTGGACATTATTTTTGTATAATAATGAATATAATTTCTAGTCATTTTTGATACATTGTAAATAGTTTTTAAAGTACAAATGGTGTTTTTAGTTATTATTTAATTAAGAAATCCATATTATTAAATTAAGGGATTTTTGAATTAAATAATATTTTAATAAAATATTATTATTTTTTTTAAATTAATTTTTATATAAATGATCTTATAATTTTATGAATGCAATTAAAATTTTTATTAAGGTTTGAAAGTCATTTCTGTCAAAACACGTGAATTTTCGATAAATGACGGTTTTTATTTTAAAAGTGAAAATTCACATATTTAGAAAATTATATAGATAAAATAAATGTTATTTTTGGAATCAGTACATCGAAATTATCCAACAGTGAATTTTTTATAATTTTCTGAGACAGTCAAATTTTTGGGTAAAAATTAAATACCGTTTAAATATATAATGTGTTTTATGACATCATAATGACCCAATGGTGATGTAATAAAATACCATAATCTTTATGTTCGGCCAATATATGTTTTATCGTTAAAATAATGTGATTTTTGGTTTGTTTGACTTACTTTTCAAAGCATTAATGGACCCCTCAAGACATATTCAACACTTTGCCTTTTTAAATTAATTTCCATGGGAGTGTGACTCAACTCCACATAAGAAACCTTATTATTATAAGAAGTTCGGACTTTGGCCTTTTAAAATAAATTTTTCCTCATCCCACTGCTAAAAACCATTGGCAAAAACCATGGGATGGTTTGTGGTTTGGATTAATTTAATGTAAGGGGACCCAAACCTAAATAATAAAGAATTCCCTCACCTTTCCTATACAAACCCACCCAAGCTCCCACTTCCTCATCACTAAAATCCCTTGTAGTTCGTCCAACCTCTGACCTACTCAATCTAGAATCCTCCCAAGGTGCCCCAAGCTCCCATGAAGCCTCTCACAAGCCTCTCTCTAGCCTTTGGAAGCACACTTCCAAGTAAGGGTTTTTTCTTCCTTTCTCATTTTTTGTCAATTTTCTTTAAGTTGTATTTCCCTTTTAATTTCAATTATGAATGTTGGGGTATGGTTTCACACCTCCCCCATACTGACCTCTTATTTTTTGAATGATTGGATACCCCTTTCTCTCTCATTAAATGCCTCCCATGTACACCTGTTACTATGCCGAAATTCCGAAAGGAACTTCTCTCTCTTCTTTTACATTCAAGAAATACTTTTGTATCATGAATCTAAATTACATTTCAATTGTTGGGACATGTATATATATGACCTCCTTTTTGTCCATTACCTGTAAATATGATGAGTAACCTCTTTCTCTCTCATCAACCTTTTTTATTAATTCTTATGTCACGTCGTTACGCTGCCGAAATCGCACCGATTTTCTAAGCCAATGTCATTGTGTAGTGAATACCATGTCCATTTCTCCATCAAGTGTATTCACCTTTATGCACATTTACATATTTATTGTAATGTTTCATTTATTAATTCCACATTACTTTATCGTGGAATAAATTATTATGTTTTATGAATCCATATTTTATGATCCATGTGGCACACTTATGGATGAAATGAAATGTTTAAGAAGGGTGCGCCCTTATAGCGCTCCAATGCATTGGGTAAAGTATAGTATCATGATAAATCATGTGCAATGAGTGTTTACTAATTCTAATTCAAGTGCAACGAGGGTTTACTCGTGATTTATGTGCAATGAGGGTTTACACATGCTCCATGTGCAATGAGCCTTGGCTCATGCTAATTCCATGATAAGTGTTGTTTCCACATCTCCATGTTATGATTATCATTCTTTATCATGACTTTATGTTCATGTTTCTTTTATGCTATATTGATTATGCCTATTGTCTAACATGTATTGTACTCCTCATTTTATTCCATGTGTACTCCCTTACTGGGCTTTATAGCTCACCCTTTTCTTATGCATGTCCTCAGGTTATCCCATGAAATTCTAAGTACGAAGGAATACAGTGGTCATGAAAAGGATGTTTTCAATAAAGATGTTGTATTTCATGTTTTAAGTTTTTATGTGATGATCCTAATCCCCAAAGACACTAAACCTCTCTATCTTCTTTATTGTATCAAGTGAATTTTTATGTAATAAGTCATGTTTAAGTTGTAATAAAAAGCAGGGTTGTCATAGTTGGTATCAGAGCGATGTTTAGTTATTTTTGGGATTAGGAAACCCAAGTAAAGCCTTATATACAAGACTAAGTATAGTAAAAACATCCCTAAGTTTTGGTAAATACTAATTAAGTGGTTTATCAAACAAATACATCCTTGTCTGGATACGAGCAGGTAGAGGCGGCTCTGGCACAGATGTATCCTAGGGGTAAAACCCGAAAACAACGGTTTGAGCTAGACTCGAACGGGAACTGGTGCACGAAAATGGTCCTTGCTACACTCCTAGTTATGACACTCCCAGGGGATATGTTTTGATAAATTAATAATCCTAGTATGAACCCTTATTAAGGGAAAAAATCCCCTAAGAATATTTGTTAGAAAGTAGATCATGAAAAGCCTAGATTGAAGCCTACAGACTCATGAGTTAAGGAGATAAAAGTTTATTTTTGAGTCATCAACTTTTGTCTTTGGATTACCCTTTATGTGTTACCCCTAACATTCCTTTTATTCCAGCCAATGGCCAGTAATAGGAGGACTCGGGCTAACAACCGTTGTGAAGATCAGTGTGATGACTGTACTAATGAGATGCCAAATCCAATGGGAGCGGGAATCACAAACATTTTCACGCTTCTCTCTCAACTAACTTATGTTTTGAATAGAAACACAGGTCAAGAGGAACGTTGAACCCCCCCCCCCCCAAGAAAGAACAAGTCGCTATCGAGAGCTTAATGAGACAAAGGCATCCTACTTTTAGTGGATCATCCGATCCCACGATCGCTGAACAATGGATCAACTCCATTGAAAAGATATTCTCCATCCTCCAATGTTCTGAACAAGAGAAGGTTCTCCTGGAGGCTAATCGTATGGAGGGTGAAGCTGATCAATGATGGACGTTGGTTGAAAATATGAAGCCTGAGGACGAGATCGAGGCATTGGAATGGATGAATTTCCGGAAGATGTTTTTCGATAATTATTTTCCATGCACCCTTCAGCTTAATATGGAAAGGGACTTCCTTTCCCTCAAGAAAAAAGATGAGGAATCTGTTGGAGCGTACGAGGAAAACTTCACAAGGCATGCACGATATGCTTCTGGCTTTGTCGTTACCCCCAAATGCAAGGTTGACCGCTTCTTTGGTGGGTTGAAGCCTAGCTTGCGGAAAGCATTAGCGATTCGTGACTTCGACAGCTATGAGGAAATTGTCCGATGTTCCCTCAAGGTCGAAATGGATATCGGAGAATCATAGGGGTATCATGGGGATAAGAAGCATAAGGTGGACTTCAATGCTGGTGGGCCGATGGATAAATACAACGGCGCTAAGAAGTTTCAGCACCCCACTTTCCAAAAGTGCAGAAAGAAGCACCCTGGAAATTGCCTTAAGGGGACGAGAAAATGCTTCAGGTGTGGAAGATAAGGGCACCTAGCTGTTAACTGTCGGCAAGAAGGACCCACGGCTGCGACAGAGGAGAGGAATGCGTCATTTGAATCTCAACATATTGTTCAATGCTATAAATGCAAATAACCGGGTCATTTTTCAAATCAGTGCCCTAATCCAAGGGTTTTCGGAGGCAACCAACAACCTCCAAGACAGTAAGGAAGAGCTTTTGTCATCACTTCTGCCGAAGTGAACCCCAAAAATGAAGTGGTGATAGGTACGCTAGTTATTCATTCAAGAATAGCGAATGTACTTTTTGATTCAGGTTCTACGCATTCTTTTATATCTCGAAAGATTAGTAGAACAATCCCAGCACCACCACAAATCATGGAAGTAAAGATGTCCATGAGTATGGAAAATGGGGAAATCATTGCATCCCATGAATATAAGTCCTCCCCTATTATAATCTATGGATTGAATTTCCCGGTGAACCTCGTCGTACTCCCTTTGGTGGAATTTGATGCAATTCTTGGCATGGATTGTCTTTCCTTATATAGAGCCAACATAAATTGTCGGGAGAGGGAAATCACACTCCATATGGAGAATCGACCCCCGATTTTTTACAAGTGTGAGGAGGAAGATGAATCTCTTTTAGCTCCATCATCTCAAGCATGGATATTACAGCCTTATGAGCATGCGTATCTCGCTCAAATGATTGAGTACAAGGAAGCAACCATCCTTAAAGAAATGCCTATTGTGAGGGAATTCGCTGAAGTGTTTCCCGAGGAACTGCCTGGTCTTCCTCCTAGAAGAGATGTTGAGTTCTCAATTGAACTTATTCCTGGGGCGCTACCAATATCCAAGACTCCATATAGAATGTCTATTATAGAGCTTGAAGATATGAAGAAACAACTACATGAGAATCTGGATAAAGGGTTTATATGCCCAAGTGCTTCACCATGGGGTGCACCGGTCCTCTTCGTCAAGAAGAAGGATGGGTCAATGCGGCTCTACATCGATTATCGTGAACTTAAAAAAATCACGATAAAGAAAAAGTATCCTCTCCCAAGAATCGATGACTTATTTGATCAGCTGAGTGGATCACAATAGTTCTCCAAGGTGGACTTGTGGTCGGGATATTATCAAGTAAGGGTGAAGAAGGAAGATGTCCCCAAGACTTCTTTTCGTACAAGATACGGGCACTATGAATTCATAGTAATGCCTTTCGGACTCACCAATGCTCCAGAAATATTCATGGACTTGATGAATAGAGTATTTAGATATTACCTTGACAAATTTGTGGTAGTCTTTATAGATGATATTTTAATATTCTCCAAAACCAAGGAGGATCATGAGGAGCATTTAAGAACTGTACTAGAGACTCTGCGCAAGGAGAAGATCTATGGAAAGTACAGCAAGTGTGAGTTCTGGTTGAAGGAGGTCTCATTCTTGGGCCATATCATCACAAGCAATGGGATATCTGTGGATCCCTCTAAAACAGATGCAATTGAGGGATGGTCGAGGCCAACATCGGTAACGGATATCCGTAGCTTCTTGGGGTTAGATGGATATTATCGACGATTTGTGGAAAATTTCTCATGATTGTCCAACCCTCTCACCAAGCTAACTCGAAAGGGAGTAAAGTTTTCTTGGAGTGATGAATGCGAAGAAAGCTTCAATGAGTTGAAAAGGAGGCTTATCAGTGCACTTGTGCTCACTTTACCCACAAGTGGGGAGCTTTTTGTGGTATTCAGTGATGCTTTGAATAAGGGCTTAGGATTTGTGCTGATGTAGAATGATAAAGTGATATCCTATGCCTCAAGTTAGTTGAAAATCCATGAGCAAAACTATCCAACGCATGATCTGGAGTTGGCGACTGTGATCTTTTTTTTTTGAAAAACTGGCGGCATTATCTCTATGGAGAGAAATGTGAGATATATACTGACCATAAGTGTCTTAAATATATATTCACACAAAAAGAGCATAATATGCACCAGAGAATATGTATAGAGCTCATCAAGGATTATGACTGTTCAATACATTACCACCCTGGGAAAGAGAATAAGGTGGCAGATGCCCTTAGTAGAAAGGATCCAGCGATTCTATCAATGATGATAATTGAGAAGGATCCAATCATCTTAGACTTGATGAAGATGTACGTGGGAATCATAAAGAAGTGAACATCATCAATCCTTTCACAAATTATTGCTAAACCATCTCTTTTGGAAAGGTTAAAGGTTGCTCAAAAGGATGATGTGGGAATTCAAGAAAAAGTGGAAGCTATCGAAAAGGGAAAATCTTCGGAGTTTAATGTTAATGAGGAAGGAGTTGTGATGTTTGGGAAAAGACTATGTGTTCCATCAAGTCCGGAGCTGAAGAAGGAACTTTTGGATGATTCACATAGATCAAATTTCTCTATTCACCCAGGGAGCACAAAGATGTATCGAGATCTCCGAGAAAACTTTTGGTGAGATAATATGAAGAAGGAGATCGCTGAATATACATCAAAGTGCCTAGTGTGTCAGCAAGTGAAGGCAGAGAGGCAGAAGTCTAAGGGGATGAAGCAACCATTTCCCATACCAGAATGGAAATTGGAGAACATCACCATGGACTTTGTCACCGGACTTCCAAGGACATCCAAAGGCAACAATGCAATCTAGGTTGTTGTGGATTGTCTTACAAAGACCGCACACTTCATTGCTATTCGAGAGGATTTCTCTTTGGATCAACTGGAACAGATATATATCAGGGAAGTGGTAAGGTTTCATGGAGTACCACTATCTATTGTGTCTGACCGAGATCCAAGATTCACCACTACGTTTTGGAAGAGTCTTCAACATGCTCTGAATACTGAACTAAACTTCATTACGGCCTATCATCCTCAAACTGATGGCCATTCTGAGCGGACTATCCAAACACTTAATGATATGTTGAGAGCGTGTTCGATGGACTTTAAAGGAGGATTGGATCAATATATTTCTCTGTTTGAGTTCTCTTATAATAACAGTTTCAGCTCAAGCATCCAAATGGCACCATATGAAGCCCTGTATGGGAAAAGGTGCAGAACACCGGCATGTTGGGATGATGTCGGTGAACATAAGCTGCTTGGACCAGAAATGGTCGAAGAAATGGTGGACAAGGTGAAAACCATTCAGGAGCATATCAAGGCAGCCCAGAGTCGACAGAAGAGTTATGCAGATAATTGTCGATGAGACCTTGAGATTAAAGTTGGAGACATGGTGTTTTTACGCATATCTCCGTGGAAGAAGGTCGTGAGGTTTGGAAAGAAAGGGAAATTAAGTCCAAGGTACACCGGCCCCTTCGAGATTCTTGATCGTGTTGGGGAAGTGGCCTATCGACTAGCACTTCCACCTTCCATGGACAAAGTACATGATTTCTTTCATGTATCCCTCTTAAGGAAGTACAAACAAGACCCTTCACATGTACTCTCTTCTGAGGTGGTACAATTGGAAGATGGTCTTTCTTATGAGGAGCAACCAGTGAAGATCTTAGATCATAGAGAAGAAGTTCAGCGAAATAAGACAATACCCCTCGTCAATGTGTTGTGGAGAAACCAAAAGTTTGATGAAGCGACTTGGGAATCGGAGGAAAATATGAATCTGAGTTACCCACATCTTTTTTAGTGTGGGAAAAGGAAAAATTTTGAGGGCGAAATTTCTTAAGGGGGGAATGTTGTAACGAACCAAAGTTTCATTAATGGAAATCCATCTTGATCTAATTAAATCTCTCTTTATGAAAAATGTTTTTATAAGATGTAAAATTATTTGGTTTTATGTTATGAATTTTGACCGTTGCTAATATAGTCGTTGAACAGTGATCACATGATTAGTATAAATATAGGACTTTAAAAAATCCAATTTACTCAGACAAAAGAAGTGATGGCCTCGTCCAGTATAATTGATCCATACGAAGCCCATTTGTCGGAGCTCGGAAAAGAGGTGGAATCCTTGGGCTTCGCTCTTGACCAAGCCCAAGCAGAGCTTCATCATGTCAAGCTCAAACGTGACCGTATACGGGAAAAGTGGAAGTTGATTGAAATTACCACTCGAGCGATGTTATCTGAGCCACCCCAAGAGTCTGTCACCATCGCACACCTTACCCATAGGTCTTATGCAGCTATTTTAAGGGGTTATGTAACAAATAAGTAGTACTATGTTCATTACATTATTTTTTTTCTATATAATAATGAATATAATTTCTAGTCATTTTGATACATTATAAATAGTTTTTAAGGTACAAATGGTGTTTTTAGTTATTATTTAATTAAGAAATCTATTTTATTAAATTAAGGGATTTTTGATTTAAATAATATTTCAATAAAATATTATTATTAATATTAAATTAATTTTTATATAAATGATCTTATAATTTTATGAATGCTATTAAAATTTTTATTAAGGTTTGAAATCCATTTCTATCAAAACCCATGAATTTTCGATAAATGATGGTTTTTATTTTAAAAGTTAAAATTCACATATTGAGAAAATTATTCAGATAAAATAAATTTTATTTTTGGAATCAGGATGTCGAAATTATCCAATGGTGAATTTTTTATAATTTTCTGAGACAGTCAAATTTTTGGGTAAAAATTAAATACCGTTTAAATATATAATGTGTTTTATGACATCATAATGACCCAATGGTGATGTAATAAAATACCATAATACTTATGTTCGGCCAATATATGTTTTATCATTAAAATAATGGGATTTTTCATTTCTTTTACTTACTTTTCAAAGCATTAATGGACCCCTCAAGACATATTCAACACTTTGACTTTTTAAATTAATTTCCATGGGAGTGTGACTCACCTCCACATAAGCAACCTTATTATTTTAATAAGTTCGGACTTTGGCCTTATAAAATAATTTTTTCCTCTTCCCTTTGAAAAAAACCATGGGCAAAAACCATGGGATGGTTTGTGGTTTGGATTAATTTAATGTAAGTGGACCCAAACCTAAATAATAAAAAATTCTCTCACCTTTCCTATATAAACCCATCCAAGATACCACTTCCTCCTCACTAAAATCCCTTGTAGTTCATCAAACCTCTTCCCTACTCTCTATAGAGTCCTCCCAAGGTGCCCCAAGCTCCCAATAATCCTCTCACAAGCCTCTCTCAATCCTTTGGAAGCACACATCCAAGTAAGGGTTTTTTCTTCCTTTCTCATTTTTTGTCAATTTTCATTAAGTTTTATTGCCCTTTTAATTTAAATTATGAATGTTGGGGTATGGTTTCGCACCTCCCCCATATTTCCCTCTTATAGTTTGAATTATGGGAGACCCCTTTCTCTCTCATTAAATGCCTCCCTTGTACACCCGTTACTATGCGGAAATTCCGAAAGGAACTTCTCTCTCTTCTTTAACATTCAAGCAATACTTTTGTATCATGAATATAAATTCCATTTCAATTGTTGGTACATGTATCTATATGAACTCCTTACTATCCATTACATTTAAATATGATGAGGAACCCCTTTCTCTCTCATCAACCTTTTTTATGAATTCCTATGTCAGGCCGTTACGCTGCCGAAATCGCACCGATTTTCTAAGCCAATGTCATTGTGTAGTGAATACCATGCCCATTTCTCCATCAAGGGTATTCACCTTTATGCACATTTACTTATTGATTTTAATGTTTCATGTATGAATTCCACATTCCTTTATCGTGGAATAAATTATTATGTTTTATGGATCCATGTTTTATGATCCATGTGGCACACTTATGTATGAAATGAAATGTTTAAGAAGGGTGTGCCCTTATAGCGCTCCAATGCATTGGGTAAAATATAGTATCATGATATGTCATGTGCAATGAGTGTTGACTCATGATAATTCATGTGCAATGAGGGTTTACTCGTGATTTATGTGCAATGAGGGTTTACTCATACTCCATGTGCAATGAGCCTTGGCTCATGCTAATTCCATGATAAGTGTTGTTTCCACATCTCCATGTTATGATTATCAATCTTTATCATGCCTTTATGTTCATGTTTATTTTATGCTCTATTGATTATGCCTATTTTATAACATTTATTTTACTCCTCATATTTTTCCGTGTGTACTCCCTTACTGGGCTTTATAGCTCACCCTTTTCTTATGCATGTCCTCATGTTATCCCATGCAATGCTATGTACGAAGGAATTTAGTGGTCATGAAAAGGATGTTTTCAATAAAGATGTTGTATTTCATGTTTTAAGTTTTTATGTAATGATCCTAAGCCCCAAAGACACTAAACCTCTCGATCTTCGTTGTTGAATCAAGTGAAGTTTTATGTAATAAATCATGTTTAAGTTGTAATAAAAAGCAGGGTTTTCATACCTAAGCCTCATTAGCCCACAACTAATGAGAGCCTACCTTTGGAAAGTATGTTCAAATGGATATGGAATCCTTGGATGTTTTCGGTACAACGAACAAACCCATTAAAAACTGATTGGAATGTTTGAACCTTCAATCAATGAGGTCATCCCCAGTTCCAGAGGGAAACAAAAAATGGTGAACCCGATGTGAATCCTTAACAATGTTAAAATGATATGTTACCTACTTGTTAGGACCCTATTTAAAACTACATAATAGGGCCAAAAATACAATCAATATCATATGTGTTTATCCAAAAGATGTAGTGGCCTGAATTATCTTGATTTTTTCTGTTATATCAAACATGAACTCTTTTCCTAGATCATATGCATTTCCAAAATGGCTTCTCATAAGTTCACATCCATGAATACGTCTGCTGTGAAAACTTTTGCTACAAATTCCACTACTGCTACTCCTACTGGATCATTGTTCACTATGAGGATGACATCACCTACTTAGCATCTTCAACGTTGGGTATCAAATGCGCTAGTTAAGGAGTACCGTCAACACGGTACCATTCCAACTCTGGAGGATTCCAGACAAGCCCTCCAAGTGAAGAACTCACACCGGTCATCTGGAAAACGACGACCATTGATTAAGAAGCAGGTGGTGCCATCCACCGTCTCCAACCATTTCGGGTTGTTATCCCCGGAATGCAATCACCAGTCCCTCCCATATTCTGGGGAGGTGAATGAACAGGCCCCTCAGGGCCTTAATTCAAGGACACGTGAGTCCTTCTCGAGGGCTCCCATCAACAATCGCCACTAGACTCGTGTGTCAGTGCTCCCTCAACATGGTGAGGGTATCATCTCTAGGCGTTCGACTTAGGTTCCTCAAACCCGAGCAGGCAAGACGAATCGCCAGAGGAAAAATCCAGTCAACAGTGAGCAGGTTCTCATCTCTTCCATCTCTAGAGAATTCCACCAACCTAACATGGTGGCAAGAAACAAGCAGGCACATAAACCCGTCTGTTTTAATCCCACTGTCCAGCAAACTCGTCTGGCAGCATCACGCAAATCCCGCCAGGAAATTCCGGCGGAGTACTATAGCTAGGAACATACACCTGTTTATACATCATTAGCTAGTCAGCATGCTCGTATGACTACATATGATGGATCTCTTCAACCACATTCGGTGAAGTACAATCAACAAGCACATACACCTTCTAGTATTGATCAAGCCTACCAACAGTCTCGTTTGGTAGCACCATGAGAAGTCAGTCAGAAAGCTCTGGTGACAAATAGGAGGCAGACTCAACTCTCTGCCCCCACACTTGAGTACTTTCAGGATTCACTGACAAGAAAAGGAGGACAAGAGTAGGAACACACACCTACTCCAAGCATGGAATAGATATATATCCCCATTCTGGCATCTGAATTCACCAAGAATATTCTATCAATGGTGAATGAGTAGAAGCAAATCCCTGCTCATATTCTGGATGCTTGCCAGGATATTATAACAGCTTCAGTATCATCTCAGGGAAAGACAAATAAATCTATCCCTATCAGTAGAGTGACACATCAACAGTTCACTCCGGAACAGACACACACATCTGTTCCAGTCCAAGAGGGTCATGGGGCGTACTCCCCCATATCATACCGACAACCAATTCAGGCACATACACCTGGTTTGAGTGGAGATAATCAGCTTACCCTAATCATTTCTCATGATCAGGCACACACACCGGCCAAATTGAGCAAGGAGGCATCTAAGAAGAAGACCTGCCCAGCACAGTCAAGAAATCAAGGGCCATTATGTAACAAGGCATTACTCGATGATGGAATTATTAATGCACTCGGACAACTATCTGTTGCAACTCAATATTCTGCTCTCTCAGTTCCCAATAGTGGTAACATTAATTCCGACGGTCTGCATCAGACACTTCCTCATGTAGGCTTTCTTCATGACAGTTCAATCGATCTTGATTTTTCATCTTCAGATGAGTTCCACAATAACCCATTGTGTGTCCAGAAGATCAAGGAGCAAGAGATTTCATCTTTTGTTGTAACCCATCCTGGTGGTGCTCCCGATGATGATGAATTTATCTGCGAAATCCCTCTCCGCAGTAGTAATTTGAATTTTCTAGAAAATTCTTCAGAAGAAAATAAAGTGACGAGAAATCCCTCTTATCTTGAGGCACTTGAAAATGTGAAACCAGTCATGTCTGATGCTTCATCGCTAGCAGGTGAAATACTTTCTCACCTAGAAGATAGCCCGGGGTGTAGGTCATTCTCCGAACCACCCCCGGGTCATTCATCCTCTTGTTTGATCAGTTGATTCTCTACCAGTCTTGTTGAATCTGATGAAGAAACAAGAAAGAACCAAATCTGGTTTAAACAGGTAGAAGAATCTTCATTAAATGATAAAGAGGAAATGATGAACATGATGAAAAAACTGGAAAAATGAAAAGTGAAAGTCATGTTTTGGCCTCTGGCTGACTCTCAGTATGACATTACAAAGATGTTGACGGAAGATGGAATTCATGATATTGGTCTCAACATATGGAAAACTATTTTTCAGTTGAAAAATAAAGTATTATCTTATAATGAATATGAAAATCATGTTAGATAATAGAAGGGTTACAATGCCAAATTGACTTGGGATCTTTATTAGTCTCTCGATATCCGAAGGCTGAAAAGAAGATGAGATCCCATCAGCGTTCATGCCTTGGCGCACTAAGAAGATTGAGCCAATTAATTTCCAATGTCCCATCTGGTATTCATGTCAGAGGATAGGATGTTCATGGAGTACTAAATTTCACTGTGCTCTCTAGTCAACAAAGCCCACCAAAAATAGTTTCATGCAATGTTATTTCCCATGGTCGGCCATAGTCAATGGGTTTTATTTGTAATCAAAGGCTTCCCCAAGAACAGGCTACAACTAGTTCCTCTAAAAATCATGAATATAGAGAACAAGTTGTTGAATTAATCCTACATCAAGAAAACGAAAATATTGAACCGGCCTCTCGTATAAAGAAAACACATCATCCAGTGATAGAAGTGTCAGAAATCATCCAAAGATATTTTGAATCGGGTGATAAATGTGGATATAGATTGATGCATCTAGATAATTTCCAGACTATGGACCGCATGATCAGGATAGCTTTCAAAAAAGTCTCAGACATAGCATGTCAAGATCCACCCCCGCTTTCCATACTAGGGACTCTTTTAAACCAACCCTTGGAATCAACAAATAGGATTCGAGGAGTTCAGCGGGAACAATAGGAACAGCCCCAGTCCACTGGACTGGGGACTTTTTCAAATCCTCAATCCCCTCCTCAGTGAAAGTCGATCTTCTCTCGTTTGGGGAAGAATCCACAGGAGGAATGAAGAGCCAAATTATCAGGAGATTCCCTCCAAATTTTGGTTCATCAGGATGTTCCTGAAGGATCAAATAAACAAAAGGAAATGTCTCACCAGGGACATAGAAGAAGAAAAAATCACATAAATGCTGATAGATGGGATGTGATGCGTTATGCATCAATTAATTTCATCAATGTCGTTGTTGCTGATCATCCAAAACATGAGGTTCACTCAGGGGACTCAGATGAAGAGGTTCCTGCTCAAGAAGTTGTATGCACAGACACAAATGAAGAAGGTGTGCGTACACAAAATCAAAGGTTTACCCAGAATCTGGGTGTTCCTTCAAATAATCCACTTCCCCCTCTCCGAAAGGGATCCATCAAATGAAGGGGAATGAATAAGGTTACATATCCTTCCTCTAGATAAGGCCAATAGCTCTCACTAGAGAAAAGATTTGCACAAAAAGATGAAGAAATTATGGAATTAAGGAAGATGAATGAAAAACTACTTCAGGGTAGTCTTCTTCCTAAACGTGTTGGAGTCAGTAATCCAAGGGATTTTGTTGCTTCTACTGAGATGGATCAAGAATATCCACCTCTATCAGTACACCCTCACAAGTCTAATCCTATGGGTCAAGTGAAATAAGAGTTGGTGGTTCTACCATCAGTTGTAGTACCAGCCACCATACCTATCTAGACTCCAATTATTGAACCTTCCCAATTCCATGTTCAACCGGATGTTTCTCAAAAGTTAATAACTACCATTGAGTCATTACTAGCTCGGTTAGAGACTATGGAAGAGAAGCATGCGCAGGTTCAACCAGAAAAGAAAGATTACCCTGAATGGATAGACTCATTCCCTCCCCCATCATGTTTTGGGAACCCTATATTCCCTATTTTCAATGGATCAGGTGATCATGAAAATCATTTGACGCATTACGTGTCTTGTTGTGATCCTATGATTGGAACTCTAGAACAAAAAGAAGTAGTGAAACTCAGATGCTTCGTGCAAACCTTGCAAGGACCAGCTTTTTTTTGGTATACATGATTACAATCCCAGTCAATTATCGGATGGGAAGATCTCTGTCAACAATTTATTCTTCAGTTCAGGTCAACTTTTTCAAAGACAACAATTTTTGATCTTACAAGCTGTATGAAAATGGAGAATCAAAGGGGTTCAGATTACATTTCTCTCTTGAAGGGATTAACATATTCCCTAAGCTTAGAACTCCCTCAATTAGAACTGTTTCCAATCATTATGGAAAATCTACGTGACAAATTACGCATGTCGTTGATCCCTATGAAATACACAGGAGGGTTTCGAGACCTTACTTCAATCACTCAATAGATTAAAGACTATCTTACGAAGACTAAGGATAAAACTCGTGTAATTCCATCAGCTCCAGAAAGGAGAATGCGTAAAGAAGATACTGCTACAGTCATGCATAAACAGGAACCTGTATCTTCTTCTACTTCAAAACCTTCATCTTCCCGAAGGCCTCAACGTCCTGAGCATCAACAATAGAGACCGTTTCATCAAGAAAATCAAAGAGATCAAAGACGGAAACAGTTTGATGAGTTAAAGAGTAATGTTTATTCTTTTGGAAATGAACAAGTTCTTGGTTACTTCATTTCAGACCTGGAGAATAATTTGGTTCAGCTGCCGAGGCCCAAGAGGCTAAGTAAGGAAGGAGATGAAGACCATCCCAATTATTGCCAATTTCATCATATGTTCGGGAATCCCATCCAGAAGTGTTTTATATTCAAAGACCTCCTGCAAAAGATGGTTTACTCAGGACAAGTCAAACTAAAAGGGTCTTCAGCCCAGGTAGCATGTGTTACTGCTACAGTACACAGGGAATAAGGCGAATGACAAGAAGTCAATAGCAAATATGCACAAAAATTTGATGATTGGATGGTCAGGAAAACAATCAATCGAACACATTCCATTTTGCGAATCCAATTGAAGAAACCAATTGTGTCTTTTTCTATGGATGCCATAACAAAATCCTCTTCAGAGGGAAAATCCTCAAAAGGGAAGCATAGTTCGAAGAAATAAAAGCAATCAGGGAAAGATGAAATCGTGTCAAAGCCTAATCTTTCTTTGAATCTGGAAGATTTCATGCCATCTACTTCGAAGCCACAGGCACCATCCCACCAAACGGCACAGCCTAAATTGGCTAATCAGGCAACGTCTTCAACGAATGATTAGTTAATCTTTGGTTCTGTTAACATGATTCACTTAACATTTCCTTATTCAAGTCGTAGTTTCAATTTCGATGAGCCTGAATTCCCTATACCAAACAGAGGAATTAGTGGTATTTCCAGGGGCCTGGGATACAGTGGAAGACATGGATATCCTAGAAGCCACTATTCTAATTCTACCCCTATTAGAACTGTCTATGCAGCAGAAACTCGTGGCAGAGCCCTTCAGCGAGCTCAACAAGAACAAAAAGTTCTTCAACCAATAGCATGTTCAGTCCTAGCGTAGTTATTTTGGAGGATCGGTTGGGGGTTCCATCTTCATCCTCTCAACAAGTAAATGGATCTAATCGGTCTAATCTTCCAAAGCCAGGAATATTTACAACTCCTATCCTGATACAAGATGCATCAAATTCAAAGCATAAACTTTCAAGGCACCTGCTAAAACACATGTTCCTATTGGGAAACAAAGACCTTTCGATCAAATTTTGATGTATTGAAACACCTAGCCCAAGTACAGGCCAAGTTATCAATTCTGGACACTTTGAATCTGTCAGAAGATCATCAGGAGGCATTCATCGAGGCTTTGTGAAGTCCTCAAGAGTTTGAAACTGAAATTGATGCAGCTGAAGTTTACCACATAGAGAATAATCATGCGGAATGCCATGCAGTGATATCTTTCATAGATTACGATGAACATGATGTTGTGCATGGGCATATTAGAACATTGTACTTATTTGGAAAGGTCAATGGTGGAGAAATCTTAAGACCTTTCATTGATAATGGTTCAGGAGTCAACCTCATGCCCATTCGTACACTTCATCGATTGGGCCTCACAGAATCTGATTTATCTCCTTCTACCATGATTTTACAAGGATGTGATAAAAATGAACAATAACCACTGGGCGAGATTACACTCAGAACTCAGTTTGGAGTTCTTGTATCCAACTCAGATTTCATGGTTTTTGATCAAGACTCATCCTTCAACATCTTGCTTGGAAGACCCTGGCTACATCAACATGCGGCTATCCCTTCATCATACCATCAATGTCTCAAGTATTGTTTCGATGGTCAAGTTGGGACATTGTATAGTGATAAGTCCCCATTCAAGACATGTTAATCTCAATACATTGAGGTGGAATTCTACCACATGAAGGGATAGTAGGAATCCACAACAAAGTAGATTACCAAAGTCAATGCTCTGTATGGTTTGGAAAAGATTCCAGTAAACCCATTATCACATGGGAGTACAGATTATGTGTTGCCTATCACTCAAATTAACAGGATAGACCCAAATAAAAATACTCTTATGGAAAGATCCATAATTTCAATTATGGAAATCGAGCCAGACAACATGGGAGAAATTGGTGATCCACCAGGCAATGATGAAAGCTGAAATGGAGATGTCTTCATTTCATCTGCTGAAATCCAGCAATTCTATACATCACAAACCAGGCCAGAAGATGTTATAGAAATTCCAGAGGAGAACGATGATATTGATTCTAAATCCATCATCTCCTCTTTATTTCCCACGGAAGACCCTTCATCATCAATCAGGTTAGAAATGGAAGCTTCTTCTTCAAGATGTTCAAATTTTAACATCTCTTCTGATCATGTAAATTATGCTTCATCATCTACTAAGAAAGTAGAAACAGAGGAAATAACACATGTTGAAGAAGAAGCGGATGATCTCAAGGATGATCCTACAGTATTTGAAGAATGTATCTCTACCACCATGGATGAACTCAGAGAAATAAACATGGGTACAAAAGAAGATCCACTCCACACTCTAATCAGTACGGAAATGACTCTTGAAGAGGAGGAGATGTATATTTCCACTCTTCGTTTGGGTTTTCCAGAAGAACATCGAGGATTCAAACAAGCTGCTAGAAGAACACACCCAACCTATGCTTCCAAAATTGAGGCTGAAGTGGATACTCTTATCAAATATAACTTTGTTAGAGAAGTTCAATATCCCAAGTGGTTGGATAATATTTTCCCAGTGAAAAAGAAGAATGGGAAAATTAGAGTTTTCATTGATTTCAGATATCTTAATCGGCATTGTCCTAAGGATGATTTTCCAGTTCCGATTACATAAATTTTAATCGATACAACAGCTCGCTATGAAGCACATTCCTTCCTAGATGGATATTACAGATATAATCAAATCCTAATGGCTCCAGAAGATGAGGAATCTACAGATTTCAGATCCCCTCAGGGTGTGTTTTTCTATCGGGTAATTCCTTTTGGCCTAAAGAATGCAGGCGCAACATAACAGAATGCCATGCATCGTATCTTTAAACCCTTTTTAGGGATGTTTGTCGAATGTTATGTGGATGATTTGGTGGTAAAATCCAAAAAATGTTCTAATCACTTGGAATATTTGGAAATCATATTCTACAAACTTCTGTAACATAATTTGAAGATGAAACCCTTAAAATGTGCTTTTGGGGTAACCTCGAGGAAATTTCTTAGCTTTGTTGTACGCCATCGTGGTACCGAAGTCGGTCCTGAGAAGACCAAGTCAATCCTTGGTATGTCATCTCCTCGAAATTTGAACAAATTGAAAGGACTTCAAGGACACTTAGCCTATATTCGGCGTTTCATCACCAATTTGGCAGGCAGAATTTTTCCCTTCACCAAATTGATGAAGAATGGAGTCACTTACCAGTGGACGGAAGAATTTCAATAATCATTCGATATTATCAAGAAATACCTCTTGAGTCCACCGGTACATATGACACCTGTTGAAGGAAGACCACTTATCCACTACATGATAGCCTTAGAG
Source organism: Viscum album (assembly GCA_963277665.1). Taxonomy (NCBI): domain Eukaryota; kingdom Viridiplantae; phylum Streptophyta; class Magnoliopsida; order Santalales; family Viscaceae; genus Viscum; species Viscum album. Next base: position 620,665,519 of record OY728131.1, on the reverse strand, counting down.
TGATCATTGGGTGCCTTTCTTGCTCAGAAGAATGATGATGGGAATGAAAATAGCCTCTACTATCTCAGTCGGACTATGCATGAAGTAGAAACCCGGAATTCAAATATTGAGAAGTGATACATCGAAATATTCTTTCCAGTTCAGAAGTTGAGAAACTACCTGCAACATCACAATGTCCAATTGGTATCTCGTAATAACCCGCTCAAATTAATCCTTAGTCATCTATTCCATACAGGATGTCTGTCAAGGTGGGCAGTTAATTTGCAGCAATTCGACATTCAGTATGTGTCTCAAAAGGAAATAAAGGTCCAAGCTCTGGCTGATTTCCTTGCTGAACATCCTTCAGTGGGAGATACAGATTCAGATATTGAACTCCCTGATGAGGAACTATTCCCTATTCAGGATATTCCTCAGGTATGGGAAATGTATTTTGATGGTGCTTCCAGAAGTCCAACATGGAAGAAAATGGAAGATCCTAAATTCAACAAGGTTGAATCGGGAGTTATTCTTATTTCCCTGGAAAAGGTTGTGCTACCTTATTCTTTCTTATTGTGGGAAGGTGGTACCAATAATGAAGCAGAATACCAGGCCCTCATCGCAGGATTAAAGTTGGAGCTTCAAGCACAAGTGAATCACTTAAGGGTGAAAGGTGATTCAGACCTGGTAATCAAACAAGTCAATGGGGATTATACAATTAGAAAAGAAGAATTGATCCCTTTGTATGATTATTTCAGATAGTTAATGGAGGAATTTCCTACGGAACCAACATTTTCTTATGTCCCACGATCACAAAATGCTCAAGCTGATGCACTGGCTAATAAATCCACAGCTCTGGCATATCCAAATCGGGACAAAACTATAACACCCATAGATTTTATGAAAAATATTATTTTAATTTCATTAATGTCTTGTGTTTTATGCTACACCAAGATTACCTTGCGCTATACGCAACACCTTATTATCTTGCAGTATACGCAACACTATTCTTGGATCGTGTTACACACAATTTTGATAATAGTTATTCTACGCAACATTGAGTATATATATATATTCAATGTATAAATGAAATATGGTTGGATTTTGTTATACGAAACAATGAAGGATTCTTTCACAACAGGCATCCTTGACTTGCCTTGCATTACACGCAATCGTGACCTTCCTCGATAGCATGTGTAGTACGCAATACCGAGTTTCACTAAACAACGATATGCTATTAAAATATTATTAAAACTAGCCGTTATGAATAGTAAAAACCACTTTTTGAAATTTTTTAAATTTAATTTTTCAAAATGGACTTCATTTTTGGATTTGGAATATCGAAATTAGCTTAGGGTGAAATTTTGGTACTTTTCGGATAACTTTCATATGCTGATGAATAGTGAAAATTACTAAATTTTAATTAAAAATGACTTTTTAATAGAAATAATTAATAGTGATAAATTATTAATGTGAGTGGTTTTAAAGTATATTTAGAATATATTTTTACAATATAATACAATATTGGTCATTAGATTTAATTTCACATTTAAACCAGACATAAACAAGTGTTAATCTTTTGATAGTTATTATCTCTTAAAAACACGCTACTTGTTTTGACGATGGGAATTAATTTTTAAATTAATTAATGTAACTGATATGTTTTGAATTTGTTAAAATAGACCTCATTTCTTAATTCATAATTTCAAATATAGATTAGGCCTACTTTTTTGTATTTTTCTGGAAACGTTCATTTTTTGATGAATAGTGAAACCACTAAGTAGTAGTTAAAAAACCGAATTTTTCATAAAAATTACTTTTACCGCTTCTGTGAGTGGAATTTCGAAAATCCGAGAGACACGGTTAATATCAAAGACTAAAATGTGGTTCAATGAGATGAAAATAATTTTTGGTGAATAGTAACTTTTGACTTTTTTTACCCCGGTTAAAAGTAAATAGGGTAATTAAGGGTAAAAATGATATTATTATTATTACCCTAACACATGTCCTAATTCTATTGGATAAGTGTAATTCGACCAAAAACAACCTTAGGAATAAAATATGACCATTTAAGCCCACTTGGATTAGATTAGGACATTTATTATTAATTTATTTAAAGAAGGGTTAAAATAGTTAAAATCAAAGTTTAATAAGTAAATAATTTTTAATATAGAGTTATACATAAGATAAATTAGACTATATATATTCATTAGAAAGATAAAAAAGATTTCCTACATAATGATATTTTATTTTTAATTTTTAAACATTAAATATTTTAATTTATTTATGACACAACGATGATGTAGTAATTATCTTATTAATGAAATATTGACATAATTGATGTTATAAATACCTAAATAAAAGTAATTTGAGACTTTTTATGAATTACACTAATTTTATAGGTTAATATGACATGTTAATATTGATTTAATTAATTTTTTTAGAACTAATCATTCTGTTATGACTTTCAAAAAAATCAATTACTAAATAGTGTCAAAATTGACATAAAATAGTTTTTAAAACAAATATTATATTATTAATTGTTATTTTATTCCTAAAAATATAAGGTTCTTCCAAATGACATAGATATGGTTATATATATTATTAATAATAAACTTGGGGTTCGTTTGGCTTGATATAGTAAGTTTATTAATCTTATAGTGTAAGAACACAAGAAGACACGGTAAAAGTAAAATTATTTAACTTAATGTTAAAACTAAATGATAAGGTTAAAATAGGAACCTAAACTTGTCTAAATTCTATTGGATGAGATTATTTCTACCCATCCCCACCTTATCTTCGAAATAAATCAATTTTGAGCTATTTAAAACCGAATTTGGCTTTATAATAAAATAATATTTTTAGTTATTCCAAAGGTGCCCCTCTCCTCCCTTATAAAAGGGCACCTCCTCCCTCTCTTCCTCACACCACTTTGAACTTAATGCTCGGCCAACCCCTGCCAAATTATCTTCTCCACTTCCCTAGAAACATCGTAGAGGTTCTGGTCTTCCTCAAATACCAATTTTAGTGCCCTAAAAAAAGATCTCAAAGAGGCGCTTCAAAGAAGAGGTAATGTCCGTTACCGATTCTTTCAACTTTATTTCTTCTTCAACTTCTTCTTATTAGGTTGTTTCATTATGAAGTAATAACATTAGTATCACTCATATACTTATATGTTATTATAAGTATGAAACAACCCTATTTCACCATCTATCCATCCTACGGAAAATGAAATCACTGCGAGTGCGTACGTACGAAATACCGTCTCCACGACGCGATGAGATTCATTCTCCACGTTAACCATTCATGAATGATTATAAAGTATATATAATAATTAATCATGAAATATAAGAAATAATAATACTGGATTTATGTGTATATATATGTATGTCATCTACTTAATTCCATTCAACTCAATAAGGAAACGAAAACAGCATTCATGCATACGTACGACCTACCGTCTCCATGAACGGTGTATTTCATTCCATTTACTGATCTATTATATATATGTATATTCTGAATATATATTATATATAAATCATTTTTTACATTATGGATTTAAGTAATCATTAATCTAAGTAATCATATGAATAATTACAAGTTAAAACACGAACGACAAATGAGACGATTTTACCCAAAACGCTCTTTATCATGGAATTTACAAAAGAACGTGTAATATAAAGTCATAATTGAACCATATATGATATCATATCAATGAGTATGATTCTGGAATAAGTCAATGACATTATTTAAATCATTATAAAGGAGGTTCAGACACTTATGAAGCAAATTGGAAATATCACAATCTCATTTTTATCCGAGATTGTTTATACTTTGGTATTTACTGGGATGTATTTTATCATCCACATCCATGTTTCCTCAATATGTAATATTATTTCCATCCACCTAAAATTTTTTAAATCCATTTTTACCCATTGTTGAGTTTATAGTGAAAAATATGAAAGGTATATTTTGTCATTTTTTGTACAAGGTACTTTTTGACTTTTCCGACAAAAGTACGAGAAGAATGTTTTTTTAACTTATACTGCATGTATGGATTTTTAAAACATTATTTCCAAGAATCTTCCTTTACAATTTTTCAATTTTATTTTTAATCAACTTATTTTATTTTAAAATTGTATGACATGTTATGAAAGGAAAATGTTTTTGAATTAGAATGAATATTTTCCTCAAGAATGGAGTTCAAGTGTTTTATCAAAATTATTTTCCATCTAAGATAATATAGGGTTCTGTTTCTATCCCTATTATTACATTGATTTGATTATGTTGTGATGGAATTATTTTTATGAATTCCTTTATCTTATATGAATTGTTTTATGATGTCATGTTGTTTAAAAATCACATTTTTATTACATGGGTTATGATATGATGTATGGTTTATGATTTTGTGGCACACATAAGAATGGTATCATTATGAGATGGGTGGGACCTATATCTCCCCCCAATGCATTGGGTAAAGATTTTATATCTCATGAGATAGACATGGCTGGAACGGTAGGTTATACCGGTTCAGTGAAACAGGACTGAAACAAGGAATGAACTCGGTTCAGAAAGGGACTTTGTCCACTAAGATAGTCTTGGAAATGAGTCTTGACTAATAAGAAATGATTCTCTATGATTATTTGTTTATGCCACAAAGTTTCATTTTTTACGTTATGATTATTGGGATTACATTTCACTACTATGATTTATCCCATGTTATGAAATTATGATCTCTTTTGCAGGTTAAGATTTCCAAAAGATATGTTCTTATCAATATGATGTGATTGATATTTCTTTTGTTTACCCTTACTGAGCATTTGAGCTCACCCTTTTATGTTTTCTTTTCCCCAGGATATAAAGAAAGGTTTTCGGTAAGAAAAAAAGGAATATCTTTATGGGAGATGTTGAAGATCTTTCACCATGATTAGAAGATTATGTTCCGAGTTTCCAAAGACACTAAACTATTACGGTCCTTGTGTGTGTGTTTTTGTTATTTACTAAGTATTCCGCAAAAGTAATTTAATGTCCATGTATGTCAAGATTCGGGTCTCTACAGTTGGTATCAGAGGAAAGGTTTATTCAAACATTGGAAACTAGGATGCAAAAACGTCAGTGAGATCCCTAGAGATATTTCTAAGGTATGTATAGGGATGTAACTAAGGATAAGAATATGTATAGAATATAGTCCTAGAACTATGGTAACGATCTTAAAATATAACCTAAGATGTTAGATATTGAGGGTGATCCCCCTTTACTATGTTGTTTTCCATAGCATGATTTTTGCCTCTCACACTATTATTTTTGGGTTTTAGACGATGGTTGGAACCCGAAGGAACCGTGTTGAACAATGCAATGGACAATGCAATGATTGTCCTCCTGAACAAATGAATGTTATGGGAGATGGAGTGCAAAATCTTATCGCTATACTTACACAAGCTATGAATCATTCCGGACTTCCAAATGAGCAGAGAAGGCAACAATATTCTATTGAGTACTTCATGAGGAAACGTCCACCTTCTTTCAGTGGGCCTTATGATCCACTTGTTGCTGAACAATGGATCAGTACCACTGAAAAGATATTTTCAGTTATTCAATTTTCATAACATGATAAAGTCATCATAGCAGTATATCGTTTGGAAGGTGAAGCTGATCAGTGGTGGAATCTTGTCAAGAATACGAGGCCAAGAGATGAAATTGAGTCCATGGAATGGGACGAGTTCAAGAACTTATTTTTCAATAAGTACTTCCCTCATATTCTTCGAACAAAGATGGAGAAGGAGTTTCTTGAACTAAAGCAAAAGGATGATGAATCTGTTGGTATATACGAAGCGAATTTTTCAAGGCTTGCAAGGTATGAATCTGGATTTATCATCCAACCTGAAAGTAAAGTTGATCGATTCTTCGGTGGCTTAAAACCAAGTCTTGGAAGGACATTAGCTATAAGAGACTTCAGTAGCTATGAAGAAATTGTGCGTTGTGCTATCAAGGTAGAAATGGAAGTTTGTGTTACTTATTGATCTCATAGCTTTGACAAGAAACGAAAGATGGAGTTCAAGGAGAAATCTCAGAATAATGGTGAAAAGAAGATGAATGTTTCCTTATGCTCAAAGTGTGGAAAGAAGCATGGTGGAGATTGTATTAAAGGGACAAGTAAATGTTTAAAATGTGGAAAGGAAGGTCATCGGGCATTTGAATGCCGCAATGATGGGAAAAAGATGTCTAATGATGCAAACAAAGGAAGGGATACACAGAATGAACCTGCTACACTTCAATGTTTCAAGTGCAAGGAGATGGGAAATTATGCCAATAAATGCCCTAATCCAAGGGTTAGTGATGATCGACATGAGCAACCACTTAAGGAAAAGGACAAAGGGAAGTCACATGCAATCACCATTGGCGATATTGAATATGAAAACGATGTGGTGGAATGATTATGTTTTTATGTAATGGGATTCCAAAATAATGTTGAGTATTGGAATATTTATGTATTGGTCTATTGTGGTCATCAATAATTTTATGGTACCAGTAACCATGGAATGTGATTGAGATATTTTTGGAAAAAAGCTGATATGCGAATAATGAAGGCAAAACGAGAAAATGACATATTTGACAGTATTCATGACCTCATGATTGATATAAGGACTAAGTGATATCATGGTTTGAGTATATAGAATTTTGAGGATTTTGGTATGTGGAAAGTGTTAACTTTTAACTGCATTCATGTTTTAACTAAGTTTCAATGAGTATTCAAGAGAACACGTGATTAAGGCCTTTGAATGTTTGTAATGTGACCAACAAGACATATCATATGATATATGGGGATCAATGATGGTATTAAATCTCTAGTAATCGTTTTCACTATATTATGAGAGTGGACTGCAGTATTATGGATTAGCCTAAATATTGGAATGGACTATGTTGCACATAAGTTAGTATTGTTTAAGGATAGAACCTTTTTTCGATATTATTTATGGGATGATATTGTAATGTAGTTTTAAAAAAAGGACAACCTGCAGGACGGTCGACAGCCCATCACGTCGGACAAGGCTGTGGGAATCAAACCCACAACCGAAGTGCGACTGGACTTTATCACCTACCACTGGCCTACAGGAAGTCCCTGGTTAGTAGAAACTAGTTTTATTTTATTAAGCGGTATGATATATGAAGTATAAGTTCATTTTTGGAACCATATACGATTAATCTAACCATAAGATGGACTTATAACTTTTGATAACCTTTTGTTTGAAAGAGATGGAATGACCCATCATTCTATCACATGATCTGCTAACACATCATGAATGAAAAATTCAACTTCATCTCTTTAAGGGATGAAGTGGAAATTGTTCAATTCACGAACAACAGTGAGATTGTACCAAAATCATGAAAGCATTTCTTTTAATTCATCAACTTTAGGGAAATGATCTTGAAAACCAAAAAATTTGTCCTAGTTCCCTTATATCTGATGAATCAGATGGTACCTTAGATCATCACAAATCAATAGCTTTGTGATTGTTGGCTTTTTCAAAGCCATGTTCTCTACCACTCTCCATCAGAACTTGATGGTTAGATTTTTCTTCCATATCCAAATTTTCACCTATGTTCTCCTACGTGGAAACCCAGTGATGAGTTAATTTGGGTAACCGTTACATTTCATAATTTAGTTTTTAAAGCCATGTTTTGGTATTCCTTTTTACGATGTGGTTTCTATTAAACAAACTTTTGAGTAGTAAACCATTTTTAACCCCAAAGAATTTCGAGGGCGAAATTCATTTTAAGGGGGGTAGAATGTAACACCCCGAGATTTTATGAAAAATATTCTTTTAATTTCATTAATGTCTTGTGTTTTATGCTACACCAAGATTACCTTGCGCTATACGCAACACCATATTAGCTTACAGTATATGCAACACTATTCTTGGATCGTGTTACACACAATTTTGATAATAGTTATTCTACGCAACATTAAGTATATATATATATATTCAATGTATAAATGAAATATTGTTAGATTCTGTTATACGAAACAATGAAGGATTATTTCACAACACGCATCCTTGACTTGCCTTGCATTATGCGCAATCGCGACCTTCCTCGATAGCGTGTGTAGTACGCAATACCCAGTTTCACTAAACAACGATATGCTATTAAAATATTATTAAAACTAGCCGTTATGAATAGTAATAACCACTTTTTGAAATTTTTTAAATTTTATTTTTCAAAATGGACTTCATTTTTGGATTCGGAATATCGAAATTAGCTTTGGTTGAAATTTTGGAACTTTTCGGATAACTTTCATATTCTGATGAATAGTGAAAATTACTAAATTTTAATTAAAAACAAATTTTTAAATAGAAATAAATAATAGTGATAAATTATTAATTTGAGTGGTTTTAAAGTATATTTAGAATATATTTTTACAATTTAATACAATGTTGGTCATTGGATGTAATTTCACATTTAAACCAGACATAAACAAGTGTCAATCTTTTGATAGTTATTATCTCTTAAAAACACGCTACTTGTTTTGACGATGGGAATGAATTTTTAAATTAATTAATGTAACTAATATGTTTTGAATTTGGTAAAATAGACGTCATTTTTGAATTAATAATATCAAATATATCTTAGGCCCAATGTTTTGTATTTTTCTGGAAACGTTCATTTTTTGATGAATAGTGAAACCACTAAGTGGTAGTTAAAAAACTTATTTTTTCATAAAACTTAATTTTACCACTTATGTGAGTGGAATTTCAAAAATATGAGAGACACAGTTAATATCAAGGACTAAAATGTGGTTCAATGAGATGAAAATAATTTTTGGGGAATAGTAACTTTTGACTTTTTTTTACCACAGTTAAAAGTAAATATGGTAATTAAGGGTAAAAATGATATTATTATTATTACCCTAAAAAATGTCCTAATTCTATTGGATAAGTGTAATTCGACCAAAAAAACCTTAGGAATAAAATATGACCATTTAAGACCACTTGGATTAGATTAGGACATTTATTATTAATTTATTTAAAGAAGGGTTAAAATAGTTAAAATCAAAGATTAATAAGTAAATCATTTTTAATATAGGGTTATATAATAAGATAAATTCGACTATAAAAATTAATTATAAAGATAAAAATATTTCCTAAATAATGAAATTTTATTTGTAATTTTTAGACATTAAATAATTTAATTTATTTATGACACAACGATGATGCAGTAATTATCTTATTAATGAAATATTGACATAATTGATGTTATAAATACCCAAATAGATGTAATTTGAGACTTTTTATGAATTAAAATAATTTTATAGGTTAATATGACATGTTAATGTTGATTTAATTAACTTTTTTAGAACTAATCATTCTGTGATGATTTTCACAAAAATCAATTACTAAATAGTGTCAAAATTGACATAAAATAGTTTTTAAAACAAATATTATATTATTAATTGTTATTTTATTCTTAAAAATCTATGTTTCGGCAAAATGACTTAGATAAGGTTATATATATTAATAATAAACCACTTGGGGTTCTTTTGGCTTGATATAGTAAGTTTATTAACCTTATTGTGTAAGAACACAAGAAGACACGGTAAAAGTAAAATTATTTAACTTAATGTTAAAACTAAATGATAAGGTTAAAATAGGAACCTAAACTTGTCTAAATTCAATTGGATGAGATCATTTCGACCCATACCCACCTTATCTTGGAAATAAATCAATTTTGAGCTATTTAAAACCGAATTTGGCTTTATAATAAAATAATATTTTTAATTATTCCAAAGGTGCCCCTCTCCTCCCTTATAAAAGGGCACCTCCTCCCTCTCTTCCTCACGACACTTTGAACCTCAAATATCGGCCAAACCCTGACAAATTATCTTCTAAACTTCCCTAGAAACATCCTAGAGGTTCTGTTCTTCCTCAAAGACCAATTTTAGTGCCCTAAAAGGAGATCTCAAAGAGGCGCTTCAAAGAAGAGGTAATGTCCGTTACCGATTCTTTCAACTTTATTTCTTCTTCCACTTATTCTTATTAGGTTGTTTCATTATGAAGTAATAAAATTAGTATCACTCATATACTGATATGTTATTATAATTATGAAAAAACCCTATTTCACCATCTATCCATTCTACGGAAAATTAAATCACCGCGCATGCGTACGTACGAAATACCGTCTCCACGACGCGATGAGATTCATTCTCCACATTAACCATTCATGAATGATTATAAAGTATATATAATATGTAATCATGACATATATGACATAATAATACTGGATGTATGTTTATATATATGTATTTCATCTACTTAATTCCATTCATCTCAATAAGGAAACGAAAACAGCGTTCATGTGTACGTACGGCCTACCGTCTCCATGAACGGTGTATTTCATTCCATTTACTGATCTATTATATATATGTATATTCTGAATATATAATATATATAAATCATGTTTTACATTCTAGATTTAAGTAATCATGATCTAAGTAATCATATGAATAATTAAAAGTTAAAACACGAACGACAAATGAGACGATTTTACCCAAAATGCTCTTTATCATGGAATTTACAAAAGAAAGGGTAATATGAAGTCCTAAGTGAACCATATATGATATAATATCAATGAGTATGATTCTGGAATAAGTCAATGAAATTATTTAAATCATTATACAGAAGGTTCAGACACTTACGAAGCAAATTGGACCTAAAGTAAGGGAAATATCACAATCTCATTTTTATCCGAGATTGTTTATACTTTGGTATTTACTGGGGTGTATTTTATCATCCACATCCATGTTTCCTCAATATGTAATATTATTTCCATCCACATAAAATTGTTTAAATTCATTTTTACCCTTTTTGAGTTTATAGTAAAATATATGAAAGGAATATTTTTTCATTTTTCGTACAAGGTACTTTTTGACTTTTCCGACAAAAGTACGAGAAGAATGTTTTTTTAACTTATACGGCATATATGATTTTTTAAAACATTATTTCCAAGAAGCTTACTTTACAAGTTTTCAAGTTTATTCATAATCAACTTCTTTTTGTTTAAAATTGTATGACATATTAAGAAAGGAAAATGTTTTTGAAGTAGAAAGGATATTTTCCTCAAGAATGGAGTTCAAGTGTTTTAACAAAATTATTTTCCATCTAAGATAATATAGGGTTCTGTTTCTATCCCTATTATTACATTGATTTGATTATGTTGTGATGGAATTAATTTTATGAATTCCTTTATCTTATATGAATTTTTTTATGATTTCATGTTGTTTAAGAATCCCATTTGTATTACATGGGTTATGCTATGATGTATGGTTTATGATTTTGTGGCACACATAAGAATGGTATCATTATGAGATGGGTGGGACCTATATCTCCCTCCAATGCATTGGTTAAAGATTTTATATCTCATGATATAGACATGGTTGGAACGGTAGGTTATAGAGGTTCAGTGAAATAGGACTGAAACGAGGAATGAACTCGGTTCAGAAAGGGACTTTGTCCACTAAGATAGTCTTGGCAATGAGTATTGACTATTAAGAAATGATTCTCTATGATTATGTGTGTATTCCACAAAGTTTCATGTTTTAAGTTATGATTATTGGGATTACATTTCACTACTATGATTTATCCCATGTTATGAAATTATGATCTCTTTTGCAGGTTAAGATTTCCAAAAGATATGTTCTTATGAATATGATGTGATTTATATTTCTTTTGTTTACCCTTACTGTGCATTTGATCTCACACTTTTATGTTTTCTTTTCCCCAGGATATAAAGAAAGGTTATAGGTAAGAAAAAAAAGGAAGATCTTTATGGGAGATGTTGAAGATCTTTCACCATGATTAGAAGATTATGTTTCGAGTTTCCAAATACACTAAACTATTACGGTCCTCGTGTGTGTGTTTGTTATGTACTATGTATTCCGCAAAAGTAATGTAATGTCCATGTACGTCAAGCTTCGGGTCTCTATAAAAACAACCATTAGTATTGCCCACCTTCGTACAATTTCACCTTATGTTCGAACCAGAACATAGGAGATCAATGAAATTAGTCCCATTCCATAACTGTATGGTCATACTACAGGATGGATCACACCTATCAAAGAATACCTTCAAAATGGAACACTTCCACCTGATAGAGCCTGGAAAGAACAAATCGGGCGACATGTGGTCAATTTTACTCTTTATGATAGCCCAGATCACCTAGAGAAAATTCTCCACAAGCGTGGTTTTGATGGAGTTATCTTCAGATGCATTGATGGTGAAGAAATAATGGTTGTCATGAAAGAAGTGCATACAAGAGTCTGTGGTGCCCACCAGTCTGGACATAGACTATCTGATCAGATTTGAAGGCTTGGATACTTTTGGCCTTCAATGATACAAGATTGTGTTGATTTCACAAAAAATTGTCATTTATTCCAAGTACATGCCAATTTCATTCATCAACCCCCATATTTGCTTCATTCAGCTATGTAATCGTATCCATTTGCCACATGGGGAATGGATGTGGTGGGACCTTACCCTTCAGCTAGAGCCAAGCAGTTTCAGTATATTCTCACTGCTACTGACTTCTTTTCTAAATGGGCAGAGGCAATACCCCTCAAAGAAGTCATTTCTAAATGCATTGTTAGCTTCATCAAGTCTAACATCATTACCAGATTTCGTGTCCCTCATACCATACTAACGAACAATGGCACCAACTTCTGTTCATCAGAGGTGAAGAATTTGTATCAAGAATACAACATCAAGTCCAACCATTCATCTCGATATCATACAACGACCATTGGACAAATAGAAGCCTTCAACAAGACTCTGTCAAATATATTGCAAAAGATTGTGGATAAATATAAAATTCATGGCCTGATAAACTCTTTCATGCTTTATGGGCTTATCTAACCCCACCCGCACTACAATGAGGTCAACTTCATATTCACTGGTATATGGAAGAGAAGAAGTCTTGCCCATTGAAATTCAATTTCCTTCTCTCAGAGTAGCCATTTGTGATCCGACATCTACAGATGATCAATCTCAAAAGTGATTGAATGAATTAGAAAGGTTTTATGAGAAAATATTGTGCACTTTGAACCACTTAGAAGTCTATCGGAATTGAATAGCACGAGATTTCAACAAAAAAGTTCGTCTTCGTTCATTCGTTCAGGGAGAATTGGTATTAGTTCTCAGAATTCCAATGATACCAGGAAAGAAACCTCCCAAGATTGAACCAAAATGGGAAGGACCTTATTCAATACATAAGGTCTACTCCAATGGAGCTTATTCATCAATCTCAATGGATGGAGAACTCATCACGACTGCAACCAATGATAGATTTCTGAAGAAGTATTTTGTATAAACACAAAATACATAACCAATGGTCCATACATATGACCTTAAACTATTTGTATTACTTTAGTCCCACACAACGTTAAACTGTGACGTCCTAACTACATGACGCTAAACTGTACAAAAGTCTCTTATGTCCAGAAAGACGTTAAACTGCACCATCCAGAGTCCATGCATATGACGTTAAACTATTTTCATTTCTATCGTCCCACACGATGGTAAACTGTAACGTCCTAGCTACATGATGCTAAACTGTAAAGAAGTCACTTACGTCCAGAAAGACGTTAAACTGCATAAGAAATGGTCCATGCATACGACATTAAACTATTTTAATTTTTCGTCCAACATAATGCTAAACTGTATCATCCCTTTTTTGTCCAACATGACGTTAAACTATGAAAAAGTCTCTAATACGTCCAAAATGACGTTAAACGGTTTACTATTTTGTCTATACAACATGACATTAAACTGCACAGTCCCCCTTTCATCCAACATGATGTTAAACTATATTTGTCACGACCCGTCCTCGGGGCCCGTGCCGTGACTACCCCAAGCCCGCCTTCCATAGGCCAGGGGCTGGCGACTAGCACCAAGGCGTAAATCCCGGTAAAAAGGGAAGGCATTGACTTTGTAAAGTAAACAAGTACCACAGAGTAAGCAAGCAGAAAGTAAACACTATGTGAAAACAGTATACAACTGAAAGTGCAGAAAAGTAAATGGGCCAGTATACAAACCCAAACTGAAAGTAAAGTACAACTCGAAAGGGAAAACAGCAACTGTAAAGTAAAAGCCGCTACTCCAAGATGTCCAATGGAAATCCCACCTGAAGGGTGGGTACAGATAGCTCCACGGCTCCACGGGTCCCACCGTCCGCTCCGAGTACGTACAACCCAGTGGTCCACCTCTAGGTACCGTCCTGCTCTGCAAGCCTCAACCACGATCAACGCTGTCCGTCGTCTGCAACCAACACAACGTAGTGCGGGCATAGCCCGTGCAGGGGTGAATATAAGCTACTCAATTGGGACCCCGAGACCCCTGAAGGTCTCCCAAAATCCACAAAGGATAAAACAAAAAGGTGAGATACAAACACGAAGTAACAACCGACACTACTTAGGTATATGCCCATACATATATCTAAGTCATCAATTCCAATACGCTCCAACCTCCGAGCCCAAGTACAACTCAGTCCACACAGGAAAGTATACGTATTCCACACAGGAAAGCAAAACGAAGTCCACACAAGATAGCACAACACAATCCACACAGGAAAGCAATAGGATTCAGCTCACACAGGTATACTTCTTCGAAGGACGATAAAGATGATCTTTGATCCATCTAAGTCTTCGGACCCACGAAGGATCTATAGGTAACTAACCCCCGCAAAGACCCACATAGGATCGGTCCCACACAGGACATGTAGGTGCTGGTTCACACAGGACCGCTGAGCGCAATGACCCACACAGGATCGGACCCACACAAGATCGGGCCCACACAGGACCTGTAGCACTGATCCACGTAGGATCACTGAGTGTTGTAGTCATCGTCGTCGAATCCACTAAGGATCTCTGTACTATCGTCATCGCAGTCATAGTAGCAGTAGCAGTAGCAGTACCAGTCACAGTCACAACCAGCACTAGGGTTCCCGCACACAGCAAGCTCGTTTGGGAGGGTCCGCTCCACGATCCGAGAGGCTGATACATCATCTATCACAAAGTCTAGATTTGATGTATCCAAAAGATCCGTATCGCCAACAGGAACTCAATGCAACAGACGGCGCGTCGATCGGACGCCCGGTCTGAGTGTTATTGGCTTTTTCGTCCCAGGGGCCCGGTTGGTTTTAAGGCAAAACCAACCCGACCGTACTCCACCTGCGTCCAATCATCGGGTGTAGTATGCCAAAAGATCCGTCTCATTAAGAGGAACACAACAAAGCTGACGGCAAGTCAATCGGACGTCCGTAGTTCAAGATATGAGTGTTTCCGCTCCGAAGGCCCGGTTGGTTTCGTGTATGAACCAACCCGGCCGAACTCAAATTATTTTGAAACGTTGAGTGCGATATACCAAATCGACCATCTCGATCCAAGGATCGCATCGCCGCTGACGGTTCGTCGATCGGAGGTCCGTAGCTCAAGTTATGGGCAAAAGACCGAAGTCGATTCGAAAACGGGGGGTTCGGGTCCGAGTCGACCCGGCCCGACCCCCCTGGGTCGGCCCGAACCAGGCGACCCGACCCGGGTCCGACCCGGCCCGGCCGGTGGTGCGGCCCGGCACGGCGGGGCGGTCTGGCGCGGCGCGGCCCGGCGGCGCGGTCCGGCGCGGCGGCGCGGTCCGGCGCGGGGGCGCGGCCGGGGCGCCGCTTGGGTGCCACGCGCGGGGGGCAAGGCCCTCGCCCTTCCTGCTAGCGGCGTGGCTGAAAGCCACGCCTTGGATCAAACGGCCCCCCTCGTGGGGGCATGCCTTTGATAAAAACGGGGGGGGCGCTACCCCCCCCCCCCCCCTTGGTGTAACCGCCCCCCCCCCCCCCCCCCCATTATGGGGGGCCGGTTTTGGCCAGCCAGGGGAATTAATTCCCCCGGTTCTTCTCCCTTCTGGCCGGCCCGACCTGGCCGGCCGATCCTTCCTTATCGGGACCGGCAAGGCCGGTCACCTTTCCGGCTTCCGACACCGGCGGCCCGGCTAGCCACCGGTCTTCTCGTACCGCCGCGGCCTTCATCGTCCGGCGCGGTGCGACGGCACCGCGCCCCTCTGCCGCGGTCCCGCTCTGGCCGCAACACCTTTGGTTTCCTTCTACGCGGTGTGACGGCGTCGCGTTCCTATTAATCTTTCCACGGCGCGGCGCGACGGCACCGCGCAATATTTCCCGTGTGATTCCCGCGTGGTGCGACGTCACCACTCCATCTCGTTCATCCACAAGAAAATAATAATATTCAAGAACAAAGGAGGGGGATTCGGCCGTGTTTGTGCGGTCCGGCCCCCCTCTCGTTAGATGATAACACTTAAATATTAATCCACAAGATTGTCATGCTAGAACCAAGAACGAGAGTAAATAAATAATCAACAACAAACCCCTACCTCGGTTTCAAGAACGATGATCGTCAACGACCCGCAGAAGACGCGTCGCGGTGGTCGGCGACACGGAAGAAGGACATCGATGTCGTGAAGCAAGGATTCAAAGTTCTTTGATGACGATTTCATCGCGGGAAATCGTCGCGGAAGAGATGACGCGGAAGAAGTACGTCATCGATGTCGTGGGTATGGCATCGTGGAAGACGGTTCCCGAGAACGTGGCGTTATTCGTCGATGTCCAAATGTTCTTCACGTTCTTCATCAAAGCTTGAAGAAGAAGAAGAAGGCTCCAAATTCTCTCAATATTGTCTAGATAATTCTAACCCAAATAAAATAATCTAAGGTCTTATTTTATTTACTCAACCAAACCATTTTGAAAATTCAAAGGTTTGAAATTAAACAACTCCACCCATTTAATAACCCAACTTGTCAAGTTAATTAAAGAGGAGTTATTGGGAGTTTAAAAAGAGAAGATGAAGAGTTATGCTTCGTGTGGGCCCCACCACACTTAATCCTCCCAAGGGAGGTTAAGTGGATGTGGGTCCCACCTCTAACTCACTTTGGGAGAAGTTAACCAACAAGTTAAAATAAAAATTTGTATTCCACAATTTTTATTTGAATTATTCTAAACTCCCAAAAACTAACTCTCAACCCGCAATAAATGCAACCTCGAAAAATGTCTCCTTAAGAGAATATTGGTGGTGCGAGTTCATCGGTGCCCTTGGAAATTGATTCCGGGCACCGGTTCAAAAGTTAGAAATTCCCGCTCATTCGTTCACTGAACGTACCCGAGCCAAACTTTGGAAATTGATTCCGGGCACTCCGGGCCTCGGAATCATGTGCCGTTAGAAACCGCGTTCTTGTAAAATTCCAAAGAAAATTAAGAATAAATTTCCCCTGACTTTTACGGGTCTTTACATTACTCCCACCTCAGGGATTTACGTCCCCGTAAAGATACATAAAAAACTAGGGAAACAAATGAGGGTACTGAGCACGCATCTGAGCCTCTCGCTCCCATGTGCTCTCCTAGAGGTTCCCGTGCTGCCATCTAATGCGTACAAGAGGAATCGATCGCCCACGTAGGAACCGCTCTTGTCAATCCTCTCTCTCCACCGGGACCTCCGTAAAAGTCGCCCCATCGTCAACGTCACGTTCCCCATGGTCAATGATGTGCGTCGGGTCGTGCACGTATCTCCTCAGCTGAGATACGTGGAAGACGTCGTGCACCCGGTGCAGATGAGGTGGTAGAGCCAGGCGATAAGCCACCTCGCCAATCTTGCTGAGGACCTGGAAGGGCACGATGAAGCGCGGAGATAACTTGCCGCCTCGGCCAAATCTCCGTATACCACGTCGAGGTGAGACCCGCAAGAAGACGTGGTCGCCATCCTCGAACTCTAGTGGCCTCCGCCTCCTGTCAGCGTATGACTTCTGCCGGCTCTGATCTGTCCTTATATGCTCCTGGATGACCTGGACCTTCTCTGTCGTGGCCTGGACCATCTCCGGTCCCACAAGTGCTGACTCCTCAGGGTCTGTCCAGCACAAAGGAGATCTACAAGGTCGGAAGTACAACGCCTCGTATGGTGCCATCGTGATGGTGGAGTGGTAGCTGTTGTTGTATGCAAACTCCATCAAGGGTAGGTGGTCCTCCAAGCTACGACTAAAGTTGAGGACACATGCGCAGAGCATGTCCTCGAGAGTCTGGATGGTCCTCTCCGTCTGACCATCCGTCTAAGGGTGAAAGGCTGTGCTCAGACGTATCTGCATCCTGAACGCCTCCTGTAACCTCTTCCAAAGCCGGGAAGTAAAGCGAGCATCTCGATCGGAGACGATAGATGATGGCACACCGTGGATCCGCACAATCTCCTGAACGTAGAGACCTCCCAATCTCTCCACTGAGCCCTACTCTCTGATGGGTAAGAAGTGTGCCGACTTGGTGAGTTGGTCAACAATCACCCAGATGGAGTCGTGACCTCTGGAAGTGCGTGGAAGTCCAGTCACGAAGTCTATAGATATCCCGTCCCACTTCCACTCCGGGACCTCCAAGGGATGTACCAAGCTTGCTGGTACCTGATGCTCTGCCTTCACCTGCTGGAAGGTGAGGCATCGAGAAACGAACTCTACTACAACCTTCTTCATGCCCGGCCACCAGTGCTGTCGCCTGAGATCCTGGAACATCTTCGCCACTCCAAGATGTACTGCCAAAGGAGAAGTGTGAAACTCTCTCGGCACCTCCTCTCGCAAAGCGACTGGTACCACGGTACGTCCTCTGAAAAAGATGTCATGCTCTTCTCCAAGGGAGAAACAATCAGGTGCATGTCCCAAGGATATCTGTGCACGCCGTGTCTCACAGTCAGTGTCCTCACGTTGTGCCTCTCTGACCCGCTGCAGTAGTGGAGGGGTGACTGTGAGAGACTGATGGAAGGCTGCTCCATCTCTATCCACGAAGGATATCTGCAAAGAGGCTAGCTGCTCTGTCGCCTCCTCGAGTAGCTTAATTCCCGTCCTCCTGCTAAGGGCATCAGCTACCACGTTCCCCTTCCCAGGAGTATAGACTATCTCAAAGTCATAGTCCTGGAGGAACTCAAGCCATCTCCGTTGTCTCAGGTTCAGGTCCTTCAGCGAGAAGATATACCTAAGACTCTGATGATCATAAAAGACTGTAAAGCGCTTGCCCATTAGGTAATGTCGCCATGTCTTCAGAGCGAAGACCACTGCTGCTAACTCCAGGTCATGGGTAGCGTAGTTCTGATCATGCGGCCTCAACTGACGTGATCCATAGGCGATCACTGCCCGCTCCTGCATCAGAACACATCCGAGCCCAGTCCCTGATGCATCGCAGTAGACTACGTACCCTACTCCCTCCTCAGGCAACCTCAAGATAGGTGCGCTGGTCAATCTCTGTCTCCGCTCCTGGAAGCTCTGATGACATCTGTCTGACCACACGAAGGGTTTCCCCTTCTTCGTCAAAGCTGTGAGTGGTGCCGCAACTCTATAGAAGTCTGGCACGAATCTCCGATAGTATCCAGCTATCCCCAAGAAACTCTGAACCTCAGTCACGCTCCTGGGTGGCTGCCATGCTAACACAGCCTCGATCTTCGCAGGATCCACAGCAACTCCCGCCTCAGAGATAACGTGTCCCAAAAAGTGAACCTCACATATCCAGAACTGGCACTTCAAGAGCTTAACATAAAGCTGGTGCTCTTGGAGTGTGTCTAGTACCACTCGCAAGTGATAGGCGTGCTCCTCCTCAGTCGTAGAGTAAATCAGAATGTCGTTGATGAAGACCACGACAAACCGATCAAGGTATGGATGAAATATCCCATTCATGAGGGCCATGAACACTGTTGGAGCATTGGTTATGCCGAAAGTCATAACCAAGAACTCATAGTGGCCATACCGACATCTGAAGGCCGTCTTCTGCACATCCTCATCTCTGACTCTGAGCTGATGATAGCCTGACCTGAGGTCTATCTTCGAGAACCACCGTGCTCCCTTGAGCTGATCAAAGAGGTCATCAATCCTCGGTAGCTGATACTTGTTCCTCACTGTCACATGGTTCAGGCGACGATAGTCAACACAAAGTCGCAAGCTTCCGTCCGCCTTCTTGGCGAACAAAATCGGGGAAGCCCAGGGTGAAACACTGGGTTGGATGAATCCCTTGCCCTGCAAGTCCTCCAACTGTACTCGTAGCTCTCAAAGCTCGACAGGGGCCATCCGATATGATGGAGTGGATATCGGGGTTGTCCCGGGGTACAAGTCATTATAAAAGTCTACCTCTCTGTGAGGAGGTATCCCTTGAACGTCGTCAGGAAAAACGTCTGCAAACTGATCCACCATTGCAGGAAAACCAGGACTCTACACGTCAACTTCTCCAAGGATGAGGCTAGCCAACTGCTGAGTGATGGGTTGTCCTCTCCTCCGCGGAAGTCCATCCTGTACTGCAAAGGCTCCCTTCTCGCCGGTGAAGGTGAACCTGCTCCCGTCTGTGCGTACACATCGCACCTTGCACCTAAAACAGTCAATCTGTGCATGGACCGTAGATAGCCAATCCATGCCCAAGATGACGTCGTAAGGCCTCGACGCTGCTACAAGAAGATCCCAGCCGAAGCTCTCGCCTCCTAAAGTAAGCTCACACTACCGGCACCAGTGCGTAATCGTCGAGTCTGCTCCCGTAGGAGTCTCTAGCCATAAGGATCGAGCCAACGGCTCTGTCGGAATCTCCGAGCTCCGAACAAGGGCAGCAGCTATAAAAGAGTGACTCGCTCCTGTGTCTATAAGAACTGCAGCAAGGGTGGAATAGACACAGATAGTACCTCGAATCATCTCGGGTGCGCCGTGGTCGTAGGCCTCTGCTGCCTGGAGTTGTGCCTGTCTCTGCCTACCTGCTCCCTGTGGTCGAAGTGGACCTCCTGGTGGTGGTGGTGGCAGAGCCTCAAAGCGTCGCCCACCACCTGCTGATCGGCCAGCTCCTCTGCCTCGTCCACCTCCTCCATTCAGACCGCCACGGTCGACCCTCTGCCTCTGCCTCGGTTGTCCCTCAACCGTCTGCTTCTCCTCGGCACGGCGGGTCGGGCAGTTACGAGCCCTGTGGCCCTGCCCGCCGCACGAGTAGCACTGCCTGCCTCTCGAAAGACTGGCTCCTCGCTGTGTGCGCCGCACTGCTGAGCCAGTGTCCTGAGGTCGTCTGCCTGAAGGTCTGGTCTGCCTGGACCCCTGAGTCATCCGTTGACTGCCTGATGCAGATGACTCTGCTACATGCCGCCCTACGGTGGGTCTCGGCACTGGTGTAGACTCAGCAAGGAAACTCTCGATCAAAAGGGCCCGCTCCAGTACTCCTGTCTAAGTCGGTATGCTGAGGGAGATCAGCGATGCCCTGATCTCGTGTCTCAAACCCTTCTCAAAGGTCCGGGCCCAGAAGAATGGGTCCCGTACCATGTCGGTCGAGTAGCGCGAGAGATCAGTAAATCTCGCCGAGTACTGAGCGACCGTCATGCTGCCCTACCGCAGCTGAAGAAGCTCCTGGATACGCACCGCACGAAGGGTGGCTGAGACGAACTCCGAGCGGAAGAGGCTCTCAAAATCTGTCCAAAGAAGAGATTTCTCATCGTGCACCTGGAGCATCAAGCTCCACCATCGGCCCATTGTTGCGTGCAGTAGGCTCACAACGAGGATCACCATGAGGTCTTCAGGTGTCCTCGCTAACCTAAAAACTCGTACCACTGCCTCCAGCCAGTCCTCTGCTGCCTAGGGGTCCGTCTCCCCACAGAACCTAGGAGATCGCTGGCGCTAGAACTCGTGCAGAGCTCCAAGGCGACGTGCATCATCAGCGGCTGGTGCTGGAAGCATCGGTGGCTCGGCGGGTAGTGCTACCGCCGGTGCCACTGCTGACAAAGGGCCCTACACCGAGGCCTCGTCGCTCGGTGGGTTGTCGTCACGCTCGACTCTCGAACCCTAGCTGGCTGCCGTCGTGGGGCCATCCTGAAAAGGAAACAGGTGCACCACGGTCAGAACAGTATACCTGATGAGCTGATATAAAGTAATCACAATGAAAACATTGAAACACACACGCAATCAATGTTTTTGTGCATTAAGTCGGAAATCAGAAGTCAGGGTCCTGGTGTACGGATACGTCGGCTGCCGCACCAACACTGGATTCCCTGGACTGATAACCACACTCAATATGCTAAACATTATTGCTTCACATAGAAACGATCAGAGTTCGCGGTAGAACCGAACTCCTTTGATACCAATTTTTCACGACCCGTCCTCGGGGCCCGTGCCGTGACTACCCCAAGCCCGCCTTCCATAGGCCAGGGGCTGGCGACTAGCACCAAGGCGTAAATCCCGGTAAAAAGGGAAGGCATTGCCTTTGTAAAGTAAACAAGCACCATAGAGTAAGCAAGTGGAAAGTAAACACTAAGTGAATATAGTGTACAACTGAAAGTGTGGAAAAGTAAATGGGCCAGTATACAAATCCAAACTGAAAGTAAAGTACAACTCGAAAGGGAAAACAACAACTGTAAAGTAAAAGCCTCTACTCCAATATGTCCACTGGAAATCCCACCTGAAGGGTGGGTACAGATAGCTCCACTGCTCCACGGGTCCCACCGTCCACTCCGAGTACGTCCCACCCATTGGTCCACCTCCAGGTACCGTCCTGCTCTGCAAGCCTCAACCACGATCAACGCTGTCCATCTTCTGCAACAAACACAACGTAGTGCGGGCATAGCCCGTGCAGGGGTGAGTATAAGCTACTCAGTAGGGACCCCGAGACCCCTGAAGGTCTCCCAAAATCCACAAAGGATAAACCAAATAGGTGAGATACAAACACGAAGTAACAACCGACACTGCTTAGGTATATGCCCATACATATACCTAAGTCATCAATTCCAATACGCTCCAACCTCCGAGCCCAAGTACAACTCAGTCCACCCAGGAATGTATACGTATTCCACATAGTAAAGCAAAACGAAATCCACACAGAATAGCACAACAAAATCCACACAGGAAAGCAACAGGATTCAGCTCACACATGTATACTTCTTCGAAGGACCATAAATATGATCTCTGATCCATCTAAGTCGTCAGACCCACGAAGGATCGATAGGTAACTAAACCCCGCAAAGACCCACACAGGATCGGGCCCACACAGGACCTGTAGGCGTAGGTTCACACAGGACCGTTGTGCGCAATGACCCACACAGGATCGGACCCACACAGGATCGGGCCCACACATGACCTGTAGCACTGATCCACGTAGGATCGCTGAGTGTTGTAGTCGTCGTCGTCGAATCCACTAAGGATCTCTGTAATGTCGTCATCACAATCATAGTAGCAGTAGCAGTAGCAGTAGCAGTCACAGTCACAACCAGCACTAGGGTTCCCGCACACAGCAAGCTCGTTCGGGAGGGTCCACTCCACGAGTCGAGAGGCTGATACATCATCTATCACAAAGTCCAGAGTTGATGTATCCAAAAGTTCCGTATCGCCAACAGGAACTCAACGCAGCAGACGGCGCGTCGATCGGACGCCCGGTCGGAGTGTTATTGGCTTTTTCGTCCCAGGGGCCCGGTTGGTTTTTAAGGAAAAACCAACCCGAATGTACTCCACCTGCGTCCAAACCTCAGGCGAAGTATGTCAAAAGAGCTGTCTCACTAAGAGGTACACAACAAAGCTGACGGCACGTCAATCGGACGTATGTAGTTCAAGATATGAGTGTTTCCGCTCCGAAGGCCCGGTTGGTTTCGTGTACGAACCAACCCGGATGAACTCAAAGTATTCCGAAACTTTGAGTACGATATACCGAATCGACCGTCTCGATCTAAGGACCGCATCGCCGCTGACGATTCGTCGATCGGAGGTCCGTAGATCAAGTTATGGGAAAAAGACCAAAGTCGATTCAAAAACGGGGGGTCCGGGTTCGGTTCGACCCGGCCCAACCCCCCCCCCCCCCCCCGGGTCCGACCCGGACCGGTGCGGCGGTGCGGCCGGGGCGCCGCTCGGGTGCCACGCGCGGGGGGCAAGGCCCTCGCCCATCCTGCTGGCGGCACGGCTGAAAGTCTTGCCTTGGATCAAACGCCCCCCCTCGTGGCGGCCTGCCTTTGAGAAAAACGGGGGGGCGCTGCCCCCCCTTGGTGTAACCTCGCCCCCCCCCATTATGGGGGCACGATTTTGGCCAGCCGGGGGAATTAATTCCCCCGGTTTTTCTCCCTTCCAGCCGGCCGGACCTGGCCGGCCAGTCCTTCCTCATCGGGACCGGCAAGGCCGGTCCCCTTTCCGGCTTCCGACACCGGCGGCCCGGCTAGCCGCCGGTCTTCTCGTACCGCCGCGGCCCGGAACCGGCCGCGGCCTTCGTCGTCCGACGCGGTGCGACAGCACCGCGCCCCTCTGCCGCGGTCCCGCTCCGGCCGCGTCCCCTTTGGTTTCCTTTGAAGCGGTGCGACGGCGTCGCGTTCATGTTAATCTTTCCACGGCGCGGCGCGACGGCGCCGCGCAATATTTTCCGTGTGATTCCCGTGTGGTGCAACGACACCACGCCATCTCGTTCATCCACAAAAAAATAATAATATTCAAGAACAAAGGAGGGGGATTCAGTCGTGTTTGTGCGGTCCGGCCCCCCACTCGTTAGATGATAACCCTTAAATATTTATCCACAAGATTGTCATGCTAGAACCAAGAACGAGTGTAAATAAATAATCAACAACAAACCCCTACCTCGGTTTCAAGAACGATGATCGTCAACGACCTGCGGAAGACGCGTCGCGGTGGTCGGCATCACGGAAGAAGGACTTCGATGTCGTGAAGCGAGGATTCAAAGTTCTTTGACGACGATTTCGTCATGGGAAATCGTCGCGGAAGAGATGACGCGGAAGAAGTATGTCGTCGGTGTCGCGGGTATGGCGTCGCAGAAGACGGTTCCCGAGAACGTGTCATTCTTCGTCGATGTCCGAAAGTTCTTCGCGTTCTTTGTCAAAGCATGAAGAAGAAGAAGAAGAAGGCTCCAAATTCTCTCAAGATTTTCTAGAGAATTCTAACCCAAGTAAAATAAGCTAAGGTCTTATTTTATTTACTCAACCAAACCATTTTGAAAATTCAAAGGTTTGAAATTAAACAACTCCACCCATTTAATAACCCAACTTTTCAAGTTAATTAAAGAGGGGTTATTGGGAGTTTAAAAAGAGAAGATGAAGAGTTATGATTCGTGTGGGCCCCACCACACTTAATCCTCCCAATTGAGGTTAAGTGGATGTGGGTCCCACCTCTAACTCCCTTTGGGAGAAGTTAACCAACAAGTTAAAATAAAAATTTGTATTCCACAATTTTTATTTAACTTATTCTAAACTCCCAAAAACTAACTCTCAACCCGCAATAAACGCAACCTCGGAAAAGCTCTCCTTAAGAGAATATCAGCGCTGTGAGTTCATCGGTGCCCTCGGAATTTGATTCCGGGGACTGGTTCAAAAGTTAGAAATTCCCGCTCGTTCGTTCACTGAACGTACCCGAGCCAAACTTCGAAAATTGATTCCGGGCACTCCGGGCCTCGGAATCAGGTGCCGTTAGAAACTGCGTTCTTGTAAAATTCCAAATAAAATTAAGAAAAAATTTCCCTTGAATTTTACGAGTCTTTACAATATGTTCCCCATCGTCCTAGCTACATGACTCTAAACTGTACAAATGTCCATTAATACGTCCTACATGACATTAAACTGTACTTTGTCCCTGCTACATGACATTAAACTTTGCAGCACCAATAGTCCTAACTGCAAGACTTTAAACTGCATAATCTCATCATATGTCCAACATGACATTAAAATGTGCATCGTTAGGGTTGTTTCTACCTCTTGTTTCTCACACTGAGTATGACTCACGTGAGCTTAGAGAAAACTTCAACAATAACACTCTCTCTAGGCTACTAACCATGTGTATGTCCCAACACTATTTTTTAGGTCGTTGTCCCGAAGAACAACTTGATCACTAATTCATTATTTAATTGAACTACGCCAAATTTGATCCTTGCCTTCCAGGCTGGGTACTTAGGCAATCTTCCAAGATTCAAGCCCAAAACCAATCTCTTCACATCAGTTCACCTCCATCTCGTATGATGTTGATTTGTGAAACCACCCCCAGAATCAATATATTTACATTGGTTCAACTTCATCCTTGCTATATGGCGTTAAACTGTACATCATTTTTTGTCCGATATGATAAAAAACTACAACAATATTTGATACCCTCACCTGAGAGGAAATCATTATTTACATTGATCTCCAATCATGTTTTATTCCAAAGACTACGTGCATACATGGAAATTCCCAAACCTTTTATTTTGGGTCAAACCATCATTACACTAAAGTCCCCTTTCACCCTTCACATGTACGAACCAAATCTGTACAGAGGGTATTTCTAGAACGACGTGGGCTTGATTCCCATCTTTATGGGATACGTAGGAACGTTCGAGTGTCCCTTGAATCCAGCCCCAAGTCTTTTGGGCCTAACCCCAAATTCCACTTTCAGTCCCTTGGCTGAAAACTCCCAATGAACACACACCCTGTGTATTTCTTATAATTGTCTGAGATCTATGACCCTAAACTAAGATTTACAATCCTTTAGTCCCACACGACGTTAAACTGTATTTCAAGAACTACGTATGGATTTATTCCCATCCTTACGAGATACGTAGTGAAGTACAACATTTCAATTCAAGACCCATCCACAACATATTTATGGGTAGAATTGATCTGTTCATCCCTACACACATTGGACAATACCCATCATTGTGTGTCATAATCCTAACCTTAAATATTTTCAGATCTTCATAACCCTTTTCTACACTTCTAGTCACAAAAATGTCATGTTTCAGAGAGTTCTTTTTCCTAACAATGCAGCACATACCCTTAGGCGGCCTTGCATAAACAATCTCCATAACAGATTTTTCAGCCAAAAGATAATATTATTTGACTGTGCAGCCAATTCCCTTAGGTGGCCCTGCATAATTCAACCCCCTAACAGGTTTGTCAGATACTAGTAACTTCATTCATGGGAAGAAAGCCTCTTTTGTCCTTATTGGTCTTATTAAAAATATGTACGGATCCGTAAAAAATATATATCTATCCTTAACATATTTATTTCATTTTCATTTTCATGATCTGAAAGTATTCAAGTCTATGGGTTATATTTACCTTCCCTACACTTGGGTCAGACCTTCGTATGAGTAACATTCATCCAATTCTTAGACAATCTTGATTGAAAATATCTTCTCTATATTCATGTACCGCTTTCCATACAGCAAACTCTATACATTGGAAAAGTTAAATCCCCATAAACATTCACTAGCTTCATAGAAGTAGAATAGTAAATTTTTTAGAGTTATTTTTCCTGACTATGAAGCATGTGCACTTAGGTGGCCTTGCATAAGTAGTCTACATAACAGACCTGTCAGCCAAAAGATGCTATTTATTTGACTATGCATCCAATACCCTTAGGTGGCCCTACATAATTCAACCCCCTAATGAGTTTGTTAAATAATGGTAACTTCATTACTGGGAACGACTTCTTCTAATTCCTTTTTATCTCTTTTTCATATCATTCCTCATATTCAAATTTTCTTAAATCGTAGTTTACATATTTTCCCTCATACTTCAGTATGGTAATATATTTTCAAATGAATTGTTATGTAATTGAGTCAATTCTAATTCATTCGGTCAAATCTATTTTGACCTTAAACATTAGCCTTTTTTATGTCCGACGTGCAAGACTTTAAACTGCCCACAAAAGACAAAGGAACTCTGAATAAAAGTCAAGTACCAGCTCACTAAACATACATTTTGTATGATTTAGGTAATATTTAGCAATTAAAAGATTCCAAGTTTATAAGGTTATTTATATTAATCCTAGTAAAAATAAAACAATGCTTACTAGGCCCATTGGCTTAGGTAAAATTTAAAGTAGGTAGCATGAAAATACGTGCATAAATGATTGAAGATGAAAGTGTTTTTTATTGATGCACAGGAGATAGAAGGACATCCACAAACCGAATTCTCTTCTCTTTTTCGAAGATTACAAGAGTCTTTCAACAGAACTCTTCGTTTGATTTACGGCATCTCGATCTTTATCATCAACCAACGGGAATTCATTCATTCAACTAGATACAATAAGAGATGCAGTGATATTAGATCTTCTTGGAACAATTGTAAAAGGATGTTCTTGAGTGCGGTTTGAGAAAATTTTTCTACTGATCAAACAATGACTCTGTTTCTGTCCAAGAGACTTGGAATATGGATACATGGATTTGAGAATGGATCATTGGAAGTAAAGATCCATTTGGATAGAATACTCTTTTCAGATATTTCTCTAATGCCTTGTTATTCTTCTCTCCACCAACCGGCAGCGGAAAACTTTCCACCCATGGGTTTTCCATTTTCATATCTGTAAGGAAATGACATGGAGAAAAAATTTGAAAGTTCACACCATTGTTTTTGGTGTTAATGAATAGCATAACTGAAATAGAGGAGTATCAGTGAAACTGCATCCTAGGCGTATAGTACTTTTCATTTGGAACATTGACTCTTTGCAGATGACGATGACCATAAAGAGGCAGGTAGATTCTTTGTGGGAAATTAAGATGATACGTCTTCAAGTACATAGCCAAATATGGGAGAGTGTTGTCGGAGATATCATAGAAATCATGGAAAATGATGTTCATCATATCATCAAGACGTTTGCTTTCCAGTTCATCAGTCATTCTGATTCTCTTGGGATCCATTGAATCTGCACAAAAGATGAATAAATAAACTCTTAATTGGGTTTATTTTTCATAAAATTTGTGAATGAATTCAAAAAAAATGGCAAAGTAATTAAGGCGTGCAAGTATGATCTTGGCGTTCAAGTGTGGATGTGTCGTGCTAGTATAATGTGACGTGCTAGTATTTAGTGCACATGTATCACTGCGCAAATACAGGTACCTTGACAGCAAAGGAAAAGCAGAAAAGAGAGAAACTTGCGTGACAAAGGTGACCTACGCGGCGAGAGCTCGAAAATCCGGAAGTTGGTACTATGTGTGAAAAATGGTCACATATTTATTGGCTAGGCGGCCCACCTGCGCGCCTAAAATCCAACACGCTCCAGCCCTGCGTGACTCGCACCTACGCGATTTGTATTGCGCGCTGAACACTTGTGCGCCTCTTTCCCTTTGGTTTTATTCTTTTCCTCAGAGTCACATCCTTATTCTTTCGGATCCAAATCTGAGTGGGGACTTTTGTTGATGCTCCTTTTCATCACATTCTCTAAAAGAATGGAAAGTAAAATGCCTTAGCACAAATTGATTCATCCTTTGAAGAAAACATCAAAAATCGACAAAGGCATGAACAAGGAGTCAAATACCCATGGGTCGCGCAAGTTCCCTCACTGTCACGCATGTACACTTGCACGCTGCCTAATGGTCACGCAAGTGACTTGCACGCCCTCTTTGAAAACCACCCAGGGTCTTCTCCAGCCTATAAATACCCCCGGTGGGCCCCCCATTTGAGGAGGATTTTTTCCAGAATTCATATATAGAGCTCTGAACGCCCAAGTCTCTTCTTCAAGTCTTCCCAACACATCTAAGGTAATTCATTAACTAGAATAGAAGGTCTAAACTATAGGAATAAGTTCTAAGTGTTATAATTCACTAACACTTGTGTGCCTAAGTGTTTTACCCTTAATGTATATGGACACACTTGCGCGCCTCCTTACCTACTCATTGAAACGTGTGCACCACTCTTCTGGAAGCACCTCGGGATAATTCTAAAGGCTTTGGTCAAGGATCGCCCAAGTATTACCCTAAGGGCTGAAAATCGAGCAAGTACCCATGTGCCGCACAGGTACACCTACGTGACTAGGACTTGCACACCCACGCAGTACCTGCACACCTTCTAGGACTTGCACACCCTTCTATTTTTGGGTTCCCTTCCTGGCCATTTAACCCCTCTTATGTCATTCCACCTCTCCTATTCAAGATTAAGTATTCAAGACACATTTCAAATCCATTTATGGCATGTTTTCTTGATTGACTTTATTATCCAAAAGGAATTCCATGGAACATCTCTCAAAACCTAGTGATTTACACATATTTATGTCACTAAAATTAGAGATTTCATTCATTCAACCTCATCCTTTAAGAGGAGAGAACCCTATTCATTGGAATCCTCATTAGGAGTAAGCCACAAGTCCTCATTAATCTGGGCCTCCATTTCAGGAGTAATCCCCAGTCATAATTTCCCTTAATCTGGGCCTCCTTTTCAGGAGTAAGCCCCAATCCAAGTTCTCTTAATTGGGCCTCCTTCTCAAGAGTAAGCCCCAAGTCACCTAATTTGGGCATCCTCCTCAGGAGTAATCCCCAAACTTAATTCCTTTAACCTGGACTTCCTTTTTAGGAATAAGCCCCAGTCCAAGATCTCTTAATTGGGTCGTCTTCTTAGGAGTAAGCCCCAACCATTGTTCTCTTAACCTGGCCTTCCATTTCAGGAATAAACCCCAGTTTCAAATCTACAAATATGGGCATCCTCCTTAGGACTAAGCCCCAAGTCCTCATTAATCTGGGCCTCCTTTTCAGGAGTAATCCCCAGTCCAAGTTCTGTTAATTGGGCCTCCTTCTCAGGAGTAATCCCCAAGTCCCCTAATTTGGGCATCCTCCTCAGGAGTAAGCCCCAACCATAATTCCTTTAACTTGGGATTCCTTTTCACGAACAAGCCCCAGCCCAAGTTCCCATAATTGGGCCTCCTTCTCAGGAGTAATCCCCAACCATGGTTCTCTTAACCTGGACTTTATTTTCAGGAATAAACCCTAGTTTCAAATCTATAATTATGGGCATCCTCTTTAAGAGTAAGCCCCAAGTCCTCATTAATCGGGTCCTTCTTTTTCAAGAGTAATCCCCAGTCATAATTTCCCTTAATCTGGGCCTCCTTCTTAGGAGTAAGTCCTAAGTCCCTTAATTTGGGCATCCTCCCTAAGAGTAAGCCCCAACCATAATTTCTTTAATTTGGGCTTCCTTTTCAAGAATAATCCACAGTCTTAAAGTTCCCAAATATGGGAATCCTCCTCAAGAGTAATCCCCAACCATGGTTCTCTTAACATGGGCTTCCTTTTCATGAATAAACCCCAGTTTCAAATCTACAAATATGGGCATCCTCTTTAAGAGTAAGCCCCAAGTTCCTTAATTTTTCAAGTCCCTTAACCTGGGCCCTCTTCTCAGGAGTAATCCCCATCCATAATTTATCTTAACTAGTCTTAATTTAATTTTTATTTGGGCTTCCTTCTCCGGATTAAAAACCAATCATAAGTACCCTCATAACTTGGGCATCATCCTTAGGAATAATCCCCATGATTATAGTATCCAAATCTCCATGAAGCACATATACCATTATGGACCCTGTTCCTGGATTTGTTCCATGAATTAAATCTTAATCTTCATCTATTTGGGTATTCATACATACATAAGACTCACATCATTTCTTATGATATCATCTTTCATGGCACAATTGTCTGGTTTTACCTATACCTCTTATTTCTCACACTGATCATGACTCATGTGAGCTTAGAGTGTAGAAGTAATTATGAAATCTTTCTTTGATCCAATAATCAGAAACATCATACTCCCTTACTCGAACTATGTGGGTTCTGATTCCTTTTCTAAACAAAGGATACGTAGGTAGCCCATCTACAAGTACGATCCAAACTCTGAAATAATCCATGTCCTTCTGAATGACAATAAACATCAAGTTCCCCACTGAGTGGCTTTAAAACCAGAGTGGTCACCATAATGATCAAGAGACTTTTATGTATTGAAGGATACCATTGACTAAGAATCTCTAACAAATACAGATGATTTTTTATCGATGAAGAACCTCGAATACATATAAAAGATTCTCTAAATTTCCTACATATCAATCATTGAATGTTAGATTTAATGGAAATATAATTTTATACTTTGTAATGTAATAAGGATTCACTAACATAACTTAAATCTATAAATAGAGTCCTGTAGTAGACAATAATTCCCCTAAAAAGGTGTGATGAGTCCAACCTCCCATCCTCTTGACCAATGTAAATTCCTAAGCCTCATTAGTCCACAAATAATGAGCACCTACCTTTGGAAAGTAGGTTCAAATGGATATGGAATCATTGGATGCTTTCTGTTCTACAAAAAAACCAGTTAGAAACCGATTGGAATGTTTGAACCTTCAATCAATGAGTTCATCCCCAATTCCATAGGGAAACACACATATAAATGTCGTTGATGTTATAGTCATTTTTTGTAGTAATGATAGACACATTCATTAAAGAGTGTATCGGTCTTCCTATAGAAAAAGATGATGAGATCTCAATTTATCTTATATCTTGATATTTTCCCATATCCATGTCTCTATTGATAATTTCCACCATTCAATTAGAATATATAATGAAGCAACTTACAAAGAATTTGATCATGGATTTTAGACCATTGAGTGCTCCACCATAGGGTGTTTCTATACTCTTCATCAAAATGAAGAATGGTTCAATTCACCTCTACAATGATTTAAATTAATGAAAAAAATCATGATAAGGAATGAAATCATCTTCCATGGATTGATGATTTGTTTAACTAACTATATGGTGAATAGTATTTCCCTATGGTGGTCTTTTGTTCGGGAAGTCACTAATTAAAGTTAAAAAAGTGAGATATTTCCATTACTACCTTTTTAACAATGTATGAAAAATAAGAGACCATAATTATTCCCATTGGACTCACTATTACTCCATAAATCTATATAGACTCCATGAATAGTAACTTTTAAGATTACCATGGAAATTTTTCAGTGGTCTTTTAAATATTATATTTTGATATAATCAAAATGCAAGGTAGGTATTGATGTAGATTTGAATACATTTTAATGAAATTTTTGAAGGATATGATTTATGAAAAGTATATTAAATGTGAGTTCAATTTGGAATAAATATCATCCATAGGGAATTTTATCACAAGAAAAGGGATTTCTATGACACCATTTAAGGAAAATCTGTTGTGGAGTATCCAAGATCATTATATATTATAGAGATCCATTATTTTGTAAAAAAAGATTGTTATTATTAATAATTTTTGAGATACATTTCATGATATTCATAATCCCTAAACAAGATTAATCATAATGAATAATAGTTTATTTAGAATAATGGATAAGAATGGAGAATCTACAAAATTAAAAAAAGGATTATCACAACCCCAGTAAATACTCTACCATAATGTTGGGAAACATTCATGGTATATATTAATGATAAAATAAGAACATGGGTAGTGTAATGATGAAAAATGTAAAATTAATATCCAACACATTAAGGAAGATAAAATTCGATGAGGAAAAAATTGACTAATTTGCTAGATTCAGATTCCATAGTCTCTGAATTCAATATTTGGCAGCATTTCCTTTATGTAGAGAAGTGTGAAATATATATGTATCATAAGATCCTAAATTTTATATTCATAGACAAGTATCTTAATATGATATAGTCAATATGGTTTGATCTAACCAATGACTACAATTGTTCATTCAAATTCCATCTTGGAAATGAAAATGAAGTGGACTATTTTGTAAGTATAAATGATCATGTGTCCTTATACATGATGGAAACTAAGAAGGAACCAATTTTACTACACTTTTAATGTATGTTCATGGAAGTAAGGAAATGTCTGGAAACATCCTACCTAGGTCAAATTATATCTCAACCAACCATTTTAGGGAAAAATGACACGAAATTAGATGAAGGGGGAATATATAAGAAGGTGAAAGAAATTTGGAAAGGGAAATAATCATAGTCCAAATTTTATGAAATAGGACTTATAAGATTTGTGTTGTGACTATATGTATCATCACATCCAATGATAATGAATGATTAATTAAATGACGTATATAGGTCGACCTTATCCATCCAACCAAGGAGCATGATGGTGATTTGACATCTCCGAGGGAAGCATTGGTGGGGAAACCTGAATATAGAGATCCTATAATATAAATTAGAGTTAACTTTATAATAAAATGTGTTGAAAGAAATAAAAAAGTAAAATGGGTGATTCAACCATTTCCTCAACTTAATAGAAATGAGAAAATGTGACCATTAAATTTATTACTGATCATCCAAATAAAAATAAGTCATGTATGGGTTTTAGTGGATTATATTATAAATACAACTAACTTCATTTCACTTATAAATTACTTCTCACTTGATCAAATTTCTAGTATATACATCATAGAAATAGTGAAAATAACATTATATTCTCTAAAAACAATGTTGAACTCCATTACATATTAGTAATCCCACATTGATGACTAATCTGAGTAAACTATATGAAATCCTGAGGACCTATTAGGAGTATTCTCGATAGACTTAAAAAGAAGA
Organism: Viscum album; assembly: GCA_963277665.1. Classification (NCBI taxonomy): domain Eukaryota; kingdom Viridiplantae; phylum Streptophyta; class Magnoliopsida; order Santalales; family Viscaceae; genus Viscum; species Viscum album. The sequence continues at coordinate 620,631,220 of OY728131.1, read as the reverse complement.
TGGGATCAAATACATCCATTTTTCAAGTTCTATAACAATAATATCATTTACACAGAGATAAAATTAAACACAACTATATTTTATAAAAAATATTTCATGTAAATTTAATTTCTTTGATTTCTTGTATTACATGGAACATTGAATTTTAATAAACAACAACATATGATGGATATTACTACTTATAATTTACCATTATAACCTAGCCATTAAATTTTATGATGTGAAAAGGAATAAGAACATTTTAAAAGTTAATTATTATGGTGATAAATAATAAAAATTTATTGATACATTTTTACATAGATTTGTATACCCTTTTTATGCTTATAAAATATAAACTTCTCAAAAATGATTTTTAATAATTTTAATGAATGAAAAATAAAATATATTTTTTTCCATTTTTGTAAAAACGAGTTCAAAAAATAAAATTCTATATTTGAATAAACCTCTAAAAATTACATTAAAGTGATTTTTTGGGACTTTTTTAAAGAGATTAATATACCAATAATGTGTGAAAATTTATTGTTTTTACTGAAAATTTTATTTTCATTTAAATAATTTAAAATATTAATTTTTTTAAATATTTTAATATTAAAATTTAATTAATTTTGTTATAATTAATAAAATTTAGCTTATTGGAATCAATTTCATATTGTATTTTTATATAATAATCTTTTATTCTCGTGGAAACTTTTTCAAAGGAAATCCATTTCTTCATCACATCTATGTGAATCATTTTAAATTAATTTTTGAAAATTATATGAAATTAATAATGTAAAATGGTTTCCATATTTAGAATATTAATATTTAATATTATATAAAATTTTCATCTTTATCTTTGGTCATAATGAAAAGTAAAGAGTTAAATACATTAATTATGACAGTTAATGTTTAACATGTTTTCTCTGGGGTTAATAAAACTATGTGGGTATTGTTTCCAATAAAAATATTATAAATACGACTATCTAGAGATATTTAAGAATTATAATATCCCAAATTCAAATAAAAATTTGTTATGATGTTTTCTTCTTGGATATTGATTTAAAATTTTGTAAAATTATAGGAAATATCTAGGTGGTTTCTTAGTGGGTACTTTCCTCCACATATAAATGGACACCACCTTGCCTCTCCCCTCCACATTTCAAATTTTTTTGGATAGGAAAATATTATCCAAATTACATTATTCTGAACCCTACCCATGATCCATATCCATTTTTATTAATGAACCCTCTTAAAAAGGTTTTTTCTGAGAACCTAAATATGTTGTCTGAGTAAGAGGTATCGTTCATTGATGAGAATTTTAATTATATTTCATCATCAACCTCTTCAAAATATTCATCATCCATGATGATATATTTAAATTAGTATATTAAATATAATTATTTATTATTATATAAATTCACTGAATAGTATCAATATACTATTCCATCAAATGGGAAATGAATCTTTCAATCATGGGTATGGAAGACTACCTCTCCATGAATTTATGTAATTCTTTTTCTATTAGCACATCCCATGGATGGATATAATTGTGGATTTAAAGAATATATATGATATTTATGGAAGCAATTTTACATTTTTGTTAAATTTTATCATATAAATTCTTACTATTTAATCCATTTAAAAATGATAATGTCGCTCTGGTATACGTTTGGAATACCACCATCCTAAAGTGATGATATACATTTTTTATTTTATTTTTTAATGGATGATAATAAGGATGTATTTAATATATTTATATGATATATATGAAATAAAAATTATTCTAAAAATTTGGATTATTTTTTATGTAACATCCCAAGTATGTAAAGAATTATGTATTTCAATATCTATGTCTATTTATAAATTAGATAGTTTTTAGAGGCTTATAATTAGAATAAATCCAATCTTAATCATGGAATTCTCTAATATTTTTTAAAAGATTGTTTTACCGCCTTTTGATGGAAACCATTTTTAAATATATCTTTTGACAATTTTATAAGCTCTATTTGTCAAAATAAACTTATTACATAGTATTTGGACATTGATATTTACATTGGATAAATTTTTGGTATTTTTCTGACAATGTTCAATTTTTAATGAATTGTGAAAAATACTGCATTTTACTTCAAAAATGCTTTTTCATATAATTTAATTATATGGATAGATTATCTTTTAAATTGGTTTTAAAGTTTAAATATAATATATTGTTACCATTTAATCCAATGGTGTTAATTGTAATTAATTTCACTTTGAAATTGGATATAAACAATTGTCAATCTTTTGATATATATTGTTTCTAAAAAACCCGCTATTTGTTTTGACACGAAGAATTATTTTTAAATTAATTACTAAAATTTCTGTGTTATTAATTTAGTAAAATGGATTCCATATTTGTAATCCAAATATCCAAATTATGTAATTCAGACACTTGGACATTATGAATAGTAATGACGGTATTTATCTTTAATTATCGTGATTAATTAGTAATCGGGTAGTTAAGGGTAATAAAATAATAAAATAATAATATAAAATGACCCCAAAATGTGTCTTAATTCTACTTTTTGTGTCCTGACCGACCATGGGATTCCTTGTTCCAAACTTTGGGACCCCTTGGAATCACTTTTGGGTGATAGTGACATTTTATTATATTTTTTTAAAAGGGAAAATATAACTAAAGTATATAAAACCTATGTAAATCAATTTTATTTTTGTCTACATAAATGATCTATTAGACTATAAATATTCATTGGAAATCTAAAGATATTTCCTAGATCATAGTATTTTTTTTATAATTTCAAGACATTAAATAAATTAAATTTGTTATGACACCATGATGATGCCACGATTACCTCAGTAATGAATGATTTAAATAAAATGAGAAGATAATGTCAAATCTAAGACATACACCTATCAAAGACCTATTAGAAGTGTGGATTTCGAACCCTCATCACCTTGTAATCTAAATATATAATTTTGGGACCTTTAAAATCCGAAACTCATTATATAATAAAGTAATATTTGTTGACTTTCCAAGAGTGCCCCTTCTCCATCTTATAAAAGGCCCCCACCTCTACCACCTTACCCACACCTCTCAAGCAATTGGATCAGGAAATATCTACTCATTTTATCTCTCCACATCCATATCATCATCATAGAATCCTTACCTTAGGCAGAAATCTCTTCAAAAAACCCTTTTGGTTCAAACCAAGAGGAGTTACCTGATTTAAAGGTAATGTCTTCACTGGTGTTCTTTTGTTTTATTTTTCTTTTCCAACCCCCTAAACTCTTTTTATTACTTTATTTTGTAACAACACCAGAATCTTAAATATAATAGGGCTTTATTATTAGAATTATTTTATTTACACTTACACACACCTCCGTCTAATGGTTAAAGAACATAATGTTTCTGTGGTTGGTGAATTTCTGCCTCACGAAACGATGATTGTTCAATCTTCTTTTAACAGCTTTAATGGTGGCCACTAAGATGTCACTATATTTATATATGATATATATTATGTTTATTTTTTCCTTATCCTTCTGTATTTTTCATTTATGGCATAACTTTATGGTTTCCATTATGGGTAAACGCGATATCATCATTTTAGAAAGTGTGGACGACCACCCCCTCAATGTTATTTGATTCGTTAATGACATATGTGGGATGTATAAAGGATTTAGTTAATGATGATATATATGATATTATAATGGAATTATAATATACCTTTATATCATTATGATCCCATTCCATTAAATATGAAATAGAAGTGAAAGTAGCGTTCATGCGTACGTACGACTTACCGTCTCCATGAACAGTGCATTTCATTTCTTACCTCTAAATGTTATGTAATATTATAAATTCATGTATATACTAGATATATATGATATATATGATATCTAATCATGAATATAATCCTGGATATAATGGATATTTTACCACATGAACAACCTGTAATTATAAGAAGTTTATTTTTGACTCAATTACCAAGGGTCGACAATACGACCATTATAAACTTAAATAATTACATAATGGTCATAACATGGTAATAAGTGATATAAAAGGGATAATGAACTTGAAAAAGGTTCTTAAGAAAGTAAAAAATTAACTCTAGTTTATTATTCAGGAGATTAAATAATGATCGAGTCAAGTTGGACACGAGGTATGAGACTTCATCTCAATCTCCTTTCATTGAGGCATATTTTGTTTTATACACAACATTATTTTATACGATGTATAAACCCCTTTGAATTTTACTTTTATTCAAAAGGAATATTTTTATATGAAGCGTTTTACTAAATGAAAAAAGGGAACGTTTTTGTCTTATGTATGCTGCGACAACGACTTCTTCACCACCGTGACCATTATTTGGGTTTCGGCTTCCTCCACAAGCCATAAATTTTTTTAAATAAAAAAATAAATACCATGTTTTAATTTTCTTTTATTTTGGTATTGAAAATGGTTTTGATAATGTTTTTATTATATCAATGTGTTGTGTTGATATCTTGTGATTGAAATGTGGAAATGTTATGTTTCCTTTATGCATGTTTTATGTGATATGATTATGTTATGGTTCTTGGGAATTGTTTATGAAGACGGATGGTTCCATGATAAACTAAGGGTAGGTGAGCCCGAAATAGCTCTCCAATGCATTGGGTAACGTGAAGGAGTTAAACACTAAGGTTTCTCTGAAGAGTTTTAGGGAATATTCTGTGATGGGTATTCCAAACGTAACCATGAGGGTTACTCCATATGTAATAATGTTATGAATGCATCATGTTACCATTATGTATTATGTTTTCTATGAGTTATTAATGAATATTATGAATTTATGTGGTATGTTAAACTGATTATATTTTATGAGTAAAGTACTATTTCATTGATTCTTATGTATACATGGATTAATGTTTTCATTCAATATTTTTATAACCCTTACTGAGCTTTTTATACTCATCCCAAGTTTTTGAAATGTTTTTCATAGGTCAAGGGAAAAGTACATGATGTGATGATAGTGTCGAGGAAGTGTCAAGAAAGAATCCATGTTTTATTTTAATTATGTTTCCTTTGATGGGAAAAATGAATACTGTCTTTTATGTAACCACCTTGTTTAAATGTGGAATGTAATGCATGATTTATGATCTAATTCTCTTAAACTCTAAACATGAAAAGATCCTCAATGTGAATTCTTGTAATAACTCAATAATAAGTAATGTTTAAGGATGGGGCCTTATAGATGGTATCAATGTTTAGTTTATATAAATTTAGGTGTTTGAATTCGATTAAATGAATATCCGAAAATATTTTTTAATTGTCAAATTGAAATGATATAGCATTTGAAGATTACCATGTTGCTTCATCTAAGACATGTTTGTTCAGAATGGTTTTCCGTAGAGGAAAAAGGGAAGCAGTGCTAGGAAGGCATATAGAAGGAAATGACCTTCCGAATTAGCATATTGAGATAGTCAGAATTGGAACTGAACAGTTTTTTGTAGTAATGGCACAATTGACTCAAGTGATAAATGGTGCTGGTACACATGCACGAGATCATCCAGATCAATCACTGAGTAACATGTCAGTGGTGGAACATTTTATAAGGCAACATACCCCATCATTCAGAGGATCATCTGACCATGTGCTAGCTGAAGGGTGGATTAAATCACTATAGAATATTTTCGATGTCATTGGGTGTTCAGATAATCAAAAGGTTAGTCTTGCTATTTACCGTTTGGAGGGTGAAGAAGATCAGTGGTGGTCGATGGTTAAAAATATCAATTACGCTGATGAGATTAATGCTCTTGACTAGGATGAATTCAAAGGTATGTTTCTTGAGAAATATTTTCCTAAGGTTGTTCCACTTAGGATGGGAAAATAATTCTTGGAATTGAGGCAAGAGGACGACTTAGTGGCTGCTTACAAAGAACAGTTCACTCGACTGGAAAGGTACGCTCCAAATTTTATCCGAGACCTTGATAGTAAAATCAGTCGTTTTTACTTAGGATTAAAGCCAAAATATCAAATGGCATTAGCTTCTTGTGAGTTCAAAAGTTTTGAAAATCTTGTTCGATGCGCTGAGAAGGTGTAAATGGAGTTGTCTGATGATCAAGTGTTCTATAATAACCAACAGAAGAAGAGACCGAGGTGGCAGGATAAAGGGAAGAATCCTTCAAAGAGGTCTGATGGTAAGAAAACTACGTTTTCAGTTTTTGATAAATGTGGTAAAAGGCATGCTTGGTAATGTCTTCTGAATTCTGTAAAGTGCTACCGATGTGGTAATATGGGACATAAGGCTCGTGATTGCACTGAAAAAGATCAGGTTGATGGTAAGACCAAATTTGATTTGTAGATAGTGAAATGTTTCAAGTGCAATGAGATGGGTCATTATGGAAAAGAGTGTTCGACAAAGTGCTCAAATGATGGGAAGCAGTCAGAATACAAGCAAAATTGTTTGGTGAAATCCTTTGCAACTACTTCAGTAGATGTTGGGCCATCAAATGGAGTGGTATCAGGTACTTTGTTTGTTTTTTCATATTATGCCATTGTGTTGTTTGATTCTGGGTCTACACATTCTTTCATCTCTAAAAATTTTTCTAGTAAATCAGGAATTCCATCTCAAGAAATGACTCATGAACTTGTGGTAAAAACACATGGGGGAAATGTTGAGGAAAAAATAATTTATAAGAATCTTTCTATCCTTATCTGTGGAAAAAACCTACTTGAAAACATTATTTTTTTACTTCTAGTAGAGTTTTATGTTATCCTGGGTATGGATTGGCTCTCTATTTACCATTCTAAGATTGATTTTCGAGCTAAAGAAGTTTCTTTTCAGAAATACTTTCAGTTTGTGTACAATAATGAACCCTTACTGTTGATAAAATATCAAGAGGCGGAGAAACTTGTAATAGATGGAAGTAAATGTTACATTGCACATATTGTTGAAAACAAAGGAACCATTCAGATTAATGATGTGCCAGTGGTAAATGGGTATCCTGATGTTTTTACTGATGAGTTGCCTAGAATAATACCAGATTGGGAATTTGAATTTACTGTTGACTTAGATCCTGATTCGAAGCCAATTTCAAATCCCCTTACCGAATGGCTCAAATTGAACTTTTAGAGTTGAAGGAGCAATTGCAAGATTTATTAGAGAAAGGTCTCATTCTACCTACCATATCACCTTGGGGTTCTCCTGTATTATTTTTTAAAAATAAAGATAGTTATATGAGACTTTGCATCGATTATAGTGCCTTGAATAACATCACTGTTAAGAACAAATATCCTTTTCCTCGTATCGATGATTTTTATGATCAGCTCCAGGGAGCTCAATATTTTTCAAAGATTGACCTGAGATCAGGGTACCATTAGTTGAAGGTAAAGGAAACAGGTATTCTGAAGACCTCGTTTGGTATAAGATATGGCCATTATGAATTTGTAGTAATTCCATTTGGGTTAACCAATTCACCAGCTGTATTCATGGACCTTATGTATATAATTTTCCATGAGTTCTTGGATAAGTTTGTGGTTGTTTTCATTGATGATATATCGGTGTTTTCTAAAATTAAGGAGGAGCATGAAAGTCATTTAAGGATTATTTTTCAAACCTTAAATGATAAGAAATTGTATGGGGAATTCTACAAGTGTGAGTTTTGGTTGTAATAAATTTCTTTCCTTGGTCACATTGTTTCTTAATATGGAATAACTGTTGATCCTGCAAAAACAAATGTTATTTAAGAATGGCCAAGACCCACAAATGTAACTGAGATTCATAGTTTTCTTGGTTTGTCTGGCTATTAACGAAGTTTTTTTAGAAATTTTTCATGGTTGTCTAGTCCAATTAATAAGCTAACTCGGAAAGGTGTTAAGTTTATCTGAAAAAAATGTGATGATTGTTTTTAGGAATTAAAAAAAAATAGGTGAATGCTCTAGTTTTGGCACTACCTACCAGGAATGGTGAGTTTTTAATCTATAGTGACACTTCATTGAAGGGACTTGGTTGCGTCCTAATGCAGAATGATCAGGTAATTTCTTGTGTTTCACGTTAGTTGAAAACTCATGAGGTAAATTACCCTACACATGATTAGGAATTAGATGTTGTTGTTTTCACATTAAAAATTTGGAGGCATCATTTGTATGGTGTAAAGTGTGAGATATATACTGATCAAAAAAGTTTAAAGTATATATTCACTCAGAAATAATTGAACATGAGACAAAGGATATGGATAGAAATAATCAAGGATTATGATTGTACTATTCATTACCATCTAGGAAAAGAATATAAAGTGGTTGATGCTTTGAGTCGAAAAATTAATGCTCTATTAACCATGTTACATTTGGAACGTGATACTTTGGTTAAGGATTTGATGAAATTTGGTATAGAAGTTGTTGGTGTAGGATGTTCTTCTGTTTTGTTTTAGGTAACTGTGATATCTTCTCTATCAGACCAAATTAAGCAAGCTCAGAATCAAGACGGTGAGTTTCAAAAAAGGTAGAGTTGGTTCAGATGGGTAAGTTACCTAAATTCAACATTTATAATGATTGTGTTTTTGAGATTTGGGAAGAGATTTTGTGTGTCGTGTGATTCAAAGTTGAAGAAAGTGTTGTTATGTGAAGCTTATAGTTCTCCATTTTCAGTTCATCCAGACAGTACTAATATGTATAGAGATCTTCGGAAGTATTACTGGTGGGATTGAATGAAAAGAGATATTGCTGATTTTACTGTGAAGTGTTTGAATTGTAAACAGGTTAAAGCAGTGCGTCAGTTAATGAAAGGGATGATTTAGACTTTACCAGTGCCAGAGTGGAAATGGGAGAATATATCAATGGACTTCATTATGGGGTTGCTGAAGACACCTCATGGAAATAATGCGATCTAGGTTATTGTTGATCGCTTGACTAAATCTTCCCATTTCCATGCTATACGAGATACTTTCTCCCTAGATCAACTTTTTTGTGTATCTTAAATAGATAGTAAGGTTACATATAGTTCCCCTCTCCATTGTATCTGATCGTGATCCCAAGATTACTTCTAACTTTTGGAAAGGCCTTCAGAAGTCGTTGGGTACTGAATTAAATTTTAGTACAACTTTTCGTCCTCAGTCAGATAGGCAGTCAGAATGAATAATGCAGACATTGTAGGATATTCTACGTGCTTGTTCGATGGATTATCCGGGAATTTGGGACCAACATCTTTATTTGGTTGAATTTTCTTATAATAACAGTTTCCATTCTAGTATACAGATGGCACCATTTGATGCATTATATGGGAAGCGGTGTCAACTACAATTTTTTGGGATAAAGTGGCTGAAAGGAAGTTGATGGGAACTGAATGGGTAGATGTGTTGGTAGAAAAAGTTCAGCTGATACAGAAACACATGAGAACAGCTCAAAGCAGGCATCAAAGTTATACAGACAACTCGAGGAAGGATCTCTCTTTTGAGGTAGGTGATCATGTCTTCCTCAATGTTTCACCATGGAAAAATGTGATGTAATTTAGTAAGAAAGGAAAGGTGAGTCCAAGGTTCATTGGACCATATGAAATTCTGGAGAGATTTGGATCAGTTACATACTGAGTGGCTTTACCTCCGAGTTTATCTCAGGTACACAATTTTTTTCATGTTTCAATGTTAAGGATGTACATTCTAGATCCATCTCATGTTTTGAGTCCAGAGGTAGTTCAGCTGGAAGAGAATCTATCTTATGAAGAACAACTGGTCCAAATTCTTGACCACTGGGAGACAGTGTTGTGGAATAAGGTGATTCATCGTGTAAAGGTTTTGTGGAAAAACCACATGATTGAAGAGGCAACATGAAAATATGAAAATGCAATGAGGGATATATACCCCCACTTATTCGATAAGTAAATAAATTACGGGGATGCAAGTTTTTAAAGGGGGGAAGAATGTAACATCAAGGTAAGTAAATAATTATGGATTTTCATATTTATGTCTATTTATAAATTAGATAGTTTTTAGAGGCCTAAAATGAGAATAAATCCAATATTAATCATGGAATTCTCTAACATTTTTTAAAAGATTGTTTTACCACCTTTTGATGATGAACCATTTTTAAATCTATATTTTTACAATTTTATAAGCTATATTTGTCAAAATAGACTTATTATTTAGTATTGGGACATTTAAATTTACTTCGGATAAATTTTTCGTATTTTTCTGACAATGTTCATTTTTTAAATTAATAGTGAAAAGTACTGCATTTTACATCAAAACTGCTTTTTTCATCTAATTTAATTATGTAGATAGATTATCTTTTAGATTGGTTTTAAAGTTAAAATAGAATATATTTTTTCCATTTAATCCAATGGTGGTAATTGGAATTAATTTCACTTTGAAATTGGACATAAAAAATTTTCAATCTTTTGATAGATATTGTTTCTAAAAAACCCACTATTTGTTTTGACAACGGGAATTATTTTTAAATTAATTACTACAATTTTTGTAATTGGAATTTGGTAAAATGGATTCCATATTTGGAATCCTAAGGTCCAAATTATGTAATTAAGACACTTTTTTTCGAACATTCGGAATAGTAACAAAGGTAATTATCTTTAATTATCGTGATTAATTAGAAATAGGGTAGTTAAGGGTAATAAAATAATAACATAATAATATAAAATGCACCAAAATGTGTTCTAATGCTACTGGTTGTGTCATTTCTGACCATGGGATGCCTTTTGCCAAACTTTTGGACCCCATGGAATCGTTTTTTGGTGATAGTGACATTTTATAATATTTTTTTATAAAGGGAATGTATAACCAAAGTATGTAACACCTAAGTAAAACAATTTTATTTTTGTCTACATAAATTATCTATTAGACTATAAATAGTTATTGGAAATCAAAAAATATTTCCTACATCATAGTATTCTTTTATAATTTTTAGACATTAAATAAATTAAATTTTTTATGACACCATGATGATGGAGCGATTACCTCATTAATGAACGATTTAAATAAAACTAAAATATAATGTGAAATATAAGACTTACACTTTTCAAAGACATATTAGATGGGTGGATTTCAAAACCTTATCACCTTACCCTCGAGATATATAATTTTGGTACTATTAAAATACGAAACACATTATATAATAAAGTAACATTTATTGATTTTCCAATAGTGCCCCTTCTCCCTCTTATAAAAGGACCCCACCTATAACACCTTACCCACACATCTCAAGCCAATGGATCGGACAATATCTGCCCATTTTATCTCTCTGCATCCCTCTCTTCATCCTATAATCCTTATCTTAGGCAGAAAACTCTTCAAGAAATCCTTTTGGTTCAAACCAAGAGGAGTTACCTGATTTAAAGGTAATGTCTTCACTTGTGTTATTTTGTTTTATTTTGATTCTCTAACCACCTAATCACTTTTTATTCATTTATTTTGTAACAACACCATAATATTAAATATACTAGGATGTTGTTATGAGATTTATTTGATTTACACTTTCACACACCTCGGTCTAAATGTTAAAGAACATACTGTTTCTGTGCTTGGAAAAAATTTATGCCTCACGAAACGATGATTGTTCAATATTCTTTTAACACCTTTAATGGTGGCCATTAAGATGTCACAATATTTATATATGATATATATTATGTTTATGTTTTCCTCATGCATCTGAAGTTTTCATTTATTTCATACCTTTATGGTTTCCATTATGGGTAAACGCGATATCTGCATTTTAGGAAGTGCGGACTACCGCCCACTCAAAGTGATTTGATTTGTTAATTCCATATGTGGGACATATAAAGGATGGACTTAATGATGTTATATATGATATTATACTGGAATTATAATATACCTTTATATCATTATGATTTCATTACATTAAATATGAAATAGAAATGAATGTAGCGTCCATGCGTACGTACGGCTTACCGTCTCCATGAACAGTGCATTTCATTTCTTACCTCTAAATGTTATGTAATATTATAAATTAATGTATATGCTTAATATATATTATATATATGATATCTACATCATCAATATAATTCTAGAGATAATGGATATTTTACCACATGAACAAATTGTAATTATAAGAAGTTTATTTTTGACTCAAGTACCAAGGGTCGACAAAACGACCATTATTAACTTAAATAATTACATAATGTTCATAACATGGTAACAAGTGATATAAAAGGGATAATGAACTTGAAAAAGGTTCTTAAGAAATTATATAATTAACTCTATTTTATAATTCATGAGATTAAAGAACGATTGAGTCAAGTTGGACACGAGGTATGGGACTTCGTCTTAGTCTCCTTTTGTTGAGGAATATTTTTTTTAGAGACAACTTTATTTTATACGGTGTATAAACCCCTTTGAATTTTAATTTTATTCAAAAGGAATATTTTTATAAGAAGCATTTTACTAAACGAAAAAGGGAATGTTTTTTTACGTATGCGGAGACCACGACTTCTCTGTCGTCGTGACCATTATATGAGTTTAGGCTTCCTCTACAAGCCATAACATTTTTTAAATAAAAAAATAAATACCATGTTTTAATTTTCTTTTATTTTGGTATTGAAAGTGGTTTTGATAATTTTTTTATTATATCAATGTGTTTTATTGATATCTTGTGATTGAAATGTGGAAATGTTATGTTTCCTTTATGCATGTTTCATTTGATATGATTATGTTATGGTTCATGGGCTTTGTTTATAATGATGGGTGGTCCCATGATAAAATAAGGGCAGGTGAGCCCGTTATAGCTCTCCAATGAATTGTGTAACATGAAGGAGTTAAACGCTAAGGTTTCTCCAAAGTGATTTAAGGAATATACTGTGATGGGTATTCCAAATGTAACCATGAGGGTTTCTCCCTACGTAAGAATGTTATGAATGCCTAAATTTACCTTTATGTATTATATTTTCTATGAGTTATTCATGAATCTTATGATTTCATGAGGTATGTTAAACAGCTTATGTTTTCTGAGTAACGTATGATTTCATTTATTCTTATGTATACATGGACTAATGTTTTCATTCCTTATTTTTATATCCCTTACTGAGCTTCTTATGATCATCCCATGTTTTTTAAATGTTTTTCACAAGTCAAGGGAAGTGTACATGATGTGAAGATAGTGTCGAGAAAGTTTCAATAAATAATATATGATTTATTCTAAATATGTTTCCTTTGATGGGAAAAATGAATTCTGTCTTTTATGTAACCACCTTGTTTAAATGTGGAATGTAAAGCATGACTTATGATCTAATTCTCTAAAACTATAAACCTGAAAAGATACTCAATGTGAATTCTTGTAATAACTAAAGAATAAGTAATGTTTAAGGGTGGGGCCTTATATTTAACCTTTCTTTCAGTGCATCCTTCAAAAAATGAAAACTGCTTTCGTGTATACACACAACCTACCATCTCCATGGATGGTATTCTTCATTATTCTATATCTACTTTTCTAGATGTCTGTAAATAAATAAATATATATATATATATATTATTAATTTATATTATTTATATTTCATTGTAAAATTTATTTATTAGTTGGAACCATAATCAATTTACAATTACAAAAATGACAGAACCAAAAAAAATAGGAAAAAATCATTTATCGCATAGAACTATTATTTGAATAAAAACAATTTAGTAAAAGTATGGTAAATGTTAAATAAACCTTATATGATATTATTTATATTAATAGGGTTCTAAAATATATTTATAATTAAATTATTTTCATTATATAGTAGGTTTTAATGTTTGTGAATAAATTATAGACTTGGGGTAAGGGATTGCCATCTCACTTTTATTCCCATGGGACACAAGTCATATTCACAAATTGATTATTTTTTATGGTTTATATACCAAAAATTAATTTTTTTTATATTTATTCTCATAAATATTTTTTGATATAAATATAAAAATAATGTTCTCTCTTTCTTTTAGTTTTATGTAAATGTTACTAATGTTGTAAAAGCATTATGACGAAATATTATTGTTTATCTGGATTGTTTATGAATATGCTTTTATTGCTGAAATATTATAATCTATCACTCAAAAAAATCCAAACTTTTCATATAATCAGGTTATTTCTAGGAATTATATGTTTTCCTTAAATTTGTATATCATTATGTACTAATGAAACTAGTATATTGTATAATAGAAAGCTTAATATATTTCTCCCTTTGGCCAAAAATCATTTTTTCATCAATATACAAGTTTCTTGAAAAAAAATTCAATAGTTAATTTAATAATTAAATATGATTATTTAATTTCATTTATACCCATGCTTCAATTTTTTTATATATTTTTTAAATGGAATCCTATATACATTTTCTAAATGACCAACTTTTGTATATTTACCCAAAAAATGTGAAACAAATCATTATTTTAACAAGTACAAAATTATTGTAATTTTCCTCTGACAAGACCACTCAATGATTTTATCATTAATATAATATCTTCGAATGTTATTTTAAAAAATTCTTTCTTTATATATCGTTTTTTTATTTTAATTAAGTGATTTTAAAAAGAAACTGATATTTTACTCAAAAAATACTCCATGTGATCTTTTAAAATCATTTTCCGTTGAAGACTCCATCCATTAACATTTACTAATTTTTACTGGGGGTAGAATAAAATGATATCATAGATAATATTTATTTTTCACTATATGATTTTAATTACATGATTTGATAGGAAATTATTACAATTCTAAGGTTTATCCTAAGATTAATTGATAAAATGTTTATGAAACAAGTTTCTTCCCCATAGGATCTGACATGATAAAATATACATGAAACTAATTTATTTTTTAAGGGATATTATATGATTAAAATTTTATTTTCTATTGGAACAAATATGGATGATTTCCATTATGTGATGGTTGGGAAGGAACTTTTTATCCCTCCAACACATTAGGTAATGACAAATATGCCATGATATAAAAAGGACTGGAATGTGGAGGGAACCTTGTTTAATAAGTGACTCTATCATCTCTGATTGTATTTGTATAGAACCTTGACTACTAATATGTTTATGGGACTGATCTCATTCCACAATGATATTCTTGGAAATGAGAATTGATAGTTAATGAAATGATTTTTAATTCATTTTTTCATGCCACACATTTATGTGTTATTCCAATGTTAATCTCTCATGGATTATGTTCTTTGATTTATTTAGGAATGATGTATTATAAAATACTATGATTTATAACATGACTCAATTTTATTATCAATTATATGGACAGTATGTTTTTTAAATGTCAACCACATTTTTGCATACCCTTATGCTCTTGTTATGTTGAAATCCCCCTTGTTTATCCTAACTGAGAAACTCAGCTCCCCATTTATTATGTATACTATCCATATGTTATTAATAATTTTCTTATGTAATAGATACTTATGAAGTGTGATAATTATAAATAAATTAGTGGGAGATTATTTAGTTCACCTATGAACTAATTTTTTATGTATTAATGATTTTGAAGACAATAAACCACTATGACCCTCATGAATTCCATTTATTACTAAAATTAATATTAATTAATTTAAATGTTCTATATTTTTATGAAAGGACTGTTGAAAAATATTTTTTACCCATCTAAATGTTTAGTTTACAATTTTAAATTATTATGAGAAAAATTTCTGAGAACCCAAGGGATAAGTTAATGTGTAAGAAATTTTCCTGGAATTTAGGTAAAGTATTATATAATTAGATCCAATAAATTACACCCATATATTGATACTTGAAGTGGATGTTCCCCTAGAATAGATATAACTAAGGGTATTAACTTTAAAAGGGTCACATGGTTATTTTACTTCATCATCGCATATTGCATGACATTGTTCATTGTTTCATACCTGGGTTGATATTTTATAGGCCATCATGAATGATTTTTGTATATGATAATCAGATAGGTAAAATATTGAAACAAATTTTTCATAATTTGAAAATAATATTTCATGATTTAGATATCCAATGAACTATTTTTTTGTGATTAATCGCTATTATCAAAGAAGAAATATGTCCATGCTAACCGATGTGGTTTTATAAAGAAATTGAAAATTAAACATCAATGTTGAAATACTAACTCGTATGGTAACATAATAAAGTATCTTATTTGATCATATTTATATATATTTCATTACAACATGAATAGTATCGGGGAATGTTTTTTACTATAATCAATGGTTATATTTTTAATAATTATTGATACCCCCTATTGGTATGATGATCTCATCTCATGTCTATTATTCTTATCCGATTGAAATTTGTGGAATTGTGTTTCAGGAAAAACAATTCATTCTCCCAAAGTATGAATATTTTTTTTACAAAATTCATTGTTTTATTATCTATCTATAAATCCGACATAAATTTAGGAGTAATGAAATTCACATTTTACAATCTATACCAACTTATGATCATCAATCAGTGTAACAATTAATAAGAACTTCTGATGGAAATCGTATCCATGTTTTGGGTGTTAATTATTATTCAAAAGGGGATTTAATTTTAGATAGTTTGGGTGGAATATAAAATTAGTTATATTCCTATTCTTTTGTATCTATTTGTTGTATTTTATAAATGGATTTCAAATATTCAACTATATTGTGAAGTTTATTTTCTAATTCAACTTTCATTATGTTCTACAACTATTTCAAATACCCATTTTAGAATATACCCAAATGAGTTGGAATAAATCGAGTAGAAAATATAAGAGAATCTTAAAAAGGTATTTATTTATCCAACTATATAATCATGGGTTGAACATAATCATTTTTTAATATGAAATATGGTTTGATGTAACTCGGTATTAATAATGAGATATAAAAAAAATAACAATCATGAACAAGTATCCCATGTACATTATTGATGAACTATTTGATCAACTAATAAAATATAAATACATTTCCCATATTGAAATTCATTCATGACATCATAAATTAAAGATTAAGAAATTTGATATGCCTAATAAAACATTTTGAACAAGGTATAGACACTCTTAATATATTGTGATGACTTTTGGTCTTACAAATCCCCTCAACATATTCACGATTTTAGTGAATAGAGTCTTTATAGATTACCTTGATTAGGTTTTGATATTCTTTAGTGAAAATAATAAATTATATTCAATGTTAAATGGAGGTCATCAATATCACATTATAATTATACTATAGTTCCAAAAAAGGCTACGTTCTTTGGGAATTTTACAATGTATTAATTTTGGCCACAAAACGTTTCTTTTTTGGTAATATAATCTCAATAGAGGGTATATCAGGGGATCCATCAGAGGCTGAAGTTATAAATAATTCACATAGACCTACCAATATTACATAGATCTATATTTTATTATTTTTCTATAGATCATCATTGATTTTTTGAAAATTTCACATGACTATCTAATACACTCGTTAGTTTAACTCAAAAGAGATCCATGTTCGTTTA
This sequence comes from Viscum album, assembly GCA_963277665.1. Taxonomy (NCBI): domain Eukaryota; kingdom Viridiplantae; phylum Streptophyta; class Magnoliopsida; order Santalales; family Viscaceae; genus Viscum; species Viscum album. The sequence continues at coordinate 620,613,826 of OY728131.1, read as the reverse complement.
GAAAAATGAATGTGATGAGTAATTTAAGGAACTAAAGATAAGGTTATTCATAAAATATGTTCTTAAAAACAACGAATTATTGAAAGATTTGAATTTTATAGTGATACATCAAATAAGGGACTGGGACACAGTCTCTTAAAGAATAACACCATTACAACTGATGCCCCATGAAAATTTATAGTTCATGAGGAAAATTACCCAACTCTTGGTTTGGAGTTATCTATGGTAATTTTTTCATAAAAATATGGATACATTGTCGTTATGAAAAAGTATGATATATATACGGATCATAAAATATAAAATTTTATATTTACATAGATTGATTTGAATATACATCAGAGAATATCATTAAAATAGATAAATGATTATAACTTCTCAACATGATACTACCCCTGTAAAAAAATAAATGTAGATAATGCATTAAATTGAAAGGATAATGTTATATTCTATATTATGAGGATAACAATATATCAATATTTCTATATTTTTAAAGGATGTATTATGAAATCATGAAGTAAGGGGAAATTATTGTCGTTATCAAATTATTGTTCATCTATCTATCCATGTGAATATTATAGAGGTTTAGAAGAAAGATAAACAGTTACAGAAGAAGGTGAGAAATATTCCTTAGTTTAGCCATGAATATGATGGAGTGATAAGGTTTATGAACTATGTATATATTCCATGAACACTGTATTTAAAAAAGTATTTGTGAGATGAGTCTCATATTACTTTAGTATCTATTCATCCTGAGTGTACAGAGTTTTAATATGATCTGATTGAGTATTTCCTGTTGGAAAGAATTTAAGAGATATATTAATTTGTATTTATCTCATTTCATGTTTTGTCAAAAAATTAAGGATGATAGAGAAAAATATAAATGAATGTTTTAAACATTACCCATACTAGAATGTAAATGGGAACACATAATCATCGATTTTATTGTCAGAATCCAAAAAACATTTAAATGGAATAATAATATATGGGTTACAACTGATTTTTAAAAAAAGTTAGTAAATATTATATCTATAAAAGAATTTTTCTCTCTAGATTATATTTCCTTGATATATGGTGTATTTGTTAAGTTTTAATGGAGTACCACATTCATCTGTATCATATCAAGATCATAGGTTTACCACAAAGATCTAATGAAGTCTCTAGTAATCCCTTATTACAAAGTTGGGTTTTATCATTGTATAACATACTCAGATATATGATTTTTATTATAGAACCATTAAAACCTTATAGGATATATTAATATATGGTTTTATGGATTTCAATGGTGGTTGGGAATAACACCTTCCCATAGTATTGTTTCTTACAACATTCAAATTAACTCGAGCATTTAGATGGATATCTTCGAATCCCTATATGGAATGAATTGTATAGCTCCAACCTTATTTAAGAACATAGAAGAATAAAATTAGTGGTACATAATCTATCTATTTATATAGAATATAAATTCATATCCATTCAAAAACACATCAATGAATCCTACAGTTGATATAAAAGTTATGCTTGTAATCATCAGTGAGATATGGACTGCGAAGTTAGTGATAAGATTTTTCTTTTAATTCCTCTATAAAAGTATTTTATTATATTCTGGAAGAATTCAATGTTGTTCCAAAGTTATATATTCCCTTTATATATTATTGATAAATTATAGATGGTTTTATATCACTTGGATCATCCATCCAACCTCCCCCAATTGTAGAATGTGTTCCATTTATCTCAATTAAGGATGCATATACATGAACCTTCACATGTACGTTACTCATAGGTCATTACCATGGTTAAGGATATCTATTATGTGACTCATCGTATATAGATTCAATATAATATAGTGAAATTTATATTAATCAAGACCACTCATATGGTAATTGAATTTTAGATAAACAACCAATTTGAGGAAGCTACTTGGGAACTTCAGGATGTGACGCAGAATAAGTATCATCAGATGTTCATATAATAGTAATTAAATTAAATGGAAAAATAAATTTTAAGGGGATTAAAATGTAACAAAAAAATATTTTTTAAAAATATTTTTTTCAAATAAATTTAATTCCATCGAAATCTTATGTTACATGCAACATATAGTTTTAAGGAACCACAATATAATAATAATAATATTATTATTATTTAATCAGGGTCATCAAAACCTAACCAATAAATTTAGAGGTATGAATAATTTGAAACACATTTTAAAAATTATCTTTCAAGGTTTCATATAGATTAAATATATTGAATATTTATTAATTAGTTTTTTATAGAGTCTTTATATTCTTTGAAAATATATTTTTCTCAATAATTGTTTTTGTAAAAATAATAAAATAACATTTTCGAAAAAATATTTTAAAGAATAAAAATATTTTTCACATTCAATATTTCTTAATTATATTAGATATAATATTTGATAATTTTCTAAATAGTATAATTTTATAAAGAATACAGAAAAAATAATGTTTTCTTCAAAACTGCCTTTTATTTAAAGCATTTGAAAATATATATATTGTTTTCAAACAATTGAAAATAAAAATAGTTTAATTATATTATTATTAATAAAATTTATGTCTTTTAAATAAATTATATTTCAAATTTTGTATATAAAATTTTTTAACACTTCAGAAAACATTAACATTGAAAATCATTTTTTCATCGTGACTCCATGTTAATTTTTATATTAAATTTTGAAAGTTATATGAATTGAATTTGAAAAATAGTATATAATATTTTGGATCATATTAATTTATATTATAAAATTTGGTCAAAAAAATTTTTGGTAATAATGAATTTTAAAAATATTAAAAAAAAAATTCCGCAATTAAGTTAAAATAGGTTTCCTAATGCGTTAAACCAAAAGTTAAAGTAATGTTTTCCAATAAAAATTATCCAAATACTATTGGAAATGTATATTTAAAAATTATTAAATAATAACAACCAATATATATAATTTTAAATAATTTTTCTTGGGGATTACATTATCATTATTTATTCTTTTGGGAAATATCTAATTGGTGTCCAAGTGGGACCTTTCCCACAACTGTAAAGGATAACTCATATACTCACCTCTCAACACATCTAGAGCCTTTTGTTTAACCAGTATCTACCCAAATACTTTTCTTAGATTCAACCCCATAACCCATATCTCTTATTTTTATTAGAAAAACCATCTTTGTGAGATTTTTTTGCAAACAAAAAGTGGTTGTTTGAGGAAGTGGTATCATTATTAATATAACATTTTTATTTTATAAATTCTTCCTCATTATACAAATATTTTCAAAGCCTTATGATCATTTCATTATTAGATAAATATTGATATATCCCTTATTTAACCCTAATGAGCATATTATCTCTCCCTTTATTATGTTTCAATTCCATAGATTATGATGAAAGGTATTATGTTTGATATTTCTCATAATGGTTTTATATGGAGAACATAATGGGAAATTATGTATTTCACTTAAAAACTATTTATTTATATATCCATTTTTTCAAAGATACTAAACCATTTTTGTTCTCATTCGTGATTTTTTTAGATGAAATGAATATTTATCGATATTTATTTGATATCTATGTGTTGAAATGTAAGTCATTATGAAAATTTTTCAATATGAATCCCTTTATCGGAAAATACATTTAACACCAAAATTATATGATTGATTTTGTAAACAAAAACTAATGGGAGATAAAACGGTTTAAGAAATGATGGAAATTACAAGATCATTCAGTAATATATTAGTGATACACAAATATGATATTCTAGTTATGATGATAATCAACAATGAGACCGAGACATTTTGGTTGGACATAATGTTTTTCTCCATATATGTATAGGGAATCAATTCCTATTATTTGGGAAAAAGAAAAATATAAGTCCATGAATAGTATCCCCTTCGATGTTAATGATTACATAAGAGTTGTAACCAATATTATTACACTCCTAGAAACCATACCTCAATTATATAATGTCTTCTACGTATCCTAATGGAGGAATTACCTACCAAATCCATCACATTTGTATAAATCAGAGGTGATAAATCTAAAAATGACCTCTCTTTTGAGGTGAGCTGGTGGAAATGTTGTAATATAGATAAAATGTTTTTCACAATAAGAAAACTCACATAGTTAAAATTTTACTGTAGAACCTTAAGTAAGGGAATGCATTTTGGGAAATAGAGTAAGTGATGAACCATATGTACCCTCATTTCTTTTCACCATGGTATATAAAACAATTAAAGATTAAATTTATTCAGAATGGAATATTTTAATGACCCATAATATTTATCTATGGAATTTAGCTTCTGGTTATATAAATGTATCATGTTTATTATTGTAGTATTATTAAATTCACACATACCGCATTATAGAAACAAAAAACTTTTAATATATTAATTTTTTCATTAAATTTTGTGATTAAAATGGAAATAATTATTAAAAAAATTAAAATGGTTCAAAAAAAGATAACTAAAATATGAATATTTTGATCTATGTGGTCCGCAAAAATAAATTGACTCATAAATAATGATTTAAAAATGAAACAAAATATTTGTAATAAAAAATTTATCTTGAAAATGAAATTTTTTAACCTTTAGAGAAAGAATAACTAAATGTAGAATGCATGAGACTTGTTGTATTTATTGAAAGTATAGAACCCATATTTCAATTACAAATCAAACCTTTTGAATAGTTATCTATCTATAGGAATAGTAATCGAACTGTTTTAATAGAATATGAATGATGTAAATAGTAAACCTACCATTATAATAATATCCTCTCTTTTGGGAGTACAAAATAATATTTTTTATACTATAAAATGAAATTGTGAAATGTTTATTTAATCATAAATTTTAATTAAGGTATTAAAAATGTCAAAAATCGGTATTTTTATTTTTATAAAACATAAGTGTTTTTTTTAAATTTTAGAAGAAATATATGTATTTAAAAAAATTATATTCATAAATTTGGATTATAAATTAATATTATGTATTATTATAATGATAATATAAATCTATTAGAGTATATGTAATTTTTTAGATGGTCAAAAATTGATTATAATATTGAAATTAGCATATTTCAATAAATAATGATTATAATTAAATATTAAATTGAGCATATTTGAAAATATTTGTATAAAATGAGTATAATTTATTATTCTATATTCCATAAAATTGTTAGGGTAGATTTGGATACTATTCTATGATAGTTGGATATTTGGTGAATACTGAAATACTACAAAACACTATATTTAACATTAAATGTTAAGTATATCATTTGTTTCATATTAGATGATGTAATATCCCATTGGGTCAAAATACCATGGATTATTTATAGTATATGGTCACAATATTCATACCCATTGATATTATTTTTCCAAAATAATAATCTAACAAATGTAATATTGAAAAAAATCCCTCTCATCCCCTTATATATGCCTCCACTCACTCCTCATTCTCCTCAGACATTATATGCACTAAATAATACCTAAAATATAATGAACTCTATATTAATCACTTCTCTCATGTAGGTACATTCTAATTCCCACAAAATAAAATTCTAAGGAGCATTAAATGGTTTCCTAAGAAGACAAAACCAAAGAACGATGTAAATTATCAACGAATCATTTTTTAGTTATATTATTCTCTAACCACCCTTATATTCATTCCATCCCCCTAAATAGGGAAATATAACTATAATAAATATTTTTATATCACATTTTTATGTTATAATATTTTTCTTCTTCCATCCCTTCAGTTGATACTAAAATAAAAACATTGTACATAATATGTTTTGTTCACCACATCGATTAACAACATATGTTATTTTCTCTTCCACCTTAATTGATGGTAAATGATGATTATAATAATTATATTTTATAATTTTTCATATTTTGGATATAATATATTGATGTAATATTATGTAAATTCAATCTAGTTTTACATGTTCTATAAAACGACCTAAATGAACTAACCTTATAATGGAAATGTTGATACTAAATGAACCATCCATATGTAAAAAATCATATAGATATTTGGGGCATTTAAATCTATATAAGGACCCGAATATCATTTCATTTCATATCTATAATTTTAATACCATTTTACAAGAACTTCAATACTTATCTACATGTGATTCCACCATGAAACCATGATAGTAATATTCAGGAAACAATGAAATTAAATATTATATCTCATTTAAGTTGTAATAAATGAACATAATATAATTATTATAAATAAAATAAATATTTAGAATTTTCTAAATTCATTAAAATAAAAAAAATTATTATTCTTGATAATAATTACAATTTCATAATGAATATAGAAACAATTTAGGGGACCTCACCGAGAAACCCTATTTTCTTTTAGTCATAACCTTTCATTTCGTACCACAATTTATCTATCTATTAAATTTTTTTAATGATTATATTAAATATATATATATATATATATATTACATATATAGAATATTATTATCCCTTAATTATATGGAGTCTCAAATTCTTAATGGACATTTATCAATTCATTCTTTAAAATAAACTATATCAAGGGGATCCTTTCTATTACATAATCAATTTAGTAATAATGATTTTAAGTATTTATTACCAATCATGATTTAATTAAAAATAATAATATTATTGGGAAAAAATATGGTTTACATCTTGTATTCTTTAGAAAAATTTCATTTTCATTTTTACAAAAACATTCGTTAAATAATTGTATAAAAAACCTTTTTATGATTTCATTTCTCTACCCAATTCATTACATTAATCCATGATTTTTTTAAATAAAAAAAATTTATGGCCTAAAATTATTTATTAAAATATAAGAATGCCAAATATTTAATTCATCATTATCATTGGAATCATTATAAAATATCATTTGATTATGTTATGAAGAAATATTATATGACTCATTTCATTCTATTGTAATTTCTTATGTTTTATTCCCAATATTTGATTCAACAATGAGACACACATATGAATGTACATATAATTATAGAGGAACTCAAATAGTCTTCTAATGAATATAATAATTCTTATGTCTCTTGAGATTATTTTTATAGGAATATGGATAAATTCAGTTTCATGATGGGATTATTCCCACAATGTGATGTTGTCTTCGCTGTTATCAAAGACTTTTTCTTATGTCATGTATTTTGTTATAGCCAAATTTCTATTTTTACATGATATTAGTGTTACATGTTCCTTATTTGATGATATCATATAATTAAAAATGATATTTTCCTTTTTGGTATCATTTTATGCTTTTTGACTCATATATTGTTGTTATACATCATGTTTATTCCCATAATATGCATTTTAGGTCACCAATTCTGTTTATGTATTCCCATGGTTATACTATGATATTTTGTGAGAAATAAGGGATTTGGTATCTCATTATAGATATTAAAATAAATTTATTTTATTTTAGGTTTACTTTGATGTATTATAAACAAGTTCATTAAATATTATAGTCCAATCGTTCATTTAATTGTATTTATTGGATAATAATGTTAAAATTATTTTAGCTTTTTGTGAAACAGAATTATTTTTCTATATAAAACATAAGTGTATATAATTGTTTTAGGAATTATTGAGATTTTCTAACTGAGAATTATATTATTTATCATTTTTGGAACCATTTTCAATTCAATGGTAGAAAACCATTATTGAAATAAAACGGGTGTTCACAAAAATGACATTTTATACACTTATAAAATTGGATCAATTAGAACCTATAAAATTTAATCATTATTTCAGAATTTATTTTTGAAACCCTACCATATTTTTATATCCATAAATTATATTTAATTTACTAAACCCCTAGTCACCATAATATAGGATAGTCCCTTTGTTTCTAGGGAGACATTCAACATAAATTTCGTGATCCCAAAGTTAGTATTAAAAATTCATTATCCTTTTTTTATTAATATTTATCTTCAAAACAAATGATAAACATATAAATATTAAAAAATATGTATCAATATAATACTTTAATGTTATTATATTAATTTAAAAACCATTATTTAATCATTTCATGCCACTAATAAGAATAAAAAGGCCTCAGTCAGGTCTACATATGGACTACCACCACCACGAATCAACAAGATTTGTTTTACATCAATGCCTAACATGGAAGAATTTGAAAAATTTTAAAATGTATAAAATTAATTTTTATAACACTATTAAAATTATATAAATATGATATTGGAAATTTTATAAGTGATATTAATAATAAAAAATCATATTAAACTTATCCTACTTAAACAAACATATTGGAGTACCATTTCTAGTTTTAGTCCATTTTACAAAAACCTACATATCATTGCATACTTTATGATAATATAATAATAAATGAAATACTACCCCTAAAATTTTGGAGATTATATAATTATTCTACAATATCTTTAACCATGGTCAATATACCAAATATGTTACATTGAAATTGTTTGAAATACCTTAAATAAGCAATCTATGAAAAAAAATTACAAGAAATAAATATAATGTCATAGAAAATTACATAGTAAATGTAATAATAATGAATTTGGTTCTAGATATAGTATTTAATAGAAATAATTTTACTATTAATCAAATTATTTTCCTGTACATAGTTAACCAATACCAAGGTGAGGGTTTTTCCAAAATCATTTTTATCTTATTACGTTACATAATTTCTTATTAATATCTATTGTTATATGTTTTAATTATTCAAAAAACTAGATAATATGTATTTTATTCTCTCCCTATTTATTGTTTTATAATTATTTGTTATAACATTGTAGCAAAATGATTATAAACTCAAATATATTATTACTTGTATGGATGTTTGTGTATTAATACGTTTTTTTAGAAAAGTCATGTTTTGTGCACCCAATTTAATTTTGACATTTTATATACTAACTATTTGTTATATTGTACCATTAATTACATTTCCATACTTGTAATTTGTGTTCTAAATAATTTTATCTCTTCCATGGTGTTATTATTATATCCAATCTTTTTTTGTAATGTTTTTACTTCTAATATCATTTTTAATTTGATATATCTTGTGATTAATAACCATTTGACAATTTTTATGATAATTACCTTTATAAAACCCTTATTTTCTTCTCCTATGGTTGTTTTTTTGGTGTTTTTAAATTCTATTAATAATTTAATTTCCATGTAGATTATAACTTACTTATTTTTATTCTGGTGATTGAAACTCATCTCACATATTATACTCAATAGGGAGTCTTTCTCATCAATATTCACTATATTCCATTTTGGATTACATTATTTATTCCTCAATTATTTTTTAATAACATGACTATTATTTTTAATTTCATAACATTGTTTCATATAACTCTTTTAATATTTTTATTAGTTACATTAAGAATATATTAAATGAATTTGTCTAAAATGTTTCATCCTAAACTCCTTTTTCTTCGTGAATGGTCACTATTCATAAAATTACACATTCTCTATATATTATTCCTTTTCCAAAAAATTAATTATTCATTATTTTATGAATGTAAGTAATTTTATAAAAGGATATTTCTTTAAAAAAAATTGATAATATAAAGTTGTAATTTAAAAGGTAATTTCACTTTATGCTTGTATTATTATCTTCTAATATATAATTACATTGAATATATATTTTCACTGTAACACTCCAAATTGAATCAGTGGATCCCAACTGGTATACCACATGAACTCGTGTGTTCCTCCTAGTAGGTAAGATGTTTTACACTAGTGTTGATGGCCTAGATTATGAATTTGAAAGACTATTCTCACAGTAACAATATCCATACATCACAGCAAAAACTAAATATGATTAAATATCTAAAAATTGAAAAATAGAACCTAAAATTTTAATAAAATTGTAAAAAAAGAATATAATTCATTGAAGGAAAAATTAAGGATTATTGATGTAGTAGATGAATCCATTGTATGAAGAGAGGTAAAATAATTCAATAAAATGTATCAAAAATTTGGATTCTTTCTTAATATCACCTTCATCAGTTAAGATCCCCCTACTCAGCTACTCGATATAGGTCCATTTCCCTACATTATATACCTGACCATAAATACATCATTCATAATGAACTTACCATGTAGCTTTTGAGTATAAAACCAGAAGGAATGCATTAATTTTTCAACACCATTTCTTAAAAATATATAAATTACATGTAATTGAAATAATTAATTAAAAAAATGACAAATCATGTGTCCATTCATCAAGTGATAACCAATATCACCTGAACCCTGACTCTACCTAAATCAAAACTAGTTTACAAAGAAGATCATAATTAATAATTACATGATTGATATCATTAAACATTATCCAAACATCATCTCAACAAACAAAACCATCAGTCATATATCCCTCATCTTCTATTAAGGACCCCATAAAACCCCACCTTTAGGGGTAATTTATAGTGTCTGAATTTCAACCAAATTTATAACGCAAGGCCCAATTGTAATATTTTATGTTGATTGAATATACATCAATCTAGAAAGACACATTCACATGTGTTATACTAATATATATCACTAGATAAATTCATATAATCACAAGTCATATCTAATGGAAAAAAAATGTCTCTTACAATCACAATGGTGACACTCCCCCTATAAGGGGCTAACTAGTAAAGAAAAAAATAACCTTTTACCTTGAAACTATCAGCAATGATACCATAAATTCATTTACGTAGATGGAATAATATAAATATTGATATCCATTCCACATAAAGAATTTTTCTCATAGGTCATGTACACACCCACATTTGAATAGTATTTATCTAGGGTCTGACGAGCCACACACAAACACCAATTTGTGAAAAATATTAGGTAGGGGTCTCCCAACCCACAAGAATTCACATAAAAACTAAAGAATATATATAACAACCCTATTCTTTACTACAAACATAAACATGATTTATTTCATAAATATCACTTGATACAACATAGATGATCGAGAGATGTAGTGTCTTTAGAGAATAGAATCATTAAAAAATATCTTAAAACATGAAATACAACATCTTTATTGAAAACATCCTTTACATGACCACTACATTTCGTCTAACATAGCATTGCATGGGATAACCTAAGGACATGAATAAGAAAAGGGTGATCTATAAAGCCCAATAATGGAATAAACATGGAATAACATGAGGAATACAATCCATGTTAGGAAATAGGAATATCAATGAATCATAAAAGAAACCTGAACATAATGACATGATACAACATGATAATCATAACATGGAAATGTGGAAACTACACTTAACATGGAATTAGTATGAGCCAAGACTAATTGCACATAGAGCATGAGTAAACTCTCATTGCACATGAAGCACAAGTAAAACCTCGTTGAACATGAATTAATATGAGTCAACACACATTCTACATGATGTATCATGATACTATACTTTACCCAATAAATTGAAGCGCTATCAGGGCACACCCTTCTTAAACATTTAATTTCATTCATAAGTGTGCCACATGGATCATATAACATGGAATTAATCATCATCAAAAGTTATTACATGATTAAGTAATGTGGAATAAATACATTATTTTAACATTAAATATGTATATGTGCATAAAGGTGAATACCCTTGATAGATACATGGGTATGTTACTCACTACATAACGATCTTGGCTTGAAAAAATGCAGTGCAATTTCAGAAGCAAAACACCGTGACATAAGGATTCGTGAAAATGGTTATTGAGAGAAAAATGGGTGTCTCATAATATTTACATTTAATGGAATGTAATGTGGTCATATAGATACTTTTATCAAAAAACCTAATGGAATTTAGATGAATAATACAAAATAATTTCTTGGATTTAAAGGAGGAGTGAGAAATCCCTCCCAAAATTTTGGCATGGTAACAGGTGTACATGAGAGGCATTAATGAGAGATAAAGGTGTATCCCATACTCCAAAAATAAGTAGGTCCATATGGGGGAGGTTAGAAATCATTCCCCCAGTATTTGTAATTGAATACAAAATGGCATAACAACTTAAACAAAAATGGCCCAAATGAGAATGAAAGAAATCCCTTACTTGGAAGTGTGATCCCCAATGCATGGGAGAGGAATGAGAGAGGATTCTTGGGAGATTGAAGAATATTGGGAGGATTATAGATAAAGGAGGACAAGGGTTGGTCAAACTCTAAAGGCATTGAGTGAAGAGTAAGTGAGAGGTTATGTGGGTTTATATAGGAAAGGAGAGGGAATTCTTTATTATTTTGGTTTGGGACAGCTCACGTTAAACTAATCAAAACCAAAAACTAGACCATGGTTTTTTCCCATGGTTTTTGACAAAGGGGAGTGGAAAACATTATTGTATAAGGCTAGTGGCCGAAATTCTTAATATAATAGCGTTGATTATGTGGAGGTGAGTCACACTCTCAAGGAAAACAATTTAAAAAGAAAAAATGTATTATAAGCCTCAAATGGTCCCCTAAAGCTTTGGAAAATAAATCAAGAAAACCCAAAAAAATATTATTTTAATGGTAAAAATATAATCGCCGAAAATAATGTTTATATTATTTTATTACATCACTATTGGGTCATTATGATGTCATAAAACAAATTATATATTTAAACGGTGTTTAAACATTGCCAAAAAAATTTGAATGTCTCAGAAAATTATGAAAAATTCCCCATTGGATAATTTCAATGTCCTGATTCCAAAAATAATATTCATTTTATCTAAATAATTTTCTAAATTCGTGAATTTTTTATTTTAAAATAAAAACTGACATATATCAAAAATTCATGGGTTTTGACAAAAATAGCTTTCAACCCTTAACAAAATTTTCAATTGCTTTCATAAAATTATACGATATTTTATATTTACTAAAAATTAATGTAATAATATTAATATTAATTTTTTATTAAAATATTATTTAATTCAAAAATCCATTAATTCATCAAAATAGATTTTTTGTCGAATATTAACTGAAAATACTATTTCTGCTATAAAACTATTTACAAAGAAATGATAATAAAATGAATTCAAATTCATTATACAAAAAAATGTACGTAGTCATAGTGCTAGGGTCTTGTTACAAAACCCCTTATAACAACCACATAATACCAAAGGGTATAGTGTGTGATGGTGACATACTCTTGGGGTGGCTCGGATAACATCATTCTGGTTGTAATCTCTATTAACATCCACTTCTCTGGTAGTTGGTTCTGCTCAAGATTAACATGTTATGCTCAGCTTGGGCTTCGTCAAGAAAGAATCCCAATAACACCACCTCCTTTATGAGATTTGACAAATGGGATTCATACAGGGAAAGTCTACTAGATGAGGCCATTGTTTCCTTTTTCTGTGTAAATTTGATTTGTTAAAGCCTTATATTTATACTAATCACATGATCACTGTTCAAAGGCTATTTTATGAATGGTAACAATTCATAAGACTATTTTAAAATCTAGAAACATAAAACCAATGAAGTTTACATTTTATATAACCATAATAATACATTTAATTAGATCAAAAAAAATTACATTAATGAAAGTTTGGGTCATTAAAATATCCCCCCCCCCTTAAGAAATTTTTCCCTCAAAATTTCTTTTTCCCACATGAAAAATGATGATGGTAACTCATGCATCATCACTTCCTTTATTTCCATGTAGCTTCATCAATCTTGTGGTTTCTCCACAACACCTTCTTGAGGAGCATTTTGTTACATCATAGTACTTTTTCCCTATGATCTAAGATCTTCACTCGTTGCTCGTCATAAGAAATATCATCCTCTATCAATACAACCTTAGAAGAGAGTACATGTGAAGGGTCTAGTATGTACTTCCTTAAGAGGGATACATGAAATACAACATGTACATTGGACATAATAGGTGGAAGTGCTAGTCGATAGGCCACACCCCCAACATTATCAAGAATCTCTAAGGGGACAATGTACCTTGGACTTAACATCCCTTTCTTTCCAAACCTCATGACCTTATTCCAAAGAGATATGCGTAGAAATACCATGTACCCAACTTTAAACTAATGGTCTCATCAATGGTTATATTCATAACTCTTCTTTCAACTCTGGGATTCCTTTATATACTTTTGAATAGTTTTCACCTTCTCCAAGATTTCATCAACCATTAGTAGTCCTATCTGCTTAGGCTCAGCAGCTTTATCCCTACATTCCGGTGTTCTGCACCACTTCTCATATAGGGCTTCATAAGGTTCCATTCAGATTCTCAAGTAGAAATTTTTAATATAGGATAATTCAACTAGAGGAAGATATTTATCCCAACCTCCTATAAATTCCATTTAACATGATCTTAACATATCTTCAAGTGTCTGAATAGTTCTCTCAGATTGGGCATCAGTTTGAGGATCAAAGGCCATACTTATGTTCAGTTCACTATCTAGAGAATATTGCGACTCTTCCAAAACATAGTGGTAATTCTTGGTACTCAATATTATACTATAGATAGTGGTACTTGGTTCAGACTTACAATTTCTGTGATATATATCTATGCCAGTTTATCCAACGGTAAATCCACCCAAATTTAAATAAAATGTGTATAATTTGTAAGACGATCCACAACAACCCATATTGCATTGTTGCCTTTGGATGTCATCGAATGTCCGATGACAAAGTCCTTGGTGATGTGATCCCATTTCTATACTGGTATGGGAAATCGTTTCAACATCCCCTTAGACATCTACCTCTCTGCCTTCACTGGATGACACCCTAGGCACTCTGATGTATACTCAGTGACCTCCTTCTTCATAGTATCCCACCAATAATGCTCTCATAGATCTCGATACATCTTTGTGTTTCCTGGTTGAATAGAGAAATTTAAACTATCTGCATCATCCAATATTTCCTGCTTCAGCTCCAGACATGATGGAACCCATAGTCTTTCATCAAATGTAGAAATTACTTCTTCATTAACATGGATCTCCGAGGATTTACATTTTTTTAAAGATTCCACTTTCTTCTGAATTCCCATATCATCCATTTTAGCATCCTTTAACTTTTCCAAAAGAGATGGTTGAACAATAATTTGTGAAAGAATTGATGAAGTTCACTTCTTTATGATTCTCATGTCCATCTTCATCTAATCAAAGAATATTGGATCCTTCTCAATTCTCATCCGTGATAGACTCTATAGGTTCATTATACTTAGAGAATCCTTCACCTTATTCTATTTCCCATGGTTGTAATGGATTGAGTAGTCATAGTCATTGATCAGATCTAACCATGTTTTTTGGATCATGTGAAACTCTTTCTCTGTGAATATTTACTTCAGGCTTTTTTGGTCCGTATCTAATTCACACTTCTCCCCGAAGAGATAATACAGTAAAATTTTTAAAGAGAAGATCACCGTAGCCAACTCTAGATCATGTGTTAGATAATTCTTCTCATTAAATTTCAATTTCCTTGAATCATTGGTAATTACTTTTGATTTTTCATCAACACAGAACCCAATCCCTTCTTCAAAGAATCACTGAATAGAAAAAAAAATTCTCCATTTGTGGGTAAAGTGAGCATGGTCGTAGTGATAAGCCTACTTTTTAATCCTTGAAACTTTATTCGAATTCATCACCCAAAAAAACATTACTCCATTCTAAGTTATCTTGGAAAGAGTGTTGTAAAATCATGTGAAATTTCTCACAAATCGTCGATAATATCCAAATAACCACCAGAAGCTATGGATATCCATTATCGATGTTGGCCTCGGCCATCCCTCAATTGCATCTGTTTTGTAGGGATCCATAGATATCCATTTTCTTATGATGATATGGCCCAAAAATGATACCTCCTTCAACCAAAATGCTCATTTTATATACTTTTCATAGAGCTTCTACTTTCGCAAGGTCTCTAGTACAGTTCCTAGATTCTCATCATGATTCTCCTTGGTTTTGGAGTATATCATAATATCATCTATAAATACAACAAAAAAATTGTTGAGGTAATCCCTAAATACTCTATTCATCAAGTCCATGAAAATTGTTGTAGAATTAGTAAGTACGAAATCCATTACTATGAATTCATAGTGCCCATATCTTTTACAAAAATCATTCTTGGGGATATCTTCCTTCTTCACCCATACTTGATAATATCCCTGCCACAAATCCTCCTTGTAGTAGTATTGTTCTCCATGCAGCTAATTTAACAAGTCATTGATTCGTGGGAGAGGATACATGTTCTTTATTGTAATATTGTTAAGCTCATAATAATTGATGCAAAGGCGCATTGACCCATCCTTCTTCTTGACGAAGAGGACTGGTGCACCCCATGGGGAAGCACTTGGGTGTATAAACCCTTTACCTAGATTCTTCTGTAGTTGTTTTTTCAGCTCCTCAATCTCATCATCAGCCATTCTATATGGATTCTTGGATATTGGTAAAACCCTAGGTATAAGATCAATTAATAATTTAACATCTATTCTATAACGAAGACCAAACAATTTCTTGGGAAACACTTCAGCGAATTCCCTCACAATAGGCATGTCTTCAAGGATGGTTTCCTCCTATGTCTCAATCATCTGAGCCAGATACCCATGCTCATATTTCAGTAATATCCATGCTTGAGATGATAGATCTAAATAAGATTTACCATCCTCCTTGAACATGTACATAATCGGGGTTTTATTATCCACTAGGAGAGTGATGTCCATCTCATGACAATTTATTTTGGATCTATATAAAGATAGTCAATCCATGCTGAGAATTACATAAAATTCCACTAGTGGGAGTATGACGAGGATCTTCAGAAAGTTAAATCCATATATTATGACCGGGAAGGAGTTATATTCATGGGATTCAATGATTTCCCCATTTTTAGTACTCACTGATATCTTCACTTCCATGATTTTTGGTGGTGTTGGTATTGTTCTACTAAACATTCTAGATACAAAAGAATGCGTAGAACTATGGATGACAACCATAACATTCACATTATAATTCTGGGTTTACTCTATCTGATATATTAATAGGTATGAGTATCATAAAGTATTAATATATAAAGGAGAATCCAAATACAAAAATGGTTGACCTATGAAATACATTTATTTCCATAACTTATGAATATATAAGCTTTATTCTATGTTATCAATGATCATCATTCTAACAAGTATTCTTAGGTGAATTTTTTAAATTACTATAATAATGGTTAATACTAAGCTTGTGAATGTACCAAAGCATATCCTCCAGGGAGTGTCGTAACCAAGAGTGCAGCAATGCCTATTTTCATGTACCAAGATACCCAAGGTCAAGCCCGAAACTCCTTGTCGGGGTTTTCACCCCTTGGTATATTTGTGCCAGAGCCGCATCTACCTACTCGTATCCAGATAGGGATTTATTTTCTTGATAAACCACTAACTCAATACTCACCAATACTATTGGATGTTTTTATAATACTTATTCTTTTCTCTAAGTCTTCACTAGGGTTTTCTAATCCAAATCCCAAAAATAACTAAACCTATCCTCTGATGCCAATTTCTAAAACCTTATTCTTTATTACAAACATAATATTGATTTATTACATAAACGTCACTTGATACGACAAAGAATATCGAGAGTTATAATGTCTTTGGGGATTAGCATCATTAAAAAATAAATTAAAACATGATATACAACTTTTTTATTGAAAATATCATTTACATGACCAATACATTCCCTCGTACTTAGCATTGCAAGAGATAACCAGAGGACATGCATAAGAAAAGGGTGATCTATAAATCCCAATAAAGGAATAAACATGGAATAAAATGAGGAATACAATAAATGTTAGAAAATAGGCATATAAATGGTTCATAAGAGAAACAAGAACACAAAGGCATGATAAAACTATATAATAATAACATAGAAATGGGGAAACAACACTTAAAATGGAATTAGCATGAGCCAAGGCTCATTGCACGTGGAGCATGAGTAAACCCATATTGCACATAAAGAATGAGTAAAACCTCATTTTACATAAATTATCATGAGTCAACACCCATTTCACATGATGTATCATGATACTATACTTTACCCAATGCATTGGAGCGCTATCAAGGCGAACCCTTCTTAATCCTTTCATTTCATGAATAAGTGTGTCACATGGATCATATTACATGGAATTAGTCAATATCATAAGTTGTTATATGATTATATAATGTGTTATAAATACCTGAATGTACCATTAGATTTATATATGTGCATAAAGATGAATACTCTTAATAGAGACATGGGTATGGTATTCAGTACACAACGATCTTGGCTTGCAAAAATGCGAAGCAATTTTAGCAGCAAAACAGAGTGACATATGGATTCATGAAAATGATTGATGAGTGAGAAATTGGTGTCTCATAATCAGTACATTAAATGTAAAGGGGGTCATATAGAAATATTTCATATAAAATTTAAAGGAATTTAGATACATAATAAAAAATAATTACTTGGATGTAAAAGAGGAGAGAGAAATCCCTAACGGAATTTCTGCATGGTAACGGGTGTCCACAACAGGAATTAATTGGAGAGAAATGGGTATCCCATGAACCAATAATAAATAGGGAAGTATGGAGGAGGTGAAAAATTATACCCCAAATATTTTTAATTGAAAACAAAATGGCATAACAACTTAATGAAAATTGGCCAAAATGAGAAAGAAAGAAATCCCTTACTTGGAAGTGTGATCCCAAAAGCATGAGAGAGGATTCAGAGAGGCGTATTAGAAGCTTGGGAAACCTTGGTTGGATTCTAGAGAATAGAGGGTATGGGATGGTCTAACTCTAAAGGATTTTAGAGAAGAGTAATTGGGATCTTGGGTGGGTTTATATAAGAAAGGAGAGGGAGTTCTTTATTATTTAGGTTTGGGACACCTCACATTAATCTGATCCAAAACAAAAACCAGACCATGATTTTTGCCCATGGTATTTTCAAAACGATAGTGAAAAACAATATTTTATATGGCCAATGGTTGAAATTTTTAAAATAATAGGGTGGCTTATGTGGAGGTGAGTCACGCTCTCAAGGAAAAAAATTTAAAAAGAAAAAATGTTGTATAAGCCTTAAATGGTCCACTAATGCTTTGTAAAATAAATCAAACAAACCAAAAATCAGATTATATTAATTTTTAAACATATATTTGAAGAAAATAATGTTTATAGTATTTTATTACATCACTATTGGGTCATTTTAATATCATAAACCACAATATATATTTAAAAGATATTTAATTTTACTCAAAAATTCGACTGTCTCAAAAAATTATGAAAATTTCACCATTGGATAATTTTGACTTCTTGATTCCAAAAATAATATTCATTTTATCAAAATAATTTTCAAAATATGTTAATTTTTTCTTTTAAAATAAAAAATGCCATTTACCGAAAATTCATGGGTTTGGACAAAAATAGCTTTCAAACTGTAATAAAAATTACATTTTTATTCATAAAATTATACGATAATTTATATTTAATAAATAGTAATTTAATAATAATATTATTATTTTATTAAAATATTATTTAATTCAAAAATCCATTAATTCATTAAAATATATTTCTTAGTCGAATATTAACTAAATGTACTATTTGTGCTTTAAAAACTATTTACAAAGTAACAATAACATTATCAATGCACATTCTTTATAGAGAAATAATGTACATAGTCATAGTGCTAGGGTCTTGTTACATAACCACTTATAACACCAGCATAAGACCGAAGGGTAAGGTGTGAGATGGTGACAGACTCTTGGGGTTTCTTGAATAACATCGCTCGGTGGTAATCATTTTTAACATCCACTTCTCTCGTAGTTAGTTCTGCTCAAACATAACGTGTTCAGTTCAGCTTGGGCTTGGTCAAGAGTGATGCCAAATTACCCTGCCTCCTTTCCGAACATCGAAAAATGGGATTCTTATGGAGAATGTCTACCAGATGAGGTCGTCACTTCCTTTTTCCTAGTAAATTAGATTTGTTAAAGCCATATATTTATACTAATCATTTGATAACTGTTTAACAATTATATTATAAATGGTCACAATTCGTAATAGTATTTTAACATCCAGAAAAATAAAACCAATGAAGTTCACAATTTATATAAACATAATAATACATTTAATTAGATCAAGAGAAATTTCCATTAATGAACGGTTGGATCGTTACAAAATAAATTTACATATTTACCATTAAATGGTAATGAATTCCTACATCATGTTTGATGTTGTCAATTTCCAAGAGACTATACTGAATCATGCATATGCTATAATAATCCCCAGCGCGAATCCTAATTCATAAAAAATGGGTTTCTAATATCAAGATTAGGGAAGGGGAACATTACATGTTCACGGATATAGTTCAACTTACCTAGTGATATGTGCCACCAATGGTGGATAAATTCAATTAAAGGGAAGAATATAAATTCTATAAATCGAATGAATATTTATCAATCAACTAAGAATTATCTACTATATTCTTACAAAATCTGTATATCTATCCATAATTTCATAAATATGGGGTTTTTGTTTGGATATGGATTGGATTTGAACTATAAATAATGAAACATACCATTTGGGAGACAGTTGATTGATCCAAGATTAAAGCACCAATGTGAGGTAAGGGGAGTGCTGATTTATCCAAAAAAAATCTCCTAGGGAATTATAGTATTAATGATGTTTAACCTATAGAGAGAAATATAAAATTGGCATTTGAGACCAAAATTTTTGTAGTTGAATTAATTATCGGTCCATATGAACACCACCCACTATCTAGTGGGGCCTCACAGGCTAGCCACTATAGACCAATTACTAGGTCGCTGGCTCCATTCCTATTCTAGATTTTCTAATTGTATGACCACATGATTGGTAGTTCCTAGGTTCTTCTTGGGCCTCTTCCACCTCTTTCAACTAGTTGGAGGAACATTGTGAAACCCTGAGCTCGTGCTTCTAGGTTCCACAAATAAAAATACATTATAATTTATTGTAATAAAATAAAAATGAAAAATAAATGAATTATTTTTTGTACTAGAACTGTTCTCGGTCATTGTTTTGGATAATTATAAAAATACATTAAAATTTATCAAAGTGTACCAAAATAAAATAATACTGGTAAAAAACATCATGTGTGGTAACAAATCAAGAAATGTTTCCCATATTAAAATGTATGATTGACCAATGAAAATAATTTTAAAACAAAGTATGTGAATTAAATTTCATACTAAGGATTTTTCTAAAAAGAATATTAAAACAAAAATTTTAAATTACGTTTATAAAATATAATAATACTTCAAATATATTTAAACATTAAAACTGATTTAAAAATAATCTAGTTATCTTTTTTGGAAAACATTAAGAATGATTTTGAATGAAAAAATGTGGGGTCACTTGAAACATTGAAGTATGTCTTGGACTAACCACTATCCTTATCAATGGATTAAATAAACACTTTCCTTTCATATTTAGAATTTTTGGGTTATAATTTTTATAAAAACATTTTTTGGTTTCCTTAAATATATATACATTTTTTCACTGGTGTTTTAAAAAAACATAATCATGCATTGAATACACATACAATGTATCACTTATATATAAATATGTACAAATAAATTTCAACTCTCATTGGTAAACACATCTGAGCATTATTACCAGGAAAAACCATGATAACTATTATTTGTATGTATTATTAAAAAAAATAATTAGCATCAATGTATTTAAATATACATTTATAATACTCATAAAATTCAATTCATAAGTGCTTTTCAATAAATGAAATTTTTATTTAATGCACATGATGTATATGTTGAAAATATATAAATATATCATATAAATAAATTACCTTGATAAATTTATTTAAGTATAGTTATACACATGAAAATCATACTTATATATATATATTATTGAATAACTTGAATCATAGAAATATTTTATACATGTATAATCTTGAGAATTAGTAAATAGTATTCATATATAAATATATACACCCTTAAATATAAATATTAAATTAGAACCCCAAAAAAATCATTAACTGAATACTTTTTAAAATAATATATATATATAATACACATTTTCCATCATAAGTGTAAAAATAATCAAAAAAAATATTAAAATACAATACAAATGGACAAAAATTATTTGTGTATGAAAATATTTAAGTAGAATCCCCCTTGCATGATTATAAACATAAACTACATGTTATAATCATATAAATGAACCTTTAATTGAAATAATATAGATACTTATATAAAATAAAATTGACATTTTAATTCAATAAATATATATAATAGTGTAAAAAAATCACCTCACCATAACTATGATGAAAATTAAATGATTTCCATTTTTTTTTGTTTTTCGAAAAAAAAATCCTTTAAAAAACATCAAAACATTATTTGGATAAATATTTACCCTTAATAACCCAGAAATTATAAATTGAAATATAAAAAAGGAACTCTTTTCTCAATATTTAGAAAAATAGAACACCATCTTCTACTCTAGACTCTATATCAGCTTCTCTGGACTGAAAATTGGTTATCTATTTTTTACATCAATATAAGGTTTTTATAGCCATCAAATCTACCATTTATACAAATATATATATATATAATTGGATTATATTTGAACAAGAGATAATTCCTAAAGATTTCAAAACAAAGATAGATACAAGCTTGTCGAATAGGATGTGTATACAGACACATACATGTGAGGAAAATTGATGACAAACGCACACAAAACTGTAGACAAAATCATTTTAAAATTACCACTACAAGGATAAACGAAGAAAATATATGGACCAAAACGAAATATATATGGTCCATAATATAAAAGTAAAGAAATAAATTGAATGGACCACAAGTAAAAAAAACTGATGAATACAATATATTCAAAAACAAACAAAGAAGAAAACCCAAAAAAAATTATAAGATAAATAAAAAGATATTCAGACTCCTAAATATATACATATTCAACACCTATGATGCTTATATATAAACTTTATGAACACCATTTCTTCCTTTTCAACATCTAAAATCTTTGTCGTGATCGAATCCTATTGAAGTCACATTGCTCTTCTTCGTTGGCAGTCGTTCCTCTTCCAGTGGCCAATCTCCCTAGTCGCACATGCCCTCATCTCCCTACTATTTGGATACTCCCTCGACAATTATATTTACTCATCCTAGGTGGCTCAACCTATCACTCCTCGGTTTTGGCATCTCGATGCCCCTGATGGGAAACCATGAGACACCCAAATGACACCCACGATATCTCTTTGTTTTTTAACTCATTCTCATTACACTTTTTTTTAATTCATCATTTCATTTTTTAATTAAAAAATGAATGTAACTTTTTATAATAATAATATAATTCTATTTATTAATACATTAACCAAAACTATTATATTCAAAAACATATAATTAATATTTTACAAAATAATAATTTCGTTTGTAAAATTTATTAACTTAATTATTGAATTCATACATATATGTATATTTATTTATTTATTTAACATTACCTTTTATTTAAAATTGTAAATATGTATTTTTTCTAAAACCCATTATTTTATAACCAATTAATTCAATTTTATATACATATTTGTAGTGTTTAATTTAATTTTTCTATTATTTATTTATTCGAATTAAAACTCATTTGTAATCTATTTAAATATTATTGACAAAATAAAACATATAAGTTAACCTATTAGTGATAATAATTTTCAAAATCAATAAAAATTTATTCTTTTAAAAATAATTCTATTAATTTTGAAATTTCACATTTAATTGTATATAATAATTTCATATTTCATTTTGTAAAAAATTAATAACATTATAAATTTAAATTACATAAATTTATAATGAAATAAATTATTGCTGATGATATAAAATAATGATATGTATTTAATATTTTCATATATATATATATATATTTATAAATATATATATATATATATATTCATGATTTTCATTAAACATTACCTTTTTTATTAATAAATATGAATATTCAAATATAATTTATTTATTATTTTATAATTATGAATTATTTAAAAAACAATTATAAAATATATCTACTTATAATAATATATTATTTTAACCAAAGTAAAGCCACATTTATAAATGTTTTTTTGTGATTTAAAATATAATCAAATATTATTTCTTGAAAATAATAATTTATTTAAAAAAATATAACATAGCATATAAAAACTATATATTTCATAAAATAATAGTTAATAAAATAATTATAGTAATAATATAAAATTATTAAATATTCAACCTAACTAATAAAAAATACTTCTTCTACTATTAATTAATCAATTTTATAAAATAATTATAAAATAGAAATAATCTTATAATTTCAAGGATGTAACAATGTCCCCCCTTAAAATAATTTCACCTTTGCAATTCTTTCATCCGAATAAAAAATTAGAATTCCCATATTTAGAATTATAAAATACTATAAATGAAAAACTTTCATTCTCTACATCTTATAAAACATCTAATCTCCAATATTTTTCAGATCATCGCTCTGATCCCAAGTGTGAATCGTCGAACTGACACATCTGTGTTCAGCACATAAAAATAATCAGAATTTTTTGGTAATAAAATTAAAATGAAAAATTCATTGAGGATTTTAGATAATAGGATCTTTTATAGTATAGGTTTTGGAGAATTAGAAAAATAAAGTACAATTTGTTAAACTGTAGAAAAATTAAATAAAATAATTAAAATTAGTAAAGTGCGCTGACATTTAATGAAAAGATTTACATCTTAGAACTTCTTATTGACCAGTGAAAATAATTTTTAAACTAGGGATAAGCATTAAATTTCCCAGTTTAGAGTTTTGTAAAAATTCTGGTTAAAATTAAAATTAAAATTCAATTATAACATATTATAATAATTAGAAAAAAATATATATTGATAATGATTTCAATATGATCCATTGATCATTTTTGAAAACATTAAGAAAGGTTTTGAAATAAAATCACGAGGTCACGTGAAATATTGAATTTTTATGGGCCTACCCACATTCCATAGGAATGGGTTAACTCCCCACTCCGCTTTCATGTTTACAATTTCCATGTTTCTTTTTTATAAAAATATTTTGATCTTGCTATCCAAATATATACATTTTTCCCTATAGTTTTGGTTATTAAAATCATAATCATTCATTTAATACAACTAAACACTTTGATTTGTATTTAAATATGTATATATAAGTATGAACTCTTATTGGGAATCACTAGTGTGATTGGGTACAACCAAAACACATGATAACCAGCCTTTTAATAGATTATTAACAAAAATAATTAACATCCATGTATTTAAATAGTATTTAAAAAACACATAAAATTCTACTCATAAGTGGTTCACTGTAAATGAATAAATTATTCAATTTTCATGTTTATATAGGTATAAAATATATAAACACATTTATATAGAGTGTACTGAATTTCCATTAAATGTGGCAATAATCATGATCATAACTGTGAAAAATGAATATATGATTCCATTTCATAAAATTATGGAATACATAACCGTTATTTTCTTAATTAAATTAATACATGTTTTCACCTACATAAAAAATTTTAATCAATTTATTTAATAATAGATATAAACACGAAAATAATACACGATATATTTATGCTTTAATAACATGAAACAAAAAAATAATGTATACATTTATAATCATTATTTTTAGTAAATAGTATGAAATATATATATATATATATATACAGCCTCTTAAATATGGATCCTAAATTAGTGTCCCTAAAAATTTATTATATTGAAACTTTTTAAAATAATATATACATAAATATAATACACACTTTCCATCATAAATATAAACATAATAAAAATAAAAATTTTATATAAAATTCACATGGACTTTAATTATTCGTTGTTGAAAATATTTAAATAGATTCTCTCTTACATTGATTATAAACATGAAAATCATGCCAAAAAAATTAATGAACATGAAATTGAAATAATATATATATTTATTTATTTAAATAAAATAAATATGATGTCTAAATAGATTATATATATATATATATATTAGTTTTTAAATAAATTTCCATTTACAATATTTATAAAAAAATAAACTGATTTACATAAAATCATAATTGATTTTTGATGATAATCTTATTTACAAAAGAATATCAAATCATAATTTGGATAAATACAACTCATCAATAAAACATAATTCATAAATTGAATTATAATAATAAAAGAAATACCTTGCATGATTTTTAGAGAAATAAAAAACCATATACTACTTTATAATCTATCTCAAAATCTCTATACTGCCAATTGGTTCACCATTTTGAACATTGGCATTAGGATTTTATAGACAGGAACTCTACTATTTACTAATCAATGGTCAAGATCTTTTCTTCTGTCCATGCATGTTTTGTTATATATATATATATAATTGGATAAAACTTGTACTTGAGGAGATTAAAATATATTTCAAAAATGACAGTTTCAAGCTTGAAGATCATGTTGATTTTACATATGCAGATAACTGAAGAAAATTGATAACAAACCGACATAGAAAAATTGCCAACATAAAGTTAAAATAACCACTATATGTATAGCTAAAATAAAATCTATATTGAAAAACATATTCCCTAATTCTCATATTCCAAAAGAAAAAAATTACAATGAATAGACCTTAAGTAAACAAATAATAGATTAATGGAAGATATTTGACAAAGATCAAAAAAGAAAATGATGATCATCATAGTTAAACCAAAAGGGATTCAAATAGATAAAAAAGAAAAATAGTTTACACATGCCTCAAATAGATTTGATGAAGAAGAATATCATTCCCTCATCATCAAACTCTAAAAACCTTTCCAAGATCAAATCCCATTAACATCACTCAGATCCTCTGTACTAGCAGTCAGTCTTCTTCTAGTGGAATATCTTCTCGGTCATCTCCACTTAGACTTCCTAATATTCTCCTCTCACCAAGAATTCGTACCAACACCTACTAAGTATCTCAACCTATCTCCGCCACCAGCTTGGGATTCTTAAATCCCCTAATGCGTGACCTTGAGAACCTCAAATTCCCCCCTCCCCCAGGTAATTTATCACTCATTTTTACCCATTTTCATTTCCTTTTTATCCATACATTTATTTCTTAAATACAAATATTAAAATAAGTTTTATGAATAATAATATAATTATATATATTAATTTATTATCTAGAAATTTTATATTCGAATATATATAATCCATATTTTGAAAATAATAAAATATTCATTAATAAAAATTATTGCCTTTATTATTTAATTCATATATATATTTAAGAATATATTTTACTATAAAATTTTCAATATAATATTTTTATTTCACTTATTTTATAATCATTTAAATAATATATATATATATATATTTAAAGTATTAAATTTATAGTTCCTATTATTTAAAAATTTTCATTAAAACTAAAATATATTCCTTTAAAATAATATGGAAGAAATAATATTTATATGTTAACATATTAGTGAAAATCATTTTTTTCCTAAATGGTTTATTAAATTATGTAAATTGCATATGAAATTTTAAATGTCACATATAATCATATATAAAAATTTCATATTTCATTATTTACTTAATTAAAAACATTATAAAATTTTATTAGTTTTATTTATAATTAAATACATTTTTTTAATGATTTGATATAATTAAATGTATTTAATATTCTTATGTTAATATATATATATATATATATTTATTCATGGTTTTCTTTAGACATGGCCTTTTACATTCATAATTATGAATATTCAAATTTTATTTATTTATTAATATAAAATTTTTATTTGTTATTCAAAAATAATCACATATAGCTATTTATAAAAAATATTATTGTAACTAAAATATAAAAATATTTATAAAGGAAATACGTATAATTTAAATTTTATCAAATCTTCTTTATTGAAAAAATAATTTATTTAAAAATATTATAACATAACATATTAAAACAATAGGTTTCATTAAATCATGGTTGATGAGATATGTTATAGTAATATTATATATTTTTTAAATATTCAACTTATATAAAAAATCAACATTTTTTTATAATTATATAATCAATTTAAGAAAATTATTATAATAGAAAAACAAGCTTATATTTTCTGGGATGTTACACACACTAAGTGTTTCATGTTACTAGTTGGTTCCCCTATATCCTCTACTTCAAACTCCATGTCCCTAAATGCATCCAGTATGCCTCAAATTGTTTAAAAAACATGATATTATGAAAATAAACTTTAACATACATTTTAATTTTGAATATTAAACAAATAGCCCTCAATACTGACTTATATTCCTTGATAAGGGTCTCTTATGGTATTCCTCAAATAACTAATCCCATTGTGGTCAAACATCTGATTATTACTCCTATGTGTCCTCTTAAATACTTCACTCATTCTATAGAACTCAAAATTGTGATACCATATTTACCCTAAAAATAATCACACTCTTGTATAACATTTATATCTCTCACTCCAAAAATGATCTATCTTGTTTAATCTAAATGTTCTCAATTTTGATCAACTTAATAAGATCATGATCATAAATCAAAAGCTATGAATCATGGAAAATTTTATCAATACCAAAATACCATTCTATAATGATAAAATCAATAGAAACCTATTCAGATTTTATCAATTATCTGAAAGGATCCCAAAAAATATATTTCTATAATAGTGTTATTTTTCAATAATTGATTCTGAAACAGATGTGACACTTATAAGAAAACTTTTTAATCCATAGTAAACATAAATGTACTTCTATTTATTAGAGAATAGAATCACTACCTACTCTGGGAAGTACTCAAACCAATTCTGAATCAATTATTCCCACATAGAGGTCTCATCCAGTAGACATGATTAATTACAACTGAATCCCCATCCTTATTCCAAAATTGCGAGGAATGAAATGTCCAACCAAAGAGAACCTCAAATGGTCCAATATTATAATGACCCATAACTTTATACATAAATATATCATATTCTTCAAAAAACATAGTACATAACAATAAAATCCATGCTAGTGTCATATAGGACTATTGACTTTTGAAACATGGATACAGAAAAACTTATTTATCATATTTCTTCATTATATCCTACTAACTTCATTATACCAAGAACCCTTCTAGGACATTTGATAAATAAAACCATTCTTAAAACCCAGGGAGAGGAAATATTGGAATCGAAGAATAAGATGCTCAGTAATGTTATGTAATGGAGATATCAATGATCTGTTCTACATTACATTAATATAAGGGTATAAGAACATTAGATTTACAATTGAAATTTGTTCCCTACATTTAAATAATTATAATATTGGGTTTGGGAATAATTCATGGATATTTATGAGTAACTAATTTTACCATAATCAATGAACCTGGTTATAATGCATCAGACCACTATGGTTCATTACATTGTTGGAATGTGAAGTTTGAGGTTTTTAAGGTGGTCAATGGGACTAATTTCATCACTTAGAAAATTTTCCCATTTTTTTAGTTTTCCAATGGTAGCTCATTCTAGTGGTAGCTCGATTTCGCGTTAGCTCATTCTAGTAGTAGCTCATCCTGGTGGTAGCCCACCTTGGTGGTGTCTCCTCTGACAGTGATTCGTTGGAAGTGAGTCATTGGTGGTGATTCATATAGCATTGACTCGCTATCTATAACTCTTCTTGTGGTGATTCATTTGTCGGTGACTCATCTGGTGGTGACTTGCAACTGATGACTCATCTATCAGTGAATCGCTAGAGGTGACACATTAGAAGGTGACTCGTCTAATAGTTACTTTATAGAATATAATCATCTGGTGATGAATCATCTTGTGGTGACTCATATCTAGCTATTAGTTTTTAGTATAAATAGTTTCCCAAATTTCCTTATTTTTCTAGATTTTCCAGGATTTCCTTTTTGACATCATTTTTTATGTAAAATGAGTTCAATGTCATATTTTAGTGTTTTTAAGCTATTTCAAGGGATATAAAACATATTATTGATTCTTCTAAAAATATGCTGGTTTTTAAAAGGACAAACCACATTTTTTTAAGAGCCACCATTAATTTATATCCTAAACAATATCTAAACACGAACGTTTTAGATCTAGTCCTACCTAAGATAAGATACTTCGAACCTTTTTTGGTCATTCCTTCTCAGGATACTGGATGTTATAAATCCCTCTTCCAATAAGAGTCCTATAACCGCATGTTTTGGTTCATTCAAGCCCCCCTGATGTAGTTCCCTCCTATACCCACCCCCAATTTAGGTGTAGTAACTCTGGGAAAAAGTATTATTCCTTCCAAGTATATTTTCATTCGTTTGTCTTTTTTTATCATGTGAGTTGCGATTATTATTATCACCTCTGGTGAAAATGGATACATATAAATTAATATATATTATAAATTTGGTATTAATATAATATAATGTGTTTGGGGAAATTCACATATGGTCATACAATTTTATTTAATTTTTATCAATTTTTTTAATTATTTTTTCAAAACACACATTGAAAATTATGGTCATTGGGGGTACAAGTTTGTGAACTAGTTTAGGAGTCATAGAATTCATGAATGTTTTGTTGTTTTTGAAATCAATTATTATATAATTTTTTAACCACATACATTCAATTAAAATAAATAGATTCCCTATGATTATATGGTATCTCTGATAACACCCAAAATTAAGTGAAATTGAATTAGGGGTTCCCTTCTAAATATGAATGAATATTTTGTTTTACTATGTGATGTAATGTGTTTTTTTAAATTATTATGTTCAATGGGTTGGATCTGGTTATATGATTAAGGGAATATAACTATGTTGTGATATGTGGGGGTACTGGATGAGACATTTCATATAGTGGGAATGTGATTGTTGTAATGGAACAACACTACAATGGGACTGCAATTATGGTTGCGGTATGGTTATGCATCTGGGTTATGAAAAAGAGGATGTGGCTATAGATCAGTGATTATTTGGGATTATTTTTTTGATATTAATGGGTTGTTGTGGGGTTCCACGTTCTTTGTGTTTGTTATTGTATTTTGTGAATTAATTATAGTTTCTTGTGAACTATGGAACTAAAGTGGAATATCCATTCTTGGTCTGAATATGGAAATACAGTTTATTTGAAATTGAATTTGGAATGAGAAAAGATAATGAATGAATTATCACAGGCTGAAATTTAATTAAAAATTGTGTATTTAATATGGGATTATCTAATATTTATAAGATTTTTAAAGCAGTTAAATGTTGATTAAATGTATAATGTCATTTATGGATTTTGTTCTTCTTGAATGTTGTTGTGATAATTTATGTCTCGATGGTTATGTTATATCGACCCAAGTATTAATGAAATTAATACTCTATGTTAATAATTTAAAATGGGAATGTTTAGGAAATAAATTAATGAATGGTTGGTTTTTTTAATAGGTTAATTTTTTTTATAAAAACTAATGGGTTGGAAACAGGGAATGTGTTATAATTATATAATGGATGTGTTTTATAAATAATGTTGACGACAAAAACAAATAATCTGATAATGTGGGATTTATAAATAGAAAAACTAAAGAATATATCTTATAGAATGAATAATAATGGTGGTTCATGTTTTATTTCTATTTTTATGCACTTAGATGTGACAACGTATGTGTGGATTATATGAGATGGTTAGATATTGCTATAAACTTGTAGAATGGGTTTTTGTGTTTTAAATATATATGTATATACATTTTATGTTCTTCTAATTTCTATACACACACCACCCTAGTTGAGATCTATGTGCCAAACATCAACCTTAGTTACGGGGAAGGGTGTCTTTACCAAACTTCTTGGTGGTTGGAATACAGGGTTGGCTGCCCGCTCTTCCCTACTCCCTCATCCAGGTTGTTGTAGCCCACGATTCTCCTGGAAGGTTGTGGTTTGAAACGACCATGTGTGTATGGGTGTGTTTTTATTTCCCTGGTGTCTTTGGAATGAGATGTATTATGCCTTCCTAGATGACTTTGAGGAGATATCTTTTTCACTTTCCTAGGTTTTTTGGGATTAGATGTATGTCATAACCTAGGTAATTGGAGGAGATGTATTTTTTTCCTAAGTGTCTGTGGGTGGGATATGATGTGACTTGTGGACTAGGTGACGAGATGAGATATATTTTTTGGATCATGTTTCTATTGGTGGAATGTGATGTGGCTCGTGGACCAATTGATGGGACAAGGTGTGGGTTGTGGGGCCCAGGTGTGAGTGGGTGAGTCATGATGTGGTTTATGGCTGAGATGTCTTTGGGTAGGATGTGATGTGGTTTGTAGCCTAGGATTATGAAGGAGGGATGTCATGTGTATCGCGGCCTAGGTTATGGGAAGAGATGTGGTTTGTGGGGCCTAGGTATGTGTGGGCCGGTTGTGACCTAGTACATTTGGAAATGGTGGGAGCACAAGGACTTTTTCCATTATAGAAGTGTAAAAAACCATTGTTAAGTCATGTGGGTACCCAAATAATTGATTTCCATTTTATTACATTACATTGATGCATTATTTGTGGAGTTAGCCTATATGAGGTTCAGTTTTTTGTCAGTATACCTATTTAGGTGTTGTTTGATTGTAATAAATTCACATGGGTGCATTAGTGTTCTCCCTTCACATGTCACAAGAAACATTGGTTTTCTAATTGAGTATACATGTATTCTCAAACGACATATATAAAACTATTTTCAAGTTTTTGGGATGACTTTATAAAACATGCTTGGTATTTCTAGTTCATACATTTGGAGTTATTGTTGTGTCGCTGCCTTAGATTTTATTCTTTTGGGATTTCATCTAGAGACTTTTATATGTATTTGTTTTAATTTATACATTATTTGTGGGATTGGTTGGATTTATTTTATATATGCATGATTTTTTTTATATTTGATTCGTCCTATCTCCAGATATTGTTTTATTATAAATATTATTGCATCCCATATTATGATAACTTTGTACCATTGGTGCTAGTTTAAAACCCACGACCTACTTGAGGAGGGACTCTGGTGGTCATTACCATCCTTTCTTCATTTCTATCCCAATAAGGGTATCTTTGGAGGGAGGGTATCATGAAATAATTCTATAAGAGGTGATGGTTGAGAGATAGAGTGGAGTTCGGAGTGATGCGTAGTGACGAATTCATGGGTTAGCTTGGGAACATTGTCATTTGACCTTGGTGTGTGACATAGACTAGGGACACCAACTGGGAAATGGAATCCCCCCTCCCTCAATGATCTAGTGCATGAACTCTAAGCCTATAGAACAACCACGTAAGGAAACACTACTTTTTGGGTAGAGACCTAGGATAGGTTCTTGCATCATAAAGACTCATTTTCTTATCTAAAATATATATATTTTGTAATGATAAAAATAATTTAATGCATCATTAAATTTTATTTATGTTTCTCTAACATTTCCCATGAATTCAATTACAACAAAATTCATTAATAGTTTACTGAATTATTTGTTTCACTAAGATGAAATAGTAATATGAAGATTTGATGGATTGATTTTTTTAAGCCTTCTTAAAGATTGAATACATTGTTTACATTCCTCTAATAGCAGTATTCATAATAAATATCATTATTCTTCCTTATTTATAAATTTATAACACACCTTCAATTTTTTCTAATATATGAAATTGTTATAGAAGTATACTTTGTGTTTCTTCTTGAGATCAATTATATAATTTTTAAAACCCATATAAATAATTCTTCCAATATGTTGACTTCACACTGGCATGATAAAATATATTATTTTGAAACAATGGTTAGAAATATTCTAGTTTCCATGGGATTTAATATTCATTTTTTTCTTATGTTTGTAATTTATCATAAGCATGTGTTGTTGGCATATTTTAAAATGTGGCTTTATACATTTAAATTATGAAATTCGGGTAAATTTTCATCGTAATTTTTCATAATTATTTTTAATTTATAATCATTGATAAGAATAACATGGTTTGTATATTTTTTTGAATTCATTTATACAATATTTTTGTAACTATATATTATAAGAATGTGTTAAGGTATAAATTATTGAGACATTTATCTATAAACATTAGAATACTCTAAACATGTTTTTTCATCCACAGGAAATTTATTGTTAGAAAATGTTGATCATGTAACATGATTAATATGATATATATGTAGAAACATGTTATTATTATTTCATTTTAAAAGAATAATTTTCCAAATAATGTAATGATTAAAGATTGATTATCTTCAACATGATAAATCATGAATTATATTTTTACAACATCTTAATTTTAAATTTTTTTCTTAGAAATCATGTTTTCTTTTGTCATAAAATTGTTAAATAGTGCTTAGATCAAGAATTATAAAACCATAATACAGTATCAGTAGTTTTTATTTTTTTCTGTTAGAAATAATGTTCTACATTGATGAGTATGATACTAAGTTTTTAATGTAATGTATTATTTTAATTGAACACAAGTATATAGCATGTCAGCTTTTTTAAAAGATATTGGAAGCATACATCAGTGATAATAATAAGAAAAAACATTTATTAAATCACCATAATGAACATGGTGTGTGATATATCATGTGTGCAATTTTTTCCTCACCTTGGAACCACGTTAGATCTATTTGAAGGAAATATATAATGTTTCACTAGATGTAACCTTAAAATTTTGAGTGTTGCTTTTGTTTCACTTTTATCATTTTATTGACTTATTAATATGGCTTGGTGAAAATAGTATTTGTTGGAAAGCTTGTTTGTGTTGTTATAATTGTAGACTATAAGACCCCTGATATGACTTCTAGTATAAACTCACCATGTCTTAAAATGATAATCACATATAAATTTCTTATGAACTGATTCCCCATTAAAATTTTAAAATCATATGAAATTACCCCTGTTAAACAATGAAAAGTTGTAATACCAACCTTTTTATAATTATTAGAGATGTTATGTGTTGCTGTTAAGTTTTATTTTCCATATTGTGATTCCATTTGTGACATGTGGATCAAAAAATAACCTTTAGGTAAACAAATAGGGGGAAACCCGATTCCTAAACAAGATGTGGTATACTTTAAAGCGATTAAACATATTGAGGTCGAGTCAGTTCCGCACAATGCAGACAATATCCTGACATGGGAGAGGGAATTAATCAATTTCTATGATTAGGGATTCATGTGTGATGACTATTGTGATATTTTGTTCGGGAATTCTGTAGGATGAGATGGAGAAGGTGGTTATGTGAAAAAAATTTATTTTCATGTGGAAGGTAAAGTGGTGTGGGGACGTGGTTGGGTGAAATGTCTAGTGAACAGTAGTTGGATGGGATGTTTGGTCGATGGTTGTGATTTGATGTTACGAGTATGTGGGGTGGAAGCAATGTTTGGTTGTTTCGTTAAGATGACATGGGTTGTGTTGTAATTTTATTTATGGAATCCCTCACCTCTCATAAAATGGTTAATAAAATAATTTTAGTAATAAAATAACTAGTTCTTTTGAAAATAATAAATCTAATAATGATTTTATTTCATCCCATTCTGAAATATTTTTATAATGTAATTGATGGGAATGTTAGTCTTTTGTCCTAATTTTTGGGCTTATTTTGATTGATTGTTTTGGTAAATGACATGTGTTATGACACCAGTCATGTGGACAATGGGAAATTGGTTCCCACATCATTATGTGTTATATTATAATACCTTTTAAAAACTATTAATGTGAGTCAGTGCCACCCAAATCGTATAATATGATGGTGTGGTGGATGGTTTCCATTATTTTTTACGCTTTTGGTTGCTCTATCTATATTAATATAAGTTTTCATGTAAGTGGAGGAACACTATTTGAAGCTCATTCATGTAATGATAGGAACCCATGAAAAATATAATTTTGAAATGTTGAACCCCTTGTGGTTTCTTCATAAGAGTGTTCCTAGTAATTAATATCATGAAAAAAAATCAATAAAAATTTTACTCTTTAATAAACTGGTATTTTTAAAACTCATTTCATAATTGTGATGCATTCCATTTGTTAATACATGTTTTGTAAATACGATGTTATATTGTAATAATATTAACAAGGTAAAGATCAGGATAGAGTTATTTTAGTATAATATAATAAATTTTTTGAATGCATGAACCCTTCCAATTAAAGTATGTTGTCTTGGGAAACATGTTGACATTGTTTTAAAAAATAGTTTTTTATAAATACCATGCTATCAGATTGATTTAAAAATTTTTACTCAAAGTCGGTTTCATAGACTACATTAATCATTATATATTTTCATGGAAATGATTTCATAGTGAAGTTTTCAAACTTAACATGCATGAGAATAAAATTTTTAGATACGTGTCTGGAATGTAATATATCATTTATAAAATTGTGATTAACTATTGAAATCCAACTAAATTGTTTAATAATGTTTTATAAATATCATGTATGTGTTTTTAATAAATGTTTACTCAATCATGGTAATCTGTTACTTCATGATATGTTATGAATGATATGTTTTAACTATTTTGAATTTAACTTTAACAAATTAATAAATGAGAAAAATTATTGTGTTGATATTTCATCAATGGAATTTTTAACTGAAGATGTTGATATAAAAGGTATAATAATGTTTTCAATGATTTCAAAACATCACATCTATTTGAAATAGTCTGAAGAATATGTTGTTGAATCTGATCCCTTCCTTGGTGTTATTACGACAGATTTGTTATTATGGATTGCATGCTAGACTTGTTATACCTATTTATGTGGCCTTGTTATTTTTTGACAGTTCCCTCCCCAGGATATTGTGTTTAATTCATTTTGTAGATTTTATCCCCTTCCCTTAACTACTGTTATGTTCCAAATATATCAAGAAACATTAATGGCATCACAAGGGATGGTTTTATGGAATATTACTCTCTTTTTTATCAGGATGGTATTCTATTATTATGGTTGAAATAGTTTGATAAATATCTAAGTTAATTACCTGAACCTATTTGGGCCATTAATTTGTGGGAATATGGTTTTTGACATGTTCTAGTAAGTCAAGGTGACTAATTTCATTGCATTACAAAATTTCCGAGTTTATAGTTTTCTAACGGTAGTTCATTCTGGTCATAGTTTGTTCTGGTGGTACCTCATTCTAGAGGTAGCTCATCCTTGTTGTATATAACCCTAGATATGACTTGTATGATGGTGGCTTGTTGGAAGAGACTCACTAGTGGTGACTCATTAAACCGTGACTCGCTGGCGGTGACCCTTTTGGCTATTAATCACATGGCAATGACTTATGTAGTGGTTAATCGTCTAGCGATGACATACTGGTAGTGAATTGTATTTGGGGGACTCCTCTAGCCTTAACATGTTAGTGATGAATCATCTAGAAGTGACTCTTCTGGATGAGGTAATGACTCATTTAAATAGTTTTCCAAATTTCCCAAATTTTCTATGTTTTTTTAGTTTTCCCAATTCACATAATTTTTTATGTAAAATGAGATTAATTCCATATTTACATTATTTTTAAGCCATTTCAAGGGATATAAATCGTATCATTGGTTCTTATAAAAACCTAGAGTCTTTTAAATCATCAATCCATATGATTTATTGAGATCCTCCTTTAATGTCATTTCTAAACTATATCTATAGCTGAACATTCAGGATCCATTATTCCTAATGAAAAGATAATTCCAATGCACTTGTGGTACTTACATATATTCATAAGGGATGTACCAAATACATCCTCTCATTGGAGTCCTGGAACAAGGTGTTGTAGTTGGTCCTAGTCCCCCCAAAAAAGTTTCCTCTTGTATGCTCCCCCCCCCAATGTTTTGGTGAAACAACTGTGGGAAAAAAGGATTCTTCCTTCAAAGTAAGGGGTTTCTTGATTTCTATTTATGTGTATCATACGGTATGGGTTTATTATTATTACCTCTTAAGAAAATGGCTAAATCCAAGTTAATATAGATAATAAAATTGGTCTAAGGAAAATATAAAGGGCACGAGGAAAGTAACATATGGTCATATTTTGATCAGTATTTTGATCAATGTTTTGAATTATATTTTTTAAATACCAATGAAAATTAGGGCCATTGTCATTCCTTGTTTTTTAACTTGTTTTTGGGTCCTTAAATACATCCATGTTGCGTGGATGTTCTTGTTGTAGGTTCTGGGCCCAGTGAACGTGAGTTGGTGGGTATACACAACTTTAATTTATCTATTAACAACGATCAATTTGAGATCCGCCATGATAATAAAATTCCAGATCATCGTAATAAAATGAAGAAAAAAATAAAAGGAAGGGAGTCTTGAATCTCTTAAGAGGATCATCATATGTTGGTTATAATTAATTTAATTAAAAATTCAAGAATTGCCTTCTTGGAATTCATTCTCTGTTGATGTTTCTAGTCAATACCCTATGTGATCCATCATTGTGTCATATAATCCAAGTGTATGATTCATCTAGAGGTGATCCACACATGATCCACGTATCTCTAGACATCTCCGAAGTGATCTTTGGGTGCTAGCATGGAAGAGCCTTCACTTGTGAGGTCTGCATTAGATCGCATTGATCTGGTGGAGGAGGATCTCTCTTGTAGATTGAGAGAGTTCATGGATGAAATGAAATTCTCTCATGGCTTAAGATCTTTCACTATATCTGTTGTTCAGAACCCCCAAAAAAATTTAGTTTAATGTGAAATATGTAATTAGGATTTTAATTACATAAAATTATAAAATTAATTAATTTCCTGAAATCATTTATTCATTTCAGTAAATTCTTAGTAATACCCCATGTCTAATAATAACAGTTGACTATAATTATTACCTGACATGTTACCAGTGAATTACGCGTAATATTATTTAATGAAATAAATAATATTATTTCTCGCAAATATCTAGAAAAACAACACTGTGTGTATGTTAACATACATGTCTTGTACGTTTCCAATTTATTTATTTCCTCCACCATATTTATTAGACCTTGATTAATGGATATTTATTTCTCAAATAATTATCACTAAATTACATGCCAATAAATTTATTATTTTTTCCATAATATATTCTCTCAAATAACTAGTGTCGAAATAAATGTGATCAGGAATCCTAGAATAATTATTAAACGAAAATTGTGAATAATCATTATTCAACTTGTTAAATTAGTATTTAACTGAGATACTTGGATACACTTAATGTGTGACCCTCTATGCCTCTATGTCAGTGGCATTAGGCAGAGCCTACCTAATTTCCATGGTTATCATCTTGCAACATGCCAAGTAATCCACAGAAGATGAAGTTGATGCGGAAATAATGTTTCCCCTCCTATGAATGCTTACCGTGTAATGTAATCCATTTCTCTTGATATCTCAAATCAAGGGGGTTTTATGCTAATTCCATAAATCCATGTGATATATTATTCATTCTTTGAATTTATGCAATTGAAATTTCCCATTCCTTACAATGACCATGGATTTATTTAGGCTATATCAATAACAACCAAGTGGCTGAGATATCAACATCTGTTATGAAAAATAGAAGAGACAAACCCTTTCTCGTGTTATCTATTAATGTGGTGTTACTTTTGAAACACCCAACATATCTTACCTTAGTGCAAATAGTGTGTCATAATAGTTTTTGTTAATACATCTATGTGTGCGAGTTGTGATACCCATAAACATTAATCATAAAATCTATGGACAGATACACATTTTTTCATATTGGAACATCCAATGAAACTATGAAATGTGAATTTCCTACTGGAAAGTCTCTTTCTCATAATATCCTCCTGGATATTACCAAGGGTTCACACCATGAGAATGTGCCTTAGTTTTGTATGAGTCATCTCCCCCAATGGCATGTATTATTTGGGTCCCTCAAATAACATTATCTGTCCACATATCATATATTCAAGAACAATGTTTTGTCACTTCCAGGTTTTCATCAATAGATATCCTTAGGATATTATCACATGAATTGTCACGTAGAAGAATAATCAAGATGTTAAAATTTATTTTTAAATGAATAAAGTAAAAAGTAGTTGGTTCTAGGATAAAAAATCCAATAGACTCCCACTTGGACTAGATCCAACTGCTAACAACCTTTAACCCATTAACTCTAACATCACATTCATGATTTTTCTGAGATATGCCTTTAGTCATGTGGTCTTCCATGTTCTCTTACATGGACACCATTATCACTGCAACTTTACCCCTTTGATAGAAATCCCTCAAGAGGTGATACTTCTAGATTATGTGCTTTTACTATTGATGTGACCTTGGTTATTTTTCAAGAGACACCGCTATAGTATTATCACAATACAATGCGATTGGATCTTTTCAACTAGGAACCACCTAATTCTCCTAGAAAATGTTTAAAATCTAAAAGGCTTCCACGGCTGCATCAGAAGCCACTATATATTCATAATGCACTATATAATCATAAAAAATTGGTTTCCTTGAACTCTTCCAAAACACAGATCCTCCATTGAGACAGAAAACATATCCACATTGTGACATCATATTGTTCTGATCTGTCTCCAAACCAGTATCAGCATACCCTCTGATGACATGTTCCTCGTCTTATCTATATCCTAGGAATATATCCTTAGGTATTCTTAGATATTTATGGATAGTATTAACATTAGTCCAATATTGTTCTCCTAGATCTACTTGATATCTTCCTACCTTCCTCAGTGCATAAGAATCATCAAGCCTCGTACATAACATGGAAAACATGATGAATACTATTGCCGAAGCGTATAGGATCTTACTCCTTCTATCTTTCCCCCGTTTTTTATGAGGTCGCATTTTCTTAGAAAGATGTAGGTCGTGTAACACTGTAACCTATCCCATCATGGATTGTTCCATACAAGATATCATTAGTATATTGTCAATTTATGTACCCTTACATAGTCCAAGGAGGCTCTTGGATCTATCATGAATGATCTTGCTCCAAAGAATGTAGGATGTTTCACCTAAGTCCTTCATGGAGAAAAAATTGTTCAACCAATCCTCAACTGATAGTAATATTGGTACATCATTACTATTAAGAAATATTTCTTTAACATATACTACTAGGTTAATAACCACATTCCCATAAAACTGCTTATAATCATATGGTTCAAATTCAGTCTTAATTAAACCAAATTATTTTTTGGCTTCATCAAATCGAATGTTCCATGACCAAGATGCTTACATTAATCAATAAAAGAATTTTTGGAAATTGAAAAAACGTTTGTGTTTACCTGGTGTCACAAAAAACTTTGGTGGTGTCATATAGACATCTTTCTAAAGGTCCCCATTAAGGAATGTTGTTTTGACATCAATCTTCCAGATCTCATAGTCATGGTAAGCTACTATGGAAAGTATGATTCGTATGGATTTAAACATGGAAACTAGAGATATTATTTCATCATAGTCAATTCCTTGAAACTGTCAAAATCCTTTAGCCACTAGACTTTATTTATCGGTGCTAACTTTACCTTCCATGTCAAACATTCTCTCGAATACCCATTTTCATCCAAAAGGATTTACATCAACTGGCTCATCGACCCGAACACCAACATGGTTCTGATACATTGTATCCATCTCAAAATTCATAAATTATAGTCATCTTGAATATTTTGAGATTTCTACTACTTCTTTGTAGGATATAGGTTCATCGTTGTCCAAAAATAATGATTCACTATCCTCAGTGACATGGAAACTGATTCTCTCTAGTTCCCTTACCTATCTTGAGCTCCTAAGCAGTACTTGTGTTTCTGGAACATCTTCCACAGGGACCAATTAAACTTGTTCTTATACCAACTCATGTGTATATTGATAATCAACTCCATCGATGTCAATCTTGATGCCACTTTCCTTTTTAGGGCATTCTCTCTCTTAAGAAAAAAATCTTGTCTGGCGATAGTGACATTCTTTTCTAAAGGGTTATTTATGTAATATCATTTTTTCCCTTGGGATATCCTATAAGATACACGTCATGCCCCAGGGTGATACATTTTTTCCAAATATGGCCTTAACAAATGCCTTTCATCCCTATACATCTGTGTGTGCCAAAATGGGTGTCTTTCCATTCCATAACTCATAGGGAATTCTATTTTATGCCTTAGTTGTTACTCATTTTAATGTGTATATTGTTGTTTGTAATTCATATCACCAAAAGTATAATGGAAGATATGCATGACTTATCATCAACCTCCCCAGGTCCAACATGGTTTAGTTTTTCCTTTTACTAACACCATTCCACTGTGGTGTATAAGAAGTGAGCTGAGATAGATTCACATACTCTCGTAGAAGATCGATGAAATCTTGGTTCAGATATTCTCAACCTCGATCTGATCGAAGTTTCTTTATCTTCTTTCCAAGATGATTCTTTACTTCATTAATGAATTCATTAAATTTCTCTAAGGACTCTGACTTATACTTAATTATGTAGGCAGAGTCATATCTACTCAAATCATCAGTAAAAGTAATGAATTAAGAATATTCACCTCAATCTTCTACTACAAATCGTCCACACACATCAGTGTGCACCAATCCTAGAAGCTCTGTGGCCCTTTCACCCTATCCACTGAAAGGCGGATTGATAATTTTACCCTGTAAACAAGTGTGACATATATCAAGTGTTATTATCTCA
The DNA here is from genome assembly GCA_963277665.1 of Viscum album. Classification (NCBI taxonomy): domain Eukaryota; kingdom Viridiplantae; phylum Streptophyta; class Magnoliopsida; order Santalales; family Viscaceae; genus Viscum; species Viscum album. Next base: position 620,571,260 of record OY728131.1, on the reverse strand, counting down.
ATAGATTCTAAATAAAAATCTTGGCCGAGTTTTGTCATGCGCTTCTCGTTTACATGACCGAGACGGCGATGCCACAACTGGGTGATGTATGAGTCATGTGGGTTTGTTTCGTTATTGATTGTAAACACTTGGTTTTCATAATTTAATACATACAACCCATTATTTAAATGTGTCATACCATAACATATATTGTTCTTACAAAAGAGAAAACCCTTATTTCCATATTTAAAAATAAATCCATCCATATACAAACAAGACACAACAATTATTTTCTTTCTAACACTAGGCACATAATAACGATTACGTAAAACTAAAATCATTCCCTTTGGGAATGAGAGATGGAAATCATCAATGGCCAATGAGGCCATCCTCGCACCATTGGCATCTTGAAGATCCACCTCTCCTATGGAAATAATTTTAAATATACTTGGTTCCTACATTTGAATATAGATATGAATCCCACAAGATGTATCTAATTCCCAATGTTTAGAAATGGAAAGATTACACTTGATAAAGAACACATCATTAGTATCCCCACACTAATATGTGTCGTTCCTCTTGCAGTGGACTTGATTTCCACATGAAAAACATACAACCCCTATTTTTTTCCCAACCTATGGATCTTCCCCTTCTTGGTGGGATGGTTCTCAGGGATACAGACCATTTTTAATTACGTGTACCCTTTTCCTTGTACTTCCTTTTCTTATTCACCATAAAGACTGTGGGTTTCCTAAGCCTCATGTCCTTATCTAATTGAAGAATTATGGTCAAAATTTCAGATATACTCTTCTCATTGTTTCCCAAGATATATTTGGCAATAAATCTAGATAAGGTCTTTGGAAGTGATGATGTGATGAGATCCATATGCAACTCATCTTGGAACTTAATCCCTAAGTTGTCCAGGTGTTCAATATAGACAATATTCATGACTATATATGGCCTATCTGGTAAAGAATATCCATGGTTAGTTGTAAAAATAGTGTTGGAGATCTCATATCTCTCATGTCTCGCCTACTATTGATATAGATTCTTAAGGTGAGACATCATTCAATACATGTCCATGTTTTCATTTTTCTTCAAGAGCTCATTAGACATGGATAATAGCATGAAACATTGGACATATGTGGCATCATACTTATTTTTCATAGAGAGATATAGTTCCTCATCACTTTCCTATTTTCTATGCACAATTGGAATAGGCTCCTCCAGGACATACAATTTCCTCTTGTGGAAAAAGATGATGCATAAATGCCTCTATCATTCCTTGAAATTGGTGCCGATGAGAAGGTTTTCTTTATAAAGTATTGTTCCCAATGATATGTTTGAACTCATTTTTCATTCCATTTATATAAATTAAAATGAGAAAATTGTTAGTACTTTATCATGATAAAACTGAGACAAATTAATAAATCAATACTTATTAGTATCCCACTATTTTATCGAAAACCAATAGCCCTCACCATTGACGTCGAAATATTCTATAGACTGAATATTCTAGTGGAACGGATCCCTATTTCCCATCGCATTACCACAAATATTCTAGGTTACGAAACATGAAAGCTTTTTGGTATGCATTCAAAATTCCAACAGCATTAACTTGCAACTCCTTTATCCGCTGAGTGGATTCCCCAATCCTAAAATCCTTTTATTGTGGATTTCCTCAGCTTTTTCCTCTTGGTCATGCCATGTCCTTCTGTGGTAGTCAACCCTTGATCTGAACCAATTAAACTCCACCCAAAACATTGAATTATAATTCATCGATAATTGAAATCCCCCCAACTAGGGTTTGTCAAGCACTTTGAACTCTAGTTTGATTCTAACCGTGATTATGGAAGGCTATACTAACGTAATATTTTTTTAGAGATTTTATCCATATACATAAATTTCATTTTTATTATCAATGCTTACATGATTGTTAATATTAATTGGTATATACTTAAGTGATTAACAATGTCTAAGATAATATTTATGCCTAAGCAGGTCTTATTTTAGTTCTACCTTGCATCCTTGTCTAAATCATTAATTGTGTGATCGTGACAACACAGCCACAATAAATAAACATAGAAACTTATAGAAATAAATAAATGGTATGATCACGTGCTTGTTCTATTGGTTAATTTATCTAGTAGTTGATAAACCAACCCAAGACCTAGGGGATAAACACATTGAACATTTTGGGCCCGTGTTTAAGGCTTTCCACATATCTTCCTTTGTATCTCCTTGGATTGGTATCACCTTATCTTTTACCTTGATCCACCACCACTAGCTTGGGAGCTCCATCCATTACATATTCTTTTATCTCACTCATAGGTGAGGGGTAAAATGGGGTTTTAAGTAAAAGAAACCTTGGACTCTCAGGTCAAACATATTAATGAATAGAAGGACCACATGTCAACAAATGTAATTGAAATAAATAATTTAAAATAAACAATTCAAATAAAAATGTTTTAGTCTCATGATTATCCAAACATGCAATGATATTTACTAATAAATATAACTTGCAATCAATTCATTAATCATTCTTGTTTAAGATAAATCGCACTCGAATAAATTAATTATATTTAATTCATCAATCCATTTATCTTAAATTCTTTTTTTGAATTTCTATGAGATTCCCATGCATCATAATTTTAAACAAATAAATTTATTTGCAATTATCTTTCTATATAACTTTTACATTGGAGGCAACCTTATGAATTCATGTTTATAACTACCCAATGAGTAGAAATGAACATTACATAGAAGTTAAATTAAACACACATATATATAACACTTATCATGTGTTGTGCCACAGAATTACCCCTACAATACGGTATATATATCCAGGCTTTGTATAATATAATAATAAATTTTAAAAAAGCTTTGTTATTTTTATGAGTACATAGTGTGTAGTTATGACTACGTTGTGTATACTTGTGATCACCGTACATCCGAAGTACACACTCAGGGATAGGGTGTGTATATGTAATATTTTAATCTTCAGATTATAGGGCATGTTAAGTGGGACACACATTGTGTATTATTCGCATTACACGATTTCCATCTAGGCAAGCCGTGTACGAGGTATGCCGTCCAACCCAAACACGAAGGGACTACACGTCATGTTCAATGGGCCACACAATGTGTAATCTATAAACTATGTTCCACTTGTTCGTGGTCAACAAATAGTCTTAAACACTTAGATATAATCCATTGACATAGCCTTGTTTTGTGGAACAGTCTGATGCATTGAACCTAGACTACACAGCTTGTACTGCAAAATACATTTTGTGTGTTCTGGTGTTATTTGTCATTGAATGTTTAGAACCTCCATATGTGATCCTCTATTATGTTTTAATCAAAATTAATAGAAAAAATTGTTTCTATAAGGTTCAAAAGAAATGATAGAGGAGGAAAATATCTTGAGATACTGATTTTCAGAACGAATAACATGAATTGAAAAAACTAAATTATTAAATAAATAAATCATCAATGAAAAATAAATAATTATAATCTATGATATTACCCCTTTGATACCACTTGTAGGTTCTGGGCACATTGGAAGCGCGTTGGGGGGTACCAAACTTTAATTATTCCATTAACAATTATAAATCTGAAATCCATCACGATAATAAAATGATGGATCTTCATAATAGAATGAAAAACGAAAGAAATTGAAGGGAGTCCGGAAACCATAAATAGGATCATAAAATGTATGAAATAATTTATTTAATTACAAATACAATAATTCCCTTGATGGAATTCAATCTCCATTGATGTTTCATGTCACGACCCAATGTGATTCGTCACTGAGTCATACAATCCAAGTGTAGGATTCCTCTAGCGGTGATCCAAACTTGCTCCACATATCTATGGATGTCACCGTAGGGATCTCCGGGTGATAGCGCAAAAAACCCTTCACATGCGATTTCCAACATAGATCACCTTGATCCAGTGGGGGAGGATCTATCTTGTAGCAGGAGATTATTCTTGGAAGAAATGAAATTATCTCTTGTATTGAATGATTTCCATAGGCCAGTTGTGCACAAACCCCCCAAAATGGCTACACTAATTAGAATTATATAATTGGGATTTTAATTACATAAAATTATAAAATGAATTAATTACCTGAAAGCATTTATTCATTTAATTTAATTCATAGTTATACCCCATGTATAATAATAACTATTGACTATTATTATTTCTCGACATGCTCCCTGCGAATTACACCTAATATTATTTACTGAAACAAATAATATTATTTCTCAAAAATCCCCAGAAAAACTACATGGTGGGCATATTATATAAATTGTGTGTACTTTTATGTTTTAATTATTTCCTCCCGACTATTTATTAGACCTATAATAATACATATTTATTTCTCTAATAAATATCAATGCATTACTCGCTAATAAATATATTATTTTTCCCATGATATATTCTCTCAAATAACTAGGGTCAAAATAAATGTGATCAATCATCCCTGAATAATTATTTAACCACAATTGGGAATAATCTTTATTCAACTTGTTAAATTAATATTTAACTGAGATACTTTGATATACTTAGTGTGTGACCATCTAGGACACATTCTCATTGGCATTAGGTGGAGCCTGCCTCAAGTCCAAGGTTAGCGTCTAGCAACACGCCAAGGCACCTAGAGATAAAGAAGTTAACACAATAATGACATGTCACATCCTACGAACTCTTACCATGTAATGTAATCCCTTTTTCTCGATATCTCAAATCAAGAGGGTTTCATTCTAGTGCCATCAACCCATGTGCTCGATTATTCTTTATTTGGATTTTTTGAATTTAACTTTCCCATTCCTTACTATGGCCAGGGATTTATTTGGGCTATATCAATTCCATCAAAGGGCATTAGATATCAACTTCCGTTATGAAAACAGAAGGGAAAATCCATTATTTCATTACCTATTAATGATGTGTTACTCGTGACACACCTAATATATCATACCTCACTGCGAATAGTGTGTCTTCATAGTTTTCATCAATACATCTAAGTGTGTGTGATGTAATATCTATTAAAAATAATCTTAATGATTAAGGACCAATACACACATCCGCAAATAAGAACATCTAATGACACTATGAAATGTGGATTTCTTTATGGCGGGTCTAGTTCTCATAATATCCTCATGGGTATTACCAAGGGCACAAACCAAGAGAAGGTGCCTCAAATTTTTATAAGTCCTCACCCCTAATGGCATGTATTATTTGTTTACCCCAAATAACATCATCCAACCATATAACATATATTCTAGAATAGTGTTATGGAACGTCTAGGTTCTCATCATAGTAAGGATCTACTATAAACCTTTAATTAAATTTCTATCTTTATGACATTCTCACATGCATTGTTATGTAGAAGAACAGTCAAGATGTGATAAGGTATTTATTAATAAATAAAGTACAAAGTTGTTGGTTCTAGGACACCAACCCAAACAGATGCCACTTATTAAATAATTGGTTAACCATTTAAATTTAGTTAATATAAATGGTTTCCCTATGATTATATGGTTTCTGTGACAACAACCTAAATTATGTAAAATTTTGTAAAGGAATCCCAAATAAATATGAATGTATCTTTTTCCCTATTATGTGATGTAACATGTTTGTGGACACAATTGTGTTCTTCATGTTGGATATTATGAAATGATGGACGGAATATGACTGTGATGTTATATTTGGGTGGTAGTGGATGATATGTTTTATGATGTGGGGATGTGATTGTGGTAAAGTTATAATGGTGAAATGGGGAAACGATGGTTGTTGTGGTATGGTTTTTCCATAGAGATATGAAAATAAATAATGGATTTGAATTGGTGATTTTGTGGGATTATTATTAAGATGGTAACTGGTTTTTTCCCACTTTCTCTATGTTGGTTATTTTATTTTAGTGAATTAATTCTTGTTTCATGTGAAAAACTAGAACTAAAGTGGAATATATGTTATTAGATAGAATCCAGAAAAATAGATTATTTGAAATGTAACGTAGAATTTGAATACATATTGAATGAAATATCATAGTCTAGAATTTAATTATCAAAATTTTGTTAATATGGGATTATCCTATATTTTTTAAATCTATTAAGTAGTTAAATAGGTATTTAATGTATAATGTGACTTATGTTTTCTATTCTTGACCTATTGTATTGTGCTTATTTTTTTCTGATTAGTTCTATTATATATACCCATGTGTTAATGTAATTAATATGGTATGTTAATATTTTAAAATGGGCATGTTTAATGATAGAATTGATAATGGGTTGTGATGTGCAATTTGTTAATGTTTATTAAAAACTAATGGGTAGGAAACATTAAATAAGATATCTTTTAGTGTGAAAGGAGATTTCTAAAGTATATTGATTACACAAATTAAAGTGTCTCATAATGTGGGATTTATTAATAAAATAGAAACATTGGAATATGGCATAAATATGTAATATGAATAGTTGATCAGGTTTTGTTTTTTTATGTTCATAAATTTAGAGGTGGAAATGATTGTGTGGATTCATTGAGACGGTTAGTTCTAGTTATAAACCCAGAGGATGGGGTTGAGTGTTGTTCCTCTATAAGTATATTCATTTTATGTTCTCATGATTTCTATAGGCACCCCACCCTAATTGAGAAATATATTCTAAACTCCCCCATCATCATTTGGGAGGGTGTCTTTCCCAAACATCCTAGTGGGGGATTGATGGTTGGCCACGTTCTATTCCATACTCCCTCTTGTAGGTGGTGGTAGCCCTATATTTTTTAGGATGTTTTTTTGTGAGACCCGTGTGTGTGTGGTTGACTTTTGTTTTCTTATGTATCTTTGGAATGATATGAATTATTCTTTCCCATGTATCTTCAAGATTATATATTTTGTTCTTTATCGAGAGTCTTTAGTATGAGATGTGGCCCATGGCCTAGTTGATAGGATGAGATATGGTTTATGGACTAGGTTTCTATGGGAGGTATATGATGTGGCTTATGGACCAGGTGACATGATGGTTTATGGTTGGTGGCCCATGTTTCTATGGGAGGGATGATATGTGGCTCGTGAAGCAGGTGACGGTAATAGCTATGGTGTGTGTGGCCCAGGTGTGTGTGGGCGAGTTGTGATGCGGTTTGTGGACCCGGTGTCTATAGGTATGATTTCATATGTTTTGACTCCAAGGTTTATATTGGTGGGATTTGGTCTATCTCATAGGCCAGATGATGGGGTGAGATGTTGTTTGAGGGGCTCAGGTGTGTTCGTGCGGGTTGTGATGTAGTTTTCTAGAAAGAGGTTGGAGCACGAGGACATTTTCCATTTAGAAGTAGTGGCTAAACATGTTGAAAATATTGTGGGGAAAAATAATCATATTTTGGCAATATATTACATTATTTGGATGCCTTATTTTGTGCTCGATCCTTAGGGAGGATAGGATTGTGGATAGTATACCAGTTTAGGTTCTATTTGATTCTACTACTTTCACACGGTTACATTAGTATGGTCTTATACCATGTTCATGATAAACATTGGTTTTCATATGGAGCATACTTTTATGCTCATTATACATATAAAAAACAATTTTTAGGTTTTTAAGAAGACTTTCTAGACCATGATGTACATTTCTAATTCATATGTCTAGATATTTTTCAAAGTAATTGACCTTAACTTTTGTTCTTTGGGGATTTCATTTGGATGATTTTATATCTATTAGTTTTGTTTTATACATGGATTGTGTAAAGGTTTGGATTTACATTCTATATGCCATATATTTTGTTACGGTTGATTCATCGAATATTAAGATCTTGTTTTATTATAAAGGGTAATGCCTACCATATTATGATATATTTGTACCATTGGTTCTAGTGGAAAAGTTAGGGCCTACTGGAGGTAGGACATAGTGGAAATTATCTCTATTTTTTCATTTCCATTTGAAGAGGAGTATCTTTGGAGAGAGGGGTCATGACACTTAGCCACAAAATCATAACATTTGAATAAAATATATGTTTTGGGTATACATATAATCCTATAAAAACATTTACTTAATCAATTCTCACTTAAGAAATTATCATAGTTAAATGGTTTCACTCTCTAATCCATCACATCCTTAGTCTAGGTTTACTCCAAAAACTACTACAGTGGAAAATGTCCCTTAATTATCTTCGTTTACACCCCAATTTTATTCCATTTTGTCTCAAGACATATCCATTATTACTCAATGCATTGGACTAATATATAATTTTAGTCCCACCCAAAAGATATTAATAATTCAATCAAATGAGTTTCGTAAGATAATAAACCATTAATCATATATCATAACTTATGGAAAGGAAATGATTTTTAAAAAAAAAATCAACATTTCATTATATATGAACCTATGAAAAAATGGGTTTCATAAACATATCATCAACATAATCATAAAAAACAATATTATAATAAGGATGGTATCCCATAATTTTATCACTATTAATTCATAATTAACATCAATGGATGTTATCATAAATTATAATTCTTTTAAATTATCAATTGATATTTTTCATCAAAAAAATACCATTTTTATTTTAGAATCAATGATTTAAAATCGAAAAAATTCATAAATATTAAAGAAAATTTTACATGAAAATAATATTGGTTACCTGTAAAGTAATAATCAATTTGTTAAGTGGTCATAGTATTATGAAATTCCATTCATGTTGTGCACATTGAAACAAATATTCCTTTCTTGTTTTTTAACAAGTAAAAAGTAAATCATTCTGAAAACCAAAAGAATATTATTTTTAAAGAAATTTATAAAAAATTAACGTGTCGATATGGATTTATTAATTATTATAGAATGTAAATATCCTTGAAAATATGTTTAGGAAAAATGGATATGGAATACAAAACTTTTTCAAACAAAGTGAAATATAATTTCAGTTTCCCATAAAAATTATTTCTATCTATTAAGTAATTATAGGGAGGAAATTGAAATTAAAACATGAAATATATTGAAATAAATAGAGAAAAATAAAATTCATATGATTTTTGAGATTTATCTCGTAATATTTCATCTTCATATACATTATCCTAAACAATTTTGATAAATAATGTGATCATATAATAAATCTTTTACCTTAAGATATCCTTTCATTAAAAGATCCCAATCTTCTTTTATAATATATTTAAATATATGGTAATTATATAAAATAACCATGTTAGAAATTATAATATCATAAATTATCCACTTATAACATTTCAATTATAATTTTTTGACAATTCCCTATTAAAATCATTGTTTCGGACTGTATATAATTTCGATTTTCAAGAGAATTTTAGATTAATAGTACATATCGTTTTACATTTATCATAGTTCCATAATCACCATAACATTAATCAATATATAAATGTTATATATATTCATTATACTTATATTTATATCCACCCATTTAAGGTATATATTGGAAAATAAATTGCATTATTCATTAATATAGTAGCTCATATGTACACGTGAATGTTGTTTTCACTTTTTGATGGTTGGAAAGAAAGGAAGGTAAAAAAATAGCAATTAAAGTTAATTACTCTATCATATAAATCATATATTTCCAAAAAATATATCATCAATACCATCTATGTAATGTAGAAATGAATCAATTCAGTTAGTAGAGGCGAGAGGCCACACGTACAAACTTGTGATGTTATTATTTATTAATAGATTGGAAGGTAACAAAGTATATATAATATTATAATTAAAAATAAAAAAAATAATTATCATAAAAAAACTTCACCCATCATAATTACCATCCTTTAAAGCTGTTTATTGGAAATTTATTACATTGTAACATGGAGGGGGAACACTACATATACACACAATTGATGCATTCTTTTCCCATTAGATGGAATATAGGGTTGATATTGTTGGTTAAATAATCATAATGAAATATTATTATATTTAAGATACTTGATATATTATTTTATGATGAATTAAACATATTTATATGAGGTATGAGAAGATATAAATTGATAGAGGTTGGGTAAGAAAATTACCTTTTCCTGAGTGTGCATCCTTTAGATTATTTTTAAAGACACTTGAAATATACAATTGAGAATTACATTAAATAAAATTAGTATTAATGAATTTTTATAAGATAATTGGGTAGATTATATAAAATATATAGGGATAAATTTTTTGATATGAAGATAAAAATGGTGTACTTTTTTAAGTGAGTGGGGGGACACTCTTGGAATTTCTGAGAATAATAAAATATAATAAATTCATTTCTAATTTTAATGCATCCAAAGGGACCTATATTCAATGGTGACATAATATAAGGTTGTTATATTTCCATATAATAGGACATAGAAAACTATAATTTGAAATATTACCCCAATATCCTAGTTTAACCCCGGATAAACACGTTTTAATTTTATCTACTGTAAAAAAACCTTTCCTTAGTTACTATTTATAACGAATGAAAATTTAGTTTAATTTATTATATAATATTAATTATTATGATTCAACAAATTTAATTCATTTTTATCAAATTCAAATAACAAAAACGGTATAGTTTAACTTAAAATTAAACACGAAAAACCCGATCAAATCGAGTTTTCCAAAAAATTCATAAAAATAAATAGTTTATGTACAAAAAAATATAAAAATGATTAAAATTACCAAAAATGTCTTAATATAAATATAATTGAAAAAATTCTACTATTAGACCCATTTTAAAAAAATGGAACATTGTGAATAATTTAAATGAAACTGTAGTTTTTGTAACACCCCAGGTAAATAAAAATATGACATTTTCATATTTATCAATATTAGTGAATCAAATGTTAATATTAATATAAAGGGAACAATATGCTTGATGGCGTACCCAATACGCAACAACTAGTTTCTTTGAAATCTTATGTTGCACTCTAATAATAAAATAATATTATTATAAATGGTACTTAACACCTACCTGTTGTAATGGCGGGAATGAACAGAACTAACTACAAAATGATTATATATGTTTGTCAAATATATTATCTTTTATCCAATAAATTATAGAGGCTTAAAATGTGAATGAATCCAATTTTAAGCGTAAATATTACAATATTCTTTAAAAGGTCGATTAACAGCCTTTTGATGGAAACCCCTTTTTAAATCCAATTTTTGACAATTTTATATATAATATTTGACCAAATAAAATCCTTCATTATAATCGAAACATTAGAATTTACTTTGTGTATGTTTTTGTTATTTTTTTTCGATAAATTTCATTTTTAATGAAAAAGTGAAAAATGTTGTATTTTAATTCAAATCCTCTTTTTAATCTAGTTTATTTATATGATTACATCATATTTTGAATTGTTTTTAAAGTTAAATTATAATATATTTTTACCATTTAATCCAATGGTGGTCATTGGAATTAATTTCACTTTGAAATTGGACTTAAACTAGTGACAATCTTTTAATAGATATTGTTTCTTAAAAACAAGCTATTTTTTTGACAACAGGAATTAATTTTTAAATTAATTAATGAAACTTATATGTTATGAATTTTTTAAAATAGAAATCAATTTTGAATTCGGAATATCAAATATATCTTCGGGTGAATTTTTGGTATTTTTCTGAAAAGCTTCAATTTTTGATGAATAGTGAAACCACTAAGTGGTAGTTAAAAAACTGATTTTTTCGTATAATTGAAACATTACCACTTCTGTGATTTGATTTTCAAAAAACCGACATACATGGTATTTATTAGTAATTAAAATTTGGTTCAATGGGATGAAAATAATTTTTTGGTGAATAGTATCTTTTAAGTTTAATTAATCGTGATTAAAGGTAATTGGTGTAATATAAGGTAAAAATAATGTTATAATAATATGAAATTATCTTGACACATGTCCTACCCTTATTTTATTAGTCATGGACGACCAAGACAATCCATGGCTCAACTTGGGGACCCCATGGAGCCACTTGGGTAAGAAAATGACATTAACAACTTTTTATTTAAAGTTAAAATAAAAATGTCACAAACATGTATTGTTTTACTAAAAAAAATTACATGGGGTTATACAAGTCATATTTTTTACTATAAATAGTCATTAGAAATCTAAAAATATTTCCTAAATCATAGAATTTTTTTATAATTAAATAAATTTATTTATACATGACACCATGATGATGCAAGGATTACCTCATTAATGAACTATTTAAATAAAATGAAATGATAATGTAAAATATAAGGTATAAACTTGTCAAAAATCTATTTTATGGGTTTATTTAGAACCCTTATCACCTTATCCAAGAAATATATCTTTTTTCGACCTTTAAAATCCGAAAAGAATTGTAAATTAAAGTGACATTTCATGACTTTCCAAGAGTGCCCCTCCTCCTAATAAAAGGCCCCCACCTCTACCTCTTTACCCACACCTCTCAAGCCATTGGATCGGCCAAAATCTACTCATTTTATCTCTCCACATACCTCTCTTAATCATATAATCCTTCCCTTATGCAGAAATACTTTCAAGAAACCCTTTTGGTTCCAACCAAGGGGAGTTACCCGATTTAAAGGTAAAGTCTTCCCTAAGGTTCTTTTGTTTTATTTTGCTTCTCCAACCCCCTAAACTCTTTTTATTCCTTTATTTTGTAACAATAAAAGTATATTCAATATACTAGGATTTTTTTATGAGAATTATTCGAGCTACACTTACACACACCTTCATCTAATGGTTAAAGAACATATTTTTTCCGTGGATGGTGAATTACTGCATCAAGAAATGATGATTGTTCTATCTTCTCCTACCACCTCTCACGGGGGACATTATGATGGCACTATTTTTATTTATTATATATATTATATTTATTTTCTCTATATTATTCTTTATTTTAAATTTAATACATACCTTTATGCTTTGCATGTTGTCCAAATGCGATAATTTCATTAGAGGAAGTGTGGACTATCGCCCCCTCAAGTGATGTGACTCCTTCGTGGAATACATGGAATGTATAAAGAATGAAATTGATGAACTTATGTGACCTATATAAAATATATATTATACTGGAATTATAATATATATATATATATATCTCATTTAGTTTTAATTCCATTAATGTGCCAAAGAAATGAAAGTAGCGTTCATGCGTACGTACGGCCTACCGTCTCCATTAACGGTGCATTTCATTATTTTTATCTCCAAATGTTATGTAATTGTATAAAATTAATATATACTGTATATATATGATATTTAAATATTTAATACTATTTTTGAGGTGATTTAATTATAACTACATGGACAATTCTTTTCAAACAAGTTCATTTTTGACTCATGTACCGAACATCGACAAAAATGTCTGATATGAACTCGCATAATTAACTAATTATTATAACATTATAACATGTGATATAAATTGTATAATAAACATTAAATTATGTCATTAAGAAATTATAAATTGACCAAATTTTATTATTCAGGAATATAAAGAAATGAACAAGACAAGTCGGACTTGAGGTAAGTGATCCTACCTCTCTCTTTCTTTTTATGTACGCTCTTTTATGTCATTTCTTTTAAACTCCTATTTATTATATTGGGGGATGTTATTTTATATTTATATTACTGTAAATTTTATGTTCATATGATGAGAGACACTATTTTATTTCATCAATCCATTTTTTTGGAATTTTTAAGTGGCGTTGTTAGGCTGCCGAGTTTTCGTAAGGGATTTTTCATGCCACTTTTATTCTTGTGAGATTTATGCTACATTAGCCACTATTTCCTTTGAGTGGTGTATTGTAACAACCCGAGATTTTATGAAAAATATTATTTTTAATTTTATTAATGTTTTGTGTTGTACGCTACACCAAAAGGAGCTTACACAATACGCATCCTTGACTTGCCTTGCATTACACGCAATCACAACCTTCCTCGATAGCGTGTGTAGTACGCAATACTGAGTTTCACGAAACAACGATATGCTATTAAAATATTATTAAAACTAGTCGTTATGAATAGTAATAACCACTTTTTAAATTTTAGAAATTTTAACTCTCAAAATGGACTTCATTTTTGGATTCGGAGTATCGAATTTAGCCTAAGGTGAAATTTTGGTACTTTTCGGATAACTTTCATATTCTAATGAATAGTGAAAATTACTAAATTATAATTAAAAAAAACTTTTTTAATCGAAATAATTAATAGTGATAAATTATTAATTTGAGTGGTTTTAAAGTATATTTAGAATATATTTTTACAATTTAATACAATGTTGGTCATTGGTTGTAATTTCACATTTAAACCAGACATAATCAAGTGTCAATCTTTTGATAGATTTTGTTTCTTAAAAAACACGCTATTTGTTTTAACAGCGGGATTTAATTATAAAATTAATTAATGCAACTTCTATGTTATGAATTTGGTAAAATAGACTTCATTTTTGAATTTGGAATATGAAATATAGCTTAGGATGAAATTTTGGCATTTTTCTGAAAAGTTTCAATTTTTGATGAATAGTGAAACCACTAAGTGGTAGGTTAAAAACGGAATTTTGCATAAAACTTAATTTTACCGCTTCTGTGAATGGAATTTCGAAAATCCGAGAGACACGGTTAATATCAAGGACTAAAATGTGGTTCAATGAGATGAAAATAATTTTTTGGTGAATAATAACTTTTTACTTTTTACCGCGGTTAATGGTAAATAGGGTAACTAAGGGTAAATATGATATTAATATTATCCTAACACATGTCTTAATTCTATTGGACAAGTGTAATTCGACCAAAAACAAACTTAGGAATAAAATATGACCATTTAGGCCCACTTGGATTAGATTAGGACATTTATTATTAATTTATTTAAAGAAGAGTTAAAATAGTTAAAATCAAAGTTTAATAAGTAAATCACTTTTAATATGGGGTTACACATAAGATAAATTCGATTGTAAATATTCATTAGAAAGCTAAAACGATTTCCTACATGATGGTATTTTATTTTTAATTTTTAGAAAATAAATAATTTAATTTATTTATGACACAATGATGATGCAGTAATTATCTTACTAATGAAATATTGACATAATTGATAATATAAATACCAAAATAAATGTAATTTAAGACTTTTTATGAATTAAAATAATTTTATAGGTTACTATGATATATTAGTGTTGATTTAATCAACTTTGTGCGAAAATATAATTCCGTTATGACTTTCACAAAAATCATATATCAAATAGTGTCAAAATTGACACAAAATAGTTTTTAAATCAAATATTATATTATTAATTGTTATCTTATTCCTAAAAATCTAAGGTTCGGCCAAATTACTTAGATAGGGATATATATATTAATAATAAACAATTTGGGGTTCGTTTGTCATGTTATAGTAAGTGTATTAACCATATAGTGAAAGAAAACAAAAAGACATGGTAAAAGTTAAATTATTTAACTTAGAGTTAAATCTAATTGATAAGGTTAAAATAATACCCTAAACATGTCTAAATCCTATTGGTTGATAGTATTTCGACCCATCCCCACATTATCTTAGAAATAATACCCTTTGGAACCATTATAAACCGATTTTGACTTTAATATAAAATAATATTTTGAGATATTCCTAAGGTGCCCCTCTCCTCCCTTATAAAAGGGCACCTCCTCCCCCTTCCTCCACACACCAAATTGAGCACTCAAGCTCGGCCAACCCCTGCCATTTTCTCCTCTCCACTTCCCTAGAATAATCCTAGAGGTCCTGGTCTTCTTCAAAGACCAATCTTAGTTCCTTAAGTGGAGGATTCAAAGAGGCGTTCCAAAGAAGAGGTAATATCCATTACCGATCTTTTCAATTTCTTTCTTCTCCAACTTCTTCTTCTTTATTTGTTTCATGATAATGTAATAACATCAGTATTACTTACATACTGATATGTTATTATAAATATGAAACAACCCTAATTCGCCTTCTATCCATCCTACGGAAAAATGAAATCACCGCGTGTGCGTACGTACGGAATACCGTCTCCACGCCGTGGTGTAATTTATTTTTCCACCATCACCTTAATAGGATGGGTATAATGGTGTAATGAGTAACTATATATGATTATTATAAAGTGATATTGATACTGAAATAGTATACATACACTTCAACACAATTCCACAACCATTAGAATGATATCATCGCTCGTGCGTACGTACGGACTACCGTCTCCACGACGCGATGAGATTCATTCTCAATGATTAACCATTCATGATTAATTATAAAGTATATATTATATGTACTAATGAAATATATGACATAATAATGATACTGGAATTATTTATATTTATATGTATGTCATCTACTTAATTCCATTCAATTCAATAAGGAAACGAAAACAACGTTCATGCGTACGTACGGACTACCGTGTCCATGAACGGTGTATTTATTTTCATTTACTGATTTATTATATATGTATATTCTGAATATATATATATATAAATCATGTTTTATATTCTGGAATTAAGTAATCATGATCTAAGTAATCATATGAATGATTACAAGTTAAAAACACGAACGACAAATGAAACGATTTTACCCAAAACGCTACTTTAACATGAATTTACAAAAGACCGGGTAATATTAAGCCATAAGAGAACCATATATGATATAATAACTATGAATATGATTCTGTAATAAGTCAATAACATCATGTAAATCATTATACAGGCGGTTCGGACACGTACAAAGCAAGTCGGACCTAAGGTAAGGGAAATATCACAATCTCATTTTTATCCGAGATTGTTTGTACATTGAAATTTACTGGGGTGTATTTTATTATCCAAATACATTCTTCCTCAATATGTAATATTATTTCCATCCACCTACAATTGTTTAAATCCAATTTTACCCTTCGATGAGTTTTTAGTAAAGGATATTAAAGGAATCTTTTTTTTGTTTTTCGTACGAGGTACTTTTTGACTTTTCTGACAAAAGTACGAAGAATGTTTTTTTTAACTTATACGGCACGAACGGATTTTTACGGTTTTATAAAGCCTTATTTTCATGAACCTTCCTCCAAAATATTTCATGACTATTTTCAATAAAATCTCTTTCTTTTAAAATTGCATGATGTTTTGTGAAAAGAAATTGATTTTGAAGAAGAAAGGATATTTTCCTCAAGAATTCAATTCCAGTGTTTTATCAAAATTATTTTCCATCTAAGATAATAAAGGGTTCTGTTTCTATCCATATTTTTACATTGATTTGACTATGTTGTGATGGAATTATGTTTATGAATTCCTTTATCTTATATGAATGGTTTTATGATGTCATGTTGTTTAAGAATCCCATTTTTATTACATGGGTTATGCAATGATGTATGATTTATGATTTTGTGGCACACATAAGAATGGTATCATTATGAGATGGGTGGGACCTATATCTCCCTCCAATGCATTGGGTAAATATTTTATATCTCATGAGATAGACATGGCTGAAATGGTAGGTTATACCGGTTCAATGAAACAGGACTGAAACGAGGGTTACTCGATTCAGAAAGGGACTTTGTCCACTAAGATAGTCTTGGAAATGAGTATTGACTAACAAGAAATGATTTTCTATGATTATGTGTGTATGCCACAAAGTTTCATGTTTTAAGTTATGATTATTGGGATTTCATTTCACTACTATGATTTATCCCATGTTATGAAATTATGCTCTCTTTTGCAGGTTAAGATTTCCAAAAGTTATGTTCTTATGAATATGATGTGATTGATTTTTCTTTTGTTTACCCTTACTGAGCATTTGATCTCACCCTTTTATGTTTTCTTTTCCCCAGGATATAAAGAAAGGTTTTAGGTAAAAAAAATGGAAGATCTTTATGGGAGATATTGAAGATCTTTCACCACGATTAGAAGATTACGTTCCGAGTTTCCAAAGACACTAAACTATTACGATCCTTATGTGTCTGTTTTTGTTATGTACTAAGTATTCCGCAAAAGTAATGTAATGTCCATGTACGTCAGGCTTCGGGTCTCTACAGTTGGTATCAGAGGAAAGGTTTAGTCAACCTTTGGAAACTAGGATGCGAAAACGTTAGTGAGATCCCTAGAGATATTTCTAAGGTATGTCTAGGGATGTCCCTAAGGATAAGTATACGTATAAGATACAGTCCTAGAACTATGGTAACGATCATAGAATTTAACCTAAGAAGTTAGATATTGAGGATACTCCCCCTTTATAATGTTGTTTTCCCTAGCATGATTTTTTCCTCTCACACTATTCTTTTTGGGTTTTAGAAAATAGCTGGAAACAAGATGATTCACAATAATGGAGGATAAGATGGACAATGGAATGATATTCTTCATAATGAAATGGGATTTGGAATTCCAAACATCATTATTATGCCGAATCAGAAATCTCATAATATGATCAATAAAGTAAAATTTGGTAAGTTTCCTGACTCGGCTAATAAGAGAAAGATGGAGTTCCATGATGATCATAGAGGAAAGAAAGTTCAATTTCCCCTATGTAAATCATGTGGAAAGAGGCATCAAGGAGAATGTTTCAAAGGAACTGGGAGATGCTTTGGTTGTGGAAAAGAAGGACACAAAGCAAGTAAGTGCAAAGGAAAAGGTTCGGTTAACACCATGGATGAGGATAATGGTATTGCTACGACATCAACAATGGTTAAATGCTTTAAATGTGGAATGTACGGGCATTATGAAAACCAATGCCCTAAGGGAAAGTATCATGAAGAGAATCAGTATGGTTGTATGGGAAGTATTTATGTTGATGATGATGAAGAGACCACAAATGATATGTGAGATGAAAGAATTGTTGAAGCTCAGTCAATGGTTTAGGAATGTAGTGGAATGATTACATGTTTATCATGTGTAATGTTGTATAAGTAATCTCATGGAATAAAGAGACGTCTAAGGATTGTTACACTGTTTTCTTTCCTTACGTTTTGAAATTGTATGATGAATGGTACCAGTAACCATGTAAGGTTATTCAGATACTTTTGGAAAGTAGATGATATGTGCATAATGAAAGCATAAGAAGATAATGTGATGTTTGATTGTATTCATGAGCTCATGATTGATATAAGGACAAAGTGATATCATGGTTTGAGTATATAGAATTTTGAGGATTTTGGTATGTGGAAAGTGTTAACTTTTAACTGCATTCAAGTTTTCACTAAGGTTCAATGGATATTCAAGAGTATACATAATTAAGGACTTTGAATGTTTGGAATGTGACCAACAAAACGTATCTTATGATATATGGGGTTCAACAATGGTATTAAATCTCTAGTAATCGTTTTCACTATGTTATGAGAATGGACTGCAGTATTATGGATAAGCCTAAAGATTGGAATGGATTATGTTAGACATAAGTTAGTATTGTTTAAGGATAGAATATTTTCAATATTTTTGATGAGATGTTATAGTAATAAAAAAAAGGGACAACCTGCAGGACGGGCGACAGCCCATCGCGTCGGACAAGGCTGTGGGGATCAAACCCACAACCGAAGTGCGACTGGCCTTTATTCCCTACCACTGGCCTACAGGAAGTCCCTGTTTAGTAGAAACTAGTTTTATTATATTAAACAGTATAATATATGAAGTATAAGTCCATTTTAGGAACCATATATGATAAATCTCACTATAGAATGACTTATGTAACCTTTTGTTTGAGACAGATGGAATGACCCGTCATTCTATCACATAATCTGATAACACTTCACGAATAACAAATTCAACGTCATTTATTTAAGAGATGAAGTGGAAATTGTTAAAGGCACGAACAACAGTAAGATTGTACCAAAATAAAGTAAGTATTTATTCTAATTCAAATTCTTTAACTTTAGGGAAACGATCTTGAAAACCAAAAATGTTGTCCTAGTGCTCTTATATCTGATAAATCAGATGGTACCTTAGATCGTCAAAAATTTATGGCTTTGTGATTGCTGGCTTTTCCATAGCCATGTTCTCTACCACTCTCTATCAGAACATGATGGTTAGATTTCACTTCCATACCCATATTTTCACCTATGTGGAAACCCAGTGATTAGTTTATTTGGGTAACCGTTACGTTTCATTCTTTTGTTTTTAAAGATTGGTTTTGATATTCCTTTTTACGATGTCGGTTTCTATTAAAGAAACTTTCGAATAGTAAACCATTTATAACCCCGACGAATTTCGAGGGCGAAATTCATTTTAAGGGGGGTAGAATGTAACAACCTGAGATTTTATGAAAAATATTCTTTTTAATTTTATTAATGTTTTGTGTTGTACGCTACACCAAAAGGAGCTTACACAATACGCATCCTTGACTTTCCTTGCATTACACGCAATCACAACCTTCCTCGATAGCGTGTGTAGTACGCAATACTGAGTTTCACGAAACAACGATATGCTATTAAAATATTATTAAAACTAGTCGTTATGAATAGTAATAACCACTTTTTAAATTTTAGAAATTTTAGCTCTCAAAATGGACTTCATTTTTGGATTCGGAGTATCGAATTTAGCCTAAGGTGAAATTTTGGTACTTTTCGGATAACTTTCATATTCTAATGAATAGTGAAAATTACTAAATTATAATTAAAAACAACTTTTTTAATCGAAATAATTAATAGTGATAAATTATTAATTTGAGTGGTTTTAAAGTATATTTAGAATATATTTTTACAATTTAATACAATGTTGTTCATTGGTTGTAATTTCACATTTAAACCAGACATAATCAAGTGTCAATCTTTTGATAGATTTTGTTTCTTAAAAAACACGCTATTTGTTTTAACAGCGGGATTTAATTATAAAATTAATTAATGCAACTTCTATGTTATGAATTTGGTAAAATAGACTTCATTTTTGAATTCGGAATATGAAATATAGCTTAGGATGAAATTTTGGCATTTTTCTGAAAAGTTTCAATTTTTGATGAATAGTGAAACCACTAAGTGGTAGGTTAAAAACGGAATTTTGCATAAAACATAATTTTACCGCTTCTGTGAATGGAATTTCGAAAATCCGAGAGACACGGTTAATATCAAGGACTAAAATGTGGTTCAATGAGATGAAAATAATTTTTTGGTGAATAGTAACGTTTTACTTTTTACCGCGGTTAATGGTAAATAGGGTAACTAAGGGTAAATATGATATTAATATTACCATAACACATGTCCTAATTCTATTGGACAAGTGCAATTCGACCAAAAACAAACTTAGGAATAAAATATGACCATTTGGGCCCACTTGGATTAGATTAGGACATTTATTATTAATTTATTTAAAGAAGAGTTAAAATAGTTAAAATCAAAGTTTAATAAGTAAATCATTTTTAATATGGGGATACACATAAGATAAATTCGATTGTAAATATTCATTAGAAATCTAAAAAGATTTCCTACATGATGGTATTTTATTTTTAATTTTTATACAATAAATAATTTAATTTATTTATGACACAATGATGATGCAGTAATTATCTTATTAATGAAATATTGACATAATTGATAATATAAATACCAAAATAAATGTAATTTAAGACTTTTTATGCATTCCAATAATTTTATAGGTTACTATGATATATTAGTGTTGATTTAATCAACTTGGTTCGAAAATATAATTCTGTTATGACTTTCACAAAAATCATATATCAAATAGTGTCAAAATTGACACAAAATAGTTTTTAAATCAAATATTATATTATTAATTGTTATCTTATTCCTAAAAATCTAAGGTTCGGCCAAATTACTTAGATAGGGATATATATATTAATAATAAACAATTTGGGGTTCGTTTGGCATGTTATAGTAAGTGTATTAACCATATAGTGAAAGAAAACAAAAAGACATGGTAAAAGTTAAATTATTTAACTTAGAGTTAAATCTAATTGATAAGGTTAAAATAATACCCTAAACATGTCTAAATCCTATTGGTTGATAGGATTTCGACCCATCCCCACATTATCTTCGAAATAAGACCCTTTGGGACCATTATAAACCGATTTTGACTTTAATATAAAATAATATTTTGAGATATTCCTAAGGTGCCCCTCTCCTCACTTATAAAAGGGCACCTCCTCCCCCTTCCTCCTCAGACCAAATTGAGCACTCAAGCTCGGCAAACCCCTGTCATTTTCTCCTCTCCACTTCCCTAGAATAATCCTAGAGGTCCTGGTCTTCTTCAAAGACCAATCTTAGTTCCTTAAGTGGAGGATTCAAAGAGGCGTTCCAAAGAAGAGGTAATATCCATTACCGATCTTTTCAATTTCTTTCTTCTTCAACTTCTTCTTCTTTAGTTGTTTCATGATAAAGTAATAACATCAGTATTACTTACATACTGATATGTTATTATAAATATTAAACAACCCTAATTCGCCATCTATCCATCCTACGGAAAAATGAAATCACCGCGTGTGCGTACATACGGAATACCGTCTCCACGCCGTGGTGTAATTTATTTTTCCACCATCACCTTAATAGGATGGGTATAATGGTGTAATGAGTAACTATATATGATTATTATAAAGTGATATTGATACTGAAATAGTATACATACACTTCAACACAATTCCACGACCATTAGAACGATATCATCGCTCGTGCGTACGTACGGACTACCGTCTCCACGACGCGATGAGATTCATTCTCAATGATTAACCATTCATGATTAATTATAAAGTATATATTATATGTACTAATGAAATATATGACATAATAATGATACTGGAATTATTTATATTTATATGTATGTCATATACTTAATTCCATTCAATTCAATAAGGAAACGAAAACAACGTTCATGCGTACGTACGGACTACCGTGTCCATGAACGGTGTATTTATTTTCATTTACTGATTTATTATATATGTATATTCTGAATATATATATATATAAATCATGTTTTATATTCTGGAATTAAGTAATCATGATCTAAGTAATCATATGAATAATTACAAGTTAAAAACACGAACGACAAATGAAACGATTTTACCCAAAACGCTACATTAACATGAATTTACAAAAGACCGGGTAATATTAAGCCATAAGAGAACCATATATGATATAATAACTATGAATATGATTCTTTAATAAGTCAATAACATCATGTAAATCATTATACAGGCGGTTCGGACACGTACAAAGCAAATCGGACCTAAGGTAAGGTAAATATCACAATCTCATTTTTATCCGAGATTGTTTGTACTTTGAAATTTACTGGGGTGTATTTTATTATCCACATCCATTATTCCTCAATATGTAATATTATTTCCATCCACCTACAATTTTTTAAATCCAATTTTACCCTTCGATGAGTTTTTAGTAAAGGATATGAAAGGAATCTTTTTTTTTGTTTTTCGTACGAGGTACTTTTTGACTTTTCTGACAAAAGTACGAAGAATGTTTTTTTTAACTTATACGGCACGAACGGATTTTTATGGTTTTATAAAGCCTTATTTTCATGAACCTTCCTCCAAAATATTTCATGACTATTTTCAATAAAATCTTTTTCTTTTAAAATTGCATGATGTTTTGTGAAAAGAAATTGATTTTGAAGAAGAAAGGATATTTTCCTCAAGAATTCAAATCAAGTGTTTTATCAAAATTATTTTCCATCTAAGATAATAAAGGGTTCTGTTTCTATCCATATTTTTACATTGATTTGACTATGTTGTGATGGAATTATGTTTATGAATTCCTTTATCTTATATGAATGGTTTTATGATGTCATGTTGTTTAAGAATCCCATTTTTATTACATGGGTTATGCAATGATGTATGATTTATGATTTTGTGGCACACATAAGAATGGTATCATTATGAGATGGGTGGGACCTATATCTCCCTCCAATGCATTGGGTAAAGATTTTATATCTCATGAGATATACATGGCTGAAATGGTAGGTTATACCGGTTCATTGAAACAGGACTGAAACGAGGGTTACTCGATTCAGAAAGGGACTTTGTCCACTAAGATAGTCTTGGCAATGAGTCTTGACTAAAAAGAAATGATTTTCTATGATTATGTGTGTATGCCAAAAAGTTTCATGTTTTAAGTTATGATTATTGGGATTTCATTTCACTACTATGATTTATCCCATGTTATGAAATTATGCTCTCTTTTGCAGGTTAAGATTTCCAAAAGTTATGTTCTTATGAATATGATGTGATTGATTTTTCTTTTGATTACCCTTACTGAGCATTTGAGATCAGCCTTTTATGTTTTCTTTTCCCCAGTATATAAAGAAAGGTTTTAGGTAAAAAAAAAGGGAAGATCTTTATGGGAGATATTGAAGATCTTTCACCACGATTAGAAGATTATGTTCCGAGTTTCCAAAGACACTAAACTATTACGATCCTTGTGTGTGTGTTTTTGTTATGTACTAAGTATTCCGCAAAAGTAATGTAATGTCCATGTATGTCAGGCTTCGGGTCTCTACATGTATGTACTGCCCATTATTCTAAACATTGTGTAATATAATTTCGTTGATGGGTATTTACATTAACGTTATATAGTCCTTTTTTCGTGGGATGTAGATTTTGAATGTTACCCAAGTCGGTAAGGGAACCTTTCACCCTCCTCTTTTTAAAAGACTTATTTTGTTATGTCTTTTAATTCACATCTTATTATGTTGGGATAGATTCCTAAATATCCTTATTGATGTCAATTTTATTTCCAATTTATAAGATACCATTTTCTCTCTCATAAACTAATTTTTTGAATTTTAAAGTGACGTCATTAGGCTATCGAATTTCTATAGGAGAACTTCTTAACCAAATTTCAATTATTTGGGTTAAACATCTACTTCTTGATTATGTCATGCTATGAATATGTGTGGATGAAATATGATTTTTTTACACTGAGTATCCACTTATATTTTGCCGATTTATATTTTTCACACATAAATATGTCATTTCTTTATCCTTGCTCTAATGGCATGATCCTTGATTGGGATTACATCTCAATTTCTTCTCATTGAGACATTTCTTGATGATGTGCAATTTTATTAGTTTATAAAGTGTATATACAGCCCCATTGACATTACATATCCATATTATATCTATACTAAAGTCATTTAAATGTTTTGAAAATGGTATACTTTCATGTGGCTTATAAATTAAATGTTCAAAATGGAAAAGGACTCTTTTATTAAAACATTGTTTTAAATGGTTTTAAAAATTTATTATTTTCAACAATTATCATCTATTTCCATATTTTAAAAATGGTTTTATGTATTTATTTATATGGACATGAATGTTTTAAAACCCTTTCAAAAGTTTTGAAGTGGTATGGGACACTTTGATTCTAAAATATCTTTTAAAATGTCTTCTTTATATATTTTAAAAGTATAAAGGGATATTTCTCTCATAGAGTTTTAATGATTTTATTAGATGTTTTTATTTATGATAATATCATGATGTTATCACTTGTGATTGAAATGTGGAAATTTAATGTTTCTTTTAGGCTTGTTTTAAGTGTTATGATTATGTTATGGTTCTTGGGAAATTTTTATGAAGTCGGGTGGTTCCATGATAAACTAAGGGCAGGTGAGCCCGATATAGCTCTCCAATGCATTGGGTAACGCGAAGGAGTTAAATTCTAAGGTTTCTATAAAGATATTTAGGGAATACAATGTGATGAGTATTCCAAATGTAACGATGAGGGTTACTCCCTACGTAATAATGTTATGATTTTCACAAGTTACCTTTTTGTATTATGATTTCTATGAGTTATTTATAATTATTATGATTTCATGAGGTATGTTAAAGTGCTTATGTTTTATGGGTAAAGTATGATTTCATTGATTCTTATGTATACATGGACTAGTGTTCTGTTTCCATATTGTTATAGCCCTTACTGATCTTTTTATGCTAATCCCAAGTTTTTGAAATGTTTTCCACATGACATAAAGTTGAACAGGGTCAAGGATGGGATCAAGGAAAGACATGCTTTCTAAAACAAGGAACTAGACATGTTTCTTTTTAAGAGTTTTTATTTTATGAAAAAAATGGAAACTGAGTAGAATTGTCTACTTTGTAATCTTGTGAGATGTAATAGTTATGTCTTAATTCTCTAAAACTCTAAACCTGAAAATATCCTCAATGTGAATTATTCAATTAATTCAAGATCATGTAATGTTTTAAGGTTGGGACCTTATAGTTGGTATCAAAGGTCAGTTTAGATAAATTTAGAGGTTAGGGTATTCTTTAAGCATAAGTTACATCACCATAATAGCTAGGATTTCAGAAATAGTCATAGTTTTAAGATATAGTGAATGAGGAAGTATATGTTAGTCTTTATCATCCTCATTAGTACATGATAATTTTATTGATATACTCACACTGACATTTTTGGTTTTAGTAAATGGATGGATCTAGCAAGCACCAAAGTGACAATGGGTTTGAAGGAAACTGTGGTGGTTCTCTGATTAAGAGACTGGATGACATGGGGGATTCAATCAAGAATCTCGTGGTTATTCTAAACCAACTATCAAGGATTCATGATTAACCACTTAAACCTTGGTGAGTTCTCTATTTCATCATGTAGAAGAGAACCAACTCGATGTGGATGTTTAGCTAATAATTCTAATGGTAACCATTAGGGTTTATATGATCCTTACTTTTGAGGTAAGTATGGGTTACTATATGATGGAAGATGAAAGGCATGAGGTAAAATTGAGGTTAAATTATGTTATGGTTATTTTTAAAGATTTTATCTATTTTGGGGAATGTTTTAATAATTATATAGTCTTGGAAATAAGATAACACGCAGACCATGTGACAACCCATTGTGTCTGACAAAGCTGCCGGAATCAAACCCACAACCAAAGTGCGACTGGTATTTATCGCCTACCACTGGACTACCTGAAGTCCTTGGTTAGTATATCTAATTTTTTTTAGTTAAATGATATTATAAATTAGGAATAAGTTGATTTTGGGTTATCTATGGAAATTATTAGCCAATCATGGAGGATATGTGATTAGGTTAATTACTTTTAAATATGAGACTTTAAGAGCAACTGATATTATTTGGAGATAAATGTTAATATTTACCTTGGAAGACTATGTGATTTAAATCCTTCAAAGATTTGGGTTTCAATCTTAGTGTGTTTTATATTGAAGATTTTTATGTTCAATTGTTTATCGAATAGTCTTTTTTGAACTTTGGGTTTTGTTGGAAAAATTTTGGAGATTAAGAATAGATTTTCTTTTTATAATGGATTATCCTTTTTGGGTATTATCTGATCTTGTACTAACAATTTTTGGTTTTTGTTTTGGTCTAAAGACATGGGAAATATATAGTTCTCTTTTTGGAGTTGGGTGATTCTCTCGAAGTTGTTTATAGCACTCTTAATGTAAACAATTCATCCTGAATATTCATTATTTGGAGAAAATATGAGTTTGTGTTAGAAATCTAGTAAAAGATGAAAGTTTAAATGATAATTAAGTATGTTTCCTTATGTTTTAGTTAATCTCATAAATAGATTCCTCAATGAGAAGTAACTTAAAACAAAAATGTTGTCTGTTAATTTTTCCTACTGGGGAATCAAATACCGTTTATCCAATCAGAAGTTTGTGATTTTCTGGTGGTTATATTTCTCTTAAACATGTTTTATATCACTCTCCATCAGAACATGACACTTTTTCTTCTTCTATATCCATGTTTTCAGGGAATCCTAGTATCTTTTGTCTCGGTTGACCTTTTTACTTTTTCTTTCTTTCTTTTAAAGTGATAGTTTAATTTACTCTTTTTCAAATGTGGGGATTTCAATGAAGTTTCCGAGCCCAATTTTAAAATTACGAGGACGCAATTCCCAAAAGGGTGGAAGGATGTAACACCCTAGGTAAATAAAGAATATGAAATTTTCCTATTTATCCATATTTGTGAATAAAATGTTAATAATAACTTTTAGGGAACGTTATGCTCGATGCATACCCAATACACAACAATGAGTTTCTTTGAAATCTTACGTTGAACTCTAATAGTAAAATAATATTATTTTAAATGGTAGTTAACGCCTAGCCGTTGTAATGGAGGGAATGAACAGAACAAACTACAAAATTATTATAGTTGTTTTTCAAATATTTTTACTTATATCCAATAAATATTAGAGGATTAAAATGAGAATGAATTCAATTTTAAGCGTAAATATTCCAATATTCTTTGAAAGGTCGATTAACCAACTTTTGATGGAAACCCCTTTTTAAATCCACTTTTTAAAAAAATTTATATGTTATATTATACCAAATAAAATCCCTCTTTAGAATTGGGACATCAAAATTTACTTTGTGTATGTTTTTGTTATTTTTTCGATAAAGTTCATTTTTAATGAGTAAGTGAAAAATGTTGTATTTTAATTTAAAACCTCTTTTTAATCTAATTTATTTTTATGAATAGATCATATTTTGAATTGTATTTAAAGTTAAATTAGAATATATTTTTACCATTTAATACAATGGTGCTCATTGGAATTAATTTCACTTTGAAATTGGACTTAAACTAGTGTCAATCTTTTAATAGATATTGTTTCTTAAAAAGACGCTATTTGTTTTGACAACGAGAATTAATTATTAAATTAATTAATTCAAATTATATGATTTGAATTTTGTAAAATAGACCTCATTTTTGAATTTGGAATATCAAATATAGCTTAGGGTGAATTTTTGGTATTTTTCTGGAAAACATCAATTTTTAATGGATAATGAAACAACTAAGTGGTAGTTAAAAAACTAATTTTTCATTTAAATGAAACATTACCACTTCTGTGATTTGATTTAAAAAATTCCTACATACATGGTTGTCATTAGTAAGTAAAATTTGGTTCAATGGGATGAAAATAATATTTTGGTGAATAGTAACTTTTAAGTTTTATTAATCACAATTAAAGGTAATTAGTGTAATTTAAGGTAAAAATAATGTTATAATAATATTAAATTACCTTGAAACATGTCCTACCCTTATTTTATGAGTCATGGACGACCAAGAAAATCCATGGGTCAACTTGGGGACCCCATGGAGCCACATGGGTAAGAAAATTACATTAATAACTTTCTATTTAAAGTTAAAATAAAAATGTCACAAACATGTATTGTTTTACTAAAACAATTTTTACTTGGGGTTATACAAGTCATATTTTTTACTATAAATAGTCATTGGAAAGAAAAAGAGATTTCCTACATCATAGTATTTTTTCATAATTAAATAATTTAATTTATTTATGACACCATGATGATACATCGATTACCTCATTAATGAACGATTTAAATAAAATGAAATGATAATTTAAAATATAAGACATAAACTTGTCAAAAACCAATTGGATGGGTGGATTTCGAACCCTTATCACCTTATCCTATAAATATATCTTTGTGGGACTTTTCACGGGATGTAGGTTTCGAAAGTTACCCATCCAATAGGTTTTTGAAAGTTACCCAAGTCGGTAAGGGAACCTTTTACCCTCCTCTTTTTAAAAGACTTCTTTTGTTATGTCTTTTAATTCACATCTTATTATGTTCGGATATGGTCATATATATCCTTATTGATGTAAATTTTATGTCCAAGTGATGAGATACCATTTTCTCTCTCATCAACTCATTTTATTAATTTTAATGTGACTTTGTTAGGCTATCTAATTTCTGTAGGGGAACTTCTTAACCGAATTTCAATTCTTTGGGTTAAACATCTACTTATTGATTATGTCGTCCGAAGAATATATGTGGATGAAATCTTATTGTTTTACACTATGTATCCACTTATATTTGGTTTATTTATATTTGTCACAAAAAATTATGTCATTTCTTTATCCTTGCTCTAATGGCATGATCCTTGATTGGGATTACATCTCAATTTCTTCTTATTGAGACATTTCTTGATGATATGCACTTTTATTCTTTTATAAAGTGTATATACATCCCCTTTGACATTCCATATCCATATTATGTCGATACTAAATTCACTTAAATGTTTTTAAAATGGTCTACTTTCATGTGGCATATAATTTAAATCTTCAAAATGGAAAAGTACTCTTTTATTAATACATTATTTTAATTGGTTTTAATGATTTATTATTTTAAACATTTATCATCCATGTCCATGTTTTAAAAATGGATATAAAAATTAATTTACATGGACATGAATGTTTTAAAACCCTTTAAAAAGATTTAAACTGGTATGGGACACTTTGATTCAAAAATCTCTTTTAAAATGAAATCTTTTAATATTTTCAAAGTATAAAGGGATATTTCTCTCATAGAGTTTTAATGATTTTATTAGATGTTTTTATTTATGATAATATCATGATGTGATCTCTTGTGATTGAAATGTGGAAATTTTATGTTTCTTTTATGATTTTTTTTAGTGTTATGATTATGTTTTGGTTGTTGGTAAAGTTTTATGAAGACGGTTGGTTCCGTGATAAACTAATGGCATGTGATCCCGATATAGCTCTCCAATGCATTGGGTAACGTGAAGTTGTTAAATGCTAAGGTTTATCCGAATAGATTTAGGGAATATGTTGTGATGGTTATTCCAAACGTAACCATGAGGGTTACTCCCTACGTAAGAATGTTATCAATGCCTCAAGTTACCTTTATGTATTAAGATTTCTATGAGTTATTCATAAATCATATGATTTCATGGGGTATGTTAAAGTTATTATGTTTTATGAGTAAGGTATGAATTCATTGATTTTTATATATACATGGACTAGTGTTTTCCTTCCATATTGTTATAACCCTTACTAAGCTTTTTATGCTCATCCCATGTTTTTGAAATGTTTTCCACATGACTTAAAGGTGAATAGGGTCAAGGATTGGATCATGGAAAGACAGACTTTCTAAAACATGGAACTAAACAAGTTTCTTTTTAAGAGTTTTTATTTTATTGAAAAAATTGGAAACTGATTAGAAGTGTCTACTTTGTAATCTTGTGAGATGTAATAGTAATGTCCCAATTCCCTAAAACTGTAAACCTGAAAAGATCTTCAACGTGAATTATTCCTTTAATTCAAGATTATGTAATGTTTTAAGGCTGGGTCCTTATAGTTTTGGATGAATTTGACTATTTCTCACTCTTTAGTGAAAAATAAGTCTCTTTAGAAAATTATAAAACAATCATTATTAAATAAATTTGTTTTTTGGTTATAAAAAATTAATCTCATTTATAAAAATAAAATTTCTAAATGTGGAAGAAAAAATAATTTTATTTTTTCACAAAAATAAACAGAAATAATTTTTTTGAGGAAAAATGTATTTTTAGAGCATATATAGTCTTTAATAAAAATTAATTACTTATTTCTCAACATATTTTATCTCTTTCAAATATTTATAAATAATTTTTATAATATGGTTTTAACCTTTCTTTCTTCTTATTTAATGGATATGTTAAAGTTTTATACCTTATTATAGTGCATTTAGACTCATATCTATTTGTATCGTAAGATATAAAAAATTGTATTTATTTTTATGAAAAATATATCAGCAAATTATGGGTTATTATATTCAATATACTATAAAATTAATTTAACCCTATAAATTTTATCAAAATTTTATAAAAAAGGTGATTATCTCTATTTCATCATATCCTCACGTTCTCATCTACCTTTTGGAATATCGAATTCCTCAAGAGAACTTTTAACATGTGACTAGTATTATTTTCTAATAATTTATATCTATGATCCAAGATTTATTCTCATTGTTCTTCATAAGAAGTATCATTCAACATCAGTACTACCATTGATTTTATTACATTTTAATTATCAGGAATGTACTTCCCCGTTAGTGATATATGGATCATTTAATGAAATATAGATAATTTTATTGAATGTGTCAAGTGATCTGATACAATCCTTGCACGGTCAAGAATCACAAAGGGCATAATATACCAAGGGGTAAAATTTAGATTTTTATAAATATCATAAATTTTTTAAATGTCTAACATCATAGTAATACCTTATCACTATGTTTTAACTACCAAATTCCATTGAATAATGTTAGTATAACATTTCAATAAACTCTGAGATACCATAATATATTTCTAAATGAATCAGACATTCTCTTCCATTTCCACATCTTTCTTAGGTCATAATAGATTTATTTATCCAATATTACCTTATCATTTTGGGGTTTTAAAATTCATTCCATATATGTTTTTATAATGATTCATCATAATAATACATTGAGAGATATTGTTTAAGAAAACCAGACTATAGCTTGGTGTTGACCCAAATCTCTCTAGAAATATAGAGAAAATCTCCTCAGAATATCCTCCAGGTTTTTAATAAATCTCCCTATCCAAACATCAATCTAAGGATGATAAATAGAAGTGTAACATAACTATGAATCTAGATAATATTGAGACTTCAGCAGAACTACATGGTAAACATCAGATCTTGATATGATATTAATTAATGTTGTACTCCATGAAACCTTACAACATCATTAATATATATTATGGAGAGAAAGTTAATAGAAAAAAATTATCTGATACCAATGAAGTGTGAAGCCTTCACAAGTCAGTTGAATAAACCCCAAATATCTTTATGGACTTTCGATGTTTTGGGGAGTCAAATAACAATATCCATGATGATTTTTTCCATTTACATTCGAGTATGGGAAATTGTTGTAACATCCCCATAGGTAAGATAATTTGTTAAATTAATTGTAATTGACCATGGAACTATTCATCGGTTACTTGTATGGAATGAATTGGATGGGATCATTTTTTTTAAGTTTACCTGACAACTTGGGCGATACATGGAATCCAAAGTAGGAATTCTAGGAATGTGATAATAGGATACTTGAGATTTATTATATACAAGATTCCGATTATACAATAATGTCAGGGATTTACTCTATTTCCAATTAAAATATTATACATTAATGGAATTGACTAATTTCAAATAATTAGATATTTTGGATGATTCTTTATGTATGTATGTTACCCTTATCAGGATACATTTGTAGATTCCTTGGTCTTACCACTTGGGAATTATCTTTTATTTTGTATATATATATAGAAATATACTTTAATATGTATATAGTGAATATATATACATATATATATATATGGTGACACATGTCAAGAGGTATTCCATCTTAGGCCAAAGGTTGTATGGTTGTATAGGTGTCTGCGAGGAACCTGAGCCCAAATTGATTAGTTTTATTTATTCACTGGCACATATATTATTCCTACATACTACTATATTTATATCCAAATAGTGTTTTTTATTAGAAACTATTGGTGGAGTCCTATTAATTTTATCTCACACACTGTTTGGGTCACTTTTTGGGGCCCAAATAGACACATAGTTGCATGTTCAGGATCATGCATTATGATTTTTTTGTTACTCTTAATCATCATACCATTGAAGAATAATAATATGACATAGATCATGATGCTAAATGATATATAATTTTTTCCATTATTGTTCTATTTATTCAACTTTTTTTATTACATGGTCTATATATTTTTATTGTACATTGTTTCACCATATAGACAACCATGGTGGTGTATTGGGAACATTAAATTTTTTTTAGTAATTATTAACATTCATCACATCATTATTTATAAGTGATTCATTGATGGTTTATATCTTATAATACTTCACTAAAAAATGGGAGTATATTCTACCCACCATACCACCTTTAAACCCTTGTTTTTAGTCCACCGACTCTGGTACGTTGGGAGTCATGCCTAAGGCCTTGTGAAGATCCAGCTTAGAGAATCATTTTAGTGGCTCTTTAGATGATATTTTTTTTAAATAACCCTTAATTAATGATATTATAAATTAATTTCAACTTTGAAAATTATTGATCTTTTTTTAGTTGATCAAAAAAGTCGTAGGTATATGGTAGATGACACTTTTTCCAAATAACGATCATGTTAGGTTCCTGTAAATAAATGCATACATGGATCCATTATTCTTCATAACAAAAAGAATATGTGTACCCCAAGGTGAATAATTTCTCTAAATGAATATTTTTTAGTATTCTAAAATAGTTTCTTCTTCAATATCTACAACTTACTCTATCCATATTTTTACAATGTTTTCTAATTAAGGATCACCCCATTTATGAGTTCAAGTAAAATATAGCATCATGATTTGGTGGAATGATTGAAAAATATTCCAAATAAACATCAAACAAAATCCAAAAAATAGGTATACATTATATATTTATTTTATCACTAACCATATGAGATAAAAAACCCATTTTAATTGGAATCAAGACTCATATAATGGATGCTCATTCAATAATAATTTCATATTTATCATCACGGTGGTAGATGATCAATGTTTTGTTCAAAATATCATATATAATTTCCTCTCTTAGACAATGATATGGTATTTATATAAGGATATACAATAAATCCCTTAAATGAAATCAGTTTAAATGAGAAGTAGAATGATAATATTTACAAGAAATACATTCCCACAAACTTCAATCATCAAATAATCATGAACATTAAATGCTATTATCAATCCATTAGGGGATTTCACTACTAATTCAGCATCTATCAGTTTAGGTGGGGTTATTATAGCATTATATTGTTATTTATCTATAAATTAATAGGTAGATATGAAATAAAATAATACAGTAGGTGATCTAGAGTGTATTTTATTTATTCCTTTCACTACATCATTATCATATCCCAGACCAATAATATTTATCGCATGTGATTTCCATTTTTAGATTGGATTAAGAAGATACTGATATTGATCATCATCATTAAAATCCTTATTTGAGAAATTTTTAGGATAATAACCATACTGAAATAATATAAATCACTATATTGTGGGCGGTGCATTCTATAGTGATTTTTAACTATCATTAGTTAACTTCTTCCCCACATAACATCAGTATTTATTTTACCTATTACCTCACATTACACATTGAATCCATTAACTAGTCTCATTAAGATAATTTCATCATTTTTTCATTCCAGAATTCATTCATGATGGAAATAACATCTTTTTCTATTAATGGTCATTATTATTTCATTTTAATTACAAATTCATTCTATTATTAGAACCATCACATTGATTCCTAACTCTAATCTCCATCTCCACCTTTTTGGAACACCAAATGATTTCTTCATTTCACTTAAATTCTATTATAGATAAATCCCATATGATACATTCTTTATAAATGATTAATATTTGATCGATCAAATATTCAGGTTGGATAATTGTACTATAATCATTCTAGACAAATCTTGTAAAAATTTCCACATATGTACTAATGGATTTATCATATATAATACTTTTCTCATGGGATTCCTTATCTATTTTTTATGAAGAATATGATGAATGTTATTATTCAAATATATACCCTTAAATTCATCCCACTCAATGGATTCAATTTCTTCTTATTTCCTCGTGTACTTGATATGAGTCCACCATTGATCTTCTTCACTATCCAAATGTTATCCAAAAAAGCATACATTTTCTTCATTTATACTATATAAGGGAAAACATTTTCAGTTGTGCTTATCTATTTCATAATAACTAGAGGATCAAAAAACCTCTAAAATAAGGTGTATATTATATAATAATGTAATTAATTGATCATTGTTCTATACTGTAATCCTTTTTAAAATTAGTATCATTTATCCCATGAAAAACTTTTGGAATCCAAGTAATTAAATTGTTCCTTCCATATCCCATAAAAATTTGTTACACCATTGGATAATCATTTCATTTTCTATCACATATAATCTTGAAATTATTCCATTGGATCCCAAACATAGACTATGA
The DNA here is from genome assembly GCA_963277665.1 of Viscum album. NCBI lineage: Eukaryota > Viridiplantae > Streptophyta > Magnoliopsida > Santalales > Viscaceae > Viscum > Viscum album. Next base: position 620,535,581 of record OY728131.1, on the reverse strand, counting down.
CTAAAACATATTGTGTAATAAATAATAATCATAGTGAAAACCCACATAGTAATAAAAACTCATTTTTAGGACATCAAAATCATGACACATTATTTTCAATATATGAAACCTTAGGTTTAACCGAGGTTATCCATGACCATAATCTATTAAAATAACTAATTATTTTTTAATAATTAAATTTCAATTAACCATGTCATATCCCCTAGGAGTGTTAAACCACATGTGAAAAAATGGCACAATCACTGTGTACAATATTTATGGTCAATATATACTCAACATACTCTTTTCATGGATATTACCCCTATATGCATATAATCCAAAACTACATCAACTTGTAGTATGAAAATGGGGATGTCTTTCATGGAAACCATGCTCCATTATTTACCGTAATAGTTGAAATTATAATATAAATATGATTATATTTCTATTTCCCACTCATGTTTTATCATCATAGTTTTCAGTGGAAACTATACCCTTATTTTATACTAATTATAGAGACCCATAAATTTTAAATATATATCAAATTTTATTAGAAAAATATTCAATATATTATATTATGATCCATTCCCAAATCATAAAGATATATTTACTCTGTAAATATGGACATATAGACCACTTAATCATGTGATGTCTTCTTCAACTCCCACTAATTTTATCAAAACAAGCATCCTTAATATACATATCATACATAAAACCATGCTTTATAACTAGAGGATAGAAAAGATAATAAAGTGTTAGATCACATACTTAGTAAGGATAAATAAGGGAGAAATAAATAATCTTAGAAACATAATATTATAATATGGGTATCATATTAATAGAATAATATTTTAAAACCTTGACATATATTTCAAAGGTCATAATCTTGAGCAATGTTATGAATCATGGCACTTCATAAAACCTGAACCATAATGGAATCATATAAAATGTTCCATGAGAGCATAAAATATGTATAATAAATGTTTTTGGCATGCACATAATCATAGAAAATCATTTCATTATTAATGTCTCACATACAATACTATCATATTGTAGTTTTATGGGCCTTTAGATAATGTAATTGGGCCTTGTACCTATTGGATTTTTGGTCATCTACTAGGCCTTCTTCCCCTAAAAATATTGTTCTTGTACGGGTTCCCTATTAACCTAGTCAAAAAATGATTATCCAAAATAAAAAAAAAATATAATGCCTTCGGGCCATTCAGGTCATATCCTTTATTAAGTATCACACCCAATACTCTCATATTTGAAGAAATCTCATACTAAACTAGGTTCACTACGAAATACAGTCCTTTTTATTTCATGAGATATCCATATTTTCCTAAAGAATTTTAGTGATATATAATTCTAGGAACACCCATCATATTATAATAATATATACATTTATTTGTCACAAGATCATAAATCATTCATCAAATATCATAACATGTTGAAAAGAAATGAGTTTCCAAAACAATTCATCATTTCTTCATTGCGCAACCCATGGAAAATAAAAGATATTCATAAACATCCCATCAATATAATAATAAAACCTATTGAGAAATAACATGTATTATAACCTTATATAATATTCATATTTAATCATAAATAACATCAAAATATGGTATTATTAAATAAAATTAATTTGTAATATCCTTTGGAATATTACTTTATGAAATTACACTTTTCATTTTTAAATAACATCATTAAAAAATAAAACCTTAAAAAATATTAATGAAAAATATTTATTATAAATGAAACATGAAAACATGTAATGTAAGCTTCAAATATTTTATTTATGTTCAAAATTATATTTGTGTTGTGTACGTTAAAAAAAGATTCATTTCACAATCTCGGTAAAAGTAAAAAAGTTCCTCATCTATAAAAAGAATAGAATATTAATTTCATACCTTTTTGAAAAATTAAATAATGGTTCAAAATTAATTTAAAAATTAATAGGTGAGTATAAAAAAATGCTTCAAAATGTTTTAAAATAACATAAATATGGATGGAAAAATAATATCGACCAAGAGAAAAATATAAGTCAAGCTACATTAAACAATTATTCCATAATTATGGATTATTAAATAGATGAAAACGAAAATTCAACATGAAATACCTATAAATTACTATAGGATATTAATATTCATTTCATTCTTGAGATATGGTTTTCAAATTATCATCATCTAAAACTTGATGATAAATAATCCGGATAAACATTCAGATAGTAAAATAAATCTTTTTCCCCATGTTTAACATTATTCCAAAGTGAACTAAAATGTTGTATAATAAATTTTAATTTTTTATAGTAATATAAATAAAATATAAAAACTTATAATATCATATAAGATCCACTTATAACATTTTAAAACTCATTTAGTGATAATTCCACATTTAAAACATTGTTTCAAAGTATTAATTTTTGTATTCATGATAGTATTAGTTAAGTTGTTTTATTGAGTATACTTTTATCATTATTAAATTATCTCCATAATTCTAATAATGATAAAAATATCATATATATTCCATATATTTATATTTATATCAATTAATAAAATGTATATATTGAGAAATGGATTGCATTGTACATGGAGATGTAAGGTTATATGTACAAATGAACCTTGTCTTTACTTATTGATGCATTGAATGAAATAAATTTAAATAGTAATTAACATTTATAAATTACTTAGTACATAATATATTTATTATATATATACCTATAAAAATCCATGCAAAATGGAAATGAATCATAATTATTCATAGTGACTGTATTCTACATGTACACATGAGCGACGTTATCATTTACCAATTGATTTGAAGGTAATAAGGATGGTATGATATTATCATCTTAGAATAATAATGTTTTCATAAATATCCTTTATTATCTTTTAAAACATAATAGTTACCATTTTTGAATGATGTTAATGGAAAATAAATTTTATCTCTACATATATGTGGTAGACCATGCGTACACATGAGTGAAACATTCACATCTCCTTTCATGAAATAATTGTTGGATATTGGTGGTTACATAATTATAAAAAAATAAGTATATTTATGATGATGAAATTATTATTTTTCGATGAATACCATATAGTTAATGTATTTAAAATAAAAAACTGATAAAGGCGAGGAAAAATGATTTCCCCTTATTCAATTATCCACCTTTATATCATTTCTTAAGGACCCTTGGAAAGGAATTTTAAAAAAAATATAACCCACAATTCATTGATACAGAAGTTTGTAAAATAATTTATAGTTTTTTTGAGCTAGATAAATCAAATTAGTGTAACGAAGATAATGTAGGGTGTGCTTTTATATGTGTGGGATATGAAACACATAGAATTTTAAAATAAAATAAATTTTAATAAAGTCGTATTCAATTAATATTATCCCAAATAGATAGATAACTAATGGATGTATAGTATAAGGTCTAAATACTTCCATTAAATAAGATTGAGTTGTGTTTAATTGGAAAACATATCCATATTTCTTGGTTTCCCCTCACAAACCTGTTATAACTTTAACTACAGTATCAAATGTCTACCTCATCTTCTATTTATAATGAAAAAAATTAAGTTGAAATAATTATGTATTATTAGTTATGTTGATTCAAAATCTGGAATAAATTATACAAAATTTAACTCAAAGAAGATGTAAAATTTAATTTAAATTAATCTCGGAAAATGATTCAAAAAGATTTTTTCAGAAACTAATTATTATGAGTATATAGTTTTTATATAAAATTTAATATAAAAATCATTCCAATAACCTAAATTGATTAATTAAAAATAAATTCTTACTAATGGTAATTCTAATAAAATAATCAAAATTTAATGTCGAAAATTCTTTAAAAAATTGGGAATTTTTAATTAAATTCAGTATTTTCATTATTCATTAAAAATCTATATTTTCAGAAAATTATAGAAATTTTACTCTAAAGTAACAATAAAATAAATATTTTCAAAAATAAAGTTATTTTTTGAAATATTTTTATTAAATATTGTAAAAATTTTAATTTCATTAATTTCTCACAAACAAAAATTAAAAACATAATAAGGACAAATGAATTTTTGAAAAATATAAATAATTTAATAAAAAATGATTATGTATTTATCAATATATGTTCTTTATCTAAAACATTTATTCCCGATTTTCAAAAAAAAATCATTACTCTAATTTAAAGGCTATGTTATAATGGAATAATATGTTACAGTTCATTTAGACATAGTGTCATGTGCCATAAGGCATTAAGGAAATTAAATTTTTTTTTAAAATAAATATTACATAAAATCGTGTTGTACTTCAGATCTCAATTGAAAACTGAAAAAAGTTATGTGTGAACTTTAGAAATGATATTTGATCATATATTGTTCCATCGATATCAAAAAACATTCCCTAATCATATCATCTAAAATCTGGATCACTACTTCCCATTACCTGTTAGCTTGAGAATGATATGGTGTACTTAGTCTCAGCTAATTCCCCTTTTCATAGCATACTTTTCCAATAAAATTATTTGAAATGTGGGTATCGGTTAAATATTTTTTCTATGTCTCCCTATATAGTCACACTACCTCTCATACATAGAGCTTACATAAATCATCAACTTTATGCCTCTCTAGAATTTTTAATAAATGAGAAACCTGCATTATCAAAAAAACCCATATTGCATCATGGCCACTAAGAGTCCAAGAAAACCCCATAAAAAATTCCATTATAACATCATCCCACTTTCAAGAAAATCATTATAAGAGGATAAAGGAACCCACAGAGTCATTGATACTCACCATCTAACAAATTAAAAGTAATACAACTGAAGAAAAATCCCACAATATCATTTTTCATTCATGTTTTGTAAGAAACATAGTTTAATATCTTGATACATCTTTGTTTATCGAAGGTGAACTACCCATTGCGACACACTAATGTCTCACTTCAACTATTTTCCAATAGAAGTGGGAACCACTACTCTATAGTGAAATTAAATCACATCATCTTCATCAAATTTCCATCATGGAAATATGTCATTATATTCTAGATATTATCACAACAAAGATAACTCTATATGAGATTATTGGTTGGTTTTAAACCTATCCACATATTATTAATTGTTGAGTAAGGTATCTTATGTCACAACACCATGATTATCAAATGACCATGTCATCCATTCCCTCAAAAACATCATCATATTCCAACCTTATATAGATAATGTCTATGAAATCTAATGAATTTTTCTTCTATTATAATATTATAGGACATTTCCTTTCTCAAGAGAATAAGTCACCTTAAATTTAAACTTCAACCAAAATATATCGTGATTCGTATGTTAAATAATCTAGTATTACTTAGAGAATCTTTACTATCATCTATTATTATCAATATAAATTTAAAATCTATCACAAAAAAGATATAGTATCCCAAATCATTAAATCACAAAACACATCATCTAACTCCTGGCCAATATTAGCGTGGTTTTTCTTGAAAGGATATAATTGATGTGTCCCATGACCAATTTCCATAAAATTCTACATAAGAAAATATTATAGGAAAACTCCTTAATAATAATATAAAATGTCATTAAAATACTTATATTTTCCTAAAATAGATAATTGGAGGTAATTTTAGTGTTTTCTTTAGATCTAGGAAATAATCCCCACATTGGTCGCTCCACTTGATCATTACTCCCTTATTTTTATGTGTGTTCATAAGTGTTTCAAAATGGGAGAACTCTAGGATGAACCATATGTAAAATATTTTCAACCTAATGATAATTCATATCTTAAACACTTTCACATGTTATGAAAATGGAGGAATTACTTCCAAATTTTGTGAATCAATATAAATACATTTCTGGAAAAAAAATTCAGGACGAAGCATTCCACTTGGATCCAAAAAATATACATTGAATTTTTTTTTCATAATTATGATGTTCTAGAATCATTCTTAAACTATTCAAAATGTCTTCATAATGAAACTTTGAGGTCTATTAATCTATCAAGATATCATCAAAAAATATTATAATAAAATAATATTGGTATGAGTGAAAATTTTTGTTCATGAGATTAATCAACATTGATAGAGAATTAATCAGTTGATAAGCCATCATTATATATTTATATGTCCCATATCTTCTCTTAAACAATATCCTTTGAATACCCAATTCTCAGTCCTATCTTTTGTGGAATAAAAAATTAATTTTAAACTTGGATGACCTCATCATTCTCCTCAAATGATCGAGACAAACATCAATAATTTGAAATGGATAATAGGACATTATTATAACCTAGTTTATATTCTAATGGTCTATTAATAGTCATGGGATACCATCTCCCTTCTTAGGTAACAAAACTATTCCACCCCAAAGATAATTATTTTGTTAGATTAGACCATTCGCTTTAAAATGATCGAGATTGACCTTTATTTATTTTAAATTATTCATCTTAGTATAGTAAGGAGTTGTTGATATAGGTTTCCCACTTGTAATGAGTTCAATGTTTAACAGGATTCCTATAACATGATAATGGTTTGACAACTAACACACACACAAAACTTAAGGATTGGGAACCACTATGGGTGGAAAAGTGGATGAAATTGCTTCCAGATTTTTCACCTTAACCACATTAACCACCTCGGATGTAATGGATCCAATGTGGACAAGGTATTGTCCTAATATACAGTCTTCTAAATCCCATTCTCCTATAAAAACATGATTTTTCTCACATAAGAGTTGTAAATTTCACTTATCCTTGGCAACAATCTATTTGAGCTTGGTAATTAGTCAACCAATCAATATTGAATATTATATCAAAACAATTTATCACTAGAATCATGAAATCCCATAGATATTTGAATCCGAAAATCTATACAGTGAATTATGGACATCTCTAATGATGATCAACCTTTTATCCCAAGGGTGTTTAAAGAGAATTAAACATAGATATGAACTTTTTATGAAATTATGAACTCACCACAACATGATTAGTTATCAAGGAATATGAATGTATTCTATAAAGTAAAGTAGAATAAATTATATATATAATCAGAATAATAACTAAATCATTCAAATTTCCCTCTCCAAAATAAGTTGGGACACCATCTACCTTATTGATCATGCCTATATCAGACCCATGATCATTCACCATGGGTCTTTGATTCATTTTGGAAACAGAATTCTATGGATTTTGTATCTATAACACAATTCCATACCTGTAACAAGTCATGAACTCCTGGACCACATCCATGATTCCCTCTCTTAATATAATTGATGATAACCTACCTTGTAGCATTTATGTAATTCACTATGTGGATTGGGTAATAAAATCCAATAATTCATATCTTTATACAAATATAACATATCATAGAACACCCTTCAATAAGGGAAGCTAAAGGACTTATTCACTGCTCTGGTTGTCTTTTCTATGCCTAATGCATATCTTATAACATTATATGCATATAGATTGAAAAATAACCTGAAACCTTGGTTGACATGTCACTCAGTAATGCCTATAGAAATGGAATAAGATCAAAAAATTTATCCTCATCCAGAGCCTTTATCAATCATGAAATCCATATTTCAGCACAGTGGATGGATTTTCTAGGTAGAAATTTCTAAACTAATTTCTAAGAATTGTAAAAAGACCAATATCAAATAGAAATTACTTCCCCACAACATTCCCATCCAATTGAATTGAAATGGAACAAAACATTATAATAATAACTGTATAAGTATCCACTTACATTGTCCCCTAATAAGGATCCATAAACATATGTGCATGACCTTTCTTCAAAAAAAAGGAAAAAAAATTTAATAATATGTCGTTGAGTGTTCTATAAGTCATAAAATATTTCCTACCATCCTGATTCAAGAAGATCTACCATCCCATCATTGATAATTAGATAATATAAAAAGGAAATTTCACCCAAAATTTATCCAGAGACTCCACCATGTTGAAAAATATATTAATTATATAAATACAATTATTGGATACCATGTGTCTTTTATTTCCATAGAATCCTAGCAGAAACTAAATATAAAAATACCAAGCATAATGAACCATTATCCTTTGATATTCTCTACTAAGAATTTGAATAAACTTTATGAATACAGGTTGAAGTAGTTTTGATTCCAAAAATGCTATATCATCTAAGGGGGTTGCCCAGCAGAATTATCTAGTTTATCGGGTTTCATAATGTGATAATCCCTCTATACAAGAACATATTAACCCACTCCCTTAGGTGGTACTATATAATATCTTTGATGAATAATTATCTTATATTATATTAAAATGCATATAAAATACTATAAAAGCATACTAAGGTAACTAATCAGGTAGTTCATTGGCACACTCAAAAGATCACTACGTAAGGGCTTATCCGAAGAAGAAATACCTATCTACGAGGCACACCCATATATTAAAATCTAGACCTAAGAAAATCCCTCTTCGTGGACTCATTAGTCATATTAATATATATATATACATATAATTCTCAGGTACAAATAATTTAATATCAATAAATATATATCATAAAAACAAAAAACACATTACTAATATTATTTCATTAATTAAACTACTATTTATGAAATAAAGATATTTATATGACATGTGATAATATCTTCCTGCTCATGATGTATGGACTTTCCCAAATCTAATGAACTGTAATAACATAATAATACACATGATCAGCGCTAAACTACAAAACACATAACTAGAAATAGTAATCCTGTCACTAGTAATTCAAAGGTTTATTGCATAACAGCTAGAAAGGAACCTATATTACTCCCCAACCTAAGATTCACACATCTTAATTTCAATATAGAATAACCCAAGCCTATTAAATAATAAAATAAATATATAAGGATGAAAAAATCATTTGATACCACTTTGTATGACCCCGACTATAATCATCAGGCATTGGTGAGGGTTCCATATGACCTCATGCAAGCCTCCCCATACAAAATTTGTTGAAAACTATCAGTGAGGTCCTGAATGGTGTCATGTGAGGACTATTCCAATGGTAACAATAGTAATACATCATAATCTTAATAAATTACATATAAATAACTATATTACTACGTAGTGGGAACATAAAAATAATTCATACAGTAATAAATGGAATAAAAGTTATAAAAGGTAGACCAAAGGATCCCAAACATTGTAGATCAATCTAGTGTATTGTAAAAAGTAAAATAAACAAAAGAAACAATAGAAATAATCGAAAGTTTTTCTCAATATTGCCTCTATCACCCAAGATCCTCCTACTCAGCTTCCCAATATAGGTTCTTCTCCATTCCTAGATCACTTCCCATAAAGTCTTCCCGCACACATAGATACAACTGTGGGGTGAGAGTATAATCTTATAAGTACATATCCTATACCTATTAATCAAAATTGAAACAATATATATATAATTTTTCTCTGTGCCAAGTAAAATTGTATATAAATATTCGTGTAATGTGTCATCACACACTAACCATGTTGCCACAAACCCTAGCTCTATATTCTTAAGTAGCATGCCAGAGGGAAAAAAATAATTAATCATTTTTTGACTTATTTCCTGCCAAAACATCTACACATCATGTCTAAAAAACATATCCATTTGTGAAATACAAACTCTTCACCTTTAAGAAAAACAATTATGCCCACCATTATGGGGAAATCTCTGTATACACATTATAACCAATTCATCACTCTAGTTAAAGAAACACTAATGTATGTCAAACCATTATCCAACCCTATGGAAAGATTCATTAAAAAATGAATATCCTATATCTATATTAGGGGGTAATCCACATCATTAAATGTTATTTATGAAGACCGAAAAACAACTTTCTAAACACATCGATGGCACATTCACTATAAGGGGTAACTAGATTAGATAGGCCAATATGGTATATTTAAATCATCCCTAGAGTTACCCAACTTTGATCTAGGATCAAGCCACAATACAAAAATTAATATTCATTTCATATCATGTAAGGGTCTCATGGTCCATGGACACACCCACATATGAATCATATTAAGAGAGAGTTCAACCAACCAAAAAATCCACATTTCAATCAAATAATGAAATGTTATCATGTCACACATTCATAAAAATGAAAATCAAGGAATTTAAATTTATATAAAGGACATCAAATGCTATGGACAACATACCTAAAGTGAACTAACGTCAATTATTATGAGTCATAACCCAATCAAAATTTTGAACTAAAATTCCCTTTAAACGATAAAAATTCATAAAATAACAGTCCTTTATAAATAAACCATTTTTGATTCACTATATTGGATGATCTTCATCTTGATTCCAAACATCGATTGATTTGGAAAATTATTTACTAAAATATATTCCCTTTTAAATATAAGATGTAAATATCATATTCTTATTTTATTGGTATCTACCAAAAATGTTATTTAATTTAAATGTATATATATTTGTATCCCATGGTTTTAGAAATACTTTTAATTGATTTATTAATGTTTTCCTTAAATTATTTTCATTCAAATGTTTTGTGAACCCCATTTTATTTCACTTGTTTCTTTAATATTTGATAAGTGAATGATGTTAAAATGGTGCATGTAAGTATATATGATTAAATAGTGGGGTTTAATATCACAATATAATTTATTTATTAAATTTTTACATCTCATGATACATGTACAGAACGATAAATTTAGTTTCTCAAAAATTTTGGAGCAACTTTGTGACTCAAGAAGGTGGTGATCCCAAATACATAGAGTAAGTCCCAAATTCATTAAGTACTCCTTATTCCAATTTGATAGGAAATTTTCCTGATGTATTATTATTTTATTCCAATATTTATTCCCTGATTCATGTTTTATAATCTTTGTTTTGTTGGGTATAACATTCTCATGTATCCAGATTATAACCATATACTAATCATTTTCACACTTATGCTCTTTGAATATTTTCCCTATGTTTACCTTTACTCAATATCTACGCTTTCCATTTTATTATGTTTATATCTACTCAGGTAGAAAATAAATGTAATATGAATAATGTGTCTATAAGATCACCATGTGGGGCGAACATGTGGGAGATATTGAATAGTTTTTAGGGGTTAATTAATTGACAGCATAGTGGGAAAGATAGATATTAAAAAAAGATGTTATTTTTTATTTAATTTTTATAATTGATTATATAAAAAACAATAAAAAATTATTGTGGTATTGTATTATAATTAATTATTTTCGTTAATTAAAGTAATTTAAATGGTTAGGTCTTTTGGATTCATACTTATGACATATCTTAGATGTTATATATTCCTTTAAACATATCAAAAGTATGAAATCTAATCTATCAATTTTTAGGTTTCCTTTCGAATGGATGATGAATATTGGAAGAAAATATTTTCAATAATTTTAATCTTGTTTGATACCAAAATTTGAAATCCAGTTCTTTACGATCAATACCATAACATACTCTTCCAAAAAATTAATGTTTTATTTTTAAAATCATAATGAACATTGTATTTTATTTCTGAAACAACCTCTACACAAGTCAAAGTTAATTTTAGATGACACAAAATCATATGAATATTCTATATGTTACGTCTTACCATCCACTATATATTTTTCAATATCTCCCTTTATGATAGCCACAAAATATTGAAACATTTAAATCCATTTTAGATAATCACATGTCAACCTCAAATTGATTCACCAAAAAATATATTGAAGTACTCTAAATAGAAACCCAAAATGCTCAATTTCATGTTGTGTCCCGTGATTAAAATTATTTATCACAATAAATTGAGTTTCAAAGAATCAAAATGGATTCCGCTATACCATATTGACATAATATTTGGCAAAAAATTAACGAAAGTTATATTTTTTTTAATTCTAAAAATCTTTCATTAGAATAGGATTGATTCAAGGGGTATTTAAACTAAATAAAAAATATTATAATATATTATATATTTGCTTAAAATTTCAGTACATGTTTTAATAGTATATAATTATCATATAAATTGAAATAAAATAAATTATCAAATTATTAAATTTATGTATGAATGGTTTTAGGAAGACAATAATGAAAATCTCTATTATAGCCTTATTTTGGAAAATAGTTTAATCCATTCCAAAGGATATTTTGGATAATGATGTGATCAATGGTTTAAATAAAGTACCATTTTAAATACTTCATTTTAGTAAATTGTTTACATAAATTTTTAAATGACTATTATTTGATAATATAAGTGTTCATAAAATACAACATTTTTTGAATATGAAGGATCTTATATTGAAACCATATAAACCATATAATTAAACAGTTATATTGGACAAAATTGAATAATTTATGTCTATCAATGATAAAATTATTAGGTTTTTATAATTTACTAATTAATTGTCATGAAATTTTATTATCATTTTAAAATGTATAAATTGTTGATTTATTTAGTTTATTCCCTTCTATGTTATTAATTAATATAAATTTTATTTTATTAATTATAAGAAGAAATATTTTACTCTGTTAAAATAATTTTATAAATTATCATATGTTTATTTTAGGACCTTCATTCCAAGTAAGATAATTGATTTATATTTTTCTACCTTGAAATTTGACATTTCTTACATATATTATTGAATTAAGTGGTCAACTATTGTGTACACAAATTAGGTGTTATAATCGTGATATAATTAAAATATCTATTGAGTAAAGAACAATGGTTAGAGATTAAATGAGTATGATTGATCACTAGAATGGATGTTTTCTGCTTATCTAGAAGAGTGGAGGTCAGCTACCCATTTATCCATTCGTACTTGGATAGGGATAGTTTATTGCATATGATTCTAATCGGTTACAAGAATTTGTTTCAAATACCTTATTCAGGACAATTGTTTTGCAATATATATAAATAAATATATATATTATTCATTCAATTTGTGTTAGTATCATGATTTATGACTTCTATAAAGAGTTTTACATCAATATAGTATGAACCTTTTGATTTGGTTAAAGGAATATGAATTTCCCGACCAATTAAATTAAAATCACACTTACATATTTTGGAATACCTTATATATGACTGTTATATTAAATTCCATTTAAACTGACACGAACTATATTCTTTCCAAAGTAAACACTTGTGAAGACCTCGATCATTGAACTGGATAACTTCATTCCAAACAGAGTGCCCCTAGTTTTTCTTCTATGAGGAATGAAAGTAATAATGTGCCCCTAATTGTTAGGTTCACCGTTTTTTGTGATTTTTTGTGGTTTTTTTTAGGTAACACTAATTTTTAAAATTATTAGGACAAATACCAATGGAGTAGTGTTCATTTTATCGATATGATTAATTTGGAAAATATTTTTCTGGTCAAATAACCAAGAGGAATATATTCTATAATTGATATAAAATCCTACCTATGTAATTAAAATGGTTAGCATCATTATAAATCATGGTCATTTTTAGGTGAAATATGTATCTTCACACATTAATTTAATAGATTCCAACTAAAACCGACATCATATTAGGGTAATAACCTTTAATAAAAGTCTTTATTAAATGAATTTACATCATGTTTCTCATCTGAATTTAGACTTCACCATTTTCCTTAAAAAAATTTAGAACAATACATGACAAACAAATGTATAATGGAAAAATTTACCATATAGGTATATTAACACAATAATCATTTGAAGAATAAAATTCAATGTGTTAGGGAAATATAATTCTGGTAAATTAAATATTGATGTTTTTCAACATGTTGATCTGAATGATTATAAAAATTACTTATATATTCATTTACGGAATAAAAAAAATTATAACCTAAATATTGATTTAAAGGTTTCAATTATTTTTCTAAATAATCAATATGATTTAGTATGTTAATAGATTTGAGATATTTAATGATTCTGAAAAAAATCCATTATGGGAATATATTCTTTAAATATAAATGGATATTTTTAGAAAATATGAATGATTTTAATAAAATTTTACCCCATTTTATCAAAGGGTTTACGATAGATAAACTACATATTATATGTTATATTTATGATATTTTATTGAAAATTAAAGTTGGAAAAATTTATAATTGAAAAAAGAAATTTTGATAGGAAATTCCAAATAAAATCATTTAGATTTCAACTATGGTCACTTAAAACTATAGGATAATTCATTAAGGGTAGAGAAATGATTAAATAGATAAAAAAATTTCTAAAATACATGAATGGGCATGTGAACATATATGGATAGTATATTCAAATTATTCCTATTATAGAAATCAATTATTTTATTTTGATGGGTATGTGATATAAAATTAACATTAAAAATAGTATAAATGATTTCAAAATGAAGGTAATAATTTATGTATATTATAGTTGTATTTTCATGATGAATAAATGTGTGTTAAAATCATTAAGTTGATTGTTAAATAAAGTTATGCTAAGATAGGTCTAAATTAGTATATAAAATTTTTGGTTAATTCTATTACAAGGAATGATATTTTCTTTATTAATGAAGAGTTGTTATGAAGAACATGAGATTATTATTTAATACTCATGTTTAATGATCTATTATATTTTATGATTTTTTTAAAGGAAGTTAATGATAAAAGGAGTTTTATCCATGATAATTTAGATTATCTGACATATTTCATAAAATATGAAGGTAGTTACTAAAACTAATTAGTGAAATATTTTCAATAATAAATTCTTATATTCAATATAATTATCCAAAAAAAGATAAAATAAAATATTTTAATTGGATGTCAAAAGATAATTTTTTAAATATTATGATGAAAAGAAATTATTTTTTCATATAATATAGGTATTTTTCATTATTACCATGATATTTGAGGAGATAATATAGTTTCAAACGGGGTAGATATAATATATTTAGTCTTATAAAAGTTATTTTTTAATATATAAAATATTATTCATATGAAAATAATAATATAAAAAAATTTGGGTATGCCTGAAAATAAAATTGCAAATAGTTCTATTTTTCATCCTTATAAAGGAAAATCACATTATATCCTAAAATATTTAAATCTATACTGAAAAAAATATATTAATGTTATTATTTTATTTATTTACCAAATTGTATATAAGGAAATATATATGGTAAATATACAATGATAATGATGGTTATGAACCTAGAAAGATTTATATATAGATAATTCAACTTATTAACAACATAACTTATGATTGTGTTACCTAAATACCATGTTTGAGTAATTTTATGATTGGATTGTTTTTTTAGTCTTACCATTATTTAAACAACTTCTCTTCACATATGTATCCTAATAAAATAGTTCTGTGGGAGATTTTATCAGATAAACACATGGGGATGTGACATGGATTATGTTTAGATGTAATATGTTTAACAAGACACTAATAGTGTTGAAAACATAATCACTCCATGAAGTTTTATCATATGGAATATAATAATATGGTATATTATTTATGGTATTTTTATTAATATTTTTTTGAATTTAAGATGTATCATGTTATATAAAAGGATGTTTCCACGTTATCAATATTTATAATTGGTCACATATCATTCATGAAGTGAAAATGTAATTGAACTCCCATAATAAAACATATAGTTTTCACCAATTTATTTTCAACATTGACTATTATTAGTTCAGAATAAATATTAAGGTTAGTGTGAGGAACATTTCATATAGTGGTATAGAATATGATCAAGATACACAAAAAGAGTTTTATGGGATGAGTAAAGTGTAATGAATATTGTATTGAGTTACATACACTATGTATTTGGTATGATAATTGTGAATGTTTCAAAATAAATCTCCATACCTAATAATTCAATGATATTTTAAATTAAAACCTTCATACATTGATAATTTTCTAAGTCCAGCATTGAGAATTATAAAATTAGGGGTGGTTGGGTATGATATTGATCATGATATTTGTTGAGGCTTAACATTGAAGATATATTTCCAGTTGTATGATGAGTATCCCATTTGGGTCCTTGATATATAAATATTAAGAAAGTGTATATTCATACCCAGATAAGTTTAATATGAAGTATTTTTCTCCCTATATGATGGAATTGTGATGTCCTCATCCAATTAGTTGAAAGGTGTGTAATGTATACATCGATTAGATCGGTCTATAATCCTAAAATCACGAACATATAAGTAATTTATATGCGAATTACATAATCTATGCCCCATTGTGAATAAATTTATTAGAAAAGGAATTATAATATTTTGAATACATGGATATTATACTATGGTTGGACACAAGTGTGTATATATATATGTTTGATAGAGATCATGCCAGATCACATTATATATTGTGAATCAATAATAATCTTATAAAGGTGTATATTTTCCTTAATTTATAGATTAAATAGTTTATTAGTGTTCCCAACGATAAATAAATCCAAAGAGTTCACACATTGACATTTTGTGAACAAGGAACATGTTTAAAAAAATTTAACAGCATACCCCAAAGTGTTTTAGAGGTTACAAGGATGAATTTCTGGATTAATTTTCACAATTTTTTATATACCATGTAATATGTGGTAAAATTATAAGATATAATTTCGAAAAAGGGTTTTAGAAATATCCAAAATAAAAATTTAATATATTATCACATGTTTTCAAAAAATAATGTGACATAAGTATAAAGTCTGTTAAATCTATGTGATTATTATACAGGTAGACTATTTTTTATAAATATGCACTAAAATTAGAGCCACCATGAATATTTGAATTTCATGGTCTAGTCCAAAGTGATCCAATTTTCAACTAATGATACTAATCCTTGGATCTTAAAACATGAATTATCATGTGATAATTTTGTTCATTCAATTATCTATCCTAGATATTATAATATTGGGTTTTTCAATATAAAATAATTACTAAGAAGAGTATGGAAGTATAACATGAATGTTAAAATGTTATAAATTCATTGAGGAGTTACGATCAACAACTAAAGGTATGTTAAACACTAAAATAGTTATTGAAATGTAAAATAACTATATGGATGAACAATTTATTTTACAAAGTATTTATAAATCATTAAGAAACCCATGCATTGTGTTGAGATGATTATAACTCCTCAAGAATAAAACAATAAATATATATTATTAATCTAATTCATTTAAGTATGTTGTGAATAGAACATTGATTTTAATGAGATTTTACCCAATCATAGCACAATTCCCATGACTCATAAATACCCCAGGAGGGTGGAACCCTTCCATTTCTCCTCAGTGATCTCCGTCAAATCCATGTTTGAAGCTTGGACTGGTTATAGGTATGTAATTATGTTTTATTTTATTATTTATTCTAGACTTATTGATTAAATATTTTCTACATTTCCTTTATAGAAGTTCTTTCCCTTAATTTTGGATGTTAGACATCCTTGAAAACTCTTTTACATATGCCTTATCATCAATTTTAGCAATATTTATCAAAACCATTCTATAATTTATTTCCATTCATTAATTTGTTTTCTTACCCAAATAAATATCTTTTGGTTTATTTTATTTTTCTATGACATATTTCCATTCTGTGTATTTAGATTCATTCTTATTTTAAATTTTATAATTTGGTTTCATGTAATGTTCTTCATCTCTTTCATTAAGAACATTCCCAATCTTATGGTAATGGGTATATATCTCTCTATTAGGTTCAATTTTCATTTTTGATGTGTAGATTTAATTTTTTTCTCATAAAAATATTCATAGATTGTTTCCCAAAATTGGATTTTTTTTAATTTTTTATTTAAGTTTTGATCTCTTATATCTGCTGATCAATCCTTCAAAATTATGGATTTATTCTTAATAAAAAATAATTCAACTTTTTTCGATTCCCATTTATCCCCTAGTATTCCAAAAAAAATTATACCTGAATAAACATTGTCTGATGTTCATTCTTGTTTTCCTTCTGCTCTATGATAATTTTTTAAGTATAAATATATTATTTATTTCTATAAAATTAATCTTATAAACCATTTTTGAAGTCACCTTACTCATTTGAACAGATTCTTAGATCATATTTCATACTAAGATTATATGTGTTATAGAATGGTTATTTACTTTCATGTTGCCTCATATATTCACCAATCATATACTTTTCCCCCTCCACCTAAGTTGATGGAAACTCCTCTATTGTTGTGGTGATGTTTATATGACTGATATAACAATGGATACACATTTCACAACAATTTTATTATTACCATGATTTTTTATTTATTAGAAAATAAAATAATTTGAATTAAAAAGTTATTAATTTATATATTAACATGAAATTTCACTACATATTCATTTATTGTAGTTCTTATGCATCTGATATCTCTCAATTAATAATTGGATGAAAATAAAATCTATAAATGTTTTCCCTATTAATGGTATTTTCACTATAGTGACCTCTAGAATTAGTATCAAGTAAATATTTTCCCATAAAATTTATCAATTCATAAAATGTTGGAGATAGTAGAGTGAGTAAAATAATAATTAAGGATATATTTGTAGTAATCATCAGACCTTTCTTATTTCTTAACAAATGTTTCATGGTCCTTCAGGAAAAATGTTAAAAAAAATTCCTGAATTCTATAGTTTTTTATATCGGGTAAAATCACTAGATTAATTCATTGTATATTACCTCTCAAATATCTAAAGAGTTATATTCTGTTTTCTCATTCATTTTCAAGCTATTCCATTTAGAAATTATGGAAAACATATCATCTTTAACTCATCATCTATCACATCATTATGTGAGAAATATATAAAGTTAAATAGATCTCATTACTGAAATCTAGTTCATATTATGTTGTAATATCATTACAAATATATAAATTTTTCTAGGTAACAATGATTCAGATCAATGTTTCTTTTATTGGGTGTTTATTTTTTATCAGATAGGTTATAAAATAATCAGTGTACTTATAAATACCTTAGCCTTGATAGTCCTAACTAATTCTATATATTCTCCTCAAAAACATATAAACCATTTTTATCCTATTTCATCATGATATGATAAAATTGTTCTATATCAAATATTATATTATCTATTATTCTATGGAAATGATTCTCAATATCTAAAAAAATAGGTAGAATTTCATCACTTATCCTTCTCCATTTCTACATAAACTTATAAAAAAATCAATCAATGAGTCTAGTACAATAAAAAATGAATTCATTATAGTTTTAATAATTCAAATGAATATTATATGGTTTTGGGGTCAATTTAATTGATGTATACGTGATATACATGAATTTACTCATTCTTTTTACCATAATCAGACAAGATTCTTCTTGCACTTTTAAATAAATTTTTGGGTCCTTAGTGTATACATAGGTCATTTTAAAATTTATTTTTATATATATTAACATGAAATAAATTTTATTCTATTCTTTTTGTGTACACATCATCCTATTGGGATACTATAGTTCTTTATTGAAAAATATATCCTCTTATGTCTTTGGGATGGACTTTACCTCCCATGATTTCACCCAATCCTCCCATATAAATCATTAAGAGATAAAGATAATTACGAATTGTGAATATAAGAAGTATTTTGTTGGAAGATTATGTTCATTATTCATTGAGATTCCTGATAAAAGACTAAATACCCTCTCATGGTAAGCTAGGTATATGTAGTGCACGAGTATCATGAATACGATTATTAGACTATTGTGTTTCATGAGGCCTTTTCTTATTATGGGTGGGTTACGAAGGAAAATAAATATATGTGGTCGGTTCCATATTATATAATATAGTAAATGAGTAATAGAAGGGATGGTGTACATGAATATTACATGGTATAATACCAAGGTCCCAATATTGAATAAATCAAGCAATACTAAGGGGTAGATTGTGGGACCCAAGTAATATGAGCACAATGAGATTCATGAAAATGGTTAGCTACCCTCTTATGGATAGTTGGGGTTGTATTATGGAACTATGTCATGAGTCCCACATGAGACACATTATTATTTATTTTAAAAATAAAAATATTTTTAGAAATCCTTCCTAATATGAGACTTTTTCCAATGATGGTTTCATTCCCTAGAGAAGAAAAAATATATCTAGTGGGTTAAAGGGTGGGAAATATAATTAATCTAGGATTGTAATCCTTGATTACAGGAATATAAATAAATATATTAATACCAGTGATTGGTTCATCATTGGATTTGTTTTTAATTACATGAATCTTGTGGTATTGTGGTGAAGAACACTTATTATACTTGTAGATGAATCCATGCATGACTTTGATATCTTGATTGGGTTTTTTTCAACAACCCAATAGATTTCATTTAATATAATTCAGTATATGGATATGTTTATTTTAATATGAATTGTATTTGTTTAGTTTAAATTATTATCAAGTTTATGTAGTGTTTTTATATAAGGAATAATATATGAAATGGTATTAGAATGAAGATAATGGAACTATAATGATAGGTTTAATGGGATAAATTTTTTTTATTTATTGATATTCACAATATAAAATATTGGTAAGGTTGGATGTGGGCTTGAATATGACTAATGATGAATTTAAGGGTATGAAGAAATAAATATCATGATAATGGATTATCTTAATCAAGACTTTAAAGATTATGATTTAGGAGTGAAAATTGGATATAATAATATTAATGACTTGTGTGATAGTCTTATTTTTCAACTAAAAATACTTCTTAATTATTCATGGTTATTATTTAATAATTTAATATTTTTCTTACTTTTCTGTAGAATTTTTTCTCTTCTTGAATAAATTTCTTGTTTTGTTTTTTATCATGGTATGGTGATTTGTGTGATTAAATAAATCTTTTATATACTAAATTGGAATAAATATAATGTTCCTTTTTCGAATTCTATAATTAACTAATGTTAAAATGGTTTTTTAAAGGCTTTTTAATATTAAATATAAAATAAATAATCGATGTCAATGTATCTCCAAATATCTAGAGGTTCTTAAGAATAATGTTTATATTACTTTGACAGTGTAAGATTTAATTTATGGTAATGAAACGAAATAATATTAATTAATCTTGGCATAAAAATAACTCAGTCGTCATGTAAAAGTAACTCAAGCTTCTCGAAGCTATGTAAAACTAATTATAAAATTTATAATATTAATCGATGAAGTTTTAAGGATGTATATGACAAAATAGATACTGTGTAAGAATAATATGTAAAATCATAAAGTTTTATATGAATAATTTCAATTAATTAATGTCAATGTAATATTAAATTCGATATAGGGTAAAATTATGTTGTGTTTTTAAGAGGTTATCTTAAGAATATTTGGCGAGCTTCAGGAGTAGTATAAGTGTAATATAGAAGATCATTATGAATAATTTTAAAAGATTTTGGGTTGCATTAGCACAGATGAAATAATTCTAAAGAATATTTAATTTAAGTTATCTATATTTTGAAATAATAATTGACAAGAAATAATGGAATGATGAATTATTTTTTGAGAGTGTTTACTCTCATAAATTTAAACCAATGGTCTAGAACTCATTTATTTTTAAAATGTGGATATAATAAAATAATTATATTGATTGAAAAACATGAAATTAATATTTATAGTTTATGTTCCATGTATAGAAGGAAATATCGTGGGAATGAATTCAATTATTTCAGACCAATACTTGTGGGAGTAATTGAAAATATTCTGAGATAAGAGGAAGAATAAAATATCTCATATATAATTTGGTAAAAGATTTGTAATGAAAATAAGGGCATTTAATCGATATATCGTGTGGTTTAAATGGATGTATTTTTTTCATTTATAATATTAAAGATGTAGGGTTTTATAAGATAAAATAAATCAAAATATGAAAATTTTTATAGATATATTTTTTTATTGAAAATGATAAGAACTAAATGAAATTTAAATAAAGGATGCTGTGAACTAAATCCTTGGTATTAAATTGTTTTAAAGATGAATTATTGACCACACTAAAATGTATGGTTCATATAGTGTGATCATGGAATGATAAATTGAAGAGAATTGATTCCAACCATTGATCAAAGAGTATGAAACGTGAATTTAATTATAAAACTAATCATAGTTTTTATTAAAAGAGATATATTTAATTGACCAATCTGGTTTAGAGTGTGGAAAGAGAATGTATACTTTAAAAATAGATCTGATTTTTTTAGAATAATAAAAAAATATAACTGAAAATAAATAAAGCATCCCACTAGTCATATTTTTCTCATTGAATAAATTTAGTGAAACCATATTATTATAAGGTATAATTATTTTGATTATGTACAGGTATTAAAAAATTCATTACCAAGAATTATAAAACTTTTTATAGATTTAATATTATTTTTCAATGAAGAAAAAATCATAACATGAACATGGATTAATTGGATCATGAAATCAAGAGTTGTGAAGAAAATATTTTGAGTTCTATATGTTAATCATATAGAGAACCAAATTTTTTAAAACTAATGAATAAATCTCAATTTAGTGTGCAAAGTAGAAGCCTAAGTGGACCATATGATGTTTTTTGGTGTACACGTCAATCCCCCCATCCCCCGTAGTAAGGAATATTTATATAAAATTATATCAAATAGTTGCATTAGATCCTATAGGTTCTGTTTTAATGATTTAATCATGGAAAAGTTTTTTTATTTGTTTCACCCATGTAATATATATTGAACCTTATTAATTCTAGTGTTAATAAATTTTATACTCGGAATATGAAGATGGGTTGGTTTCTATAGGTTTGTGGTGACATTATTATAAATTATGTTCAATGTGATGTTGGTATGAAAATTAATAGTGAAATAATTGTTGATGCAAAGAAAAATATTATTTTCATAAGATCACTGATAACTGGGTTATACATGAACACATCATTTAACACCCTTGTGTTTTAAAAAAACAAAACTATATTCGATAAAATAAATGACACAAAACACAAGCCTAAATGAAACATAAAATATTATTATTTAAATATAAATTTTATAACCTCACTGTTAAATTGAGGGGAATGAATATGATTATCATTTTTAAGAAATATATATATATATATATATATCCTACTCAAATTAAATATATAAATAAATTATTAGGAAATAGGAACTCGATCTTTTATAAATACATTTTATTCATCAAAGAAAATTAATTTTCTCCAAAAGTGATTTTTATTGATTTTTATGATAATATATTATAGTTTATTTATTAGAAATTTATGTATGTAGTTTGATAAAATTATAATAATTTTATAAATAATCATATCACAATTATTTTAGGGTAAAATTTAAGAATTTTTCTGAAATGATTGATTTTAGTGAATACTGAAAATTTCTGGTTTTTCAAATTTTATATTTAATTTAATTAAATAAGACATTTTAAAAGCCAAATTATATTTTGGATTAATCCTTAATGTGAAATATGAACCAATTTATATTGAATAATATAAATAATTTCACATTAGTCATCAACTTTCATGAGTTTGGTAAAAGTTTATTTTTATGCTTAAAATTCTATTTTCCGTATACTCTTTTTAAGTGAATATGGATTATCCATTTTAATTAATGAAATTAATGACTAGTTAGGAAATATTTAAATTTATATTTTATATTTTATTTATATTTATATTAATTTAAAATCATATAATGATTATTTCTAGTTATATAGTTAATATATGATTATCTAACGTCTAAAAAATGAGTTTTCCGTAAAAATAAAATTTCATCATGTGTTGTGTATTTATTTTTATATTAAATTTTGTTATATATTTAAATATAATTTTAAATTAATGGATTAAATATTTTTAATCAGTATAATTTATATTACTTAATAATTTCAATATTAAACTTTGTCATAATAAATTGTAAAAACAGATAAAATTATTAACCACAATAAAGGTTAAATTATATCTTCTTGTGTTACATGTGCTTGTATTACAATTAGTTTTACACAAATATTGTTTTTTTTTTGATAAATTAGATTTTATATATATAATCACTGTGTCTAAATTATCTAATAAGGCTCATTTTATTTTTAGGATTAAAAGGAAAAATTACCTTGGTAAAACACTATTTATTATACTAAAAACTAAAATGGTAAATGTAAGTAACCGTAGAGGTAAAAGGAATAACATGTTTAAAATATATTTATTTTTCAGGTTCTATGTGTTTATAAACAATTTAATCCCACCTATACTTCATTTATCAATATTATAGGCACCTGGATTGGGAGTGACTACCCATTATTGAGTAGTTTTGGGTATTTCGAAGAATTTTATGCCTTCTCACTTATGAAAGGGAACCCCATCTATTTTCCTATTCAAACAGAAAGAGAACATTAGAATAGAAAATAACTAAAAAAATACATTATTTACTAAAATTATGTATTCTAGAGTCATTTTATTGATTATAAAAGCCTCCTTTGAAGGATTTTGGTGTTAATCTAAAATGTTTGTCCAAAGAAGAGGTATCGTTCTTTACTGTGTGTTTTAGTTGTTTTTAATTCCACATCTTACAAATCGTATTATATAATTATGGTATAATAACATTATATTATCCTGTATAATTATATTTTATTATGTTAATGGAAAAACCAATATCCATATCTACTTTTATAATATGGGAAACAAAACCATCATACGTCTATACGGTGGACTATTGACTTGGAAACTGATGTATTTATTTTTCAAAAATTAACACTCAATAATTTTTTATTTGACATATTTTATGTATATATATGATATTAAGGAAAAAAGTATCTTTCTAAAAAATAATATATTGTATATTTTCTTACATTTACATTCATTGAAAAATGATAATGTCATTTGTGTGTACTTGTGGACTCCCAACTCCATGAAGAGATACATTCATTTTTTCATCACCACATCAAATTGGTGGTAAATATAAGTGTATTTAAATATATATTAAGAATTTATTATATAATTATAATTATTTAATTTTAATGTAATAATTACATTCTTTCTGCCTTGGTCATTGATTAATCGAAACATTACTCATGTGTTTCTAAGGTCAAATTTCTCCATGATTATCACAATGTAAATTTTCAAAACCATCATTAATTGTTGGATTTTGAAGAATAATTTATATATAAATATGACAATTATTCTATTCTTATTGTTCTAGAGTTGATGAAACAATAACTTTATAACCTTATTCAACTTTCCAATGCAATTTTTGACATATGAGACGAACATCACAAAATCATATGACTTGCACCTAAATAATTATGTAATTTAATATAAAATGATAATAAATTAAATTAAATTAATAAAAAACGTGAAAAATTTTATTCATAATGAAAATAATGAAAATATTTTTATATTTTTGGAAGATAAAGACTGTACAAGAGGAATCAGGTTATAGGTGAGGGATCATTATTTCATATCATGACCATACCCTTTGTAACTCAAATTATCTCTCCCTTTAATGTTAAGGAATGATTCAAAATTATATATATATATATATATATATCTTATATATACAATGACTATTATCCCTTCTTTTATTATAGTAATACATGCCTTATGTTTATATCTAAAATTCCTTCAATATGAAATTTCCATTGAATATAAAATGAGGAAATATTAAACAACGCATTTAATTTCAAGAATTAATTCTTATGTTTACACTTTATAATTGATTTCCATTTTTGGTCACACATAAATCATGAGCATGTTATGATGGCTTTGACCATATTTCACTCCAATGCATTGTGTATATATTCTTTCTCGTGTGATGTTATGTTTTGGATTATGGAGTAATCATAATCTAATATGGGATTGTATCAACCTTTTAATTTTTCATAGGTAATTATTTGTGGCTCATGATTATTTCATGTTATTTTTATAGCCACATTTCTTAAGTTTCCATGTTCTTATGATGCCATGTTCTTAATATACTTTTTTATGTGAATACTCTTGATCATTCCATTTATTTTATCATGTTATACCTTTGACTTACATGTAATGCTTCTTTAACATGTTTATTCTCATACTGCGATTTTTAGATGACCCATTTTTATGCATTCACTATGTTATCCTTTAAATATTTATGAGTTCCACATGAATTAGTATCTCACTATGGATAATTAAAATAAATATATCGGGTTTTATTTTCCTTTCTATGTGTTATGAACCTAGTATTCTAAACACACTAGGCCTTTTTGGTCCTTTTTTGTATTATTATATATTTATATTTAATACCATTTAATAATAAGTATAAAAGGTTACATTCATTATTCCTCCCATTTTGATACTCCATTTGATATATGAAAAAACTGAAAATAATTATTGAAAATTATTGGAACAAAATGTAGTTATGTTGTCTAACTCAATCGGATAATGTCACGAACCAACATGGGTCAATCCAGAATCGGTCAGCTGAGTCATCATGTGACATTTCCCAAAGGGCGTTCCTGGTCCCCATGGGCTTCAAACTAGTGTCGGGCATCTAAATTATATTTTTGGGGAAATATTGGGCCATAAATAAAAGACATATGAGTAAATATAAACTGAACAAAATAAACAAACACTAGTAGTGGAAAAACTAAATAAAATTGGTTATTGGACATACCTCCAAGTGACCTCATGGGTCACCACCATGTACAATAAACACAAAATCTTCAAGAGAAATCCAAAACTAGAAACTAAAACTGAAAAGATAAAGTAGACGGGAGCACTGAGATGGTTATTAGGAATGATAAAGAAGAACAATGACTTATGACCATGCATTTAAAAAGATACCCTATAATTTTGGTTTGATAATAAGACATAGTAAAATAATTTCAATCATTCTTTTCAAATTCATGTCACAATTTTTCATTTTTATGGAAAATATTTCTATTCCAATACATTTTCAAAATAGTTTCCAAACCTTCATTAACATTCCAATATGAAAGGTAAATAGTTTAAATTAAAAAACATTAAATTTACACTGAGTAAACAAACACAAAGTAACTAGAATGGAAATAATTTCACAAAGACCATGTCATATTCAAGAACTATGGTCAATACCTATAGGTAAATTGTACAAAAGAGGCCTTAGGAACCTCTTACCTCTCTTTAATGTTGTATAGAAACCATGACCAATAGTGTTCTCGTGATTGGTCCACTGGTAGGGTACATCCCTGACACCAAAGTGGTCTCCCATCAACATAATCATTTAGTTAGTGTTGTAATCATCAATACTTCATGATGAAACCGGGACGAAGAACTTGAGAATCATCTAGTGTACTAGAACTAGTCAAACAACCTTGGTACCATGAGCCTCCCTTGTTCTCTATTTAATGTGGGGGTGAGTTTTCATAAAACTAACATTCATGATCATATCATTATCTTTATTAAAAAACACACTCATAGTTTCACCATTGATCTCCCTCCTTGAGAACTTCCCCCGTTTTTTAACACACAATAATTTTGAATCCATTTTACTAGGAACGTATCATAATCCACCCAATCAACTTACACATTGTTTTCTAAAATAATGGGGCATACATGAAAATGTGTTTTACTATTTCACAAACCTTTCTTAAAGAGCCAAACGAGTCTAATTATTTACCAGGAATACTTTTCATTTTAGAACACAAAATCCCTCATCACATTTAAGATTCCAAAATCATTTAAAATATGAATTGAAAAACCAATTTACTATAAATTAAAAAAAATGAACCACTGTTGAAACATATAAAATTCTTTTATGAAAGTCAAAACACCATTTGACCAAGAGTTGACAACAAAACAAATCTTTTGAAATCACAATGTATATTTTTGTAAACCCAAAAATGTCGCTAAAAGTTTTTAACTATACTATCTGAAATTCCAAACACCTTTGTAAATATTCATAAGCAATTAAATACACCTTAAGAAGTAACTTTTCAATAAAAGACACTTAATTCCATATGGGCGTTACAAATATATATCATTTTCCAAAACAAATGCATAAACTTTTCTCAGAACCACAACAAGATTTCATATAATATGTATGATTCATAAATATAAAAATTTATTTTTAAACAATCATGAAATCATGGGATTAAAATTAAAGGCATAAGAATAGAGGACCTACCACAAACGTGCTGCTATTTTTCGACGACTACTAGAATTGACCCTTGGATTATACACTCACATGAATTTACACACATACATATATATACCCCTAGATAGATTGAAAATATTCCCTATTACATGAATTAATATGTACAAATACAGAATATATATATTACTTACCATATTCATGTACATATAGCTATTCTTGACACCCGTATCCCAAAACTACTGCAATGAGGTCCAACACACACTAGAGAAAACATTACCAACAACTCAAAACACTACAAAAAAAGTCCCATGCACCAAAAATATATTACTATATTATAAAATATCAAAAAATACATATTTATTATTAATCTACAAAGTGTAAATAGATGAAATCATACTCAAAAACCATAGAGAAACTCGCAACCTTCATTAATGGTGGATAAAACCATCCTAGATGGGAGTTGACGAACACTAAATAATAATAATTGATTAAAATAAGAACCCCCAAACACATTATTGTTCATACAGGGTACATGAATCACACAAAAGAGAATAAAATCTTGAAATAATTGGAGATTATGGGAGATGGGACTCACTGGTGAGATCCGTACACAAAATCGTGATGGAAAGTGGCTACCATAAAGAGGGAACAGAGAGCAGGAGGACTCTCATCCTACCTGATCACACGAGAAAAGGAGGGGAGATTTCAGGTTGTGTGAGAAAGGGAGGGGGGAGGTCGTCCATATGTGGAGAACTGGTACTGGAAGACATAGGGGCACACTGGAAGGCCTCGACCGGTAGCAGTCATGCGCACATGGAGAAGAAGAAGGGGGTCGAGTCACACAATGTGAAGGGGGGAGGAAGAAGGAACCCATATTGGGTCCTTAAAAAATAACTAATCCTAAGTAAAAAAAATATTATTAATACAAATAATAAAAATAATAATAATAAACTAAATAATAATAATGATACTAATAATACTAATATCCATAAAAAACAACAATATTATTACTTTTATTATTATTATGAAAATTATTTTTTATTTTATTTTATTATATTTTTCAAAAGTCTGGAATCCCTGCATGATTTGGCGGCATGGTTGGCTGAACCATGTTCCTTCCATGCACATCTACTAGAGACCCCCAAAATATAAAATTCTAAGCCAGTTCAGCCCGAAACTGAAAAGAAAAATCATATGTAATTGAATATTTAATAAATCATGGTTTGGGTGTAACAATTATCCCCACTAAGAAATCATTCTTCCCCCAAGAAAGTCACTCAGCAAAATGAAATATCAATCTCGATTTCTAAAATGAATGAGGCCAATGAAATCCCTAACATGGGGTGACTTTTCACTCCATCAGTCACACCTGACCAACTCTAAGAGAAACTACAAAGAGTAGAACCATGGGGAAAATGGGAGGTGTCTCCCCACCATAAGTACCCATAGAACCGACCACTATTGAATGAACCACCATAAGATCTATGGGGGGGTCCCCCCCCCCAAATTTTGGAACTGACAAGCTTTGACCACCCAATATGAGCCAATATGGGAAACCCAACATGAAACAACCCACGAACTCTCCACACATACCAAATAGCACAACTAATAACAATTTACAACCTAAACCACAAACCCTTGTCATAATGTAAACCAAAAAAAATAAATTTGAACTAGCATCGGATCAACCCATAAAAGGGAGAGCCATGGAGGGGAGAAAAGGGTCTCCCCACCATTAAAATTGAACCCTTTCAATTACACAGATATTGAGACTCCAAAACAAACAAACCAAAGATGTCACCTCATATACCAAGCCCCCACCACATAGGGACCCCAATGAAAAAACTGAGACTAAATGGTGAACCAACCCATTATTCATTATTCCCTAAGATTCCCAAATCTAAAAAATAAGTACAACCAAGAACTAAAACCAAAACCGGCCCAAAAGGGACAACCACACAAGGAAAATCATTTAGAGACTCACCTCCAAAAATGGATAACATTTCAAGGGTTATCTTCTATAGGAAAAACCGTTCATGGGTTCCCATACATAAGGAACAACCACAACTGTAGAGGGTTACAAGCATACCAACTATTATTTCCACCAAAGAGTGACTTCCTAAAATGAAGACCACAATAAAGAGAAGGGGACGATATTCCCTTTTTCAACAAAACTATACCTTCATGGTGAAGGATACACAAAAGGAAAACTTAAAATATCTCTATCCCAATAGTAGAAACAAAAAATGTTTTAGGTCTCCTCACACACAATGATTCCTAACTGCGTACATGCTTCACTACGAGGTTGATGGCTGGAGCTCAGAGGTTTGAAGCATCAACTACCCCATAGTCAGAATATGTCATCCTTAAGATAAGGAATCTTCTAATGATGATAATATTAGAACATCTCCAAATGTCTCAAATGGGAACACTGATAGAAATAATTCAGAGGATGATGACAACACTAGTTAAATTACGACAACCGGCCAAAACATAAGAAAAAAAAAGAGAGTGTCGAAACTAATAGAAGATGAAATTCATGAGAATAATTTTCTGAAAAAGGTTCCTCCAGTTAACACTCCTCACCGGATAGGGAACCTTCTCGAACACCAAAAAGAATCAGTCCTTGAACCCCGGACAAAAACCCCATATAAGAGAAACTGTAACTAATTTTACAATTCCACCTCTGGAGAAAAGGGAACCAACCCCTTGAAATTCCCCATGTAGGCCTTCAATACTCATTGGCCATGATGGACACTCATGAGTTCTACCACATTCCTTTCCATTGCATCTTTAGGTATAAACCATAAGAAAAAAGTGGTCTTAAACACCTTCCAAGACATCCCATAATTAAATGATTCTTGAATCATCTCCTTCCATCAAACCAAAGTTGATCCTTCAAATGAAATCGAACCATCATGGATTCTCATAGATTTGGGAGTTTCCAATAACCTAAAAACACCAATGTTTCCACCAAGCTAGTATTTTGCCTTCAATAGCCCATGATGATTGTGGAAGATATACAACAATCAAAAGGAAATCAATTCCATTACTATGATAAGAGTATTGGTAGAACTAACAAATAGAAGAGACTCACTAGAAACATCTTGGATTTTTTGTCAGAATACTCAACAAAAAGGAGCACAATGATGAGTCAAAACACATCATAAACCATAATTCCACACATAAATCACAAACTAAAACTGAAATAAAATCACAATTTCAACCTAATTTTTAACATTCCAAAATTTAAAGAACATGAAAAGGATTATAAACATGGAAAAAACACTAAAAAATTTCCCACTCACCTTTCAAAACAATGGAATCACCCCATTTAAAAAAACTTTTTTCAGAAAAAATAACATCTTAAATATCCACCATTGGTATTCCATGAAGTCTCACATATAAAAAACATTGTGCTAACTCATGCTCTCATCCACACATACCAACAATTATCCATGTTCCACATGCTTACATTCATATATGTGATTATTCATAGAAATTCAAGGGTTTGGGTCAAGACTTTTCTCATTTCCAAGATAGACCATTCAACTTAGAAGCCATAATTACCAAGAAACTTTCTTTTAACCATCCAAAATGTATTACAAAAATCAAAAAATGATCTCCAAAACACTATGAATTTTTTTTCATTAAAACTGCACATTCTATAGAATGAAATCTATTTCCATTTTGAAAAATCATTTTGCGAGTCTAAAATTCACATTCCACCTTTTTAAACCGATAATTGTAAAAAATAAATTATTTTTTTGAAATCCATGAAAGATAACCAAAACTAAGCCCAAACATAACTCACATAAAATCTTCCTGAAATATGGAACTAATAGAAACGACATCCCTACAACATGGCTTAACAGACCGTGATCTGAGAGATAATCAACCCTAAGAACTACCTTGAACCGTGAACTCGGGATAGACATGGGTATCTACTTCATGTATGCTCATCTCATAACACCCACTCACTACCTTTATAATCCATTATAAACACAGACCAAGAAAAAGAAAAATTCAAATCCCAGACTACACATAAAAACTCTAGGATCGAGACGGTAAAATGTTCATGATGTCCTTCCCAAACCTACCTCTCGAGTACTGAAAATCATAATTTCTATTCTACCCGACACCCCAAATTACAAGGGCTTCCTCTAATACCATTTTTTTATGATCAAAACCATGGCATCCCTGAGATGGTCACCAGAGTCATCCCACGATAAGGAATAGGGGGTGTTCTCGATCCCCATGGGCTAGAAACTAGTGTTGGGCATCAAAATGAGACAGTTGCGAATGGTTTGAACAATAAATAAAATAGTGAATAATAATTATAAACTGAAAAAAAAAAACTACAAGAAGAATAAAAAATATAAATTGTTGGGTAAAAATACCTCCATGTTACCACATTGATAAATACCAAGTTTGAAAACACACTAGTTGCAAGAGTGATCCCAAACTAGAACCTGAAACTGAAATGATAAAGTAGGCATGAGCACCGAGTTGTGCAGTAGGAATTGAAAAGAACAATGACACCCTATGACTATTAAATTAAAAAGAAACCCAAGAATTCTCTTTTAAAATTAAGACATAAGAAAATAATGGTTTTCAATATATTTAAATTTAAGTCACAAGTTTACATTTTCAAGGAAATTGTTTCAGTTCCACTACATTTTCAAAATAGTTTCCAATAATGCATTAACCATCCCAAATGAAAGGAAATGAGTTTAAATTAAAAACATGTATTTTACAAAGAGATAATATATTTGAAGTAACTATAATGGATATCATTTCACAAACACCTTGTCATAAGAGAGCACGAGGTAACTATAACAAATGGGGATCTAGAAACCTCATACCTTAGTGAAATGTGTCATAGAATCTACGAACGACATTGTTCTCATGCCCGAGATAGTTGTATGGTACATCCCCATATTCCTAGTGGTCTCTCATCATCATAATCATTTAGTTAGTGTTGTAATCATCAATCCTTGTAGAAAAAACTCGAGTGTAGCAGTTCTGTATAAGCTAGCGTACTAGTCCTAGTCTACCAACCTATGTACCTCAAGAATCCGATGATATATATTTTATGTGGTGGTGAGTTTTTAAATAACTAATATACATTAAAATATATTTCTCATTATTCAAAAACACACTCACCATCTCAGAAATGATCTCTGTCCTTAACCACATCCCCACATTTTGGTCACAAAAAAATGCACAAGCCTCTATACTATAAAAATATCACAATATACACATTCAACATGCACATTATTTTTTAAAACAATTTGTCTTACCTTAAGAGATGTTTTCCTTTTTCACAAACCATTATTAATGTGAAAACAATCATAATTATATACAATGAATACTTTTCAATTTATAACACATAATCAGTCAACACTTTTATGTTTCCAAAATCATTTAAAATCTCAATTGAATAACCGATGTTCTATACCTTTAATAACATTCTTGAACCCATTCTTACAAAAATGAAATTCTTTCAAGAAATTTAATCCATCATTTGTCCATAAGTTCGCACCAAAACCCATGTTTTGAAATCACATTGGATATTTCTAGAAAACCAACTTTCCATTACACGTTTGGAAATAAATCGTCTAAAAGTCCAAATGTATTTTGAAATATTAATTACAACTTCAAAACTACATAGAAAATAAATTTTCACGGAAATTAAATTAAGACCTAATGGGTGTTAGAAATACATTTAATTGTCCAAAACAGAGGCATAACCATTTCTAGAAAAAAAATTCAAAGCATGTTTACATTTTATAAATATAAAATAGTTTTTCAAAATTGGAAAAATATAATATGATTCAAATTAAAGTCCTAGGAATTGGGGACCTACCTCAAACATGTCATTATTTGCTGATGACCAATTGAACCTACCCTTGGCATATACACACACATGGATTTATAAATATACATATATACCCCCAACTGCATTGCACATTTTCCTCATGCCGGGATTTAATATGTACAAAGAAGTCATATATATATATATATATCTATGTGTGTATGTGTGTCTCACCCTATGCATGTATATATAGGCCTTCTCAACACCCATATCCTAAACGAACCACTGTGAAGTCCAAGGCACATAAGAAAAAATTACAAACATCTCAAAACAAAACGACAAAGACCCATGCACCCAAAATCAATTACCAAAATCAAAAATATCACAAAAAATCCTTAATTAAAATTTTTCCACATTGAAAAAATCAAAGAAATGTTACTGAAATCTATGGAAAACCTACCCCTTCATCAATAATGGTTATAATTGACCATGATGAGACCTGAATAACTGTAAATAATATGAATTGATTAAATGATGAAACCCCATAAACATTAGGGTTCATCCAAGGTGCACGCATAACCTAGAAGGCATTAAAACCATGAAAATTAGGGACATGACGTGAGAGGGGAGGCACCTAAGAGATTCGCGCACAAAATTGGGATAGAATGTGGTGGCTGGAAGAAGGGAGGGTTGAGCCCGAGCTCTACCAGCCAGATGGAAGCCTTAAGAAATAGAGGGAGGCCAGGTTGTACCAGTAGGTGAGGGGAAAGGTCAGCCACATTAGAAAGATCCACTATTAGAGGAGGGGGGAGGAATATTGGGGGGCCTCAGCCGATGGGGATCGCGTATGTAAATAGGAGAAGAAGGGGGTCGGGTTGCATAATGGGTAAGGGGGAGGAAGAAGGAGACCCTATGTGGTCTCTAAAAAAATAACTAACCCTAAAGAAAAATAATAATATTATTATTATTATTAAACATAATATTATTATTATTATTATTATTATTAAACATAAAAATAATAATAATATTATTATTATTAAACATAATAATAATAGTAATGTCTATAATAATAAAAAAAATTATTACAATTTTTATTATTAAGGCATTTACATTTACTATTATTTTATTTTCATTATTATTTTCATTTAATATTATATTTCAAAATCCTAGAAGTCCCGCATGATTTGGCCGCATGGTTGGATAAATTGTACACCACCCATGTGCCTCTTATCCAGACCCCCAAAATTAAAATTCATAAACAATTTGACCAGAAAATCAAAAGTAAAACCTAATATAATTAAATAATTAATAAATAATTTTTGGGGTGTGAAAATAATTTAAATATTGTCGTGATGATATATTAGTGAACAAATTTGGATAATATTTCAATACATCCAAATGTAAGAAGAAATATATTAATGGGAAGAAGGTAATAGATATAATAACTCTATAATCAAGGTGATTATTTTTTAATTTTTTATTAATTATATTCAATCATTATTTTGGAATATATGTAAAAATTTAGAATATTTGATTACCCTTGGGTGGTTCAAGTGAATTTTTAATCCATGAATAAATTGTCTCTCATAATAAGTCCTCGATGTGGATATACTACAAACAGTGACCAAGATATGATCTAATTCTTAAATAAAAATGTAGATCAATAAGAGATAAATCCTAGAGTGTATTCTAATTTTATATTGGAATTGGACGTGGATAATAAGTTATTAATTAAAAAATAATTTCCCTTGAATAAATCTATCACAAGAATGGGTGTAAAAATTAAAATTCCAAGTTACGTACTCAATAAAATTTCACATGGGGTTGGATAGAAAATTCCCAGGGAGATGGAAATAAACGAAAGTATTACCACTCTCAAAACTAAATTTGAAGAGAGGATAAGATATATAATAGAATATTAAAATAGTATAGAAATTCACCGATTAAAATAAAGTATAATGATTATAATATTGCTGATATTATATATATATTTAAAGCCTCTAATGGATAGAAAAATATTTCTACAAAAATATCCACATTAAGTGATGTTGGAATAGGTATAAATATATATTTACATGATTACATAATTATTATAGTAAATCTAGAAGATAAAGTTATCAAATAAAGGTATCTATCTAATTCTACTATTGTGGACGAATTTGACACACAATTGATGTTTTCTTAGAATCCAATGTGACCACTAGTAGAATAAACACTAAAATAATATCTACACTATGGAATGACAACATGAGTTAGGTTTCTACTGAGACATTTATTATAATCACTAATATATACAATATGGATGGACACTAAGGTAATATATATGTGGTTGAGGTTTTAAGGGGAACCTCTACTCTCATATTCAGAGGGTGGAAAATAATAAATCAGGGAAAATCTAAATTTATGAGGAGAAAAATTTACTCACCTAGAATAATGTGACAATTAATGAAGAAAATTGTAAACCAACCACCAATGAAGGAATATTCACAATGGAAAAAAACATTGACCTTAAAAAATATGTAAGATGATCAACAATTTTGTTCATATAATTAAAAAATAAGGGAAAAATACTTGAAGTGATATTTATCATGGTAAACTAATTCTAAGG
Organism: Viscum album; assembly: GCA_963277665.1. Lineage (NCBI taxonomy): Eukaryota > Viridiplantae > Streptophyta > Magnoliopsida > Santalales > Viscaceae > Viscum > Viscum album. Next base: position 620,499,181 of record OY728131.1, on the reverse strand, counting down.
TTACTCAAATAGAATTAGGAGAACCAAGAATCATGCCTAACTATTTTCAAAAGTTAAACTAAAGGTAAAGAGGGTAAGTATAATGGTAGTGCTCATATATTGTAGAAGAATCATTTTTATTCTAATATCAATTTTTTAGTATTATTTTTTAAAAAAATTGAAATTATTATAAAAAATGGTATCTTGTTTTGAAATATTAAAATTTTAAAATTTTTATAAAATGCATTATCATTATATGGTTTGGGGAAACAATGAAAAATAATCATTTGTTTAATAATTTTAATTCAGTGGATGTGTTAGAATATAAGAAAATCATGCAGAGGAATACCAAAACGGGGTTCTTAACATGTGAGTTATTAGATTTTATTTTATTTAATAACATTTTGTTGGTTTATAGTGTGTAAAATTGTGAAGGAAACTCGTGTGGTTATTCACAAGTAATTTAGTGTACCTCTGATAATCTTCGCATAGTTTTTTAAACCATTTGACCAAACCTTGTAGACTTCCCATATTCTTACTTTTGTAAATTTTATATTATAACTCTATAGAATTAAATCCTTTTGGGTTTCCTCCACCCATATATATATTTCTATGCTAATGGGAGATCCTTATATGACTCCTATATTTCATCATATGAATTTTGGGCACTTCCTCTTCTCTTTCATGTGATTTATTCAATGTTATGTATTTAAATCCTTTTTCCCCACATCACTTTCTCCCCTTGTTTTTACCATGGGGTCATTGTGGTAGAATCCTAGATTAAGGATTTTTTCTAATCCTTATCGTTATTAATTTGTAGGATGGTATGGATTATTCCTTTGTCGTATCTCTTTACTTATTCAAAGATTTCATGGTATCGATACATTCTTCAATTATGTGTTTTATGAGTCTATTTTTATTTTACATTACTTGAATGATAGAGAATTCAAAACCATTAGTTTGATGAAAACCTATTGAATTAAAATAGTGGAAATTATGGAATAATTTTTTCTCTTACCTTAGTGGTTTTCAGTTCTATCATATGTGGGGTTTTAAATAGATGTTAAGTCCTATATAGTTATAAATAATTACAAAAGGTCTTAAATTGATTTTATAAACTCCCAAAAGTAATTTTTTTTGAAAATTATTTTTATTAAAATACTTTTTCTATTTTAAAATGAAAATGGATTTTTTATTAATTTATTGGATTCTGGTTTTTTTTCATTTCAATGTAAATGATGGATGTTGAATGTCATTTGATTGATATTAAATTTTGGTTTTCATTTTTTAACATTTATTTATTCATAAACATTTATTTCATTTTAATTTATATAAAGAGAAAAAAATTTATTTTTTATAAAATAATATGCAAGATTGATATGTTTATCTTTTAATTGAATTGAATTTTTTTAAAATGTTTTTTTTAATTATTTAATTGTATCTAGTCTTCAAAATGGGGTTTGTCTTAGAAAATGTGTTAATGATTTATAATATTTTTTTTGAAAATACATTAAACATATTTCATAATATTCTTATTTATAATCATGATCAATTTAAATTAATTTTATTTTAAAACATTTTAGGATCCAAAGTAGGGGATGGTATATGAACACGTTTATTTAATCATGAGAAATTCAAAAAACCAATATTTTTCGAGTTTAGAATAATTTTGATTGAATTTATTTAATCATGGTATTAAAATGTTATTAAGTGAATATATGAAAAATATTTGAAAAAATATTATTCTTATTCAAGGTAAATTTTATATTTCTTGGGAGGGATGTTTGAGTTGATGTCTTGGATTTCACCCAGTAATATAATTCAAATGATACAAGTAAGTTAATAAAATACTTATGACCATTATGATATGTTTTTGATTTTATAAGTGTTATTTTTAATTTATTTAAATGGGATAAATTATTTCTGAGATCAAGTACAATTTAAATAAGTTTAACTGTACCAATAAAATCTAAAATAATCTCACATTAAATAAAAAACATTCCCTAAAATATGAGTAGTTTGTCACCTTTTTAAGAAGTTCTAGAGGAGAAAAAAGTGTTTTTCAAAACCTCATTTGTGAATCACATATCAGATCAAATATATATTAATCTCATGATTGTGGAGATGTTGAATGGAATTATTTTCTCCATCCATGAACCGAAATTATAAATATCATCGATCGAGAATGATTTTTTGGTGTGATTGGATGATTTATAGGGATTCTATTTCTATTCCTTTAAGCAATGATATCCAACTAGAAGCAGACAGTATTTTTATGAAAATTGAATGACTTGTGTAATAACACATTTTTAACATACATATACATCACAAAAATTTTTTGAGTACCAAAATCATAACAAAAATAGATGCCCATTAATAGTATTACTATAGTGCCTTCAAAAAAATGCAAAAAAAATTAACCCATTGACATGTCTTCAATGTTTTCCACAAAGATCTTCCACCATATTATTTCGACATAAAAAAACTTTCTTCAAAACCTCTGTAAAGGAAACACTTGAAAGGGCTGAGATAAATTTCTAAGTAATTCTAAATATAAGAAATGTGTAAGAATATCATGAACATAACGTTATGAGAGGATGATCATGATCATTAGAAGATCATACACAACATATTAAAAATAATATACAGTTATCATAGAATATATACTTGTATATCATAAGACATGAATCATAAAAAAAAAATAATGAATATGATCTATGAAATCATAATATAATAATATGACTTGGTATTTTTGGCATACACATAAGCATATAATACAATGTGCCAAGGCAAACTACTAAGGCCATTGAAAATTTTTAGGCATCAAATAATCCCTTGTGTGTCTTCTTCGGTAAATCCTTGATATTTTTATGAGATATAGTTTTTTTTATTATTATTTTTTGATGTATTTTGGTGTACGCTACATGAAGATAACCTTGAGCTATACGCAACACCAGATTACCTTACAGTAGAAGCAACACAATGCTTGGTTTGTGTTACAAAAAAAATTAATGTTTTTTTGATAAAATTAATTTCAAGTAAGACCGAGTATATGTGAACATCTAAATATTATAAACATGTCATTATAATGGTAGATAAGAATGGTACTAAATTTCTTATAAGAAACAATGTAAATAAAAATAACTGAGTCTATAAAATAATAAAATTACTCCGAACAGATTTTATTAATAAAAAATAGATCTAATATATTCAATATAATATTTAAAATTCATATTACATGTTTTATAGACATTATATAGGGACAAATTAATTTTTTGGATAAAAAAAGTATTCTTCAAAAAATAATGTTTTACACCTTTTGATGGTGCACCCATTTTCAATCTAGTTTTGAAAATTTTTATATATTCAATTTTAAAAAATAATATTTTTCTTTTAATGTGGAATATAAATATTTTCTTTTGTGGAATTTCTGATATTTTTCTGATAAATTCCATTGTTTGATGAATAGTGAAAATACTGATTTTTACTAAAAAATTATTTCCTTTTCAATTTATTACTTAGAAAAATTATGTTTTTGTTATGTTTTAAATTTTATTTAATTAATGCTTTTCCAATTATGGTTTTTTAAAATAAATTTATACATGAATTTGTTTTAAAAACATTTTCCATTCAAAAAGATCTATTAAAAATATTCTTTCTCATGATAGTTTACCAGATTTATTTTAACAATAATTGTGAATATTTTGTGTTATGAATATAAAAAAAATGGATGTAGGGTTATGATTTTAGAGGTCCAAATTTGGTAACTATGTCCCTTTTATTTTTGTCTAATATGAATAATAAACATGATAAATTTTTTTACCACATTAAAGGGTAAATTATGTAATTTTGGTTAAAATTCAATTATAATAATTATAAAATGATGAAAACAATTGACATATTTTTATTTTATGTATTTAATTTGACACTTAACACTTAATGATCAAAATTATTTCATTTAATAGACACTTGTCCAGGAAAATAACTTAAATAATATTTAAATTAGAGAAAGTCACAAGTGTCATTTTCTCTGTCATTAATATCTATTATGTGTCCACATGTGGAACAATTGGTGGTATAAACTAATATAAGTATTAATTTTTAACATAATAAAAATATTTCCCAAATATAAATTTACTTTTGGTATTTTGGGGCCATTTGGGATATATTATAGAATTTATAATATTTTATTTAATAAAAATTAAAGATATCACATTCATGTTTTAAATAATATATAATTATTTAAGTAAGTATATAAAAAATATATATTCTATTATGAATACTCATTTGAAATATACAATCATTTTATTTATCAGGGTAATTTATTATAATTTATTAGGAAATAATTAGTTACATTACAGGCTTATAAATTTATGATGTAGAAGTTATTTAATTGATGAAAAATCAATAAAATAATTTTATTAAAATTATAATAAATATTTAAATACCAAAAAACCTGCTAAATTATTATTGGTCGAGTATATGTCGACCATAATCATCCAATTATACAGTTAGTAACTATATGAAGCCTTATAAAAAGAGATTAAGACACTAATTTTTTTATCATGATTTTAAAATTGTCACATTCATAATTTAAAACGTATAAGATTTTAAATGACTTATTTTAAAAAAGATAAATTCAATTAGATATATTTTGGAAATATGGTAGACTTATATACATTAATATATTTAATTTTTGATTTTATTTCAACAATTAATTATATAAAGCAGTTACAAAAAATTGGTGTAGTATTTATTTTATTAATAATGATTAAAAATTAATATTATTATGAAATATTAAAGTAAATATAATTTTTGATAACTAATATGACTAATTAATTTTATAATTTGTCACGACCAACCCCCCGGGGCCAATGCAATGACTACCCCAAGCCCGCCTTCCATAGGAAAAGGGCTGGCGACTAGCACCAAAGGCACATTTCCCTAAAACTGGGAAGGCATTGCCTATATAACCTGTAAACACACACAGTAGATACGAGCACAAGTAAACTGTATAACCAAAAAGTGAGTACAGTAAGTAAAAAAGGGTCCAGAATATAAGACCAACATGAATGTACAAGAAACAGAAAGTACAATTACAACTGAGAAAAAAGGAAAATAGTTATTGGGTTGTCCCCTGAGGTTCCTACCTTAAGGGTATGTACAGATCGCCTCCTCATCACTCCACGTCTGTCAATCTACTCTGTGTAATGAAATGTCGTATGGTCCACCTCCGTGTACCGTCTAGTCCTGGTAATCTCAGCCTCTGTCAACGTTGTTTGTCATCTGCATCCAACACAATGAGTGGCGGGAATAGTCCATGTAGGGGTGAGTATAGCAATACTCTGTAGGGACCCTGATACCCTCAAGGTCTCACAAAAATTCAACAATGATAAACCAAAAACTATGACATCAATAGGTAACCTTACCTAGGTATATGCCCATACATATACCTAAGTTATCAAGTGATCCATCTCAATCATTGGGAAAACACAGAAAAAACTGACTCAACCCAACCAAGATTTTATTCAAATTATCTAAACCACAGATGCTATAGAACTCCTCCTATATCGAGTACAGTGGGCCTGCCGTGACACTAAGAGCGCTTCCCACTAACCTTGGACTGTTGAGGTACTCCTCCTGTCGAGTACTGTGGGTCTGCAGCGTCATAGAGAGGCGCTCCCCACCGTGGGTCTGCTACCACAACCAGGTGATCCCCCTCATAGCCTGTAGAGTTACACTTCTTATTGAGTACCGTAGGTCTTCACCACAACTAGTATCTACTCATCCATGCATCTTGCACCACAACCAGGCACTCCCCACAGGGCTAGTCGAGTCACTCCGAGTTAATCGGTCAGCAATCGTCAGGTCTCAGCTAGCTACTAGGTCTCTACACTCTACTCGCATGTCACTGGAAGGATCCTATCCACAAGCTATTGTTCAATACTCCAACATCCATTAATTCCCGCAAAGAAGTATCTCAAAGGTCTGCCACATCATAGTGTTCTCAACTCAACAGACGGCATGTCAATCGGACGCCCGTTCTGTGAGTTATTAGCCTCTTAGTCCCGAGGGCCCGGTCGGATTTGTGCACGATCTGACCTAACCATATCTCAACTATACCCAAAAAACCAGTGGGTTATACTCAAAGGGACCTTCATTCTCCAAGATTACCAGCACCACTGACGATTTGTCAAACGGACGTCTGGTGCCAAAGATATGGCCAAAAAAGTAAAGGGTCGTAGTGGGCATGGGTCTGGTCCGACCCTGTAGGACCGACCCGGCCAGACCCAGTCTCGTCCAACCCGGTTCAAGTCACCACAGCCTAACCTATTGGGTCTGGCCCGGCCCGTTAGTCGGCCCGGCCCGTTCGGTTCGGCTCGGCCCGTTGGGCCCCGCCCAACTGGCCGTGAGGGGTAGCGGAGGGCCGCGAGGGCACAGACCAGTCGCGAGGGCACGGACCGGGCGCGTGTCAGTGCAAGGGCGGCTCAGCCCGGAGGGCACCACGTGGGAAGCTCAGTTCGGGGTGCACGACTGGTTTTTTCGGGGTCCCATGAGGGAGCGACTAGTGAGGGCAGCGCGACCGGCGAGGGCAGCGCAGCCGGCGAGGCGGTGTGACCGGGGTGCGGCGTGGCTGGGGGCGATGCGGTCGGGGGCGATGCGGCCGTAGAGGCGACACGGCTGGCAAGGGCGGTGCGGACAGTGAGGGAGGTGCATCTGGGGGTGGCGCGGCAGGGGTGCGGTGCGGCGGGGGTGCGGTGCGGCCGCGGTGTAGAGCGGCCGGGGTGCGACGTTTCTCGGGCCGTTTCGGCCGGCGGGCGGTGCGGTTCGGCCCAGGGAGGTGGATCGTCGCGAGGGAACCACGTGTCATAGAGGCCGTGGGGAGCATGGTCATTGCCTTCATCACCTTCGTCGCCTTTGACGCCACTTTCCTCCATTTTAAAGAACATCACAAAGGAGATCGGTGGAGGGGTCGAACCACATTGGTTTATTCCACACCCTCCATGTTTAGGGTGATAGCAGTTGGCTTACAAGAACGAAGCACACCAAACCTCCCGCAAAAGGAAAAAATTCTCATTCTTTGTTTTGAATTTGAGTAAGAACATTAGAATAAATCATACTTAAATAAAATCTATTCCATGATCATTGTGGGTTGACGTTGGCACGAGAAGGTGGACTTTGATTTGTTGTAGATGAACACGACCTACGTCGGAGGATATTCTGAGGAAGGTAGTCGAAGTTGAGGTCGTTCTTCATCGGTGTTCTTCATCGGCGTTCTTCGTCGGTTGATCATTATTCAGGGAATAACACATTCTTCGTTGGATAGCATAATCCTCTAAGTGTTGGGCATCATGTCACTTTACCAGCACCTCTTCTCATAGTGAAGCCATCTCGAATCCTCCTCCCAACCTCCATATATATAGGAGAAGAGGGAGGTAGGTAACTATCATTGAATTTTTGAAGGTTCATTTGTTAGAAACCTTCCTAAATTCCAACAATGATGTAACTTAATTTAAAAAGTGGAAAGCCAAATAATTTATGATGGCACAACGATGTGGTGCATTGGAAATATTAATGGTATGTGAGTTGGCACAATTATGGTGGAGGAGATCAAGAGGCTCTCCCTCATTAATTGGGGGAGTTGAAGGTTTCTCCCAATTAAAGGGGGGTTTCATCCCGAGTGGTCCCCACCACCATAACCTCTCATTGGACGTTATGGTTCGGGTGATCCTCGTTACCTTAACCCTTAATGGGAGGTTAATGTCTGGGGGTCCCCACTTCTGAATTTTTCCTGGAGGTTTAATTCCGATGGACCCCACCTAAAATATACACATGGAATCTCAAAATAAAATAAAATGAAGTTTATTTTATTTTATTATTTCCACAAAAAAAACCAAAAACTATCTTTCACTCTCGTCCATCTGTGGTCAAGGAGAAAGTCTCCCTAAGAGAATACCGGTGCTGCGAGTTCAACGGTGCCCTCGGTTTTCAATTCTGATCATCGGTTCAAAAGTTATAAAATGCCACTCGCGCATTTACTGAATGTATGCTAAAAAAAGTTTCGAAAATTTTTATCAGTCACCCTCGACCTACAATGGTCGAGGTTAGGATTTTCCTAGGGGAAACATGCCACAACGAACCCAACAATACTCTCAGATTTTCAATCTAAGTTAATGTTTAGAAGTAATTAATTTTACAATAAAATAATTGTCACTTAATTATTATTTTTGAGGCCAAAAACTGACTTTCTCTAGTGGCCCACACCAGCAAAATTTAGTATCTACATAAAGAATTCATACCCTCATGAGTACTACGGTGGTCGTGGATTTTTAATCTGATTTACCGTTTATGATTTATAAGCATTTGAAAAATAAAATAATTTATTTAATTATTTTGTTTACGATTATTCCATTTTTGGGTTTTCTCATAGGAGGACCGCGCCGACTAACCTTAAGTTGCGCCTAGGGTAAACCCTCCATCCTTTGTGCATCAGTGCCCTCAGATTTCTGATTCGAGTAACCATTTAAGAGTTATTCCACTTTTTTAGGAAAACTGCTTATGTGCATTAACATAAGCTTGACAAAACATTGATGTATCATTCCGAGCACTCCGGTCCTTGGAATTGCACTCCTTCAATTTTGACAAACTCATTGAATTTACAAATATTTAAACAAAATTACATAGAAATTCAGGGTATTTATATTCTCCCAACCTCAGTGATCTACGCTCTCGTAAGACACAATTAAAACTAAGGGACCAAGTGGGGGTACTAAGCACGCATCTGAGCCTCCCGCTCTCATGTGCTCTCCTAAAGGTTCATGTGCTGCCAACGAATGTGCACTAGAGGTATCGACCATCCACGAAGGACCCGCTATTGTCGATCCTCATTCTCTATTGGAACCTCCGTAAAAGTCACCCCATCGTTGACGTCCAACTCTTTATAGTCGATGACATGAGAAGGGTCGTGCACATATATTATCAACAGTGATACGTGGAAGATGTTGTGCACCTGGAGCAACTGAGGTGGAAGAGCTAAGTGGTAAGCCACCTTTCCAACTCTACTGAGGACTAGAAAATGTCTGATGAATCTCGGAGATAAATTGCCACCTTGGCCAAATCTCTGTAGACATCGTCGAGATGAGACCTATATTAAGACGTGGTTTCCATCCTCGAACTGCAGAGGTCTCCGTCTCCGATGGACATATGACTGCTTCCTGCTCTATGTAGTCTTAATCCACTCTTGGATAATAAGTATTTTCTCGGTGGTAGCCCGTACCATCTCTGGACCCACTAGTGTGGACTCCCCTGGGTCATTCCATCACCAAGGTGATATGCAAGGTCACACGTACAATGCCTGAAAATGTTCCATCCCTATGGTGTAGTGATAACTTTTGTTGTATTAGAACTCCACCAAAGGTAAGTTATCCTCCCAACTACGACCGACGTCGAGGACACAAGCACGCAGCATGTCCTCGTGGGTCCTTATAGTCCACTCAGTCTGTTCATCCGTCTGATGATAGAAGGTGGTGCTCAAACAATGTTTTGTCCCGAAAGTCTCCTGCAACCCCTTCCATAGCCGGGAAGTAAAACGTGCATCACGATCAGAAACGATCATCGAGGGTACTCTATTTAATCTCACAATCTCTTGCACATAGAGGTGTCCAAATCTCTCTACTAAACCATGTTCTTTGATAGGTAGGAAGTGGTCCGTCATGGTCAGTCGGTCGACAATCACCCAAATTGATTCATGACCCCTGGATGTACGTGGATGTATAAGAAACTGATGTACAAGAAACTGAAAGTACGATTACAACTGAGGAAAAAGGAAACACATCTATTGGGTCATCCTCTGAGGTCCTACCTGATGGGTAGGTACAGATCGCCTCCTCAGCACTCCACATCCGTCCATCTCCTCTGTGTACAGACACGCTATTTGTTCCACCTATGGGTACCGTCCAGTCCTGGTACTCTCAACCTCTATCAATGTTGTTTTTCGTCTACATCCAACATAACGAGGTGCGGGCATAGCCCGTGCAGGGGTGAGTATAACGATACTTATTAGGGACCCCGAGACCCTCATGGTCTCACAAAAATCCAACAAGGATAAACCAAAAAGTATGAAATCAACAGATAACATTACTTAGGTATATGCCCATACATATACCTAAGTTATCAAGCGATTCATCTCAATCATGAGGAAAACATAGAAAAACTGACTCTTCCCAACCATGATTTTATTCAAATTATCGAAACCAGGGCTGCTAGAGAACTCCTCCTCTGTAGATTATAGTGGGCATGTTGCGACACCAAGCATTCTTTCCACTAACCTTGGACTTCTAAGGTACTCCACCTGTCGAGTACCGTGGGTTTGCTACATCACACAGAGGTGCTCCCCACCGTGGGTCTGCCGCCACAACCAGGTGCTCCCCCTTATACCCTGCAGAGGTACTCCTATTGTCGTGTACCGTGGGTCTACCACCACAACAAGGCACTCCTCCACTGTGGGTCTTCCCCCACAACTAGGAACTCCCCACTGGGCATGTCGAGTCACTCTGAGTCAAACAATCAGCAGCCGTCAGATCTCATCCAGCGACTAGGTCTCTGCACTCTGCTCGCTCGTCACTGGAAAGATCCACACCACGAGCTACTGGTCGATACTCCAACTACCACAAAGTCCAATTAAGAAGTATCTCAAAGGTCTTTCATTTCATAGGGGTATGAATGCAATAAACTGCACGTTAATCGGACGTCCGGTCTATGAGTTTTTAGCCTTTTAGTCCCAGGGGCCTGGTTGGATTCGTGCACGATCCAACCTGGCCGTATCTCAACTATACCCCAAACTCTAGTGGGGTATACTCAATGGGACCATCACGATCCAACATTTCCAGCGCCGTGGACGGTTCGTCAAATGGATGTATCGTGCTAAAGATATGATCAAAATAAGTATAGGGTCGTAGGGGACACGGGTCCGGTCCGACACGATCGGACCGACCTAACCTGACCCAGTTTGGGCCGACCCGGTTTAGGTCGACCCAACCTATCCTGTTGGGTCTGGCATGGCCCTTTATTCAGTCCATCCCATTTGGTTCTACCCAGCCCACTGGGATCAGCCCAGCTGGTCACGAGGGCGCATACCGGGAGTGGGTAGGCGCAAGGGTGGTTCATCCTGGAGGGTGCCACATGGGAAGCTCGTTCCGAGGTGCGGGGCTAGTTCATTCGGGGCACTGTGAGGGCGCATTCAATGAGGGAGGTGCGACCGGCGAAGCGGTGCGGCCGACGAGGGCAGCGCTGCCAGCAAGGGAGGAACAACCGGCGAGGAGGTGCGGCCGACGACGGTGGCGGGGCCGGCGAGGGTGGGGCGTCTTGCGAGGCGGCGTGACCGGTGAGGGCGGCGAGGCCAGTGAGGCGGCTAGGCCGGTGAGGCCGACGAGGGCCATACATCTAGTGAGGGCGGCGCTGCCGGGGTGAGGTGCATCCAGGGTGCGACGCGGCTCGGGCCGTTGTGGCCGGCGAGCGGTGCACTTCAGCCCAGGGGTGCGGAGCGTCGCGGGGTCGGCACGGGTCACGGAGGCTACGCGGAGCGCGGCCGTTTCATTCGTCACCTTCATCGCATTTGACGTTCTTTTCCTCCATTTTGAAGAACACCACAAACGAAATCGGCAGAGGGGTCGGACCATGTTGGTTTGGTTCGCACCCTCCGCATTTAGGGTGATAGAAATTGGCTTACAGGAACAAAGCACGACAACCCTCCCGCAAAAGGAAAACATCCTCGATCTTCATTTTGAACGAGAGGAAGAAAATGGGAATAAATCATACTTAAATAAAATCCCTACCTTGATCGTTGTTGGTTGGCATTGGTGCGACAAGGCGGACGTCGATTCATTATAGACGAAAATGTCCTATGATGGAGGAAGTTCTGAGGAATAATGTTGAAGTCGAGTTCGTTCTTCATCGGCATTCTTCTTCTGTGGAGCGTTCTTCGTGGAAAAAAACATTCTTCATTGGAGAGTGTAATCCTCCATGTGATGGGTGTTGCGTAACTTTGCCAGCGCTTCGTCACTTTGTGAAGTTGTCCCAAATCCTCCTCCCAAGCTCCATATATATAGTAGAGGGGGATTTAGGTAACTATCATTGGAATTTATGAAGGTTCATTTATCAGGAACCTTCATAAATTCCAACAACATTGTTACCTAATTTAAAAAGGGACAAGCCAATTAATTTATGTTGGTGCAGCGATGCGGTGCATCGGAAAGATTAATGGTATGTGCATTGGAATAATTAAGGTGGAGGAGATCAAGAGCCTCTCACTTATTAATTGTGGGAGTTGAGGGTTTCTCCCAATTAAATAGGGGTTTCATCCCGGGTGGTCCCTACCACCATAACCTCTCATGGGAGGTTATGGTTTGGGTGGTCCCCACCACCTTAACCTCTCATGGGAGGTGAAGGTCTGGTGGTCCCCACTTCCAGCTTCCACCTAGAGGTTTAGTTCCGGTGCACCACACCTGAAATATCCATATGGAAGCTCAAAATAAAATAAAATGAAGTTTATTTTATTTTATTATTTCCACAAAAAACTGAAAAACTAACTTTCACCCTTATCTATCTGTCGTTGAGATGAAAGTCTCCTTAAGAAAATACCGGTGATGCGAGTTCAATGGTGCCCTCAGTTTTTAATTCCAAGCATCAATTCAAAAGTTATAAAATGCCACTCAACATTTACTGAACGTACCCAAAAAATAGTTCGGAAAATTATTATCAGTCACCCTCAACCTGAACCGGTCGAGGATAGGCTCTGCCTAGGTGAAATACCCCCCAACGAACCCAATGGTACTCTTAGTTATACAATCACAGTTACCTTTTAGAAGTTAAGAATTTTACAATAAAATAATTGTCACTTAATTATATTATTTGCGGCCAAAAACTAACTTTCTCTAGTGGCCCGCACCGGCCAAAGTTAGTATCTGCTTAAAAAAATCATGCCCTCACAAGTTCAGCGGTGGTCTCTGATTTTTAGTCTGAGTTACCATTTGTGAGTTATAAGCATTTCAAAAATAAAATAAATTAATTAATTATTTTATTTACGATTATGCCATTTTTGTGTTTTCTCACTGGAGGCCCGCACTGACTAATATTAAGTCAAACATAGTGTAAACCCACCATCCTAAGCGCAACGGTGCCCTCAGATTTCTGATCTGAGTAAATATTTAAGATTTATTCCACTTTTTAGGTAATTTTCTTACGCGCTTTAACATAAGCTTAACAAAAATTTGACGGATCATTCCAGGCACTCTGGGTCTCTGAATCATGTGCCATCGGATTTCGTGGACTCGTAAAATTCCTATATATTTAAAAACAATTACATGGAAATTCATGGTCTTTAAATAAATTCACATGACCTTATTAATAAAATTAAATAGTTGGTATGATTTTTACATGGTATATTAATATTTTTTGAATCAATGAATTTAATAGTGGCAAATTTGACTGTATTTTTTGTTTATGAAAATAATGTTTTATTAAATTATTTAAAAATAATAAAACATTTTAAAAAAATATATAATAATTAGTATATGGTATAAAATTATCTAAATTATTTATGTATGATATAATTTTCAACAAATAAGTAATTATTTCACCCTTCGAATATTGAAATATTTTTTACCCTAGTTAAATTGAAATAAAATAACCGAGTGTAAAATTAAAATTATAAGTTGAAAATTGATATAAAGACTCTAAAAAAATTGATGATATTATAATCCAATATCATATCATCTTAGAAATTATGAAATTCTAAGGATTTTAGTGTGGTTTTATTTTCTTATAAATTAATATTTTTTAGGCTTCCAAAAGTGTCCCTCACCTCAATTATAAAAGGGAAAAACCTCCCTCACCTATTCACATCCCTTTGAGCATTAATGATTGCCCATCCCCTACCCATTTGCTTTATTAACTTCCTTATTCAATTTCAATATGTTTTTTTCTTAACAAAAGACTATCTAGAGTACATTTAAGAGGATATTTAGAGGGATCTCATCGATGAAGAGTCAATCTCCTCTACCGATTCATTCAAATTATTTATTCTTCTACATCCTCTTAATGAGTTGATTACATTATAAATTAATGGATCCATTATCACTTTTATACTAAGATGTTATTATGATTATGTAAAAACCATGTTCCACCTTTTATCCATCCTACGAAAAATAAAATCACCACATGTACATAAGTACGACTTATCATCTCCACGTCATGGTGTAATATGTTTTTCACCACCACTTAATATAGATGGGTATAACTATGGAAATAATAACTATGTATGATTTTTAAAAAATGGTATTTATTATTAAAATATATATATATACCATTCACTTTGATACCATTTGATAATTAATGGAATGATTTCATCGCTTGTACGTACGTATGGCCTACCATCTCCACGATGTGTTGTGATTAATTCTACATGATATCCATTAATTAATAATTATATAAATGTAAATGATGAATAAATATTGTATATTTTAAGAGTAAATAATTTTTCTATTGATATAAACATAAACTAATAAGTATAACTAGATATTATTAGACAAAACATGCTTAAGAACATAAAACAGTTAATACCCAAAGAATGGGTAACAAAGAAATTTTATTTAAAAACAGATTATACTATGATCATATATGATATCATAAAAATGAAAATGATTTGGAAAAAATTAAATGAAATTCTTTAAATCATTATACATGTGGTTCGGATAAATAAAAAGGAAATCATTCGTAAGTTTTAAGGAATTATTTTTCAGAATTTACTTCTTTGGGACCTATACCTTATACACCACCTATTTTTTCTGAGTGGTTTTTATCAAGACCATGAGATTATTTATACTTAAATATTTAATAGGAGGTAGTTATCATTCACATCCATGTTTTCTATGTATTTAATATTATTTCTATTCTTATAAAATTATTTAATGTTAATTTTATCCTTCTTTATTTTTTTATTAAACGGTATGAAGGGAAACTTTCGTCATTATTCGATTCAATGTACTTTTGAAATTTCCAAAAAATGTACAAGGAGAATGTTTTTTACCTTATATGGAATGATAAGGTTTTTATATTTTTATAATGCCTTATTTACCTGAATCATCCTTTACATTGTTTCATGTTTATATTCAAATAAATTATTTTCTTTTAAATTTCACGTCATTTTGATAAAGGAAAACATTTTATAAAAGTAAAGGTTATTTTCCCCATAAATAAATATCAAGTATTTTTTAAATTCCTTTTTCATATAAGATGACATTATTTAATTATGGTAATGTTTATATACCTGTTATTACTATGGTTGAATTGTGTTTATGATATAATATTAGTTAATAAATCCATTTGTTTTATATGGATTATGATAGAATGATATTTAAGAAACCCATTCTATTTCATGGGTTATACTGTGATGAAATATTTATGTTTTTGAGGCACACTTATGTACTTTTTATTATATGATGGGTGATACCTATATCTCCATATAGTACATTAGGTAAAGAATTATATATCATGAGATAGACATGAATCCAGTGGAAATTAAATCTGATTCAGTAATATAAGGTTGGAATGAGGAGTTATCTCAGTTCATTAATGGGATTTGTCTGCTATAATGGACTTGGGAAAGAGTCTTGGCTAAAATAGGGATGATTTTCTATGCTTATGTTTTTTTCAAAATTTCATGTTTTATTCCAACTTTATGTTATCATGGTTCATAATACATTATGATTTGTGGATTATGTACTTCCATTATTTATTTAATGACTAAATATTTTGATATTCAAAATTTATGTTCATGTTTTTATATTCTAATTTTATGTTTTGTGTTATGTTATCTCCTTGTTTACCCATACTGAGCATTTCAGCTCACCCATTTTTTGTTTTATTCTCCCTAGGATATAAGGAAAGGTTTCTATTTTCCATAGGATATAAATAATGTTTTTATGTAGGAAAACTAATGTGGAGGATCATTATTAGAGATGTTAAAAATCTTTCACCAAGTTAAGATAATGTGTCATGAGTTTCTAAAGACTCTTAACATATTTGGTATTTGGGAATCTATTTGTGTAATGTATTATGTATTATGAAAAATAAATTTAATATGCACATCATGATTTGGTATTTAGAGATGGTATCAAAGTCATGGTTTATTCAACCTTTAGAAACAAGGATATGGAAACTTCAGTGAGATTCCTAGAGACAATTCTAAGGATATATCTTGGGACGTCTTAAGGATAAGTCTATGTATAGTTTGAAATCCTGTAGTTTTTGTGATATTCATGAATAAAATATGATTAAACCTAATATGTTAAATATTTAATGTAATCCCCATTGATTATTTCGTTTTCTTAGCATGATTTTTTGACTATCACACTTTTATTTTTTTGTTTTATAAAATGGCTGCAAAAATGAAGATCTGTGTTAATGGAGAATATGATGGACAATAAAATGATATTACTCATGGAAAACCAAATAAAAATGAATTTGGAAGGTGAAACATTTTTATTATGTACAATCATCAATAAAAAATATGATCAATAATATAAACTTTAGTGAGTTTATTGACCTACCTAATAAGTTAATGATGGAGTTTTATGGTGATTGCAAAGGAAATAAAGATCAATTATCCTCATTTAAAACATGTTGGGAATAATAATAGAAAATGATTAAAAGGAACTAGAATATTATTTGGGTGTGAAAAGTAGGATACAAATCTAGTACTTACAAAGGAAAAGGTTTAGTAAACAAAATATATATGGATAATTGTATTGCTAAGGCACCAATAATGGTTAAATGTTTCAAAATTAGAATGTTTGGGCATTATAAAAATATATTCCCTTAGGGAAAATCTCTTGTAGATAATCAACATGGTCTTATGGGTATTATTTATATTGATGGCGATGAAGAGACTATAAATGATATATGAGATAAAAGAGGTGTTAAGGAATAAAATGATGAAGCTCAGTAAATTGTTTAAGAAGATAATGGAATTATTTACGGTTTATAAGGAATAAAATTGTATAAGTAGTTTTATGGTATTATATAATAATAAAACATCAATGGATTGTTATACTATTTTTTTCCTTATGTACATGAATGTATATGTTGAATGGTATCGGAATCCATGAAAATATATTCATATATTTTTGGAAAACACCTGATATATGTACAATGATGGGATTAGGAGATAATGAGGTGTCTGATAGTATTAATGACCTCATGAATGATATAAAAATAGAGTGATATCATTGATTGAGTATAAATAATATATCGTATTTTTGGTATGTGGGAAGAGTTATTTTTTTACCAAATGATTGTGTTCACTAAGGTTATATATTATTTCAAGTTATTTCTATGTTTCAAGAGAATCCATGAATAAGGTATTCACATACTTGGGAATGTGACAACGTAGAACTATCTTATGAGACATGGGGGATAAATATTATTCTAATTTAGTTCATGTGTATCTAATTTTTTGGATTTCCCTCTTTTAGAAGGATTGTAATGTTATTAATTTTGGAATATTTAAGTTAATCTTCAGATAACATTTGTTAAAATAAAGTCATATCTCACCATAGGTGGACATATGTATATTTGATAACTTCTGTTATCGTTTTTGTGATAAGAATAGTTGAAATAACCTATCATTAAATTTATGGATCACCTTTTTTGCTAACCTTTTAGGAATAAGAAATTCATCTTCATTTCATTGAATAGGAGATGAAGTGGAAATTTTTCAAGGAACGACCAATGATGATATTTTACTGAAATGAAGTACGTATTTCTTCTTTAGTTATGAAATTTTATAAAAATGATCTTGAAAACCAAAAAAAAATGTCCTAGTACATTATTATCTAATGAATCATATGGTCCATTTGATCATCACATATTTATAGCTTCTTATTGATAAATTTATCGTAATGATGTTCTCTATCACTCACTATCAGAACACGATAGTTTGATTTTTCTTCTATATCCCGGTTTCCACTTCTCACCTAAGTTCTTCGTTTTGGAAACCATGTGATGAGTTACTTTAGTTAACTATTCTATTTCTACCAATCCTTTTTGAAATGAAGTTTTTTGTACTGATTTTTATGATATGGGTTTCTATGAAGGAAAAATTCATGTATTAAACCTTTTATAACCCCAAATAATATCAGGGGAGAAATTATTTTTTAGGGGATAGAATGTAACTCCCCGAGATTTCAATTAAATATATGTTATTATTATTATTTATTTGATGTCTTATATAGTATGCTACACCAAGATAATATTATTTTATACGATATGTCGGATTAGATTGTGGTATGTGAAACACATTATTGGGTTTCTATTACATAAAATTTGAAGTCATTTAAGTAGAATTAATTTCACGAAAGACTAATTTTATGTGACCAAATAAATATTATCACCTAGTCATTATAATGGAAGATATGAATAGTATTAACATTCTTATGAAAAAATATTTAAATTCAAATAAGTGAGTCTATAAAATAAAAAAATCACCCTTGAAGGATTTTTTAAATTAAAAATATATATACTATATTCAATATAATATTTTAAAATCATTTTATATGTTTTCTAGACATGATAAAAGAATAAATTCATTTCTTTCATAAAAGGATTATTTTTCTAAAAATTATATTTTTCCACCATTGGATGAATCACCCATTGTAAATTTTTATTTTGAAAAATTTTTATATTAAATTTCACAAATTAAACTTCTTATTTTTTGTGGAATATAAAAAAATTATTGGGTTTCATTTTTAGTATTTTTGTGATATGTTTCATTTTTTAATGGATAATGAAGATACTATTTTTTTTGAAAACATTATTTCCATTTCAATTCATTATATATTATAATTATTTTTTGGTTTTGTTTTGATTTTTAATGAGTTCATTTTAATCCAATTATGGTTTTTGAAAAAAACAATATTCATAAATTTATTATAAAAACATTTTCCATTAAAAAATGGGTATTTTTCCAAAAAAAACTGTTTTTGTGACATTTAACCTATTTTATTTTAACATTGATTCTACAACTTATTTTCCATAAATTAGGAAAATTGTATGTTAAATATGGATTCAAGCTTTCATTATTTGGTAATTAGGTCCTTTTTATTTTTTACCAACATAAATAATAACCATTATAAAGGTTAAATTATGCAATTTAAGTTAAAAATAAAATTATACTGATAATAAAATGACAGAAACAAATGAAACAAATTTATTTGAGGAATTTAATTCAACTCTTAACACTTAAGGATTGAAATTATGTCATTCAATTGACACTTGTCTATTAAAATGTCTGAAAGAATATTTAAATCAATGAAAGACACAGGTGTCATTTTCTCTGTATTTAATATCTATTATGTGTCCACATATTGATGAATGGGTGGTATCAATGATTATAAGAGGTAATTTTTAACTTTTTAGACATATTTCCTTAATGTGAATTTATTTTTTGACATTTTGGGGCCATTTTGGAGATATTATGGTATTTATAATATTTTATTTAATAAACATTTATAGATGTTTCATTCAAGTTTTAAATAATATATCAATTTTTTAAAAAAGGCTATACATAAGATATATTTGACTATAAATAGTAATTTGAATTATAATTTTTTATTTCAAGTTAATTTATTTTTTAACATTTTGGGAATAAATAATTACCCTAATGGCTTATAAATTGCTGATGGGAAATTATTTTATTGATGTAAAATCAATAATATAATTTTATTAAAATGATAATAAATATTAAAATACCAAACCACTCTCCCCAATATTATTTATTGAGTATATATAGACAAGAATCATCCAAGGGTCAAGTTAGTGACCATTTGTATCCTTTTAGAAGAGATTGTGACACTTATATTATTTTATTTATAGTGATGTTAATATTTTTAAATTCATAATTTAATAGGTATAACATTTTAAATAATGAATTTTCCGTAAGATAAATTATACTACATATATTCTATGAAATCAAATAAATTTATCTTCATCGTAATATTTTCTTCTCAATTTTTATTCAAAAAATAAGTATATTAATTAATTTCACAGCAATGATGTAGTAATTATTTTATTAATTGATATAACAAATAAATGATATATAAAAATATTAAAATAATTATAATTTTTTATAATTAGTCTGTCTAATGATTTTTATAGATTACCTTGACCTATTAAGAATATATTAAGATAGTTGGTATGATGTTAAATTGGTATCTTACTAGTTTTAAAAATGGATAAATTTAATAGTGAAAAATTGACACTCTTGTTTGATTATCAAAATAACGTGCTATTACAATATTTTAAAATATTAAAACATTTTTAAAAATATATAATAATTATTATATGGTATAAAATGATCTAAATTATTTTTTTATCATTTATTTAACATAAAATACTTAAATAATTTACCCTTTTAATATGGAAATAATTGTTACACTAGTTAAAATGAAATGGAAAAGCTAAGTCTTAAATTAAAACAATTCGGTTTAAATTGACATTAATATTTGTGAAAAATTTATTGGATAATGAGATTACAACAAAATTTCGTCTCATATTCTAAATAATTATGTTTTTGAATTTTTAGGGGGGTTTTATATTATTATAAATTAATATTTTTTAGTATCCCAAAAGTACCCCTAACCTGAATTATAAAATGCCACATCCCCCCTCACCTATTAAATTCACTTTGAGCCTTAAATTTAAAAATTTCCCTTCCCATTAACATTATCAATTTCCATATTCACATTTTAGAGGTTCTGGTTATCTCAAAATTCCAAATCGAGTCTCTTAAATAGGAGATCTAGAAAGAGCATGTCGAAGAATAGGAAATCTCCTTTACCAATTCATTCTAATTATTTATTCTTATACTTAATATTCATGAGTTGTGTACATTATAAATTTATTAATCTACTATCACTTGTATACATATATGTTATTTTTATTAGGTAAATCCATATTTCACCCTCTATCTATCCTAAGAAAAACTAAACCACCACCTGTGCATACATATGGCTTGTTGTCTCCACGCACGTGGTGTAATCTGTTTTTCACCACCACATGACATGGATTGGTATAAGGATGGAAATAATAACTGTATATTATTATTATGAAAATGTACTTATTTTCTAAAAATATATATATCATCCACTTTGATACCATTTCATAATTAAAGAAATTATATCATCGTCCATGCATACGTACGCCCTACAGTCTCCACGATACGATGTGATTCATTCAAGATGATTTCCATTAATGAATGATTATATAAATTTAAATAATGCATAGATATGTTATATATTATTTTTATATCATTTTTAAGGATATTAATATGATCTAATAATGTTAATGGGAGCTTATTCGACAAAACATTCATAAGAACATAAAGAAATTAATACCCAAATAATGAGTAATAATGAAATTTTATGAACAAATAGATGATAATATGATCATATATGATATCATAAAAAATAAAATGATTATAAAACAATTCAATGAAATTATATAAATCATTTCATTAGAGGATTAGATACATATAAAATAAATCGAACCTATAAGGTATAAGATTATTTTGTCTCAATTTAGTTTGTAGGGATATATGCCTTACACACAACCTATTTCTTTTTAATGGTGCTTATACTTCCCATGGATGTTTTTATGATTCTTATTAAGAAGGACATGATATTCATATAATTTATTTATTATTCATACAATTCAACTAATTATAATTGGTAAGGTATAATTTTGTAATCTCTTTATTATATAAGATTTTTTACACATAACTATTTATAGGGGTATATTTATCATCATTATCCATGTTTCCTAAGTATATAATATTATTTAAATTATTCTAAAACATGTTAAAGTATATTTTACCCTTTTTTGAATTTTAATTAAATGGAATTAAATGAATCTTTTGACATTATTCGATATGAGGAACTTTTTTACTTTTTCGGAAAAATTACGAGGAGACTGTTTTTTATATTATACTGCATGAGAAGATTTTTAAATTTTCATAATTCCTTATTTTTATGAATCATCCATTACATGATTTCATATTTATTTTGAAAAAAATATTTTCCTTTAAAATTGATCTGCATTTTGAGAAAAGAATACATTTTTCTAAAGAAGAAATGATATTTTCTTTAAAATTTAATATCAATTGTTTATCAAAATTAATATCCATATAAGATGAAATTCTATAAATAGGGTTATGTTTATATCCATATTATTAATTTGTTTTGATTGTTTCAATTATGGAATTATATTTATGACAAAAAAAATTTATATATATTATGATTGAATGGTGTTTAAGAACATCTTTATAATCATTGGGAAATCCTATGATGAATGATTTATATTTTTATGGAACACATATGTAAGGTTTTTATTATATGATGGGTGTGACAAATATCTCTCTCCAATGAATTGGTAAATAATCATATCTCATGATATAGAAATTATTAGAATGAAAAGTAAACATAGTTCAGCAATACGGTGCTAGAACAAGGTGTGAATACGGTTCAGTAATGAAGTTTTTCCACTATGAAGGCCTTGGAAATGAGCATTGGCTAATATGGGGATGATTTTATATGCTTATATGTTTTTTACAATTTCATGTTTTATGCCAATTATATTTTATCATGGTTGAAGTTACATTATGATTTTTTCTTTATGTACTTCTAATATTTATTTGATGAATCAATATTTCGATATTCAAAATTTATGTTCATGTTTATCAATTCTTATGTTTATGTTTCGTTTGATGTTCTCCATGTTTTCCCTTATTGAGCATTTGAGAATGCTATTTTTATGTTTTATTTTCCCCACGATATAAGAATAGTTATTCTTTTCATCAGGATATTATGAAATGTTTTTCTTTCCCTCGGATATAAAGAAAGGTATTCATAGGAAAAATAAAAACGAATATCTTTTTGGAAGATGTTGAATAATTTTAAACAAGTTAGAAGAATGTGTTCCGAGTTTCCAAAGAAATTAATATAATGTGGTCATTGGGTGTCTATTTCTGTAATGTATTTTGTATTATGCCAATTAAATTTAATTTTTATGTAATGATTGGGTTGTTAGAGTCGGCATCAGAGTGATGGTTTGGTCAACCTTTGGAAATTAGGATGAAAATATTTACTGAGATTCAATAAAATATTTCTAAGGATATGACTTGAGATGCCCTATAAATAATTATATATATAAGTTACAGTCCATGATTTTTTGAGATATTCATGAATAACCATAGACTAAAGCTACGATTTTAGATATTGAATGTAATCCCCCATGATTATGTTGCTTTCCTAGAATGATTTTTTTCTCTTCCAATGTTATTTTTCGGTTTTTGAAAATGTCTAGAAACAAGAGTATACATGTTAATAGAGAATATTATGGACAATGGAATGATATTTCTCATGAGAAACCAAATTAAATTGTAGTTGAAAGGTGAACATAATTATTATGCCTAATCATATATCCCATCATATGTTCAATAATCTCTACTTTAGTGAGTTTCTTGACCGACCAAATAATAGAAAGATAGTGTTTTATTGTGACAACAGATGAAATAATGTTTAGTTTTCCTCATGTAAGTCATGTGCGAAAAGGCATCAAATAAAATTTTTCAAAGGAACTCGAAGATGAATTTGGGTGTGTAAAAGATGTAAACAAAACTAGTGATAAAAAATGAAAAGGTTTAGTTAACATAATGGACATGGATAATGGTATTGGTAAGGCATCATTGATGATTAAATTTTTTTAAAGTAGAGTTTTGCGGCATTATTCAAATCGATCCCCTAAGGGAAGAACTCATGAAGAGAATCAACATGTTATTTTGGGTAGTATTTAAGCTGCTGGCCTAGAATATACTACAAATTATATATGAGATGAAAGAAGTGTTATGGAATAAAATTATTAATTTCGGTCAATTGTTAAAAAAAATAGTGGAATTATTTATTGTTTATCCAGAATAATGGTGTAGTTGTACATTTATGGTATTATGTTATAAAGAAACTTCCACAGATTGTTAAATTATTTCTTCCTTATTTATTTGAAATTATATGTCTAATGGTATCGGTAAAAATGAAAATATATTCAGATATTTTTTGAAAATATGTGATATTTTCACAATGATGGGAAAAGAGATAATATAATGTTTGATAATACTAAAGACCTCATGACTAATATATGAAAATGTGGTGTTATTTTTTGGGTATATATAATTTTTGTGATTTTTGGTATGTGAAATGCGTTAATTTTTAACAACATGCATGTTTTTACTAAGGTTCTATGGTAATTCATGTCATTACCATGTTTCAAGAGAACACATGATTAAGGTGTTAAAATTCTTGGGAATGTGACAACCATGAACTTCCATATGATATATTGGAGATAAATTTTATGCAAATTCAGTTCAACTATATCTAATAATTTTTATTTCACCTTTGTGAATGATTTTATGGTTATAAATTTATGAAAAATTTAAGATAAACATCAGATGAAGTTTGTAAAAATAAAGTCTTATATCTCCATAGGTGGACTTATGCATATTTGATAACTTTTTCTAAAAAAATTATGATATGGTTAGATGGAATTACCTATAATTAAATTTATGGATCACATGATCTGATAACATTTCAGGAAAAATAAATTGATCTTTATTTCTTTGAATATTAGATGAAGTAGAAATTTTTCAAGGAAAGACCAAATATGATATTTAACTGGAATAAAGTAAGTATTTCTACTCATGTTATTAATTATTAGGAAAAGGATATTGAAAACCAAAATTGTTATCTTATTACCTTCTTATCCAATGAATCATATTTTCCCTTATATCATCACATATTTATAAATTTTTATTATTAAATTTCTCCTAATGGTGTTCTCTATCACTCTCTATCAGAACTTAATAGTAATATTTTTCATCTATATCTCTGTTTTCACTTCCCACATATGTTCTCCATTGTGTAAATCTAGTGATGAGTTACCTCGATTAACTTTTTTTTCTAAATTTCATTTTTTTTAAAATGAATTTTTTGTACTACTTTTTATGATGTGGGTTTCTATGAAAGAAAAATTCAAGTATTAAAACTTTTATAAACCGAAACAATTTTAAGGGATAAATTAATTTTAAGGGGGATGGATTGTATCACCCTGTGTTTTTTCTAAGATAGTTTTTTTATTTCATTGATTTCATTTGTTATATTCTACACCAAGATATGATTGCATTGTACACAACACCAACATCGCTTGCGGTATTCAAAAAACTATGATTAGTTTGTGTTACACAAAATTTCATGTTATATTGAAATAATTCATTTCATATTAGTCCATGTATTAGTGAGAAAACAAAAAAATATAATCTATTCATTATAATGGAAGATATGAATATTATTAACTATCTTTTAACAAACTATTTAAATACAAATAAGTGAATCAATAAAATAATAAAAATACCTTTTGATGGATTTTATTATTGAACATTTTATATTATATATGAAATATAATTTTAAAATTCATCTTATAAATTTTCTAGACATGATACAATAAAAAATGATTTTATAGATAAAATAATTATTTTTTTAAATATGCATTTTTTCCGCCTTTTGATGGATCTTAAATTTTAAATCAAAATTTTGAGAATTTTTTTTATTAAATATGAAAATAATAAACTTCTTATTTTTATTTGGAATAAAAAAATTTACTTTGGTTTAATTTTTGTGTATTTAGGTTATTTTTTGATGAATATTAAAAATACTAATCTTTATTGAAAACATTATTTTATTTTAAATTCATTACGTAGTAAAATTATTTTTTTTACATTAAAATATTAATTAGTTTCTTTTATACCATTATGGGTTTTGAAAATAGATTTAATAATAGATTTATTATAAAAACATTTTACATTTAAAAAGGGGTATATTTTCAAAAAACGGTTTTCCTTGAAATTTATTCGGTTTTATTTTAAAATCAATTATACCTCTTCTATGTTATGAATTTTTAAAAATTGATGTAAAATTTGGATTCAGGAGGTCCAAATTTTTTAATTAGTTCACTTTTATTTTTTACCAATATGAATAATAACCATAGAATATTTTCTTAACATGGTAAAGGGTAAATTATGTAATTTAAGTTTAAAATATAATTAGTCACTATAAAATGACCGAAACAAATGAATAATTTTTTTAATGAATGTAATTTGACCCTCAATACATAATGATTGAAATTTTTTTCATTTAATGGAAACTTTTCCATGAAAATAAATTTAATAATATTTAAATCAAAGAACGACAAAATTTTCATTTTCATTGTCGTTAATATTTATTATGTATCCACATATGGAAAAATAGGTGTTATTAAAGACTATAAGTGGTAATTATTAACTTAATAAACATATTTCAATAATATAAATTTATTGATGAAATTTTGGGGCAATTTCGGAGATATTGTGGTATTTATAATGTTTTAGATAATGAAAATTTAAAGAAGTCACGTTCATGCATGAAATAAGATATCATGTTTATAATAATGTTATACATTAGCTTTATTCGACTATAAGTACTCATACAAAATATAATTTTTTTGTTTATCAAGTTAATTTATTTATAATTTTGAGGAATAAATAATTACAATATAAACTTATAAATTAGTGATGTATAAATTACTTAATTGAAGAAAAATTATTAAAATATATTTATTAAATGGATAATAAATATTAAAATTCCAAAACACTTGACCCCATATTATTTTTTGAGTTTATATCAACCATAATCCTCGAATGGTTGAGTTAGTGACCATTTTGAAGTTATATTGAAGAGATTGAGACACTTATATTATTTTATTTAATGTCGGGTTAAAGTTTCACATACATAATTTAATATGTATAGCGTTTTAAATTTTAGATTTTCCATAATATAAATTGGACTAAATATATTACTACAAAATCTAGTATATTTATATTTATCATAATATTTTTGTTTTAATTTTTATTCAAAAAATATGTATATTAAATAATTACACAAAAATAGTGTAGAAACTATTTTATTATTATATATTACAAATAAATGTTATTAAAAAAATTGAAAATTAATATAATTTCGGATAATTAATATGTATAATAGATTATCTTGATTACCTATACCTATTAGGAATATAATAAAATATTTGGTTCAAATTTAACTTTTTATCTTAATATTTTTACAATTCAATGTATTAAATAGTGGAAAAATTGACATTGTTGTTTTTTTATAAAAATAATGGTTTATTAAATTATTTAAAAATTGTAAAACATTTTTAAAAATATATAATTTTTATATTTTATAAAATAATCTAAATTATTTATTTAAAATTTAATTTATATTACATAAGTAAATATTTTAGCATTTTAATGTTGAAATAATTGTTACCCTGGATAAAATGAAATAGAATAACTAAGTGTTAAATTAATCTTTTAGGGTTTAAATTGACCCAAAAACATGTAAAAAATTATTGATTTGTTATATTACAACACTATCTCATGTAATATTTTAAATTAGGTGAATTTTTATGTTTTTAGTTGGGTTCTATTTTATTATAAATTAATATTTATGAGGTTTTCAAAAGTGCCTCTCGCCTCAATTAAAAAAAGGAATCACCTCCCTCAAATATTCAAATTAATTTGAGCTTTCAAGTTCATCCATCACCCACCCATTTCTATTTTTAACGTCTTCATTTACATTTTAGAGGTTCTATTATTCTAAAAAGTCTAACATCAGTGCCTTTAAGAGGATATCTAGAGGGAGCTTGTCGAAGAAGAGGCAATCTCCTCAACCAATTATTTCAAATTATTTCTTCTTCTTCCTCCTCCTCATGAGTTGTTTCCATTATGAATTAATGACTCGTGTACACTTTTATACTGAGATTTAACTATTATAATAGAACAACCATATTCCACCTTCTATCCATCCTTTAAAAAAATGACTTGGCATACGTACGCACAGCTTACCATCTCCACATCGTGGTGTAATCTGTTTTTAACCACCACAAGACTATAATGTATATAATGATGGAAATAATCACTATATATTTTTATTATAAAAATTTATTTATTCTTTTATAATATATATACCATCCAATTTGAAATTATTTCACAATTAAAGGAATGATATCATCGCTCCTCTGTACATGTAGTCTACCGTCTCCATAAAGAAATGTGGTTCATTCTACATGATATCCATAAAAATTGATTATATAAATATAAATAACCAAAAAGATATGATATATATTATTTTTATATCATTTTTCAATTATATAAATAATACCTAATAAAGAGAAATAGAGCTTATTCGACAAATCATGCAAAGGAACATTAATGATTTAATACCAAAATAACAAGTAAGAGTTAAATTTTATTGACAAGAGGATGATAATACGATCATATATGATATAATTAAATTGGAAATGATTTGGAAATAATTCAAACAGATTATTTAAATCATTATATATAATTTTTATATACATACAAAAAAAATATTACCTAAAAGGTAAGGGATTATTTTTTCTCAATTTATTTTTCTGGGACATATGTCTTATACCCCACCTATTTATTTTGAGTTGTGTTTATACTCCCAATTAATTTTCAATTATTCTTAATATGAAAATTTTTATTTGAATATAATTTTATATTTTTATGAGTAATATGAATCGAATGATTATAATGGTAAGGTATAATTTTTCACTCTCATTGTTATCTAAAATTCTTTATACCTAAGTATTTATTGGGGTATATTTATCATCCACATTCTTGTTTACAATGTTTGTAATATTATTTTTATTCTTCTTCGTTTTTATATTGTCAATTTTACCATTTGGTGAATTTTAATTTAATAGTATGAAAGGAATTTTTTTTGTTATTCGATACGAGGAACATTTTAACTTTTTTCAGAAAAAGTACGAGGAGAATTTTCTCTTTGAACTTATATGATATGAGCCTATTTTTATATTTTAATAACACATTATGTTGATGAAGAAAAAATTAAATTATTTAATTTTTATTTTAAAATAAATTCTTTTCTTTTAAAATTTCATGGAATTTTGATAAATGTAAATGTTTTTAAAGAGGAAAGGATATTTTCTTCAATAATTAATATCAAGTGTTTTATAAAAAATATTTTCCATCTAGGATAACATTATTTAAGTAGGGTTTTGTTTATATCCCTATTATTACTATGGAATCCTTTTGAAATTCTTTTCCCTTGGAAAGACTATAGAGACGATTAAAACCATTCTGAAACCCCTTTCATTGAAAATATATTTTAAAATAATTTTCTTAAAAATAAACCCTTTAAACATAAAAATAAATATTCAAATAATTGGGGGCATGTAATTATGTACATGTCATGTAAGGTAAAAAGATCATTTCTTTTACATGGAAAAAAGGTCAGTAAATTCCTAATTCATTAAGTGATAAGAATATTCCTGAAAACACATTGGTAAAAGAAAAAAAGATGAAAAATATCTTTCATATTTCATATTATATCATTATAATATTAATAGAAACATTTTAAATAAAATATTTTATTGAACGTACACAGATTTCTGACGAAATAGTCGGTAAACTTGGGTGTTCTTAAAAAAACTCTCTTAGTTATATTATGTACCAAAGAGTTGAAAAAAATGAACAAATACATGAATATATCAAGAATTTATAGAGGATAATAAATTACATTATTTTTCTTATGATATAGAAAAAATTTCATCCAAGGAAGCATAAACATAAATAATGTTGAAAAGTGATGAGGTTGTTTCAATAAACTCTTACCACTTGGTAACATTTAACCATACTCAGCATGTATGAAAATGAAATTACATAATTATTAAAATAGAATTAAAGTGAAGATATTCATGATATAACACTTAAAAGAAATTATATACACCTCATAGAAAAATATAGGTGCATAACATGGCATGTGTCTAAAAGAAGGTAAATTGAGACAAAATTTATTTTTAGATTTGGTAGCTTTTGAGATATAAACCTCATGAATGAAATGTCTTCAAATTTATATGTAAATACACATAAATGTAAGTATAAAAATAATATAATACACAAATTAGAATTACATAAACCACAAAAAATGAATTGGTAATAAATCATGTATCTTACTCAAATAAAAAGGTAGATGAAACCCCTTTCCTTATGTAATAGAATCTCATCATACTCATAAAAACCGCCTCTAAATCAGGTAACTCCTTTTGGTTTGTTCTAAATGCTTCATTGGATTTATTTCATCCAAAGGATATACTTCTAGAAGTATGGGAGGGATATTGGGAAGAATATTTGGTAGATCATGGATGAACCTAAGTGGTTTAATAGGTGTGTATAATAGGTAAAGGTTGTGTCCTTTTACAGGGAATGGAATAAAAACACTTGGAATTTTTGTAAACAAGTTAGGTATACCCACATTTTTACCTAAAGAAATTCATACCAAACCAACCAAAATAAATTATGTAAGATTTTTGGCTGATTCATAGTCATATAATGGGTGATTGAAAAGTTTCTATATCATTTTGAGTCTTAAATTTAATTTGTAGTACATTGATGACCTATTTTTAATATTAATCGTTGTATTAAATTTTAATCACATTGACTAATATTTCTGGTGAAAAACAAATTTTAACTTATTTTAAATTATAAATTATTCTGATTCCAAATATGTTATTCATTTTTCCAAACTAAAATCACATAAGTGGTAGGAAATAATTTAAAAATAATCCTGCCGATGGGACAACATTATAGGTTATTAAAGTAAAAACATCCAAAAGTATGTGATTTTTTTATACCCACTCAAAATAAAATTGATTTAAATGACCTAAACTAGATTATATTTTAATATTATTATCTTTTTATAAATTACAAAAATTTTATATATAATTTTACCTTATAAATGAATAATATAAAAAAATTATTTTTTAATTAAAATTCATAATTTTTAACAATTCATAATAAAATGTAACCATGCCAAAAAGATACAAAAAATTTACCCTAACGTAATTTTTATTTTTCTATTCCAATTATGAAGCTTATTTTGATAGATTAAATTGATAATTGGTCTAGAAAAATGTATTTAAAATGGGTTTGGCCTTAAAATGTGATGAAACTAAATTTATAAATATAACAATTTTTAAGCATAAAATTGGGTTTGTTCTTATCTTAAATATATGAAATTTATTGAATGATTAAAAAAATGATATTAATATATAAATTATAAACATAAGTTATATCATTCTCTTTTAGTAATTAATTTAACTTATTAATATAAATCATCATTTTCACATAAAAATATACTTTTATCAAATCAGTACCTTTATATTCATTTCGTTTCTTTATTATTTTCAAATAAATTTGTAAACAATAAATTAAACTATATACAATCATAATTTTGTTTATTATATTATTATAAATTTAATGTCCATGTTATATCCTATAACAATATTTTAATAAAAACTTATAATTGGGTAACACTCGGTCTTGTGTGTTACACAAGCCTTCAAGGAATGTCTATCTTTTATGTAACCTAAGTTGGCCTCAGTATTCCTTTTATATAAAGGTAAAATTTATGTTCTGTCGCATCCATGTTTATTTGTTGTTTGTATAATGTAATACAAACATAGTTATTTAATATTAATTAAACATTTTTTAATGTTTAATGATATAAAAAATATCAACGAAAATAAATTAGTTCGAAAAAAATCACAAAATATCAGGGTGTAACATTGAACCTCCCTTAAAATTAATTTCTCCCTTAAAATTCATCTAGGTTATCAATGGTTTAATAAATGAATGTTTTATTCGTAGAAAACCACAACATAAAAATGAATACTAAAATAAGCATTAAAAATAGAAATATTGGAACCATAATGTTCACCCAAAGTAACTAATAAAGAGATACCACAAAGGATAACATAGGTTAGATGTGAAAACATGGACATGGAAGAGAAATATTACCATAATGTTCTGATGGTGAGTGATATAGAAAAATGTTAGGAGAATGTTTACAGTATAAAATCCATAAATCTATGATGACCTAGGGGACCTTCTGATTCCTCAGAAATGAACGTACTATGAAATAATTTTTTTTCAAGATCTGTATTTCCAAAGTTGAAAATATTTCATAAAAATATATACTTGCATGATTTCAGGACAAAATCACCCATTGTTGATTGTGGATATTTTTTACATCTACCCCAAAAAGGAAGGTGGGTATCTCAATCCAGAATTACTTACATATAATGAGATCCATGATATTCTATCCCATTTTTAATCAGTTATCATCAACACAAGTTTGATTGAAAAGGCTATCGAATATGTATAAATCCTTATATGGAGATATAAAAAATTAATCTTATTAACTTCATCTAAAGATTGACATAATCTTTTCCTATATGGTTAACCTTATAGCCCTTCTAAAATATGAAAAATAAAATTTTTGGAATGAATTTTATGAAAAATGATTAACATTGATCCCCCACATATGATATTCCATCCCCTTGTTATCACATTCCAAACATGGGAATACACTCATCATATTTTCCCTTGAAACATGTTAATAACCTAAATTTCAATAAATAAATTTGTAAAGCATGCATGAATAATTATTATAATGAGTATTGGATATATTTTATAAATAAAAGATGTTGTAAAATTATTCCTTGATAACATAGAACACTTTGTCAATAATCATTTCTCGGGTAATATCTACAGTCCTATTTACATATTCATATCCTGGATATTTTTATCCAAACATAATTTTCTCAATGCCCATCATTAATTAAGGGTTACATTCTCTAATAAAAATATCACCTTTCCATGAAGTCAAATGTCTATGAGTTCTTCACTATTCAACCTTCCCTATTCAATCCTTAATGAAAACTTATTCGGCCAGTACTTATACATTTCATGATTCATATAACATAATCCTTTAATTTCAGAACATAAACACTTCCTTAATCCAAACTTATTCTAAAACCATTACTCAGGCTTCATCAACATATTCCTTAATACATCTTTCCTATAATATTAAATATGAGTCATTCCTAATCTTCCTCAACCTCAATCTAATAATGATTCTTATGTTTAATGTAAACAATACTAGAAGAAACCCACATACCTTTCACATGTCGGTTTTCTTCACTTTAGCATCAGAATTATAAAAAATACCAGTATCACATTCCTAGTTAATTTAACAATACTTCCACTTTGGAAATATATTCACATAATTTACATACTTTCCACATTTAAAACAATAAATGGTAACCATGTTTCTTTTAGTTACCTTTGTTTTCTAAAACCATAAATCATACTATTAGGAAAATTTATCATATTTGGATACATATAAGCATTAATAATTATTTATAAGGTGCATTAATCCTTATCACACTTCTTTAATCTTTGAAAAAATAGTTTTATCCGTGGTAATTAAGAGTGAAATTATATTTAAATCCTTCATTATGGTTCATGGAGTGTTTGTTAATTTCCAAAGAATATCCCTTGAGAGTGTCAAACCATGGGTGCAATAAGGCATGTTATCATGTACCATATTACCCATACTCATGAATAAAACATCTTGTAAGAGTTTTTACACCTAGATAATTTTTATGAGATCTAGATACACTTTTAGTATCCATAAATGGATGCTTTCCTAGGAAACCACTCACTCTATACTTCACCAAAATTCCAATACATTTTCCTATACTCTTCCTTATCCTTAAACATATCATTATACATTTCCTTTGCATTATCACTAGGGTTTTCTTATCTTATATTACAAATCCTAACTAACCCTTTTATCTGATACCAACTATAACAACTTAGTCTTAAAATAAATTGTCATTTACATCAGTTTTTTGTGGAATACCAAAAACATATGCCCAAATATTGTACTAGAATGGTGTTTTTGGAAATGGGGAAAAATAATATTCTCAATCAATTAAATATCTTCAATGATTCCCAAAAAATATGTTCCACCCTTATTATTTACACTCAAAACCTTTCTTTATAACCATATGAAGGGAAACACGTGAAATGGGTGAGCTCAAATGCTTAGTAAGGATAAATAAAGGAAATGCATATAAATATCATGAAAATAAGGGTATGAGAACATGATCATGATCATTATAATAACATACCCAACATATCAAAAATATTAAATATGGGTCATGGAAAAAATATATATAGATCATAAGTCATTAATAATAAGATTATAAAGAAATTGATCTGTGAAAGCATTAAATAAAAATAAGAATTGGAATTTGTGTCAGACACATAAGTATATAAAAACCATATGTCATGGAGGCCTACCAAGGCCTTTGTAGTATGTTAGTCTTGATTTAATCACTCATGTACCTACTTTGGGATTTGAATTCCCTCATATGTACCTGCTTCAGTATTGGGATTCCCTCACACGTACCATCTTATTTTGGGATTTAGATGTCCTTCCACATACCCTTTAATTTCAATCTTGTGATTTTATTTTGACTAAACTCTTGTTTCATTGATGTTATACCCTCTTGTGTGCCCTATTAATTTCAACATGGGATTTTCTCCCATGTACCCTCTTGTTTCAGGCATAGGATTCTTTCCTACATACCCTTTGTTCTTATAATGCATTTATAATTACCCACTTAATTGGAGGGAGATACAGGTCCCACCTATCTCATAATGAAATAATATATACATGGGCCACAAAATCAAAAACAACATATCATAACCCCATAATTGAAAAGGGTTCATAAACGTAAAATCATATATTACACTATGAAAAAAAACATGTTTCATAATCATTTAATCAAAGCATAACCTGTGAAATGAAGCGGGTTTAGTAGGTATATAAATTTCATGAAAGAGAAGCTGATTTCATAAACGTCATTATATAAAACTCAAACCATTCACATAAAGAATATTAATGGATACACTAAATCAGTTCCCCCAAAAAGGCATGACTAACACCAATGGGTGTTATCCTAGATGGGAAACATTTTTAAAATAAATTTTTCAAACATTTTATAAAGAAATTATCCTTTATTGTTTAAAAAAATATACATAAAATGTAAAACCATGAAAAAACTGGAAAATTAACATGAAAATTTATAAATCAATCATTGAAATCTTTCTAAATGTTTTTTACTTGAAAAAACATTTAGAGAAGATTGAAAACATTTTGAAATCACATTCTTTTAAAATAAATTTTAAAAAAAATATCAAAAATTAACCTCTTCGATATGAAAAAAAATAATTTGAATAATTTATGGTGGTTAAATATGTATATGTTGTATAAGATAACATGAACCTTCCTTTTTCATGGTAAAAATGTTTACAAAAATTGCTCATTCAAATAGTGAAACGAGTATTCCGTTGAAAAAATTGGTAAAAGAAAAAAGGATCTAGATGAATTTTAATGATGATATGAGATTACTATAATATTATTGGAAAACATTTTTAGAAATATTTGTTTTGAATGAACACCAATTTCTGACTGAAGAGAGGGTATAATCAGGATTTCCTAAAAACACATTCTAAATTAGCTTATGTTCCAACATGTAGTAAAATGGTACCAATACATGAATATATCATGAATAAGAAAAATAAAATAAAAATAATTAGTTTTATTAAGATATGGGTCATATAATTTTATAAAAGGAAGTATATAAGTAATCAAACACAAAAATAAATGAGATTGTTTCAATAAACTCATACCACATGGTAACATTGTACCATACTCACCGTGTAAGAAAATAAAATTAAATGAATATTAAAATATCATGAAAATTTGTGTATCCATGATATAACATTTCAAAGCTAGTATATACTTCTCATGGAACAATATAGGTGCATAACATGTCTTGTTCCTCAAAGAAGGAAAATTGAGGAAAAATTACTTTACAAATTTGGTGGCTTTTGAAATTTAAACCCCATGAAAGAAATTTCAACAAATTGATATGTAAATACCAATAAAATTAAGTCTAATAGTTATTAAATATATCCATAGTTAGTATACACACCAAAAAAATAATGTTTAATAAATCATGTATCTCATTAAAATAAAAAGTTAGTTAAAATCCACATACCTTGCTTCTTGACTGTTGTAGTACTCGTACAAACCTCCCCTTAATCAGATAACTCCTTTTCTGTGATAGAAGACTTTTTAGGATTTATTTTTTCTTATGTAGAGGCTTATTGGATTAAGGGATTGATGTTGTGATGTGTATTGGGCAGAACATGGATGAACATATCTTGTTTGAGAGTTGTGTGGAAGAGGTAGATGTGGTGGCCATTTATAGGGAAGGAAAATGACTTACAAGTAATTTTTTAAAATATATTATTTTTATCCACGTTTTGAGTTAAAAAATTCATAAAAACAGTCCAAAAAATACTTTAAGGTTCATGGCCTAATAATGGCCAACATATGAGGGTTGGACAAGTGTCTAGGTCATTTTGGGGCTTAAAATTAATGTTTTTTGCTTTGTTAAACAAAATTTTCTTGTAATTCTTGTAATTAGTTTTAATCTCATTCACTAATCATTTTGGTCCAAAGAAAATGAACTTATTAGAAATTATAAATTATTCTAATTCCAAATATGGAATCCATTTTTCCAAATTCTATTCTCATTAGTGGAATAAATTAATTTAAAAATAATCATACTTATGGGACAACAAAGTGGGTTTTTAATGTAAAAATATCCAAATGTTTTCTATGTTTTTATACACAATTTCATAGTGAAATTTATTCAAATGAATTAGATTAAATTAAAGTAAAATAATATTATATAAATATACTTTACATTAAATTTAAAATATAATTCATCCTTATATATGAATTAGATAAAAAATGTAGTTTTGAATTAAAATTTACTATTTGTAACTATTCATTAAATACTAAAACCTTACAGAAAAATAATAAAACTTATCCTAACATTATTTTCATGCATCGCTTTAAAATATGAATACATTTTTGACATATTCTATCTATAAAAGTGAAAAAATTGGATTTAAGACGGGTTCTCGATTAAAATGAGGCAAAACTAACTTTATAAAAATATTGGGTTTTGACTATAAAATAGGGTTTATTTTATTATATTATATGAATAAAATCAATCAAATGAATATCAGAAATATTAGATTTAATATTATATATAAAAATTTAGTAATATAATTAACTATTATAAATTGATTTAACTTATTATTTTAAATCATCATTTTAACATAAAAATATACTTTTATAAAATCAGTCCCTTTATATTCATTTGGTTTTTATATAATTTTATAATTAATTAGTAACAAATGAATTAAAATATATATATTTGTAATTTATTTAATCCTATAATCTCAAATTTCATAGAAATGTTATATCTTATAATGATATTATAATAATGAATTATTGTTCGGTAACACTATGTCTTTCATGTTAAAAAACCCATCAAGGAAAGACATTCTTGCATATAATATAAGCTAACCTTAGTGTTCTATATAGATAAAGATAAAATATATTTTATGTGTAGTGCATGATTAAATTTTTTTTGTGTGAAACACAAACCAGACATAGTGTATTAATATAAAATAAAAAATTCACTATTGTGTGATATGAAAAATAACAAAGATATTAAATTAATTCAAAAAATAATATTACCAAGAATCTCATAGTGTTACAGCTAATACTTTTGGTTTTTATTTCTCATGGTTAATATAAATCACTTTTGGTTATACATTACAATATCAATGATAATTGACCATAGATTACCCTGTGACATTGATCATAGTGTCAAACTTTAACTTCCTGAAAATGAACACTTCTAATATTCACCTAGTACAAATCAATGGTATCAATGTTATGATTTTATTTCTTAATATAAACTAAAAGTATGCTATCATGAATTTTAGTTGGTCATATTGACACAGTCCCAATTCCATCAAGGGAGCATTAATTTGAGGTCAGATGGAGGAGTCATAACCATCTGAAGATCGAAGAAACAATTATTTATCAAATAATTATTAAAAATTAATATATTAATTCCAATGAATAATAATATGTGTGGACTACTCATCTGTCAAATATTAAATATTCAATGATTAGTCTTCAACTATGGGTCTTTCATGAAATTTGAATGGGAAATTAGTAATATATATTAATATATATATATATATATATATTTATAAATATCCATTGGAATAAAACTCATGAACAGTACTCATTAATTATACCAATAAATACCACTAAGAAAAGTTTTATGGTGTTTTTTAAATATATATTATTCCCAAAATGAATAATAAACTTTTTAAAACGTATTAAAGATATGAAAAAAAGTATAGTATAATTATTTTACAGAATATGCGCTTAGTATTTTGAGAATGAATATTTATTTTAATTTATTTATTTCTTAAAAATTACCCTCGAGTAGAATACCTAAATGATTTAATTTATTTACATGATTTTAATTTATACTAATTGATCATGATCCTTTGATAGACCAATGTCTGTCTAGTAATTATTTAAATATTTATTTATTCATTTTTTATTTGTTTACTTATTTGTTTTAATATCATGTCTTTAATAATTATTTAATGAATGGTGAGTTGTATATCATCTATTTTCTCATTATATGTATAATAGAATATGAACCAAGATAAAATTATTTATTAGTATTCTATATTCACAATATTCCTTATTATGAGTGTTAGTATTATTGTATAATGAGGATAACTAGAGGATGATTTATTTGACACCAACATGAGGCGACACACCATATGGGATTTCGGTCCATTTGATGGGGTGAGTATTTCACTAGAGTCAATAGTGATGCAACTCATTGAGTTCACACGATGATCATTGTTGATCCATTATTATCTCAATAGATCATTTATTTGAATATTCTCATGATCATTTCATTTATTTTTATTTTTCTGTTGTTTTATTTTCTTTAATTTTTTCAATAAAAAAATAAAATAATAAACACTACTTTATGGATAGTAATAAATGTACATGGTGAATTTTTTCAATATAGACTGGGATGAGTTTTGAGTAAAACAAATTTTTTTTGTTGGAGTGGTACTAAAATAATTAAAATGTGATAATCAATGGATTTTCTATAATGGATATTTCTCTCAAAAGACAAAATATTTAAAAAATATAATATATGTTGAAATGTGTAACGAAATTTTACTGTCATTTTTGAATGATTGGTTTATGAAAATCAAAGGGAATCATAAGATCATTTTAGATATGATAATTAATATCATCGGAAATGAGTATCCCCTTAGTGTTAACAAAGATGTAGTTATTAATATTTTAATAAAAATAGACTATTGATATAATCAAAAATTATATAATAATAATTTTTCTTCAAATGATAAAAAATAAATTACAAATAAAGGGAACTGTTTTCCAAACACCACTTGAAATTAACATCAAGACCAGTGAAAAACAATGAGGTTGAATAATTATATTAATAAATTTTTACTTTTTAATTTTAACACAAATATTTATAATAGTTATATTTTTGAAAAACATTTTTTTTAAAACACTAAACAACACAAAATAGTGAAAATAGGGTTATTATTTTCACCTCTTAAAATAAGAAGGTAAACCCTTAACAAGATCTTGATTTCACTATAACCATACAATCCCCTTTTCTAAACATGTGAGCTACATAATTTAGAGAATATCTATTTACTCAAATGATACATAACTCATGCCTATGTTGAGTTCTTATCACACTGTTATAATGAAAAATGACTACCATTCAACAACAAGATGGCCTTCAATCACATAGAACATCTATGGATTTTTTCTAGTGTGGATTCTTTCATTTTTGTCTCTCTATGTTAATTGTATACCCTCTCCTAATTCTTATTTCACTCCCAAAAATATTCATGACAACTTTGAATAGTTTATTTTCATGTTATTCATCTCAAATACATGTCACTTTAAATTTTATTATACATCCGTAGAAACTAATCTCAAATGATATTGATTATAAAATTAAAATTAATATAAATAAGTTATTATTAAACATTTATTAACATCTTACTCTTCTTTTCACTTTATTATTATTCATTTTAAATTATCCTTTAGGTCCTAACAGTACAACTAGAAATGTTGCAACTAGGTCTAGTAGTTTTTCAATAATTTTTTCATTTCCTTTACGGTATCATAGTTAATCTCTTGTGTATAGATTCATCTTCATTGGATTAAATCAAAAAACTCATTTTTTAAGTTTTTTTAAAAAATGATCAAATAGTACCCGAATCATCATAAATAAATATTACATTTGAAAAAATGATTCTTTAAAAAAAATTCTACCAAGCACATTCACATACTTTCATTATGTTCTATATTCCAAATGATCCCTTGATTACTAGGGAATAATTCTAATTCAAGTGTAAATTCATCCTTATAATAAATTTATTAATCCTTAAGGTTTCTGGATGGCCTCTATATACAACTTTCAAACTATCCTTACAAAGGTATCGGAATCGGGATTTCCAAAACACTTCATCCTTCTGATAATAGTACATAAATTGTATTCAATATCATATGAATCAGTTAAATTCATAATTGAATCATAATCATACCAAAAAACTACTCGTATATTGCACCAAATTTATCAAAACTCACAATTGACTCTTAGAAATCTTTGGGTTCATGCATGATAACCATTAAATGTCTCATATAGAAGATTAAATAAATCATATAATGAACTTCAAATGACTCATACATAATGATAAATGACTCACATAAGTTTTCCACCTTTTCTAAATGTCAAACTCTTGTTTGGATTCATTTGAAGTAATTTGACTCACCAGATGCCTTTTATTTTCTAACAGAACCCTTACAAGAGTATTGTCACACTGATGAGTGTGCATTATATCATTGAAATCATCAAGAATTTATGTAATAACTTC
The DNA here is from genome assembly GCA_963277665.1 of Viscum album. NCBI lineage: Eukaryota > Viridiplantae > Streptophyta > Magnoliopsida > Santalales > Viscaceae > Viscum > Viscum album. The sequence continues at coordinate 620,458,215 of OY728131.1, read as the reverse complement.
AATTCGTCTAATCAGGTCTGGCAGTGTTTGTTGAGAAGAGGTTAATGCTTTATTTCTATCCTTGAGAGATTGAAATTTTATCCCTATCATCATCTTGCAGTCATTGAAATATGAATTATTAGTAGATTATTCTTTCAACTAATTGAACTTTCTAGACAATTTTCTGATAAAATCTTAATTGTCTCAAATAGAAATAAAATTTTCATTTAATTTCCTTAGATAGTGCTTCTGAGCCTCAAACTTGGATCATGGCACTGATAAACATTCAAGAATATTGATTGAAATTCCACTTATCTAAATAAACTATTCTTCACTCCATGATTTTTCGTCATCATTAGGTCTCTGTCTGAAAAAACCAACCAAAGGAATCATCCTTTTCTCTCCCAGTGTAGTAGTCAGAAGTTGATATTATTGTTATGCACAACAAGAAACAGAATGTAACAATAATTCCCCCAGAAAAATCATAACTTCTTAACAGTTCCAAAATTTAAGACATTTATGTGATGAAATGTTTTTTCCAAAAAACATATTGACAATTTTTCTTTTTCATCATAGTAAAATGGAAATAATCCATCCATAAAGATAATATCCCATATTATAATCCTTTTGTCAGTAATGGTTTAGATATGTTATCATAAACTGTTAGAAATTGAACATTACATGATTCGGAAACATAAAAATAGAAATACAATTCAGGATATAGGACCTTCACTAACTCAGTGGTCCATAAAAATTTTTAGATTGATATAATTTCATCATGTCTCTGCTATTAGGAGTAATATCTATCGTCATTTCATTATTGATATTTCCCATTCCAAACAACTAAAACATAATTTCCTATGAATAATTATCTTCATTACAAATATTATTTAAATAAAAATGAAAATCCCATTCTTGGGGATAACATAACAACTTATCCATTTTCATAGATGAAAAAGAACATTCAGAAATGTTAATCATAGAGACATCAGTATCTTCATTGAATCCGAGACTAAATTAATCATTTCTACAAAATACCTTTACTTCAATCTCATATATTAAAAGCATGTTATATTTTCCCAAATAATAATCCAAACATTTAAATCTTATTTCTTACATGATAGAAATATTTTAAGAATATAAATAATCAAAATCGATTACCTTTCCATAGAGCACATTGTGGGATTTCCCTTGTGCATAAATAGGGTTTTCCAACTCAGTGTATTCAGATTTTCAATTGGTTTCCATCTCTGAAGGTTTCAATATTTAATGGATTGAAGATTTAGGGTCATGACAAACATGAATTGAAAGAAGGTCAGTAAACCAAAAGGACCTGTACGAGAGGAGTAAGAGATCAAGGGAAAGAAAATTGTTTTATCACATCAATTGGGAATGTACAAGTTAATTTTAATATTGGAAAAACAAATAAAAATAAATCAAAATGATATTTTTTTCCAAACAAATTAAAATGTAATCGAATAAAAAAATAAAATCCTTAAATCATATTAAGTTATGTGTTATAAAATTAAATTTAAGGGACTAGAAATAAATTAATAAACATTTATGTAATGTTAAAAATACTTAACTCCCCATTAAAAAACTAATAACATGAAATAAAAATTGTTTTGGTGAAAATAGCTTCTAGTTTATATTTATTATTAAAAATTTCTAAATAAAAATCTTCTTTAAGCACCAGAAATCTTAAAAATGATACTTTATATCAATGTGCTTAGTCCTAGAATGACTTATAAGGTTTTTTACAATGTTTATAGAACTAGTATTGTCACATAAAATAGGTATACTATTAATATTTAGTCCACTATTTAGTTGGTTATTTTTCATTCACAATACATGTTCATAGAAACTTTTAATAGACACAAATTTTTCCTCATTAGTTTACAAGGAAACTGAGTGTTTTTTCTTACTAGACCATGAAACTAATGATTTTCCTAAAGGTGATCGGTTCCAGATGTAATTTTTTTATAATCTATAACCACAAAGATCATTATCATGATAAGAAATTTAATTCAAATTATAATATTTTGGTTATAGAATATATTGAAAAATAGTTCCTTTAAAATATCTAAAAAATATTTTAGCAGCATTAAGATGAGACCCTTTTGGAATTGATTGAAATCTAGAACAAAGACATACATAAAAAATAATGCCTCTTCTGTTAGTAGTAATATGTAACATGTTGAGTCAAAAGTTCCCTTTTGACTTCCATATCTTGTTTTCGAAATCACAATTGTCTTTTTAATCATACTGACTCTGTCAATCGTATCGTACTGACTCTGTCAATCGTATCGTACTGACTCTGTCAATCGTATCGTACTGACTCTTTCAAATGTATTGCACTGACTTTGCTATTCATATGTTCATTACCTGTTTTGGTACTTAGACAAAAACACTTGTTTAATATGAATCGTACCATTGCTTATTATTGTTATATATCATGTTTTAACCAATACGATGCCGTTGAGTTAGTTACAAACTAATCAAAATGATTTCGTGCTTTCTGTTTCAATTTGACCGTTATGATGCCTGGTGTCCAAGTCCCTCCGAGTTTTTCGGAGAAATATGACCGTTGGAGGATTTGTGACCATTGGAACCCAAGGCCTATAAATAGGAGGTCATTTGAAGCTGAGAGTACAACAACACAACAGAGAACGAATGAGACATTGTGGAACAACTGTGATACTTTGCTTCAATCAAGATTCTAGAGAGAGATGTTGTGACTTCTCTCATATGCTTTGTGCGTCTAATCATTGTATTGAGGGATTTCAAGAAATTGAAAGACAGAGGTGCCGATTACCTAAAAAATCGAGGGCTTTCGATGATAGGCAGACAGACGTGCCGATCATCGTATCGAGGGCTGCCGGGGATAGGCAGACAGACGTGCCGATCATTATATCGAGGGCTCACCAAGGTGTTGGTGAGACAGACCTTTTATCCTAGGTGAAAGGATAACCCTTCTCTTTGGGTTAAAAGAATTTTAATTATTTTACATTTCCGATGTTACTTGTATTATAAAGGAATTTGTATTGTTTCATTTCTTCTTTACATATTCAATTGTAATTGTTTCAATTACAATCATTCTATTACATATTGTATTGATTGATTCTATACACGTCAAGGTAGAATCATTCATCTTTATATTACACTGATTATTATGTTCATCTTGAATACAATTGTTTTACATTTCATTAGTATTACATTACATCATACCTTTTATATTCAATACAATTGTGGGTGTTTGTATTTGTATTAGTTTAAGACCTTTTAAACTAATCTCTTAAGTGCTAAAACTCAAATGTTTTTTAAACTTACAATTCACCCCCCCCCCTCTTGTATTGTTCCATTTAATAGACATACATATCTAAATATTCGATCCAAAAATTGGTATCAAAGGAGGTTTTCCACTAACTTGTATTACTAGCTTTATTTCTTTCATATTACTATCTTAAATACTTACTACACTAACATGTGGAGTGGAAAATTTTTTGTTGTTTTAGATAGCAGGAGTGAATATTGGGTCAATAGACAATCTGAATCCTTCTAGACCACCTATCATTGATGGGAATGATTATGGGTATTGGAGAGATCGTATGAAGACGTTCGTTATTGATACTGGTGTAGACAACTTTATAATGCTTACTAGAGGTTACGAAATTCCTGACAAAGAAGTAAGTACTTTCACCAACTAAGAGAAGCAAGAACATCAACTGAATTACAAGGTACGCAATACTTTATTATGCTCTATTACCAGGAATATATATAGTCAGATATCTTCATGTGAAACATCCAACTTTATTTGGAAGAAATTAGAAGTCACTCATTTTGGTACATCCAAGGTTATAGAAACAAGGAGAGCAATGCTTCGAGCTGAGTATCATGGATTTGTTTTTCCTTATGGAGAGCCAGTATGTAAAGTGAAACAAAGGTTTATGACAATTGTGAACTGCTTACAATCTATGGGAGAAAATGGTCTTGATGATTAAGCTCTAGTTGATAAGATTATAGATATAATGCCAAATTAATGGGAGTCAAAAAGGACAGCTATTAATGAAAATAGAAAATTTTCCCAGATTACTTTTGATGAACTCTTTGGAACTCTTCTACAGCACGAGACAAGAATGAAGAGAGATGTTGATTTCAACAAGACGAAGAATGGGAATGGAAGTGTAGCCTTTGCATCTAAAGCTAAAACACCTGAAAGGATAATAGGATCCAAAGCCAAGAAAGTTATGTCTGATTCAAGTGATAGTAATATTTTAGATAATGAGTTAGCCAATCTTGCTCGAATAATGAACAAGATTATGGGAAATAAAGACTTTAAATACAGATTCAAAAAGAAAGATAGGAAGGATAAGAAATATTCATAGGTAACTTGTTATGAATGTAAAAAAGTAGGACATATTAGGCCTGATTGTCCTTTAATGAAGAGGAAAGACAGAAAGGAGACACACTCTTAAAGAAACAAGAAAAAAATTTACAAGACAAAGAAAGTATTAAAGGAAAATGATACATGGAGTGCAAGTGGTAGTGATTCTTCATATGATTCTTCAGAATATGAGTTCTCAGGACAAAGGAATATTGGACTTCTAGCCAAACTACCAATTAAAGATCAATGTCTTATGGCTAAGGTACATAATGCTAAAGCTATTAAAAATGTCTCCTTAAATGAAAATTGTACTGATAATTGATATTATGAATCTTCAACTGATGAATATTCATCATCAGAAGATGATACATTACCTTCTTTTGAAGAAGTCTCTAGATTTTCTAAATTACTTGAAAATGAAAATTCTAAACTCAAGAAAAGACTTGAGAAAGAAAATTCTTGAATTTCAATCTTGACTAAAGAAGTATCAGATCTTTCTAAATATCTTGATGTGAAAACTTCTGATTTTGAAAGTATTTTAAAAACCCTTGAGAAAGTTAAATCTGATAAGGATAAACTTTCTAAGGATCTTGAAACTGTAATTTCAAAGAAAAATATTATAGATCCTAACTATAGTTCAAATTCAAATGTTTTGGAAAATAAGAATTTGGTTTTAAAACTAAATTCAGAGATTTTATCCTTGAAGAAATGTTTTCCAAACATTACTCATGGAAAAGAAAACTTTGACAGGATGTATTCTCAAATTAGACCTTTGATAAATCGTTCTGGTCTTGGTTATACTTATTCCAAACCTGTTTTTAGTAATAACTATTTTGTTCCTCAAAAAACCTCTTTTTGTTCTAAGTGTCAATGTGGAGGAAACTGGAGAAGAGATTGTTCTCTTAACAAAACTCAATCTTTAGGATTTCATAAAGCTCATTTTGCAAAACAAATGTGGATTCCTAAAATTCTTTTATCTAACCTTTCTGGATCCAAACATGTTTGGATTCTGAAAAACTAATTGTTTCTTTTTATGAAAATGAGAAGTGTACCAATAATAACATTTGGTACATGGATAGTGTTGTTCTCGGAACATGACTGGAAAGAAAGATCTCTTTGAAAAGATTATGAAAACAAAAGGTGGAAAAGTCACCTTCAGAGATAATGCTCAAGGAAAGATTGTTGGTATAGGTAATATCGTTTTTCTTGGAAAAGTTCTTATTTCAGATTTTTTGTTTGTTAAAGGTCTTAGGCACAATCTCATCAGCATAAGTCAATTATGTGATGAAGGTTACCTTGTGAATTTTAGAAATGATAAATGTCTTGTTCACAATTCCAAGGATGAGTTCATTCTATCTGCCCATAGGCAAGAGAATGTTTACACTATTAACTTAGAAGACCTTAGGAGCCAAAACTAACCATGCTTAAGTGCAATAGAAGACCAATCATGGCTATGGCATAGAATACTAGGACACTATAATATGAGAAACCTTAGTAAAATCTCAAAGAAAAGACTTGTAAAGGGGCTACTGGATCTTAGATATGATTCTTCAAAAGTCTGTGATCCTTGTCAATTTGGAAAGCAACATAAAACTAGCTTTAAATCAATTAATGAAGTTTCAACTTCTAATGCATTACAGCTAGTGCATATGGATCTTTTTGGTCCTTCACAATCTGGAAGCATTGGAGGAAAATACTATGTATTTGTTTCAGTTGATGACTTTACTAGATTTACATCGGTCTACTTTCTCTCAAAGAAATCTGAAGCCTTGTACTTTTTCAAAACTTTTAGAGCCCATGTTGAAAATGAGAAAAACCTACAATTGATAACTATTCATAGTGATCATGGGGGTGAATTTCAAAATTCAGATTTTGAAACCATTTGTAGTAAGAAAGGTATTACTCACAATTTCTCATCTCCAAGAACTCCTCAGCAAAATGGTGTTGTTGAATGAAGAAATTGTATTCTTTAAGAAATGACTCGAACCATGCTGAGTGAATACTCAGTTGCTAAGAACTTTTGGGATGAAGCTGTTAGTACTGCCTGTTATACTATAAATCGTGTTTTAACGAGACCATTTCTTAATAAAACCCCTTATGAGTTATGGACTGGCTGAAAACCTAAAGTCTCATACTTCAAAGTTTTTGGGTGAAAAGTATTCATTTTCAATACAAAAGATAATCTACACAAGTTTTCACCAAAATCTGATGAAGGAATCTTTCTAGGCTATTCAATAACTTCTAAGGCTTATAGAGTTTTCAATAAAAACACTTGTACTGTTGAGGAAACAGTACATGTAAAATTTGATGAAACTAATCCCTTTTTTTTCAACCAACCCAATCTTACATCCTCGAATGTGTTTTCTAAAAATTTTTATCAACCGTTAGTAGAATATCACTTTGATAAGGAAAATGTTCAAGAAAGTATTCCTGAAACATTTACCACAGAAGATTTTCTACCATATGTTGATGAACAGGTTTTACAAAACCCAAATCAATTGTTTCTTAGGAATCATCCCAGTGATAACATCATTGGTGATGTAAATCAACCTGTAAGGACCAGAAATTCCTTAAGAAATGAAGTAGAACATCCTGCTTTTCTTTCCCAATTTGAACCTAAAAGTCCAAGTGAGGCCTTAGGTGATGATGATTGGATCAAAGCAATGAAAGATGAACTAAATGAATTTGAAAGGAATCAAGTCTGGACATTAGTTGATAGACCTAAAGAAACAACTGTAATTGGTGTAAAATGGGTTTTCAGAAACAAATGTGATGATAATGGAATCATTGTAAGAAATAAAGCCAGACTTGTTGCTAAAGGCTATAATCAACAAGAGGTAACAGACTATGAAGAAACATATGCTCTTGTAGCTAGACTTGAATCAATTCGTATTCTATTAGCCTTTGCAGCATTTTTCAATTTCAAACTATTTCAAATGGATGTCAAATGTTCTTTTCTAAATGGTTTTGTTCAAGAAGAAGTTTTTGTCGAACAACCTCCTGGTTTTCAAGACCCGAAACATCCTGATCATGTTTTCAAACTTACCAAGGCTCTATATGGTCTTAAACAAGCCCCTAGATCATGGTATGATAGACTTACAAGATTTCTTTTACAAAACAATTATACAAAAGGTACAGCAGATCCAACCCTTTTTTAAAATTGGAAAACAAAAATGTTTCTATTGTCCAAATATATGTTGATCACATCATATTTGGATCAACTCAGAAATCCTAAACTGAATCTTTTACAAATTTAATGAAATCTGAGTTTGAAATGAGTATGATGGGTGAGTTAACATTATTTTTAGGTTTTCAAATTTCTCAAAAACCAGAAGGAACTTATATATCTCAACATAAGTATATTAAATATTTACTCAAAAAGTATGGATTTGACAAAACTAAAAGTATTATCACTCCAATTGGTACCTCAAATACACTTGATCTTGATGAAACTGGGAAACCAGTAGATCAAACAATCATTAGAGGTATGATAGAAAGTTTTCTATACTTGATAGCTAGTCGACCCGACTTAATGTTTTCTGTATGCTTATGTGAAAGATACCAATCTAATCCAAAAGAGTCTCATTTAAAAGCCGTAAAGAGAATCTTTCGGCATTTAAAAGGAACTATGGATTTAGGTCTTTTTTACTCTTCTGGGAATGTTTTTGTTTTAAAAAGTTTTTCAGATGCTGACTCTGGCGGTTGTAGAATGGATAGAAAAAGTACATCTGGAACATGTCATTTCTTAGGATATTCCTTGGTTTCTTGGTCCTGCAAGAAACAACACTCAGTAGCACTATCCACTGCTGAAGCTAAATATGTGGCAGTTGGAAGTTGCTGTGCTCAAGTATTGTGGATGCAGCACACACTCACTGACTATGGATTGAGTTTCTCCAAAACTCAAATTCTTTTTGATAATACAAGTGTCATAGCTCTTAGTAAGAACCCAGCACATCACTCTCGTGCAAAACACATAGATATTAGGCATCACTTTCTTAGATATCACACACAAAAATGAGATATTATTTTACAATTTATTGGAATGCAAGAAAAACATGCTGACATTTTTACAAAACCATTACCTTCCGATAGATTTGAGTTTATAAAACAGAAGCTAGGAATTATTACATTAAAATAATCATTCATATCTACTTCATGTTTTACAATTCTCTTAACATTAAAAAACTCCCTTTGAAAGGGGGAGGACATTTCTTTCTATGATTTTTATGTTTCTTTTTATCTTATGTTATTTAACTATTTACTCTCTGGGTATGTGTTTTTACTTTTCTGTTTATCGTATTGCCAATTTTTATCATATCATTCATTTTTTTTCTGTTCATCGTATCGACCGATGATGGTAATGAATTTCTTTTCTATCATATCGACCGATGATGGTAATGAATTTCTTTTCCATCGTATCGACCGATGATGATAATGAATTTCTTTTCCATCGTATCAGCCGATGATGATAATGAATTTCTTTTCCATTGTATGGACCAATGATGGTAATTAATTTCTTTTCCATCGTACTGTCCGATGATGGTAACGAATATTTTTTCCATCGTACTAACTGATGATGGTAACAAGATTGTTTTCCATCGGCATATCGATTGATAGTTTTATTTTATTTCGTACGGTTGTGTATTCTTTAATCCTAAAAACCAACAACAACCTTACGTTCTCTAGCGGGTACTTCCCATTTTTTTTATTATTTTTTCTCTTTTTCATATTTAATCCTAACCATTGATCTGTTTTTCTCTAATCCTGACCATAGAAGATCAATGTTCACCCTTTTTTCACCTATAAATAGCCCCCCCCCCCCCTCCCCAAACCCACATTGGTTTTTCAAGGTTTTGAGGAAAAGCTCTGCTCCACCGGTTTTAAATCATCGTACGATCTATCATCGGTATCATCTTTATGTCTCAATCCTCTGCTAACACTTCCGCCAAAATGTCTTCAAATACTTTTACAGAGAAATACTTTAACAGAGAAAGGATAGTTTCTCGAGAATTTTTTGATTCGTATGATTCCACTATAAGAAGAATCATTCTCTTTCAAGGATGGGAACATTTGTGTGTTGAAAGAACTGTTTCTCAAGATCCGGTTCTCTTTGATGAAGTTTGTCAGTTTTATAAAACTGTATCTTTCGACAAAGACATGACTATCAATTTTGCTGTGTACGATAGAAAGTTGTCCATGTCTGTGAAACAAGCGGCACATTTTCTGAATGTCCCTATAGAAGGGGATTCTTTCTGTCCATCTCATAAACTACCAGAGAAATTTGGTATGTTTAATAGAGAAAGTTCTGAAAAGTCTTTGTTTGCTATTAATGATGAAAAGAGAAAAGTGTCTCATCATTCTCCGGACAATAGGTTTGTGACTTTATGGATGCAAGGTTTTCTTATCCTAAGGAAAGGGGATAGAGAAACTCTTAATGTTTCTGATATATTTATGCATGACTATCTTGTGAATATGAGAAAAGTAAATCTCATGGGGTATGTTTTTGAAACCATTAAGAATATCAAGATAGGAGGGATTAAGTCCCAAATGATTATGTATCCAGCCATCCTTACGAAGTTCATTCTCGAAAGTATGTAGTTTGGTTACATTCCATTGAAAGGAAAAACCATATATTTGAAGCCCTCTTGGATTAGAAATATTACTATGAAGAAGTTGAATGTTTGTTTTGATCAGAATTCAAAACTTTTTTTCAGAGATGTAGAAGCTGAATTGGCTCCGAATCAATCGGCACCTATTCCATCCAAAGACATTCAATCTACTGGTGTTACTCAAAAGTATGATCTGCAAACCAGTTCAAAGCCTAAGAAGAATCCAAGGTACAGTAAGGAGGTTGTAGCCAAATGGATAAAGGATAAGGAACAGAGAAAGGAAGGTGATCCAAAGTTTGGTCTTGACTCGGCTGAGGCTTCTGAAGAAAGAATAAGGGTAGAAGAAACCCTTAAGGCTGAAAAGAAAAAGAAAACTATTTTGAAAAGAAAAGCTCAAGACTTTGATATCACTAAAGTCTTGAAAGAAGTTGAGGAAGCTAGTGCTCAACTTACCACAGAATTGCATCAAGAACCCATCGTACAGTGCCTTCCTATGAAAGAAAAAGGAAAATAAGTGATGGAGAGATAGAAGAAGTGGAAGAAGAGGAAGGATATTTTCTTTTAGAATTTCTTCAAAGTTCGAAGAAGAGTAAAGAGGAATCGGTTCAAAAGCTGAGTGGAGGTGTTCAACAAACTCCTCATGCCGATCATGCACGAAATCCGGACAGAATGTCATCTCAAGAAAAGCAAGGTTCTCAATCCTCTCACACAGATAAAGTTGTTGTCATTAGTGACAAAGTGGAAGAAAAAAGAAATAATAAAGAAAAAGAAAAAGGAAAACATCCAGTTGTAGATTCATGCCGATCAAATGAACTGGCATCGTATGATGAAGATACTGATTCAAAACATACAATCTCTCTCAAGAAGAGTGATTACATTGTTCATGTTTTAAGAAGGTTTGAGAAGACCATTCCTTATTTCCCGAGGATAGAAGGGAAGATTGATTTTATTACTGATAATCAAAAGAAGAAGTTTGGATCTATAAAATAGTTGAGAAATAAAGTTTTGTCAGTTGAAGCCGATTTGAAAGTTCTTTCAGAAAGTTCGGTTGCTCAAAAAAAGGCCTACAACAAGATGACCAAGTGGTCATACAAAACAAAGAGCTCAATCAATGATCATGAGATAGCTATTGAAGATATAAGAAGGCTGTCAAATGAGCTTGCAATTACTTTCAATAATCTTTACAGAGAAACAGTTGAAAGGTTGAATCTTTTTTCTTCTCAAAGAGCCGATGTTCCTTTAGTGAAAGAATTGCAAGAGAGAATGAATGCTTTTCAATATGAATTTTCGAAGGTTTCTTCTTTCAAGGATGAAATGGATTTGTTGAAGAAACAAAATTATGTGTTATACGAAGATAACAAGAATTTAAAAACAGAATTGATACTCTTGAAGAAGTAATCAGAGTCTAGGAAGAGACTATCAAGAATCAAGATCAGATTTTTGCAGACCAACAAGAGCTTCTCAGAACTCAGGGTGAATCAATTTCTGAAGACAAGAAAGAAATCAAAAATATGAAAGTTGTTCTTCATGAGCTCATAAAGAAGGAGAAGGAAAGATAAAATGACTTGTATTTATTTTCCTTTGAAAGCTGTATCTGTTTTGTAATAACTTTTATGATTCTTTTCTTTTATCCATTGTCTTGTGTTTATTGTCTAACTCCTTCAGACAATTCAATATTACCCCTTTCATTTTGTAAATCACAAAGGGGGAGAATGTTTACAAAGAGAGAGAATGTTTACAATGGGGAGAATGCTTTACAACGCTTAAGGAAAAACTATGAATACAATCCTTAGGAATGTATACACCTAAGGGGGGGTTAGTTGTATTCGAAATCATATTCAGAAGAGTTTCCAATAACTCAGGGGGAGATAAGTATTTCTTGTTTTATTTACTTTGTGTGTTGTGCTTTCCAAAAAGGGGGAGATTGTTGAGTTAAAAGTACCCTTTTGACTTCCATATCTTGTTTTGGAAATCACAATTGTCTTTTTAATCATACTGACTCTGTCAATCGTATCGTACTGACTCTGTCAATCGTATCGTACTGACTCTGTCAATCGTATCGTACTGACTCTGTCAAATGTATTGCACTGACTCTGCTATTCATATGTTCATTAACTGTTTTGGTACTTAGACAAAAACACTTGTTTAATATGAATTGTACCATTGCTTATCATCGATATATATCATGTTTTAACCAATACGATGTCGTTGAGTTATTTACAAACTAATCAAAACGATGTCATGCTTTCTGTTTCAATTTGACCGTTATGATGCCTGGTGTCCAAGTCCCTCTGAGTTTTTCGGAGAAATATGATCGTTGGAGGAGTTCTGACTGTTTGAACCCGAGGCCTATAAATAGGAGGGCATTTTAAGCTGAGAGTACAACAACACAACAGAGAACGAATGAGACATTGTGGAACAAATGTGATACTTTGCTTCAATCAAGATTCTAGAGATAGATGTTGTGACTTCTCTCATCTGCTTTGTGCGTCTGATCATCGTATCGAGGTCTTTCATGCAATTGAAAGACAGAGGTTCCGATTACCTACAAAATTGAGGGCTATCGGGGATAGGTAGACAGACGTGCCGATCATCTTATCGAGGGCTGCCGGGGATAGGCAGACAGACATGTCGATCATTGTATCGAGGGCTGCCAGGGATAGGCAGACAGACAGTCCGATCATCGTATCGAGGGCTCACCAAGGTGTTGGTGAGATAGACCTTTTATCCTAGGTGAATGGATAACCCTTCTCTTTGGGTTAAAAGAATTGTAATTCTTTTACATTTCCATTGTTACTTGTATTAGAAAGGAATTTGTATTGTTTCCTTTCTTCTTTACATATTCAATTGTAATTGTTTCAATTACAATCATTCTATTACATATTGTATTGATTGATTCTATACACTTTAAGGTAGAATCATTCATCTTTGTATTACTATGATTATTGTGTTCATCTTGAATACAATTGTTTTACATTTCATTAGTATTACATTACATCATACCTTTTATATTCAATACAATTGTGGGTGTTTGTATTTGTATTAGTTTAATACATTTTAAACTAATCTCTTAAGTGCTAGGTTTTTTTAAACCTACAATTCACCCCCCTCTTGTATTGTTCCATCTAATAGACATACATATCTATATATTCGATCCAATATAACATACTTCCAATCATACCTATATATAACTTGTTGTATAAAAGAATTCCGGATTTATCTAAATCAAGAATTATATTGGTACACATAGCAGTGGTGTATGTCTTGTTGTTCTCCTGTCCAACCTTTTTGAATAATCAATAATATATTTACATTGATTTAAAACATTTCCATAATCTTTATGATAAATTTTAATTCCTATAAATAAATTTATTTCTCCCATCATACTTATTTAAAATTCATATTTCATTAGTATTGTAAAATCATTACAACGATTTCTTTTAGTTGAACTAAAAATAAGATCATCATCATAAATTTTAACTGATAAAATATTAGAACAAATGGATTTCTTAAAAATTATTGGATTTTTCAATAGAAAAGTAAATCCATGTTTAAAAATAAAAAAACACGATATTTTATACCAATTTCTTGGAGAATGTTTAAGTCCATAGAGATCTTTAGTATGTTTAAAAACATAATTTGGTTTTCCAGGATTTTCAAAACCATGGGGTTGATCAACATAAATTTACTCCATTAAATAACCATTAAAAAAATACTTGAAATCCATCTAATATAATTTAAAAAACATATGAGGTGCATAATATTAAAGCATTCTTAGGGTTCCAAGTCTATCTACAGGGGGAAATGATTCATAATATTCCATTCCTTCTTCCTGATTATATCCTTTAGATACTAATCTAGATTTATTTATGGTTCTGATCCCTTGATCATCATCGTTATTTCTAAAGACACACATGGTTCATATAACAAGATAATTGGATGGTCTATATACTAATTTCCAAGAATCATTCCTTTTGAACTGGTTATGTTTTTCGTTCATGGATACCATCCAACTATCCTCTACTAATACATTATCTATAGACTTATGTTCTTACTGAGATAGAAATGCTGAAAATTCATATAGGTTTCCCACATTTTTTTGGTTAAAATTCATATATCGAGGCCCCCTATAAAGGTTTCTAAATGATGGATCTTCAGTGTCTTGGAAAATCTAGGAAATACATTTTTAGGTTTTTCAGTATCATGTTCTTATGAACTAGACTGAACATTGTTAATATCATATTAAAAAATGGTTTTATGGGTTTCATGTCTCATCTTGTCAAACGAGTCAGTAACTTCATCAATTTGATTGTCTATCTTTAATAAAATGGGCAGTTTAATCAAATATCTCATAAACTAATTCTTTATAAATAGTTTACTTTTTATTAAACACTCTATAAGATATATAGGTAGTAGAATATCCCAAAAAAATTCATTCATCAGCTTCGGGATAAAACGTTCGACTGTTTATAAACCATGCATCAAAAAACATTAATGTAATTTACATTCAGTTTTATATTATTCCAAATTTTATAGGGAATTATTTAAAAAAAAGCCTTATTAAAACTTTATTCATGATATAGCAGGTGGATAATATAGCGTCTTCCCAAAATATATAAAAAGATTATATTCATTTGTCAATGCATTTTTCATTTCATGTATAGTTATATTTCTCCTTTCAACAATTCCATTTTGTTGATGAGTTCTTGGTGCATAGAAGGTGAGATTAATACCAAAAATTAAGCAAAATGAATTAATATATTGATTCCAAAATTCTCGAACATGGTCATTTCTTAATTAAATTATTTTAAAAACTTTTTCATTTTGAACAATTTTATTGAATCTCTCAAAAATAGTGAATAAATCACTTTATTAATATAGACAATAAACCAAAGTAAATATAGATTAATAAAATACTAAAACATAAAAATATAATTTAATATTGAAAAATTATACTCTTGATGGTTAGAACAGATCTATATTGATACGTTCAAAGGTTTAGATGTAGCAATTTTGGCAACAGATTTGAAATACGATTTTTTTTGCTTTCCAATTTGGCATGCATCACAAAATCATTTGTTCTCAAACATAAGACTGGGAAAACCATAAAATAATTGTTTCATACGTAATTTATTTAAAGAATATATATTACAATGTATATGTATTCTATAAAAAATACAAGATTTATTTATCTCTGTAGTTAATTAATTAAATATTTGTTTACTTATGGAATTTAAGTCCAAAGTATAAACATTTTTAGTTCTAGGTGCTCTAAATTACGAAACATATCTTTAAATACAAACCAAGAATTTTTTGAAATGTAAAAATAAAATCCATCATCAGTGAGTTGATAGATACTTATCAAATTGTGATTTAACTCTAACACATAAAGTACGTTGTTGGTTGAGACAGCTATTGGATCTCCAACTCCAAAAAAATAATTTACATTGACACCAAATGTAAATAGTTCTACAATTATTTGAGTCATCATATGAAAGTTTTCTAAGTATCCACATATATTTATTGGGCAGCCATTGTTAATATTCCATGTGTATTTTCTATTCTTTTGACCTATTTCCTCCTAATTATTTAAGAATTTTTTTGTTTTAGTACCCATATCTTCTTGGGTTCGTGAGGGGTAATGAGAAATTATTTGGGAACCCAAATATACTTTATTTTCCATAATTGAAATAAATTACTTAAGATGAACTTTTATAAATAATTTCCATTTGAATTGATATAATTATTGGTTTTTTCAACTCTAAATTATTTGTGAAATTCTCTTTCGTGCCATAATAATAGTTGGTCTCAATTTTTGTGATAGGAAAAAAAATATTTTATCTAAAATTTAGATTTCTCTCCCTTACTAAAATATTCCAAATATTTTCATTTTAATGACATTATTTCCATTAATTTCATTTAAAATATTTTCTCATTTAGTAAAAATAATAGCAGCACTCTTAAAATATTTTACTTCATCCTACAGTTCGTTAATTTTCCAATAATTATTGATACTATGTGATGCAGATGAATTGAATTTTTTATGTAGCTCCCAATGTTGTTTTAGCATCGTATCTCTTTCACCTAAAATAGTATTATTAATTTTTTCAAAGATTGTTGTTTCTTTTATAAGTAATCATATTATTCTTTAATTATAGATCTATAGGCATCTAGTTTATTATTTGAGAAACTATGATTCTTAGAAAGAGAAGTGTAATAAATGTTTACCTTTTCTTCTCCATCCATAAAGAACATATAATCTTTTAGGTGTCATTTCTCCTTCTCTAAATTAGACATTGAAGGGATAATAGATTATTTATATACAATGTATGTATCTTTCATTTCAATTTTTCTATTTTTCTCATAATCACTATTTTTCTCATATATATTTTCCTTCAATTTTTATTCATCTTTTAGTTGGGAAAAATTTGGTCTGATATGACCTAATTTCTTAAATTCATAGCATCAAAATTCTCTCTATTATTTTTCATCCTCCCTGAATAAATTTGTGAACCCTCTCTTATTCTTGTAAAATTTGATAATATTAATGGAAAATTGAACAACTTGCATTTCAGAATATGAGAATTCTAAATTCTTCTCTAATTTTTCTTCTTTCATTTTTTTACTACTATGCTTATAATATGTCACTTTTAGAGCACTATTTTATTTATTCACTATAATCTTATGACATTATACATTATCCTACATTTCTTCATCACACAAAATCAGTGTTCCAATTAGTTATTTCATTTTCAGATGTTTGAGAGGTAATGTTTGGAGAATTGCAACAGATATTGCATTATATTTTTTTGGAAGTACTATGAGTACATTAAATGCTTGATCAGATTTTTTTGATGGGTTATTCTAAGTTAGTTATATTGTTGAAAATTTATGTAAGCCTTACTTTCATTTGTGTGATGTTTTCTTCATAAAACATTCTAACGGTGCCACTTTTTGTTTTTGTTGTAACATACCTCATTTATCTATCATTATTTGTTTCTTTATAAGAAACTACTTTAGTTTTCCATATTTCATAAGTAGTTTCACATTTTTAGAAATGATTTAATTCATCTAGTCCAAGACCACAAATAATATCATTCCTCACTTTTGAATTGATGTCATACTCAACTTTTGTTACACCATTCCATGTTTCTGGTATCTCATGAAACTTATATAGAATTTGGATTTTTTTAGTATGCATTGTATCAAAAAAATAGATAGATAATCATTTGAGATTTCTAGCATCCATACTTTTCACAATTAAAATATAGAGCTCATACCACAGACATTCCTTCTATTAGATAGTCCATTTCTTTATTTGTATAGACCTTAATCATTTATCTTACTATAAGTTATAAAAATCATTCCACTGATACCAATTGTTAGGTTGGAATATACCAATTAATACAAGAGGGGTTGAATTGGGATTTTTAAAACAATTTCAACAATTGTGGATTTTGAAACGCATTGTAATTTATAAAAATCTGTAGTGTTTACTTCTATAAAAAGAATATGAATATGATAAACAAAAGAAAAGTACACATCATTTTATAGTGGTTTGGGGCATAATTATGCCCTAGTTCACTCTTCTAATCACTCTCTCTATTATCTTGGTAAATTTCACTAGAATGGTCTTCTTATCACAAGACAATGAATTCATAATTATGTGTATGCATTTGACAAATTTACAACAATACTAATAACAAAGCCTTCTTATATACTAGAAAACTAGATATCTACATCTTAGATCGAGAAGCTGATACTCCACCATAAAAGTGTACGAGTAGTTTAAAGTAAAATAAATGAAAATATTGATTTCAATGGTTCATGTTTATCTTCATAGTTATAGAATCAAGAAAAACTGATAATTGATAGATGTTCTTCTTCTGAAAGAATACATTCAAGAATGAAATAGTGTGAATTGATCCTTGTGTCAAATGGATCTTCAATAAGGTAAAAATTAAACAGCAGTAGTAACTAGAGGATGAAATGTATTGAACATTCAAAGCATAAACCCTTTTTCAAATAACATATATTAGGTGTTTTCAAAATAAATAAAATAATCTTGATCATTTTTTTCAAAATCACTATAATAGAAAATTTGAATAATGCATTCTCATATTTTAATCACTTATCACACATATAATTTTGAAGAGATAATCTTAAAGAATATATATAATAGATAGCATTCTATGGTATTATAGATCCAAAATAATAGCTTGATTGATCTTAGAAATTCATATTCCAATTCACCAGGGGAGTATTAACACCCATAAAGAAAAAGATATATTTTTTCTGATGAATACGATTCTTTGAAACAGTCATAATGATACTTGAATCAGTCTTCAATTCTGACTCAACTGTTACAACAATCTCGGATTGAAAATGTGGATAAAGAATTTCTCCGTTGAAAACACACCGTAGGGTTGTATCATGTAGTGTAGTGTTCTTTTTCATATTGTAGGGTTTCTACTGACGTGTGGTTCCTTACCCATACTTTCTTCTTCATATATTGTAGGGAACAAAAGTAACATAGGGATGATAATCCATATGTTCATCTTTTTAGCATAATATCCCAAACGTAGCATTTATTAACCATATGTTCAAATTCCCAAATATAGGGTTTATGAATAGTAATACCAACATCAAAAATAGGATTGCAGATACATATGATTTTTGATTCTCTAAATGTAAGGATTCCGATCCAAACACAAACTATTTAGCATAACTATAGATTTGAAACCATATATAAGCATTAAATTTCCAGCATAATATAGGGATGATTAACAATACACTCATTTTATAAAGGTAGTTTTTGAAATAGTTTTCCCAAAGTAATTCCAATGACATTAAATTTTATTAACCTAGATATAAATTCCTAAAAACTCACTTATGAAAACATCATTAAGAAACAAAATTTTTTTTTTGAACATCAAAAACATTAAAAACATTTTAGTATTTTTGAGACAATACATTCCAAATAACATGGCCCAGTAATGAATAGTTTGTAATTATACTAAAATTTATAAAAATATATTCCTTTGGATCAATTCACGCAAAAAAAATAGCCTGACTAGAAATTTAAAAGAAATTGATTCCATCTGGGAGAGTCTACGAATTGAATGTTGATCTAGGTGAGGTTTCATCAGTATACTTAAGAATATATACTCTCATTATTATAGGTAAAATGATTATAAATACCATGAGGGTCATATTTATTAGTGATGTAAAATATTAAAGGTCCATTCTCAAAGGAATAAAAAATTGATAATTAGATCTTTAGAATGCACAACATGTCATATACTTTTGGGTGTTGTAGAGGATGACTAGGTGAATATATAGATAGTTAGGTATCTTGGGTGCATGGATAATTCAAGTTGATGACCTAAGTTATTGGTCACCTAGGTAGGTGACCTGGGTTTGGCCCCTTATAGAAGACATGGTGGAATGGGAACCCATGTAACCATTTAGAGTATCTTAGTGAATAAACTTTCAAATTGGTCACTATTTCATAAACCCTTTAGGAGAATATGGATGTGGATCTTCTTGGGGAGACCAAATCATTTTTTGAAGGGGGTATTAGGTGTATAACACAATTCTTCCTAAGAGACTTGAGAGAATGTGGACAAAATATAATGGAAACCGTATTAACATTGAGTTTATAACCAATATTTTTCCTAAAAATGTGTGTTCAATTATATTATTTATTTATTATATATATAACGTACTTATAGAATTAAATAACAACTTATTTCATTAAATAAAACTGTTACTTTGGACAATGACTTAACACATTAATATGCCAAATATTACAAGGGTACAACAAATAGAAACAATAAATACTAATGTTGAAAAATATTTATCACACAAATTTTCGAGATAAGTACTTTTAAAACCATGACATTATGTGAAATAATTATTTTTTTCAAATAAATTTAATCTTTTCTATATTTATCTTTAAACGCCACAGAGTTTAAACAAAACATGGCATTCTATTAAAATTTTCTTATTTAATAAGATGGTTATATCATAGCCATTAGTATGGTTGGTATGAATAAGAATAACTAAATTATTAAAGTATATGGTTTAAAAATATTTATAAAATGAGTTATTTATTGAAAAATTAATTATAAATTCAAATAAAACCCATTTAAATGTATAAAGAAAATCGTTTTTCATACAAAATATATTTTTTTTCACCAAAATTATTTTACCTCAATAAATAAAAAAATCAATTCTAGTGAATTATATTATCATAATATATATATAATATATACTATTAATTTTTTGACATTCATCTTATGTGTTTTCAAGATAGTAAATAAGATTAAATCCATTTTTTCTCTTAAAACTACATTTCACTGAATAATGGTCTTGTCTCATTTTGAGAATATATGTTAAAATAAATTTTCCCCATTTTTATAAAATTTAAATTAAAATATAAAATTAATTTTTGAAATCAAAATGTAAAAATTAAATTCTATTTAATTGATGATATGTTTCTAGAATGATAAATTTTTCACTGAATAGTGAAAAATACTTGTTATTATTAAGAAATATCATTTCATTTATAAAATTTAATAACTAAAAAATTATTTTATATGGTTTCAAAAGTATAAATATTTTAATCATATATATATTAATCCAATTTAGTTCACTTTCATCAATGGAATATTTAATTTTTATATAAAATATTTTTAATCATTTGAAACTTTTCTTTTTGGAAAACAATTTCTCCTTCACATCTGTTTGATTAATTTTAGAATAAAATTTTCCAATTATGGAAATATAATTTTAATAAATAGATTCCATGTTTTAAGGAAAATTTAATATTATATCATATGTTCCACTTAATTTTTACCATTACTAATAGTAAATGAAATAATAATTAATTATCATAATTAATGGTAAAATGGGTTTATCAGGGGTTGAACATGGATTATAATTAACTAGAAACCATTCCAAAACCCATTTTATGGACATATTTAGGATATATAAAATCTTATTCTGTATAATTTTCTATTTTGGATCCTTTTCACTTGTAAAAAACATGGGCACACAATTTTCTTTTTAGAAATTAAAATGGTGCCACCCACTTGACTTATAAAAGGCCACCCCTCTCTTCTCAATTTCCAACTTACAAAACACAATTTTTATCCAAAAAATTCTCAAATAAATTATTTAAATACCTTTTATAATAATTTAATTCTTATGGTTTTCAAAAATATATCCTTGGAATGATTTTGGTGAAAATCAAAAGAAGTTGTCTGGAGAAGAGGTAATGTCTCTAACCGAGCATTTTATTTTATTTCATCCTTCAAATCCTGTATTTCTTATTAAACCATATTAATTTAATAACATCACTATATTTCATATAATTAACTTTTTATTCTAATATTTTAAGCTAAAACCATATCCACTTCCATCAAATGGGATACCAAACCATCCATCATGTGTACGGTGAACTACCGCCTCACAAATCAATGTTATTAATTTTCCATCACCACCTATCAAAGTCATATATAATCATGGATTTAATTATATATATTATATTTATGATATTATATACCTCCATAATTAAAATTACACTTCTATTTTCATACCTCTCAACCATTTGGATCACTGTAACATCGCTCGTGTGTATAGTGGATTACCGTATTGTGAACCGATGTGATGTGTTTTTCATTTCGATTTTACATGGTGGGTAAAAAATATAGATTAAATTAATTTATATGATATTGGTTATGTAATTATTCTTATTTAATTATTATATAACATATTCAATTTTACATTCAATTTCATGGGGGATGTGACAACAAAGTTCATTTGTACGGCAGACAACTGCCTAGAAAAGCAATGAGATTTTTTTTACTATTACTTATAATGGAAGATAACTAGCGTAAATTTAATGAATATATGGGATATATATTAAATAAAAATTATTTTAATTAAAAAAAATTATTTAGCTTTTATTCGTTTTATTTATCAATAAAATGGAAACACTGATCATGCGTACGTATGGTCTACCCTCTCCATGAATGGTGTACTTCATTTTCTGTCTCTATATGTTATAGATTACATTGTATGACTATATACTAAATATAAGATATTTACATAATTATTAAAATTATATAGATTAATTAACCATTATTAATGTATTAGGAAAAAATAACAAATCAAAATACACACAAAAAAAGTAATTATTGCCCAAAATGTGATTTTGAAACAGAATTGTAAATAAAAATGAAATGAAAGTTAATAATTATATCATATATGGTATGAGATATATAAATATTTTTTGTAAGATATGTATAAAAAAAATATATTTACAATGTTGTGGGTTCAATCATGTACGAATGAAGTCAACACTAATGGTAAGGGATTACCATCACAATTTTTAATTCTAGGAGACACATCCCATATTCACAACATATTTGTTTAATGTTGTGTTTATACTCCCTAATAATATAGTTTATGATTAATGAAATAATAAATAATTCGATTTACATATCTATTTGATTATATATCTTTCATGGGGTTTACGGTTCAAAATATTGTAAAGCAATAGTGGAATTTTCATCTCAATTGGCCTTATTTGATACATATGTTATTTTTTTCACCTATCTTATTTTATGAGTTATATATAGAGCCCCATTGCTATGTAATATAATTTATTTAAATAATATCATGGTATTTGAACTTTTATTATATTTTATTCATTCATTTTTGCTTATGATTCAATATTGCCAAAGTGGGAAAGGTTTTATAATACAATTTCATCATTTATAGGAATTCTTTATGTTTATTTTTCCAATAATGAAATATTATAATCTATATCTAAAAAAACACTATAATTTTCTTATTGAAAAGATATTTTTATATAATACATGTCTTCCATTCAATTTTCCTCCTTTTCTATTCATTTTATTTGAAAATAATTGTTTTACAAAAAATCAATTTTATTTTTCCTTCGTTTGGAAATATGTTATAAACCAATACCATGTTTTCTAATAATTATATTTAAAATATTTTTATAATTGTACAATTATTTATTAAATGAATTTTTTTCCATGTTGTTATTTTAATGAAGTTTTTGGAAAATAATCTTCATGTAATTTCTCAAATAATACCCTTAAGGATCTTACTAAAAATGTGAGAGGGATCATTATTTTAATATGTAATGAATGAATAGTATTCTACACCGTTATGACCGAATTTCTTTTAATCCTCCTTTATATGTTTTATTGTTTATTTTCAAACAAAATTATTCGAAGAAATTATGAATTTTGTTTAAAAAAATTAAAATAATAAAATAGTCCTCAAGAAATGTTGTAAATGATATTTACTGTTTCCTTTATAGGATTGTAAGGTTACTTTATAAGATAATGAATTTAAAATGTTTTATGTCTTAAAAAGTGTTTTTTAAAGTAAAAAAGTACTTTTTTCTTTAGAAATGATTGAAATGATCCTTAAATATTCCTTTATGAGATTCTATGGTC
Source organism: Viscum album (assembly GCA_963277665.1). Lineage (NCBI taxonomy): Eukaryota > Viridiplantae > Streptophyta > Magnoliopsida > Santalales > Viscaceae > Viscum > Viscum album. The sequence continues at coordinate 620,434,744 of OY728131.1, read as the reverse complement.
ATTTTCAAAAAAAAATGATTTTGATAATTCTTTTAGGTCTTAAAGAGTTTTTTTCAAAGTGGGATGTCTGTTTTACTAAATAAATGTTCCATATGATCTGTCAAAGTAATTTTCTATCTTGGAAGACATTTTTGATGTTATGTAGTTTTTAATTGGGATTCGATCCAAGGTTATAATTATAATTCTTTCCCATAATGGTTTATGTTTATGATGAAATATTTTTTTAAAAACCCTTTTTTCTTACACATGTTATACCATGATAAAATGATTATCAAATTTATTTCCTTATCCATGCATTATGATTTAAGGAATTCAATAATGGTTATGAAACTAAAATATTTTCCACAGGTTATGTTATGATGATATTTTTATAAAGTCCATTTATTTATATTGATTTTGATATGATGAATGCTTTATGATTTTGTGACTCACATATGTATGAATTTCATTATGTGGTGGTTGGTTCATATATGAACCTCTAATTCATTAGGTTAGTTTCGATATCTTATGATATATATAGAACTGGAGTGGGGAGTGAAACAAGTTTCTTAAGGGATTATATCCACTATAAAAGTATTGGGAGTGAACATTAACTACTACATTGGTTTGTTGAGTGAACAAATTTCATTATGATAGTCTCTAAAATATGTATTTACCGGATAAGGGAAATATTTTCAATACTTATATTTATCCCAACCATTTATTCCTTATACAAATGTTATATTCTTATAGATCATGTTCTTATATTACATTAGTATTCATGTCTTATGAACTGTAATGACTTATGAAATGACGCTTGATTATGATCTATGACAGTTAGGGTATGGTTTACAAATGTTATAATCATCTTCTCATACCCTTGGTATCATTATATATACAAATATATACATTGATAACCCTTACAAAGAATCTAAAACCACTCTTGATTATGTTTCATTTCCCCAAGTTATGATGAAAGTTATTATGTATGAGATGTCTAATAGCGTTACAAATTACGAAGGACGTTGTGGGAGATTACATAGATCACTTGTGGCGAAGTTGTTTTTGTGTATCTGTTTCTAAAGAATTATAAAAAAAATTCTCTATATTTAGTAATTATTTTATATAATGAACATTATTCTATTAAGATGTAGAATATATTTTTTAGAATTTTGTGCCTTTACAGCTGGTATCATAAAAAGTATTATTCATCCTTTCGAAACAAGGATGAGAAATCATTAGTTATATCCCAAGGGATATTTACATAGATAATTCTAATGATTCATTAAATGATAAGTCTAAGGATGAGTCAAAGTAATGGAAAATGTCTATGGTTTGTTTTAAGGGATACGAAAATTGGTTTATAAGAAAATAAATCCCTATATAAATACTAAAACTCGACGTGGAACTAGAATATAAGTACCTAGGTGTAACAACTTAGAAAAGATCACATTGAGTTGGACTTGACTGTCAACCAGTTCATGAAAATTTTCCTTACTACACACCTTGTTTTACATTCCAGGTGGTTATGTTTTGGAAATTCACAATCTATTTTCTAACCATCATGAAGGATTTGAATAATGATCTGTAATTTCATAGGTTAAGATTATGGTTTTATAGATCGAAAATAAGTTTACATGATATAGAAGTTAAGTAAGTGATTTTTTATGATTATGTGTCTTTCCAAATATGATTATAGTTTCCCTCACTATGATTTTTGTTTTTTTTTTCAATTTCTAGAACCAAAATAATAATGTTGACACTGAGTTTGATGGAAAATTTGGTGACTATGAGAAACAAATTTATAAGATGAAAGAATATAAATATTTTATGATTATTCCTAATCATATATCATGATATCTTATTAATAATTTTAATGAAGGTTGTATTCCTAAATCATAAAATAAGAAGAATATTAAATTTCATGAAATCTCAAGTGATAATGAAAATAGATAAAATAAAATTCAAATTTATACATGTCCATGCTGAGGTAATAATCACCTAGAAGAATATTTCAAATGGTGGGAGTGATGTTAAGTATTTGAAAAAGATGGTCCTTGAGTGTAAAATTGTTGAGGAATTAAATGTATTATTTGTGTGGTATGTGTTCATTATCCAAGCCAATTATCTGGCACAAACAATTAGTTCAACACCAATGAATAACATATTACATGTCAATAATTTATGTGGTAGAATTTAATTATTTAGGTATTGGGAATAAAGGATTGTTTTTCAAAAGTATATTTTTCATTGGTATTTAGGTGGTAAGAAACATGAAATATTAATTTATTGTTTTGATTTTGGAAGAATATAAGTCTCTATGTAGGATTAACAAAAGGGATTTAGACACCATCATGGTTTTATGAGTCTAAGATTGAACATAAGTTAAGATAATTAAAGACATATATAGATGTAAAAATTTATAGGATTTTATCAAGATTAATGATATTTTTGGAGACATTTATGTCAAATACTCTACTTTAGTTTTTTATATGTTTTATTTGAAAATAGTTTTTTGTGTAAGAATTCATTTCAATTTTTGGGGGAATATAATTAATGGTGTTAGAAAACATTAGGATTTATTTTATCTTTGATGTTAATGTAATTAGAAGATATTGTAATTTATTAACTTTTATAAACTATGTTAATTTAGTTTGGTAAAAAGGATAACTCACAATTCGGGTGATAACTTATTGAATTTGACAATGTTACATGGTTTTGAACCCACAATTAAAGGACAAAAATTGTAAAACACTTACCACTATCCTACATAAAAGAGTTTTTTTGGTTCTGTAAAATGAAGAGATTTACTACATAGGATGTATATCTAATGTTTCTATGTCAATAATTTAATGTTGAGAGGAAAAATTCACAGGGTAATTTATAATTATTTCACATACAAGAAATAAAATTTGATAACATCATGATATATTTTGTCATTGGAATCCCCAAAATATTTAAAGGGAATAAGGTTATATGGGATATAGTTGATCTCCTCAAAAAATCAGAAAACTATGTCTCTATTCTATAATATTTCATAGTGGATCAGATTTATAGAATAAACATTAAGAATATGGTAAGATTGTATGGGGTACCACATTCAATAATATCTGATTTGGATCTGAAGTTTACTGAGAAATTTTGTTGAAGTCCTTGATGGGATCTTGATAAAAAGTTGATCTTTTTCAATATAAATCATCCTTATGTAGATTTTTAGCCTAAAAGAAAATATCAAAACCTAGAGTATATGATTATATCTTGTTCAATGTATTTCAAATTTGGTTGGGATTAATACATTACTATAGTTTATTTTTCATAAAAATATATGTTTCACTCATTAATTTACATGGATCTTTATGAATAATTTTAATGAAATAATTTTAGAACTCAAACGTACTAGAATGATGTTGTTGAAAGAGCGCGATTGGGACATGAGATAGATGATGAAATAGTAGAGACGTTTAAGAAAATTCAATAACACATAATGGCATCACATAGTTGATAAAAAATTTATGATTATTATCATCAATATGATGATTAGTTTTTAGTTGGTGAGTTTATTTTCCCTTGGATATGTCCTTGGAATAAATAAGTAAAAACTAAGACATTGGTATATCATTCAATTTGAAAATCCTTATTGTATCAGTATCATATATTTTTTCATGGAACTCCAACCAAAACCATCTTGGGTTCATTGTTTATTCTACATATCCTTATTGAGTAAATACATGTAATGACCCGACCCTAGTTACCCAGAGTTGATGCATTATTACATAACATTGGCATGATCACAAAAGATCAAGTCTCAAAAGACCAATTAGTTTAGTATCCTTGGAAACACTAGATACATTCATACATCTTACATTGCATCATAAAGTGAAAAACTACAACAACATAGTCTCCATAGTTCACACTCATATCCTCTCATACTATCCCTACAGGTTTGTCATAAAATAATTCTTCACATCCGGGGAAAAATAAAACATAGAAAGGGGTGAGATCAGATTCTCAGTAAGGAAAACAATATAGTGGAAACTTTTAAAAATAAGATAAAACATTTAAAGCAATGTATATCTAAAAAAAGCCTTTTAAACATTAACTTCAGCATAATATGGAAGAAATAAAACAAAATTATTCCGTTTACTTTTTCAAATGGATATTCTACTAGTCTAATAATCACATGAAATATCAATAACCACTTTCATAACCATGGAATGCATAATGTCAGACTATCATAACCACATAGTCAAAGCCTTGTGCCAAAACTATAAATAGGATTTTGTAAAGGCCTTATTCCAAGACACTAGTTTGTATCATGAGACCTATCGATGCATCTAAAAGCTATATCAGGCTCCACCCGTCACTTATTAAGTCTAATTCATTCCTCATATGAACAGGTTTAAACATTACATAAACATTTGTATTAAAACTAGCATACAAAATGTCAATAGTTTCTCCATAGACCATGAATGGTATAAAAATAACACATCCACAGTAAAACATATCCCAAAACCGTCAATACTATATGGAAGTTTTGTATCATAATAAATCAACTTCAAATAAGCATAAAATACATCAAAGGATGTTGAAAAAGATGAAATCAAAACTATTTGAGAGAAATATCTTTTTTTAAAATCATTTAAAAGTCACATAATTATAAAAGAAAACATTTACATTGAAAATATTCTTATAATATTTTAAGGGAAGCTTCGATGATTTTATAATGGCAGAAAATAGTAGCACCTGCCGTATAAGTTAAAAAAGACATTCTTACCTTAATTTTGTCGAAAAGGTTAAAAAGGACCTTGTTTGGAAAATGACAAAAATATTGCTTTTTAAACATCTTATAAAAATTCAAACAAGGTTATAAATGACTTTAACCAATAATCTATAAAATAGTAATAATGTTTTGAAATACATTTTTAAGAAACATGGGTGTGGATGATAAAGAGGTCCTAGTTGATAATTACGTATAAACAACCTTGGATAATAAAGAGATTGTGAAATTAACCCTTACCGTGTACTTTTCCTTGGTCGAGGGTAGGTTAACCTCCTTCATAATAGTTAAATATTTTCTATTAAATTATACAAGAATTATATACATAAATATGATATCATATATGATCTTTTAATATTTCTTTGTTAATAATATTTTAGTATTATCGTCGTTTTCGGGTGTTCACTTAGTCGTTTTCTTTTATATGTTTTGATAGATAACACATGTTTGTTATCCATAGGTTGTATCTTATTAATATCCAGAATAATATCAAATCCTTAAAAATTATTTTTATTCATCAAATGAAAATTAGTCTTGAATGGATACGATGGGGAATGAATCTTATCACGTTCGTTGAGACAGTAGTCCGTACGTACGCACAAGCGACAATATCATCCCTTTGATATTAAAATAATATATAATTGGATGGATTATAATATATAAATAATCATTATAATGTTATATTTATTATTTAAATGAATTAAACATCATTATTATACCCATCCAAATAATAATGTACTGAATAATAATTACACCACGACGTGGAGACGGTAAGCCAAACGTACGCACATATGGAGACATGTCATTCAAGGGATGGATAGAATAATTAATTTGGTTTTACCATATTTATAATAACATCACATTATATAGAAGATACTGAAGTTATTATTTTATAATGGAAACAACAAAGAAAAGGAAGTGGAAGAATAAAGGAACTTGAAAGAGGTGGTGAGATTTTTACCTCTTCTTCGGGTTCTTCATTTTGATTTGATCAAAAAGGCTCCTTAAGTCGGATTTCTGACTAAAGGATGGCCTCTATGATTAAGCGAGAGAAGTTTAGAGGATATTTGGGTAGGGTTTGTCTGAACTAAAAGGCTTTGAATGTATTAATTTGAGAGAAGGGGGAGTGCCCTTTTATAAGAGGGGTGAGGGGCACCTTAGGAAAAACATATAATATTATTTTATAATAAATTAATATTCAGTATATAATGGCTCCAAAGTGAGTTATTTCAAGGATAAGGTTGCTAGGGTCGAAATCCTTTCAATCAATAGATTTTAGACATGTTTGGGTCACTATATTAACCTTATCATTTATATTTAACTCTTAGTTAAATAGTTTGACATTTATCACGTCTCTTTTTATTTTTATACTATATGGTTAATAAACATACTATATACATCCAAGAGAACCCCAAGTGGTTAATTAATGATACACATTTCATTACATAAGTCTTTTGGCCGAACCTTATATTTTTAGGAATATAATATCAATTAATAATATAATATTTGTTTTAAAAACCTTTTTATGTCAATTTTGAAATTATTTGGTATTTTGTTTTGGATAAATTCATTAGAGAATTATTACATCGAAAATAATTCATTTAATCAACCCTAACATGTCATATTAACCTATAAAATTCTCATATTTCATTAAAAGTCTCCAATTACATTTATTTTTATATTTATAATATCAATTATTTTGATATTTCATTAATTAGGTAATTACTGCATCACCATTGTGTCATGAATAAATTAAATTATTTAATGTCTAAAAATTGTAAATAAAATACAATTATGTAGTAAATATTTGTATCTTTCTGATGAATATTTATAATCAAATTTATCTTATGTATAACCTTATATTAAAAATGTTTTAGTTATTAAACTTTGATTTTAACTCTTTTAACTCTTCTTTGAATAAAATAATAATAAATATTGTAATCTAATCCAAGGGGGCCAAAGAGGTTCATATTTTATTCCTAAGATTGTTTTTCGTCGAATTTTCCTAATCCAATAGAATTAGGACATGTGTTAGGGTAATAATAATATCATTTTTACCCTTAATTACCCTATTCAAATTTAACCATGGTAAATAAAAGTAAAAAGTTACTATTCAAAAAAATTATTTTTATCCTATTGAACCACATTTTACTCCTCTATATTAACCGTGTCTCTCGGATTTTCAAATTTTCATTCACAGAAGTGGTAAAATTATGTTTTATGTGAATTTTTCATATTCTCCTAGGAGATCGGTAAAAGATGGTGAAAACTTCAATAAAATTTTTATATATCTAACATTATTATAAACGGAATCCAATGTATTAAATTGAACTTATATAGTTATTATGTATCTATTTTGACCTAAAATAAATTTAATTAAAATAAATAATTATTTAAATAAATATCTGGTTTTAAATTATAACTCAGTGTTTTTCACTATTCATCAAAAATTGAATGTTTTTCGAAAAATACCAAAAATTCACCCAAAGATAATTTCGATATTCCGAATCCAAAAATGAAGTCCATTTTGAAAGATAATATTTATAATATTTCAAAAAGTTGGTATTACTATTCATAACGACTAGTTTGATTGGTTGCGGTGTATGTTAGAAATCGAAGTTGCGTACAACAAACGCTACTGTATTATTCAAAGAGAAGCGTACTGTGGAAGCTTGGGGTGTTACATTCTCCCCTCCTTAAAATATTTTCGTCCTCAAAGTTTATAGAATATTACGGCATAAAAGGCTCGGGTGGTTCTTCGTCATATGTTCCTCGGGTTCCCACGTTACCTTTTCCATCTTATGGTTTCTCCGTAGAACTTTTACCCGACGAGTCGTCCGGTTTCTCAACACTTGTTCTAGGGTATCAATAATCCTAATAGACTCTTCGCAATAGGACAGATCAGGTTCCAGTTCTACTTCCTCATAGGTGAGTACATGAGTTGAGTCCGGCATGTATTTTCTCAACAGTGATACGTGGAACACATCGTGAACTTTGGAATGATTTGGCGGCATTTCCAAACGATAAGCTACAACCCCAATTCGTTCTAGAATTTCGAAAGGTCCAATGTACCTGGGACTCAATTTACCTTTCTTACTGAAACGTATAACACCCTTCCATGGAGATACCTTCAAGAAAACATGACGTCCTACCTGAAACTTAAAATCCTTCCTTCGGTAATCAGTATAGCTCTTCTGCCTACTTTGAGCTGCTTTGATGTGGTTTTGGATTACCTTCACCTTTTCCATCGTTTCCTCCACCAGTTCTGCGCCTATGAGTTTTCTTTCACCAACGTCATCCCAACAGGTTGGTGTGTGACATATCTTTCTGTATAACGCTTCATATGGTTCCATTCTAATACATGAATGAAAGCTATTGTTATAAGAAAATTCTACCAAAGTTAAATATTGATCCCACATACCCTAAAAGTCAAGTGATCATGATCTCAACATGTCTTCTAAGGTTTTAATAGTCCATTCTGATTGTCCATCAGTTTGGGGGTGGTAGTCAGTGCTCAAACAAAGCTCGGTATCGAAGGCCTTCTGAAGAATCTTCCAGAATCATGATGTAAAACATGGATCATGATTAGAATCAATTTATAGGGGTACTCCATGAAGTCTCACAACTTTATTAATTTATATCCTTTCTAGATGTTCAAGTGGTAGATCTTCTCTTATAGAAAGAAAATGTGCTGACTTGGTAAGACGATCAATAATGACCCATATTGCATCATTCTTTCTAGAAGTCTTTGGTAGTCCCATGACAAAGTCCATCATAATATTATCCCATTTCCACTTAGGTATGGGAAGAGGTTGCATGACTCCTCCGGGTTGTTGCCTTCCATCTTTCACTTGTTGACAAACCATACATCTTGACACAAAATCAGCAATCTCCCTGTTCATGTTGTTCCACCGAAAATGTTCCTTCAAATATCTATACATTTTGGTGCTCCTAGGATGTATAGAGAAATTAGAACTATGAGCATCGTCCAAAAATTCCCTTTTTAGATCAGGTATATCGAAATGAAAAAGTATCTTCCCAAATTTCAAAATTCCATCTTCATATTCAAAGTCACTAAATCTCCCATCATTCACATCTTTAATCTTCTTTTGAAACTCTTCATCATCAATTTGAGAACTCTTTATCCTTTATAGTAAATATGGTTTAGAAACCATTTGAAAAATTATTGATGTTTCACCTTCCATTGTGATTTCCATATCCATCTTATCTAGATCCATGAAAATAGGATCCCTCTCAACTCTCATCTTGTTCAAAACTCCATGGTATTTTATACTCAAAGCATCTACAACCTTATTTTCCTTCCCCGGGTGGTAGTATATCATGAAATCATAATCCATGAGTAGTTTAAGCCATATTTTTTGCCTCATGTTGTATTCTTTCTGTGAGAAAATATACATCAAACTCTTATGATCAGTATAAATCTCACATTTCTCACCACAGAGATAGTGTCTCCAAATATTCAAAGAAAATATTACATCTGTTAACTCAAGATCATGGATAGGATAGTTTTTCTCATGAATTTTCATCTGTATTGATTAATAGGAAATAACCCTATCATTCTTTATAAGGACACAACCAAGTCCTTTCTTTGATGCATCACTATAAATAACAAATCCATCATTCCCCGATGGTAGAGTCAAGATTGGAGCATTGACTAATCTTCTCTTCAGTTATTCAAAACATTCTTCACACTCTTTTGTCCAAATAAATTTATCCCCTTTACGTGTGAACTTCGTTAATGGGTTAGCCAATCAGGCATAATTCTGGACGAAATGTCGATCATAACCTACTAAACCAATAAAATTGCATACCTCAGTTATACTCATCGGTGCTGGACATTCTTGGATTGCTCTTGTCTTAGAAGGATCAACAGAGATTCCATCCTTAGAGACAATATGGCCAAGAAAAGAAATCTCCTAAAGCTAGAATTCACACTTGCTAAACTTCCCATATAATTCATGTATTCTAAGAGTCTTTAGAATAATGCGCAAGTGATTTTCATGATCCTCATATCTTTTGGAGTATACCAAGATGTCATCAATAAATACCACTACAAAGTCATCAAGATATTCCATGAAAACTATGTTCATTATATCCATGAAGACAGAGGGTGCATTAGTCAACCCAAAAGGCATTACTGTAAACTCATAATACCCGTACCTGGATCGAAATGTTGTCTTCATAATGTCTTCCTTCTTCACACACAACTGATGATATCCAGATCGAAGGTCAATATTTGAAAATTATTGAGCTCCATGCAGTTGGTCAAATAAATCATCAATGCGAGGTAGGGGATACTTGTTCTTTATTATTATAGTATTGATCTCCTTGTAGTCAATGCACAACCACATAGATCCATCTATCTTCTTAACAAAACGAACAGGGGATCCCTATGGAGAAACACTAAGGAGAATAAATACCTTATTACTCAATTCCTCTAGTTGTTTCTTTAGTTCCACTAATTCCACAATGACCATTCTATAAGGGGTCTTCTATATAGACCTTGATCTAGGAATTAAATCAATGGAAAACTCAATTTCTCATTCTGGAGGATATCCAGGTAAATCTTCTAGAAACACATAATCATATTATCTCACAATAGGTACATCATCTATTTGAACATTCATTTCCTCACCCATAGTTATTTCATTCTATTCCTCTCCAATAATTGAATTTAGTTGAGCTACTGGGGGTGGATCTAGATAAGAATTAGGTGGTTATGATTCTGCTCTAAAGATTAGGTGTTCCTTATCATTGTCATCAAAAATCGTAACCTCCTTCTTATTACAATAAATATTAACATCATAGTCTGAAAGCCAGTCCATACTAAGGATTATATCAAACTCAATCATAGGTATGGTGATGAGATCCGTAGATAAAGAACATTTATATTCTCTAATGGGAATTGATTCACAAAAAAAATTTGTGATGATACTTCCCTTTGGAGTTTTAACTGAACAATCCCTTATTAAATCAAATTGGAAATATCTAATTTTCTTAGAAAATTGGCAAGATATGAAACAATACAATGATCCAGAATCAAATAATGCATTTTCTAAACATGAGGAAACCATTAAATTACCTGCCACCACGTCTTTCAGAGCTTCTACCTCAGTAGTAGTGATAGCATAATATTGTCCTTGATCCCTTGTCATTTTCTGAGGTATATTTCCCTAATGCTTAGGACATTAATTTTCATAATGTCCCATATCCCTGCAATTGTAGCATTGAACATCGATATCTTCTTTCTTCCCCTTGCAATAACGAGCTTGGTGGCATTTTCACCACACTTGTAACAGACTCCCATTCCTTTTAAGCAAGTATCGGGGTGTTTCTTCCCACATTTATAGCAGGATGGATTTTCAAAATTTCCCTTCTTCCCCTTATTTCCATTTCCAGATTAATCAGCAGATCTCTTCTTCTCTTGCCTTTCTTTAAAGTCATAATACTTAGAGAATTCATTTTCTATCTTAATAGCACATAGGACAATATCTTCATATGATGAGAAGGATTGTGTGACTAATGCTCGACGGAGAAATGGTTTTAACCCATAAAATAACAATCAATCATACTCCTTGGGTTACGTATATAATTGGCTACATTTCTTGTTATCCTTGGGAAGTTAGCCTCATACTTTGCAACATTCTCATCCTCCTTTTGTCTCAGACTCAGAAATTGTCTTTTCGTATCCGCTCAATGGTCAAGAGGAAAGTATTATTGTAAGAAAATATCTTTAAACTCCCTCCATTCCATATTTGATACTTCATCATCTTCCTTCGTGTTTTGAATCAATGACCACCATTGATCAGCATCTCCAGTGAGGTGGTAAACTGCTATGAAAACATTTTCCCTTTTGCTACTCCCCAAGAAATGGAATATTTTCTCTAAAGAACTTATCCATTGCTCAGATACCAATGGATTATTACTCCCATTTAATGTTGGTGTTTGTTTCCTCATGAAGCAATCTAACATTGATCCTCCACATTGTGGATCGGGGTGCTCCATACGGGTAAGTTTATTATTCATAACCTGAGTGAGTTTTCCCAGTATAATGATTAATTGATCAGCACCAGTTGCATCACCAGCTCCACTATAATTATCTTGGGCAGGAGGGAAATCCCTACATGGAGTGTGTGCATTGATACAGTTTTCATTCCTTCTACTAGGAGCCATTTCTAAACAATGGCATAAACTAGATCAGTTTATGAATCAAAATACAAAATTCCATACTTGTAAAACACTTAACATAAATTGAACTATTTATGGATATATTCCATAATCATAAAAAAATGTTTTCTTTGAGGAATTATATACTCATAATGCCTTCAAAATGGTTTGTAAAAAATAAGAATTATCCTAATCATATCCCCCGGGAGTGTCGTAACCAAGAGTGCAGCAAGGCCCTTTGTCGTACAACAGTTCCCATTCTATTCTAGCTCAAAGTGGTGTTTTTGGGTTTCACCACTAATTAAATTTGTGCCAGAGCCGCCTCGACCTGCTCATATCCATACATGGATGTATTTCTCGGAAAACTCAAAAAATCTCTACAATACCAAAATTCTAGGATGTTCTTCTATACTAATCCTCAAAGTCTATCTTAGGGCTATGTGATCTAATCAGAGTTTATCTAAATCTATCTTCCAAGGTTTGTACTAAACTTCCTCTGGTACCAACTGTAACGCCATGACCCTAGTTACCCAAAGTCGGTGCATTATTACATTACATTGGCATGATCACTAAATATCATGTCTTGAATGACAGATTAGTTTAGTAGCCTTGGAAACACTAGATACATTCATAAGTCTTACATTACATCATAAAGTGAAAAACTACAACAACATAGTCTCCATAGTCCACACTCATATCCCCTCCAACTATCTCTATAGGTCAGTCGTAAAATACTTCTTCACATCTTGGGAAAAATAAAACATAGAAAGGGGTGAGCTCAGATGCTCAGTAAGGATAACAATATAGCATAAACTTTCATAAATAAGCTTAAACACTTAAGGAAATGTATAACTAAAATAAAAGCCTTTTAAACATTAACTTCAACATAATATGGCAGAAATAAAATGAAATAATTCCATATACTTATTCATATGGATATTCTACTAGTTGAATAATCACATGCAATGTCAATAACCACTTTTATAATGATGGAATGCATAATTCCAGACTATCATAACCACATAGTCAAGGCCATGTGCCAAGACTATAAATAAGATTTTGTCAAATCCTTGTTCCAAGACACTAGTTTGTCTCATGAAACCTACTGATGCATCGATGAGATATAGTGAGCTTCACCCATCACTTATTAAGTCCAATGCATTCCTCATATGAACATGTTTAAACAAAACATAAACATTCATTTTAAAACTAGCATACGAAATGTCAATAATTTCTCCACAAACCATGAACGGTATAAAAATAACACATCCATAGTCAAACATATCACAGAACCTTCAATACTATATGGAAGTTTTTTATCATAATAAATCAACTTCAAATATGCTTAAAACCCATCAAAATGATGTTGACATAGATGAAATCAAAACTATTTGAGAGAAATATCTTTTTTTTAAATCATTTAAAAGTCACATAATTATAAAAGAAAAAATTACATTGAAAATATTCTTATAATATTGTAAGGGAAGCTTCAACGATTTTATAATGGTATAAAATAGCCGCGCCTGTCGTATATGTTAAAAAATATATTATTACCTTAATTTTGTCGAAAAGGTTAAAAAGGACCTTGTTTGGAAAACGACAGAAAGATTCCTTTAAAAAAATATTATAAAATGTCAAAAAAGGTATTAATGACTTTAACCCATAATATATAAAATAGTAAGAATGTTTTGAAATACATTTCTAAGAAACATGGATGTGGATGATAAAGAGGTCCCAGTTGATAATTACGTTTAAACAACCTCAGATAATAAAGAGATTGTGAAATTAACCCTTACCTTGTACTTTTCCTTGGTCAAGGGTAGTTTAACCTTATTTTTAATAGTTAAATCACTGTTATTAAATTATACAAGAATCATATTCATAAATATGATATCATATATGATCTTTTAATATTTATTTGTTAATAATATTTTAGTATTATCTTCGTTTCAGGTGTTCACTTACTCATTTTCTTTTATATGTTTTGTTACATAAGACATGTTTTTTATCCATAGGTTGTATCTTATTCATACCTAGAATGATATCAAGTCCTTAAAAGAAATTTAATCATCAAATGAAAATTAGTCTTGAATGGATTCGATGGGAATGAATCTTATCGTGTTCATGGAGAAGGTAGTCCGTACGTATGCACGAGCGACAATATCATTCTTTTGATATTAAAATAATATATAATTGGATGGTTTATCATATATAAAGAATAATTATCATGTTATATTTATTATTTACTTGAATTAAACATCATTGTTATACCCATCCAAGTAATAATTTATTGAATGACAATTACACCATGACATGGAGACGGTAAGTCGTACGTACGCATGTATGGTGACATGTAATTCAAGGGATGGAAAGAATAATGAATTTTGTTGTACCATATTTATAATAACATCACAATATATAGAAGATACTGGATTTATTATTTTTGAATGGAAACAACAAAGAAACGGAAGTGGAAGAATAAAGGAACTTGAAAGTTGTGGTGAGATTTTTACTTCTTTTCGGGTTATTCCTTTTGATTTGATCAAAAGGGCTCCATAATTTGGCTTTTTGACTAAAGTAAGGCCTCTAGGATGAAGTGAGAGAAGTTGAGAGGATATATGGGAAATGGTTGTCCGAACCAAATGTCTTTGAAGGTATGAATTTGAGAGAATGGGGAGTGACCTTTTATTTGAGGGGTGAGGGGCACCTTAGGAAAAACCTAAAATATTATTTTATAATAAATTCATATTCAATTTATAGTGTCTTCAAAGTGAATTATTTAAAGGATATGGTTGGGATGGGTATAAATAATTATAACCAATATATTTTAGATAGTTTTGGGTCACTATATTAACCTTATCATTTATATTTAACTCTTAGTTAAATAGTTTGACATTTACCATGTCTCTTTGTATTTTTATATTATAAGGTTAATAAACTTACTATATACATCCAAAAAAATCCCAAGTGGTTCATTAATGACACAAAAATAATTACATATGTCTTTTGGCCAAACCGTAGATTTTTAGTAATAGATTATCAATTAATAATATAATATTTGTTTAAAAAACTATTTTATGCCAATTTTGACACTATTTGGTATTTTTTTTACTAAATTCATAACAAAATTATTACATAGAAAATAATTCATTTAATCAACACTAACATTTCATATTGACCTATAAAATCCTTGTAATTCCTTAAAAGTCTCAAATTACATTTATTTGGATAATTACACTATCAATTATTTTAATATTTCAATAATTAGTTAATTACTGCATCACCAATGTGTCATAAATAAATTAAATTATTTAATGTCTAAAAATTATAAATAAAATAACATTATGTAGGAAGAATTTTTATATTTCTAATGAATATTTATAATCGAATTTATATTATGTATAATGCTATATTAAAAATGGTTTACTTATTAAACATTGATTTTAACTCTTTTAACTCTTCTTTGAATTAAATAATAATAAGTGTCCTAATCTAATCCAAGTGGACCAAAGATGTTAATATTTTATTCCTAAGGTTTTTTTTTTGTCAAATTATACATATCCTATAGAATTAGGACATGTTTTAGGGTAATAATAATATCATTTTTCCCTTAATTACCCTATTCACATTTAACCGTGGTAAATAAAATTAAAAAGTTACTATTCACCAAAAATTATTTTTATCTTATTGAACCACATTTTACTCCTTGATATTAACTGTGTTTCTCGTATTTTCGAAATTACACTCACAGTAGAGGTAAAATTAAGTTTTCTGTGAATTTTGCAAGTTCTCCGAGGAGATAGGTCAAAGATGGTGAAATGTTCAATAAAATTTTTATATATCTAAAATTAATATAACCTGAATCCAATGAATTACATTGAACTTATATAGGTATTATGTATCTATTTTGACCTAAAATAAATTTAAATAAAATAAATAATTATTTAAATAAATATCCGGTTTTAAACTATATCTCAGTGTTTTTCACTATTCATCAAAAATTGAAAGTTTTCAGAAAAATACCAAAAATTCAACCTAAGCTAATTTCGATATTCTGAATCCAAAAATGAAGTCCATTTTGAAAGATAATATTTATAAAATTTCAAAAAGTGGGTATTACTATTCATAACGGCTAGTTTGATTGGTTGTGGTGTGTGTTAGAACTCGAAGTTTCGTACAACACACGCTACTATATTATTCAAATAAAAGCATACAATGGAAGCTTGGGGTGTTACAATACATACCTAATCCAAAACATGTAAATAACTAAGAGGTCGTATCAATGTATTATGAACTTCATTATGAGGAAAAAATGGTGGAAATTTTTTACTTCACTGAGAAAGTTATATGAAAAAAAATATAACTCACCAATTTAATGTTTTTTGGTGAAACCACCATCTTAATGAAGATATGTGAGAACATGGAGTTGTAATGAGGCATAAGTATACTCCTTTATTTTTAAAAAACTGATGAATTTTTAGGGAAAATTATTTTTAGGGGGTAGAATGTTTCACACTTAGATTTTGTGAATTAATATTTTTCCAATAATCTAAATCTTTTTGATATTGTGTGATACACGCAACACCATGTTTATAAAAACATGACATCATTTTAAAATATTTATTATTTAATATGATGGTTATTTTCTTGAAATTATAATAGAGGGTGTGGATAGTATTAAAAATTATGAAAATATTTAGTTTATATATATAGATAATATATTCTTTTGTGACCAATTAATTATAAATGAAAATAATAACCATCTAAAAACAAGGGAAATATTTTTTATAAAAAAAACCATTTCTTTATACCGAAATGAATTATATCTCAATAAAACAAAAAAAAATTAAATAATTAATTTAATTACCTATTTATATTATACATTCAATCAAATTCTTGACATTTAGAATATGTGTCATTTTTGCAAGAGATAAAAATAAATACAATTTTACACTTAAAGAGTGTATTTTTCTGAAAAAATATATTGTCTACTTTTGTGTAAATGGTTAAATTTTTTTTTCACTCTATACATTTTATTTCAAAAGATATATAAATTTATGAATCATCATATCAAAATGTTCTTGGACTATTGATTTTTTAATTTTCTAAAAAGATAATTTTTTCAATGAATAGTGAAAAAAATTGATTTTTATTAAGAGTTTCCATTTCTATAAAAGCATATAGAGAGATAGAAAGTATTATAATATAGCTTTAGAAGTAATAATAGTTAAATATATGTCTATTAATCAAATTTCTATAATATGGATCAATTTTATATTTAATATTTATAATAAAATATTTTACCCTATTAAAACTTTTCTATTTGGAAAATTGATTTTAATCGCGTCTGTGTAAATAAATTTAAGTTATTTTTTTACTTATGTGAACAGAATATGAAAGAAATAAATATTTTTAATATTTATGATTTATATTATCTGATAAATCCAACTTATCTATTTACCATTATGAATTTTACAAGAATTAAAAATTAATAATTGTGATTTATGTGGAAATGGGTTTACTAGGGATCAAACTAAACATATAATGGGTAAAATGACCTATAAAAATATCTAAACTAATTTAATGTTTATTTTTGAACATTAATAACACTATGTTTCAATAATGTCCAATTTTTCTCTATTTGTTTACAGAATAACATGGGTACAACTTTTTTTTCAAAAATTTCAAGTGTTCCACTCACCTCACTTATAAAACCCTTGTCTCCTCTACACTCGTACAAAACCATTTATTTCATTCAACACATAAAAAATACCTTTATAAATTTAACAATATCTTCTTAAAGACATTATTTTATTCATAAATCCATCCTAGAATGGATTATGGTGAAAACCAAAAAGAAGTTGTCTAAAGAAGAGGTAGTGTCTCTTACCGAGTGTTTTCTATTATTTCGTTCTCTATATAATTAAATTAATATAAAACATTATGATATAATAAAATAATTATATTAAATATACTGATATATTTTTTGAACATAATTACATATAAAAATCTTTGTTTCTATCTAATGGGATACAAAATCATCATTTTTGTGTACACCAGACTACCCACACGCTAACATATGTTTTCGTTTTTTCATCACCACCTCCTACCACTAGATAAAATGATATATTTAAAGATTTTATATAATATTTATGATAATTTTATAACAATGGAATTATAATAAAATATATATTTTATTATCCCCAATCCCATTGGAAAAAATTGTGTCTGTCGTTTGTAAGGGGGACTACGACATCATGAACTAATGTGATGTTTTTTCCATTTATATTTTATTTATATGGTAATTAGGATAGATTAAATTAATATATAGTATATTTTTTACATAATTATAAGTTTACAAATATTATATCATGTGTATCTTCTAAATTATTATTCCATAAGGGATACGATGACGTCGTTTGTGTGTATGGTGGAGTACCGCCTCATGAAGCGATGTGATTCATTTTTCAAAAAAATCATTGAGGTTAATTAGGGTAAATTTAATGAATATATGTGATATATTTTTAATAAAAAATATTATATAATGGTAATATATCATTTAACTTTTATTCATTTCATCCTTCTAGAAAATGGAAATATTGTTCCTCTGTGCATACAGCCTACCCTCTCCATGATCAATATATTTCATTTTAATTCTTGAACTTGTATGAATTACGATATATGCATAAATAAAAAATATATTATATTTATATAATTATCAACATTATGGATATTAATAAACCATTATCAATGTAACATAACTCAAAATAACAAAATCAAAACATATATGAAAAATAAATCAGTTATTTCACGAAACATTATTTTATATACGAATTTCTAATAAATAGGTAATATGAGGAAATAAATAAATAATATATGGTATGATATATATATATATATATATGTTTGGTTATTTAATATATGTTTAGTAAACTAATATTTACTATATAGGGGGTTTAATTTTTTTTTATAGAAGTAGATACTTATAGTAAGGGATTTATATCTCACTTTTTACTTCTGTGATACACATACCATATTCCACAAATATTACTTTTATGTGGTATATATGTTAGCCATTAATTTTTCTTATTATTATAAACATAAAAAATATTGGAATTACATAATCATTTTATCAAATATATTTTAAGGGTTTCATATTCTAATGTAACTAAGTGGTAAGGCTTTTTTGTATCAATTTTCCTTCTTTGAGACAGAGGATAGGTTATGCAACTATATCCTCTAATGATGTGCATATATAGACCCATTTACATTTAATATCATGAATTTATTAATTATAATTATATTTTAACTTTAATTTAATTTTATTATTTAATTTTTATTATTATTCAATCTTAAAAAAATATATGGTTTTTATAATACAATCTCATCCTTTCTCGGGATTACTTATGTTTATGCTTATGATGAGGATGTATTATCAAAAATATCTAAATAAACTCATGATTTTTCATCCAATATAGTTATTTATTGAGAATAAACGTTTTCCATCATATTTTTCACTTTTATATACTCTTAATTCTAAAAGAATATATTTAAAAAAATTGATTTTATTTCTCTGTTCTATTCAAAATCATTATTCTTCCAAAATTATGTTTTATAAATATGTTTTTAAAATTACACGATATAATTGTTAAATAATTTTTTACCCATAATATATTTTTCAAAAAATCGAATGATATCTTCAATATACTTTTCAGAAAATTTCCATTTAGATTTTACATAAAATTTGAATGGAATTTTTGTTTTAACGTGTACAGAATGAGTGGTATTTTATATCATTATGAACAACTAATTTTTTTTAAATATTACACAATATTTTTTAATGTTAATTTTAAAAACATTAATTTCAAAAAAAATTAATTTTAGTTTTTAGATTATATTTTCTAATAATTTTTATTTTTCTAATGAAATATTTTAAATGGTATTGAAATATTCCTTTATATATTTTTATGCATATTATTAATGATATGGGTATTAAAATTGTTTTATATTTTAATTCATTTTTTAAGTGGAAATTACATTTTCATCAATATGTTATTTAATTTATCTTTATGTCTTACATTATATGTTTTTAATTATATCCTCAAAGAATTGTAATTTGAAAAAAAATTATATTAAAAATATTTTCTCATAATTTAATGGATATTTTCATCAAGAATAGTTCCTTGTGAACTTTCAAAATAATTTTCCATATAGGATGAAAAACTGTGAGGATAAATATCCTTTACTAGGGATATGATCTAAATATACCATTCTTATTTATTAGCTAAACTCATTATGATTATGATAAAAAGAAATTTATGATACCTATTTCTTTTCAATGGGTTATTCCATGATAAAATTGTTATTAAACCCACATAGTTTTCGATATATTATGAACTGATAAAATTATAAAATTATTATGCAACCAATTTATTTTCAGTAATTTATGTTGTGTTGGACTTTTTTGTGATGCCTAATTCTTATCATGGGGTATGATATTATGAATACCTAAGGATCTAGTTGAACACATTTGTATGATTTTAATTTTATAATTCTTGGGACATATATCTCCTTTGAAATAATTGGATAAATATTCTTATCTCATGAGATAAATAAGACTGAAATGGGGAATAAACTTGGTTAAGTGATGTACATTCTACACAATAATAGAATATTGAGTGAACCTTGACTAATACAGTGGTTTGGTTAGTAAATCCATTCGACAATGATAGTAATGGAAATGGTCTTTGAATTACTAAATAAATTATTGTTTAATATTATCTGTATTATAAAAATATATTCTTTATAAAAATGATATGATGTCATGGTTCATATTCTTTAATTCCATTATGATTCATGTCTTCTACAGTACCATGATTTATTGCAGGACTTGAGTTTATGATCTATGATATTCTAGGTATGGTTTTGAAATATTATTCCCATTTTCTTATAATCATTTTCTCATGATATATAGATATCTCCCTTGATTACCATTACTAAGAATCTGAGATCAACCTTGCTTATGTTTCATTTTCCCATGTTATGATGAAAGGTATTATATAAGATATATGTAATACGGGTTATATTAATGATAGATATTTTCGGATATGATGTAGCTCACTTATAGACCAATCATTTATGTGTTTTTGTTTCTAAATTCACTAGTACCAAATGTATCTATCATGGTTCTTTATGTTATGTAATGAATATTCTTCTATTTTTATGTAATATTTATGTGTGAGAAGTTTGAATCCTTACAATCCCTCCCATGAAAAGTAATATTAAAAATTAACAAAATATTAGTAAACCAATCAATATTATATAAAATAAAAATATAGAACAATATAAGGTATTTCAGTGAATACTGAGTGATAGAATGCAGTGGTAATTATAAGATATAATATGACTCTCGAAATAGTCAATTTACCATTGGTATATTAATTTCACATAAAAAAATTAAAATAAAATTAAATAATATTTATCTTGAGTAATCTAATTAAATATAAAAATTATAATTTCAACAAATAAATATCAGGACTAAAAACATAAAGAAAATATATGCACATTTTTTATAAACTCTATTTAATGGTATCCCATGAAAATCCAAATTTCTATTTTAAAAATTAAAATTTACTCTGTCCAAAAATTAGGCTCAAAAAATTTAGATAATTTATAAAATAATAACATTTAAATATTTCAAGGGTGAACTATTTTTAATTTTCTGAAATAATTCAATTTTAAGATGGATAATAAAAAATACAGTTCTTTCTGTAACTAGTGTATCATTAATTACATCATTCATAAATAATAATGAACTAAAAAATTAAAAAATTAAATATCAGAAAATAATATCTAATTAGATAAATGAGTTTTTTTCATAAAATAAACATTATTTCAAAATAGAAAAATTACTTTCCAATGTCTGGAGTAAAATTTAATCATTTAAAAAATGATTTTCTCATTTTCCACATTCATCTCCAATAAAATATTAAATTTGAATTATAAAGAGATTTAAAAATATAAAACCATTATATTATACTTATATATGATGAATTAAGTCAAAATATCATTATTTTAAGGTTTACTTTTGATATTGTATTTTAGGTAATATTTTATTCTGGAAATACCCCTCTCCCCAAGTATAAATAATCTATATCCCTCCCCTTGGAAAACAATCATCCCTCACATAAAAATATCCAATAAATTAAAAACTACTCTCTATTATCCCATCAGATAGATTTTTGGATTTTATAGAGTAAACCAACTCCATTTATCAAAGAATTCTAGTGCACTACAAGAGAAAAAAATCCTAGAAAATAGTATTTTTTATTGACTCATCTATCATATTCCTACTCTCTTCACTATTTTCCATGTTTATTTCACAACCAAATTTTTTATGATAAGTTATTCAGTATATGAAATGTGAAATATTAATGTCAAACTAATTTAAAATTTAAATTTTTGATGTATTTATATTTTATACCTCTCTTTCTATTCTGTTAGTCAATGTCCCTGATAACAGTAGGTAATTGCCGATGATGATGTTGAAAATTCTT